>CM032454.1:95179648-95304648 GCA_019049505.1 Pachyrhynchus sulphureomaculatus | reverse complement strand
ATCGCAGAGGTAATAGTTTCGTTTTAATAGATATTTTACAAAATGGAGCGTCATAATAATAAGCGTAAACGTGTTTTTATTACCTTAAAAGAAAAACTTGAAGCAATTCAACGTTTAGATAATGGTGAACTTCTTAAAAATATAGCGAAGGATTTAGGTGTAGCCGTGAGTACTGTTTCAGAGTGGAGAAAAAAATCGCGAAAAACTTGAAAAATGGTGTAGAGTTTTGTCATCGCCCACAAAGGCACGAAAAAGTATGAAAAGCGGTGAATACCAAAAAGTGGATGATTCTTTATTTTTATGGTTTACACAGAATCGAGAACGTGGAATACCAATTTCCGGAACAATTTTAAAACATAAGGCAGTGTGTTTAAGCGAAGGGTTGCCGTTTATTGAAGCGCCTGTAAATTTTTCTGCAAGTGATGGATGGCTAGACGGGTGGAAAAAAGACATGGTGTACGTCAACTGAAAGTTTGGGGAGAAAGATTGCGGGTTGATGTATTTTGAGCAGCTTATGAAAGAACATGGTTTTCAACCAGACCAAATCTATAATTGTGATGAAACAGGCTTGAACTACAAAATGTTGCCGTCAAATACCTTAGCTTCGAAAACGGAAGCTGGAGCACCTAGTTACAAACGTAGCAAAGAACGTATTACTGTTCTTGCATGCAGTAATACTTCTGAAAGACACAAACTCCCATTATTATGTATTGGCAAGTCCGCAAATCCACGAACCTTTAAGAATATTCGTCGCAATGCTTTTCCTGTTTTGTATAAAAATCAAAACAATGCTTGGATAAACGCGACTCTATTTAAAGGCTGGTTTTTTGGAGATTTTGTTCCCAATGTGGAACTTTTTTTGAAAGAACATGGATATCCTAGAAAACGCCCCCCCCACTCACCTGGAGCAACTTGAAAGTGGGGAAATAAAAGCAATGTTTTTGCCTCCTGCTGTAACTTCTCTCATTCAGCCTATGGATCAGGGCGTACTGGAAAATTCAAAACGCAATTACAGGCGTTTGTGGAGCATATTTTAGAAGAAGTAGATGAAGGTGGAAATCTTACTGATTGTCTAAAAAACATAAATTTGAAAAATATTATATATTGGATAGCTTCAGCCTGGAATCAAGTAAAGAGTAGTACTCTGGAAAAATCTTGTTCAAAATTGATTCCACAAGAGGAGAGACATTACTCAGAGGCAGAAACAGAAGGTAATGAAAGTTTACATCAAATTATTACAAGCATATCAGGATGTGAAAGTGTTACGGAAACAGATGTTTGTGAATGGTTAAACAGTGATAGTGTGGAAGATGAAATAACTGACCAAGAATTAATTAAAAGTGCAAAAATGCTAATAAGTGATGACGATGATGATAACGAAGTAGAAGCCACTGACAATATTCCAGTAAAAATGTCACATTCAGAAGGACTAGAGGCTCTAGAAAAAGCGTTAACTTATGTAGAACAACAAGAAAATGCAACCGCCGCGGACGTTTTGCTTATTAAACGTTGGAGAGACATTGCAGCCAAAAACAGAACTAACGCAAAATGAGTGCAGTTAAAAATTACCTCATTTTTAAGACAGTAAAGTTAAGAATGAAACTGTTTTATTTTCGATTTTCCGTACATATACATAAAATAAGTAAACTAATTGTTCTATTCTTTGTTTTAATAAATACCTATGTACGTAACAGCATATCGTATAAATGCTTTTAAGTCAATCTGCAATGTCGTATTCATTCTAAACTTCTATTTTATAAAAAAAATTCGGATCCATATTATTTCGGATAATCGAGATTCTTCTGTATATATATATATATATATATATATATATATATATATATATATATATATATATATATATATATATATATATATATTTATATATTTATATATATATATATATATATATATATATATATATATATATATATATTTATATATATTTATATATATATATATATATATATATATATATATATATATATATATATATATATATATATATATATATATATATATATTTATATATTTATATATATATATATATATATATATATATATATATATATATATATGTATATGTATATGTATATGTATGTATATATATATATATATATATATATATATATATATATATATATATATATATATATATATATATATATATATATACCTATATATATAAGTTAAGAATGAAACTGTTTTATTTTCGATTTTCCGTACATATACATAAAATAAGTAAACTATTATTTATATATATATATATATATATATATATATATATATATATATATATTCTATTCTTTGTTTTAATAAATACCTATGTACGTAACAGCATATCGTATAAATGTTTTTAAGTCAATCTGCAATGTCGTATTCATTCTAAACTTCTATTTTATAAAAAAATTCGGATCCATATTATTTCGGATAATCGAGATTCTTCTGTATATATATATATGTATATATATATATATATATATATATATATATATATATATATATATATATATATATATATATATGTATATATATATATATATATATGTATATATATATATATATATATATATATGTATATATATATATATATATATATATATATATATATATATATATGTATATATATATATATATATATATATATATATATATATATATATATATATATATATGTATATATATATATATATATATATGTATATATATATGTATATATATATATATATATATATATATATATATATATATATATATATATATATACGAGGCATGTTTTTTAAGTAAGTACCGTTTTGGAATTAAAAAAAGACGTGCAAAGATATCGCTATAATTTTATTTTTACATGAAAGCCTGTACCTTAATCTACTTTTCTACATAATTTCCGTGAATATTGAGGCACTTGTCATAACGTGGCACCAGTTTTTGAATACCCTCCTCATAAAATTCTGCCGCCTGACTTGTTAACCACTGTATCACAATTGTTTTGACTTCGTTATCGTCTTGAAGACGCTGACCACCCAGGTGCTTCTTCAAGTGCAGGAACAAATGGTAGTCGCTGGGCGCCAGATCAGGGCTGTATGGAGGATGATCTAGAGTTTCCCATTTAAAAGATTTGATGAGATCTTTGGTCCGATTAGCCACATGTGGACGGGCATTGTCAGCAAAACGATACCCTTACTCAACTTGCCACGTCTTTTGTTCTGGATTGCACGACGCAGATTGTTCAATGTCTCACAATAAGACGCTGCATTGATTGTCTCATTACGAGGCAGAAACTCCACTAGCAATACTCCTTTTCTGTCCCAAAAAACTGTGCACATGATTTTGCGGGCAGAAATTGTTTGCTTAAACTTCACTTTTTTGGGTGATGATGAATGTCGCCATTCCATGGATTGTTGTTTTGATTCTGGTGTGACGTAGGCCACCCATGTTTCGTCACCAGTAACAATTTGGTCTAAAAAATGTTCACCTTCATTGTGGTACCGCTCAAGGAAAGTCAATGCACTGCCTAAACGTTGGGTTTTGTGCAAATCTGTCAACATTTTTGGAACCCAACGTGAACACAATTTCCGGTAATTCAAGTTCTCGGTCACAATGCGATACAAAACACTACGAGAATATTGAGGAAAGCAGTCGCACAATGATGAAATTGTAAAGCGTCTGTTTTCTCTCACCTTTTCGTCCACTTTCTGCACCAAATCTTCATTAACGACCGAAGGACGCCCACTCCGTTCTTCATCATGCACATTTGTGCGGCCATCTTTAAATGCTCTCACCCATTTCCTTACCATTCCATCACTCATAATGTTTTGTCCGTAAACTTCACAGATCTCACGATGAATATCGATCGGTTTTACGCCTTTAGCACTAAGAAATCGTATATAACAGCCCGTACTTCACAATCGGCGGGACTCACGATTGTCGGAGGCATCTTAAACACTCAGTAAACAACGTATACAATGAAGAATCAGACTGTAATGGCGTCAGTGCGTAGACATGAGATGTAGGTTACCAGCGCGCATGCGCGGAACGCCGACCGTATCGCTGCGGCGGCGGAATCGCAAAACGGTACTTACTTAAAAAACATGCCTCGTATATATATATGTATATATATATATATATATATATATATATATATATATATATATATATATATGTATATATATATATATATATATATATATATAAATATATATATATATATATATATATATATATATATATATATATATATATATATATATATATAAATATATATATATATATATATATATATATATATATATATATATATATATATATATATATATATATATATATATATATATATATATATATATAAATATATATATATATATATATATATATATATATATATATATAAATTATATATATATATATATATATATATATATATATATATATATATATATATATAGGGAGTTATGAAATTCACTGCGTATATTGAAACGAGTGATGCGTGGGTTCAAGTAGAAGCACATTTAATACTTTTTTTTTTAATTTGAAAATATTTGTAAAATTAAAAAAAAAGGAAAAACTGCGTTTTACCAAATCTTTTACGAAATTAACCCGCCCATGAAAGGCGGCTATTTACAATGAAGCAAATAAAATTATAGAGGTAAAAAAATAAATAATTTCTTGGTAAAGAGCGAGAACAGCTGAGAGAGAGAGTAGGGCAAATCGTACCTCATCTGGAAAGAATCGTAGATTAAAATATATTAACCTATACAAAACTATTTAACTTTGATGAAAGTGGATTTTCCACGGTTCAGAAAAAACGCAAATAGATTTAAGAAAGGTAGAAACAAATCAGTGTAATCATAACGGAGAAAGAAGCATTGTGTTGTACTAGTGTGGCAGGACAGTTTGTGCCACCATTCAAAAAAATGAGACAAAAACTTGAATTGGGGAATGGCACAACTTTTTAGAGTGTTGTCACCATTCCAGACACTGGCTATGTCAACTCAAACTGATTTGTGAAATGGATGAAACGTTTTGTTAACGTCGTAAAGCTATCCCCTGAAAATAAAGTTCTATTTGATGGAAATAAAACGATGAATGCGTTGAACGTAGCAAATGCTAATGGGATATAATAATGTTACAACTGCTAGGCCTCACTACTCACGGTATTTGGAGTTTGGACCATTTACAAAAACGTCTTTCCCGAACATTTGTTAAGAGCAGTTGAAAATATAAATGCTCGCTCTCTCTCAAACAAATTCAAATAATGAAAGCACATCGATCTTACAAGACGACATGATGGGAAAAAAGAAAGTTACCCTCGCAGTCCCGGAATAGATTGCCATATTTAAATAGTGAACCGTCTACTTGAGGATTTAACGCTAAACCATTAAGAAAAATTGTAAAATTATCATGCCTAGTACTACAAAAAATACTATACAAAAAACTGATGAAGTTACATCTAGTCCTTACAAAAATATGTTGGAAAAATTACCACCAATTAAACCGAGGAAAAAGATAAAGACATCGATAAATAAAAGAAGGAATAAAAAAAGAAAACGGCAATTACAAATTAACACCATTTTCCACAAACGTAAACTCACAAGCGGGAGCAGTGAGCTGCCGATGCCGCCCAAAAATAAACCCTTTGAAGATGGCATCGTATCCGCACCAAAGAAAGTATTTCTTTTCAGAATCCGACAAAAAATGATGGTTAGAAGACACCAAGGCGACGGAGGAGAACTTTGAAAACCTACCTGAATAATTTATTTATTAGGCTATCCTATTTAAAATCAAGCGAATAAAGTTTTGGCAGATTACATGTGTTAAAATTTTTCCTTGTTAAAGAAAACATATTGAAATAGGAAACTTATATAATTAATATTTGGTGTTTGGCTTAAAATTTTAGGGAGTACGTGTTAAAATTTGTCCTTATTATAAAAATTAAATATTAAATTTAGTATTGAAATAAAAAATTGAGGAATTATTTTAAAAAATAAAAACATACATAATATTTTTTTTATTAAATTTGTTTTGGATCCATTTTTTTCTTTGTTCTGAGATGAGCTATTTTTTATTTAACTTTTTCAAGATTAATACCGAAATGATAAACGATATTCTTCTATGAAAAGTAAGATTTTTAGTCTTAAAGTGAAAAGACATATTTAGTTTTATCTACCTTAAATAGGTACCTTATTATCGGCGCGTTATATCATTACTACTATTGTTGTATAATTCATTTAGGTAATTTTAGTCAATTTCGATTATGCTGTGTGCAATATATTTTCATATGAAACAAAATAAATATACATTAAATGTGCGATCGTCGATTTCCATATAAAATATCCTAAGTTTCCAGTGACACATTTATAACTAACCGAATGACACAATTTATCACACTTGCTGCTATATTCTACACTTCCTACAAATTTACACACACATCTTAAAAAAATCTGCAGTAGCATTGATCTTACCTCGCATTACCCACCACATATTGCAAAATTTGTAAACATTCCCTGTCAAGAAAGCAAATAAACTAAACCTGAATTTGAAGTTTCCCGAGTAAGTAAGCCCAACCTTGGATATATCATTTTTACTGTTTCGTCCATCCGTGGTTCTTAATAATACCTGCGAAGAGACGATACCCAGAGCTTAGTTCTTTAAAAAACACGCAATTGCTTATTGTTTAAAATCGAAAGTTTTTCGAGAAAATCGTTTGTATAAACTACGTAATAAGTTTATTAAAACAATATAATTTTAACAATTAATACAGAACAACCTATCAGCGAAACTGTATTACAAGATTTCCCAATATAATTTAAGCTTTGCTAAGTTTAGGTTTTCATAATACACCTAATCCAAGTGCTGTCAGTGTAAGCTTGGAAGATATAGGACGGTTCTAGCAGGATAAGGTCCATCGGGGATATTTAAGCTCCTATAATTTTGCTTTAATAACTCTACGTTATGGAATTAAAGTTCTTATAATATCGATCTTACAAGACGACATGATGGGAAAAAAGAAAGTTACCCTCGCAGTCCCGGAATAGATTGCCATATTTAAATAGTGAACCGTCTACTTGAGGATTTAACGCTAAACCATTAAGAAAAATTGTAAAATTATCATGCCTAGTACTACAAAAAATACTATACAAAAAACTGATGAAGTTACATCTAGTCCTTACAAAAATATGTTGGAAAAAATTACCACCAATTAAACCGAGGAAAAATATAAAGACATCGATAAATAAAAGAAGGAATAAAAAAAGAAAACGGCAATTACAAATTAACACCATTTTCCACAAACGTAAACTAACAAGCGGGAGCAGTGAGCTGCCGATGCCGTCCAAAAATAAACCCTTTGAAGATGGCATCGTATCCGTACCAAAGAAAGTATTTCTTTTCAGTATCCGACAAAAAATGATGGTTAGAAGACACCAAGGCGACGGAGGAGGACTTTGAAAACCGACCTGAATAATTTATTTATTAGGCTATCCTATTTAAAATCAAGCGAATAAAGTTTTGGCAGATTACATGTGTTAAAATTTTTCCTTGTTAAGAAAACATATTGAAATAGGAAACTTATATAATTAATATTTGGTGTTTGGCTTAAAATTTTAGGGACTACGTGTTAAAAATTTGTCCTTATTATAAAAATTAATATTAAATTTAGTATTGAAATAAAAATTGAGGAATTATTTTAAAAAATAAAAACATACATAATATTTTTTTATTAAATTTGTTTTGGATCCATTTTTTTCTTTGTTCTGAGATGAGCTATTTTTTTATTTAACTTTTTCAAGATTAATACCGAAATGATAAACGATATTCTTTTAAGAAAAATAAGATTTTTAGTCTTAAAGTGAAAAGACATATTAGTTTTATCTACCTTAAATAGGTACCTTATTATCGGCGCGTTATATCATTACTACTATTGTTGTATAATTCATTTAGGCAATTTTAGTCAATTTCGATTATGCTGTGTGCAATATATTTTCATATGAAACAAAATAAATATACCTTAAATGTGCGATCGTCGATTTCCATATAAAATATCCTAAGTTGCCAGTGACACAATTATAACTAACCGAATGACACAATTTATCACACTTGCTGCTATATTCTACACTTCCTACAAATTTACACACACATCTTAAAAAAATCTGCAGTAGCATTGATCTTACCTCGCATTACCCACCACATATTGCAAAATTTGTAAACATTCCCTGTCAAGAAAGCAAATAAACTAAACCTGAATTTGAAGTTTTCCGAGTAAGTAAGCCCAACCTTGGATATATCATTTTTACTGTTTCGTCCATCCGTGGTTCTTAATAATACCTGCGAAGAGACGATACCCAGAGCTTAGTTCTTTAAAAACACGCAATTGCTTATTGTTTAAAATCGAAAGTTTTTCGAGAAAATCGTTTGTATAAACTACGTAATAAGTTATTAAAACAATATAATTTTAACAATTAATACAGAACAACCTATCAGCGAAACTGTATTACAAGAATTCCCAAGATAATTTAAGCTTTGCTAAGTTTAGGTTTTCATAATACACCTAATCCAAGTGCTGTCAGTGTAAGCTTGGAAGATATAGGACGGTTCTAGCAGGATAAGGTCCATCGGGGATATTTAAGCTCCTATAATTTTGCTTTAATAACTCTACGTTATGGAATTAAAGTTCTTATAATATAAAGGAACTGTAAAAGGTTAGTTAAATTTTAATATTTCCAAAAAATAATCTTATAACAATAGGAAACTATTGTTGTAGATTATTCGATTAACGCGCTTACTACCCGTAATGTTAATATGAGTATTTCACTCACAATTTGCTACCATGTGATGTCCTAAAAGTTTGTAATATTTATTTTCTATCTGTTATATCGGGAATAACTTTTTTATTTCTAGATGTTTCATATATATTAATTTTAAAAAGTTTTTGTGTTTTTTCCATATTTTAGAATACTAATTAATGTGGTTCAAAAAGCTATTGGTCAGTTATTTAGATAAATAATAAAAAAGCAGTCTCTAGAGAATACTTGCTGCGCGGTTTTATCATTAATATATATATATATATATATATATATATATATATATATATATATATATATATATATATATATATATATATATATATATAGGCTCTCCTACTCCATACATAAACAACTTATGTAATACATGCGTAAATAAATAATTAATTAGTTAACATATTTTAACTTCGGCAAATTAGCTAGCTATGAAATTGCCTTCTATGATAAAACATGATAAAACTCTCATCTTCATCCTACAAGTTGTCTTCCGCGTAGAGTAAAATATCTAATTGTTGAAAAAAATAGTAATTAAATCTTAGAAATTAGGGAATCCTACTGATTGAAAGAGGAAAATGCCAAGTTTGTTTTAATTAAAATTTTCTTAAGACAAAAGATATTATCTTTAATAAATTTGTTAGATTCTGGAAATATGAATTGAATTGCGCGATGCCAATTAAATAGAGCACTCAGTAACTAAATATGTTTAGTTTTTAGGGTGTATTTATTTGTTATATTTATCAACGTTGCAACAAATATTATATTGTCCTTAAGACAAAATTTTGACAATTATAATCTACGCTGTAACAAATAATTACATAGATAATCCTGGATCCACTTAAATCCATTAGTAATTCATATAACTATACACAAATTTTTCAGCTTTTATATAAATTTTAAAAGATATAATAATAAGATTTATGTAGATATGTGAAATATACTACACAAATATATATATATATATATATATATATATATATATATATATATATATATATATATATATATGAAATCCAAATACTCAAAAATTTCATTATTTGCAGTAATATTTTTTATTTAGAACTTGTAAATTGTATTTTATTACGTGACCTAACAAGGGCTTATGAAAACTAAAACAAACCAGAAATAACGGTAAAGTCCTTTATTTATATAAAATTCTGCATAAAAGTAAAATACACATAGAAACTCAACTCAATTTTCTTTCGAATTTTTTAACTCCTAAAAATAAAAAATTTAGCATCATTAGTAAGATTAAGATATGAAAAACAAACCCTAATCTGATAAATAATCTTGGAAATATTTTCTTCTAGTGTAGTTCCATAATTTGTATAGCAATTATAACTACATAAAAAACAACTAATAATTTAAATTAAATGATGATTAGTAAGAAATAAAAACTCATCTACTTGAAATTTAAATTCAGTTTTTTGGGGTAAAAACAAATATTTATATAAAATTAAAATGTTTAACTTTAAAAACGAAGCTAGTTTTTCTATGAATTTTTAATAGTTTTACAATATTTTTCAGTGTCGGAAGGTAACCAACAAGATACAAAAATTAACAATTAAATCTTATTGTTCCCTCCATCAAATTGAACCTCGTTAGATCGTGGTAAACGGGGTGGACTATTATAGGACAAATTATCGAATTTTGAGTTTCTAGAAGAGGCAACAGAAAAATTCTTACTAATTTGAGACCCTGAAGAAAAAATTCTGCTTGGCTGGTTCCAACCAGTTCAAAGCAGACCATACGGTGATGACTATTTTTTACAATTTTACAACAAATCCGACAGTCTAGAATTTGAATTGTATATAATTTTCTATATGTATGTAAATGTTACTAAAAAAAATATTAACATAAGCGATTTCAATGCAAAAGTAAGAACAGGAGCTGTGGGGCGAAAGAAATGCGCGTGGTGAAAGCCTTATCGAGTTTTGTCAAGAAGAGAGTTTAGTAGTCATAAATACATGGTTTACGCTACCTAAGAGAAGACTGTATATATGGATATCCCCCAGAGACCATAACGGTAATATAGTTCGGAACCAAATCGATTACATACTGTTAAATAAGCGCTATAGAAATGAGATTCGGGGAGTTAAAATATATCCTGAAGCCGACATCGAGTCTGACCATGTCCTTCTGACCGGCATAATTAACATCAAACTGAAGCATATTCAAACTGCCAAAAATGTAAGGCCCCACTTTCGACTGCTGAGGAACCCAGAAATTCGATCGCAAGTAACTGAAACACTCAACCAAGAAATAAGTCAAACAATTTCAGTAGGCCACTTGCTATCAGTCGAAACCACATTGGAGTCATTTAAAAATATCTGTGTCAAAGTTCAAAACGAAAAACTTAATATGTCAACAAAGACAGCGAAAAGAGAATGGATGACCCAGGAAGTATTGGGACTTATGGATGAAAGAAGACGGTATAAAAACGATAACAAAACCAAATATAACGACATCAGTAAACAGATTCGAAAGCTTATAAGAAAGGCTAAAGAAAAGTGGATGGAAAAACAATGTCAGGAAATGGAAGAATTACAGTTAAAGCATGACTATTTCAGTATGTATAAAAAAGTTAAAGAAGTTGCCGGTCAAAACAGTACACGGACACCAACATATTTAATAAACAGTCATAATCAGATATGAACCGAACAAAAAGAGCTAGAAGAAGAAAGGGCTCGATACGTTAAAAATACCTTTGATGACGACAGAGAATTACCAGAACTCATTACAGACGGAATTTCTTTAAATATACTCCCAGCAGAAGTTAAGGATGCAATAAAACATGCAAAAACTGGAAAAACTCCTGGACCTGATAATCTTTATGCGGAGATGTTTCAACTTTTAAATGAAGAAAATATTTCTATCTTGTGCAGCTGCATAAAGTCCATCTAGAGTCTATACCAAAGGATTGGCTTATATCTATGTTCACACCAAAAAAGCCAAATGCGAAGAGATGTGAACAGTGCCGTCTTATAAGCCTAATGAGCTACGCTTTGAAAGTAACGTTTAAGATCATTCACCATAGAATACGCAATAAATGCGAACAAGTTGTTAGCGAAGAACAATTCGGATTTAGACAAGGATTTGGAACTCGAGAAGCACTTTTCGCGCTGAGTATACTTTTACAGAAATGTTGAGAATTTGAACGAGTCAGGCGTCCACAATTAATACAAATGCTTCAAAATATGGACAATACGAGTAAATAGCAGAGAGACTGAGGAAATAGGAATAAAAAGAGGTGTTCGTCAGGGATGTGTTCTTTCCCCGCTCCTGTTTCATCTATACTCTGAGCATATATTCCAGAAGGCCTTAGAGGATGCCACAGATGGTATCAAAGTTAAAGGCAAAATCATTAACAACCTAAGGTACGCTGATGATACCGTTATTATAGCAGATACAGCGGATGGACTTCAGCGTCTTATGAACAATATATCTAGGGAAGGCGACGTTTTAGGCATGAAAGTAAACGTTAATAAAACGAAAGTAATGGTCATTTCAAGAACACGCGGGTTGCAAACAGATATTCGTGTTTATGATCAATTGATAGAACAAGTAGACAAATTTAAATACCTAGGGTGTTAGGTAACTAATGATTTGAATCCTGAAGTTGAGGTACGAGTTCGCATTGAAATGGCTAGAGCGGCTTTTCTCAAAATGAGACACCTCCTCACAGACTCAACCCTTTCTTTGGATACTCGTTATCATTTATCAGGTCTAAATATATCCAGTGTTTTTATATGGAGTTGAGGCTTGGACCTTGGGAGTACGATCAATGAATTGTTTGGAGTCTTTCGAATTATGGGTCATGCGCAGAATACTGAATATCTCTTGGACAGAGCGTGTCATTAATGAAGATGTACTTCGTCGAATGGGTAGAAAAAGAAAACTATTGTGATTTATTAAAAGACAAAAAACTCGTTACTTGGGACATATTTATAGGGGCTACGTTACTCACTGCTCCGGTTGTTGATGGAAGGGAAAATTGAAGGGAAAGGAGGTATGGGGCGTCGAAAATGTTCCTGGCTGAAAAATATACGAGATTGGACAGGCCTGGACACCCATACCTTATTAAGAATTGCCCAGGATAGGGAAGAATTCGCCGTGATTACAGCCCAACTTCAGTAATGGAGATGGCACTGTAAGAAGAAGAATGTATGTATGTAATCCACCTAATATTTGACCTGAGCAGTTCAGGTCATGAACATTTTTTGTACTTCTGGTGGGAAAAATATGGTAACGGTGTGCCTATGCTAAGATCCAGTCCACTTAAAAAATTTAAAACTTCTACACATTACCTACCGAACCTTAAGACAATTGACTTAGTTACGTAATTTGTTATTTTATCTTAATCATCGTATGATTTTTCCGGGCGAAATCGACCAAGCTAAGATAAGAGAGGTATTATTATGTTCTAAAAAGTAAACAAAGTTAAAGGTAAGAAATAGATAAAGAGTTAAATTTCTTTTAGGTGCTAAAGAAAATAAGAAAGTTCACTGCCATTTAAAATCCCCACATAAACAGAATTTCCAAATTTGTGAACAATCAATCGTTGACTAATTTCTTTTGAATCTATTCTATATTAATATTTTCTTCTATGTACCTATTACGCCAACCACCACTATCACTGCATTATAACTAGGTCATTTCTTAAAATTGCTGCTACAATATTATGAACGAACAAATAGTATACTGGATGACATAGGAAGTGGTTACGCTCCTTTCCGCCCAATTTTTTTCGTAATTTTGATATGAAAAATTTTAAATCTTTAGAAGACAATAAGTGCATAAATTGCCATATAAGTTGGTAAGATATTGTCAAAATTACTTCTGCTTAACCGAAAGTGATGTGCGCTTGATCTTTTCAATTTTGTGTTTATAAATTTAAACTCTATGAAATGAGATTCCTCTTTTAATAATATATCAGACTATATTACATCAAATCAAATTATTTCAATCACATGTATCTTCAAGTAAGTAAATATAAAGATTTTAATTTTTATAGTTTTCAATGGCAACAAGGATTTTTCTGTCAGCCAAATATTATTAAAATCAAACCACGAATAATATGATAATATTAGCTTTTAACAGCTACTAATGCTAATGTTAAATCAAATGTTGATATATTTTAAATCTTCTTCTCCTTGAAGTGCCATATCCGATACGGACGTAGGCGATTCTCTCGCCTTTGCCTGTGATTGGTGCCTTTTTAAGTATTCCACAGACAAGGGGGGACCTACAGTTTAATGCGGTTCCAAACGGCCAAACTGAGAGCCGAGATTTGAACTCGGATCTCCGGCGTAGAAAGCAGAAACCTTACCCACTACGCTATGGCAGCCAATTTAAAATCTACTGTTAAAATTTAATTTCGTTGCGACATATACCGTTTGACTAATTGCCTACTGTAATATCCAAAATCCAAGATTGCCAAACTGAGATATTTTCAATTAGGCTGTAAAAACTGAGATCTATTAAATTTATTGCGTTTGACAATTTTATCTGACATACCTGGCGATCCTGCTTTGTATACGTTAGTATAAGAGAATAGTAACAGAGGGTCGAACTTAATGTGGGTAGGGGTTCCAATAGGTACTAAAAAAAATCCAGCAGTTAATGAAATATTTAACTATTAAGTACAAAGGTAAAAATAGGAAGTAGCTATAATTAATTATTATTTGAAATGTTTTATGTAAGAAACAGAAAAAAAAGAAAAATACATCCCAACATTTATTTATATCTAGTTCGTAGTCACTGTCATTGCCCTAATCTAAATTTATTTGATGACTCCATATCATTCTATCTAAATTGTAAAAATGTAGGACATTTCAGTTTTAATTATATGGTTTACAGAATTTTTCATTGGGATTTCATTTACAACCTTCTTTATTAAATATATAATATTTGGACTTAAAGTTGGCATTATATTATTAGACTTATTCTTGGTATAATATGGAGCCATCTATGTTCTTTAGGGTTAAAAATGCAGTAGTATGGCGGCAATTTTAAAATAGTATGACCTATTTATTTTGTCATAAATATATTTTTATTGGTATTAAATTTTTTGAATATCTGTGCCAAGTTAGATTTTTTATAATTCTCTTCGAAATACGAGTATATGTCATGTTGTTCAGGTAAGTAAACCTGAACAAACATAAATTTGTTGATTATGGCAACTAGCATTGACAAAGACGATAACACCGTTTTCTGAAACATTTTTAAAAAGTTTTGTAGTTTTTAAAAAGCTCTTGACGATAATCTAAATTCAAACTTTAATATTTTTAACCGAAAAGAGTAGTCAATTTTGGTTCACCCCTTGTTTGAAAGAGCGTTAATCTGATATTTGTCACTTGAATCAATCCATTCTTTTTTATAGTATCCTGAGTATCTAACCAAGTTTCGTCTAGGTAAATGATGGATCAATTTACGGCTCTATATATTTTCATAGATTGCAAGTATTCAAATCTTAATTTTCTGAATCTTTGAGATTCCATTACAGTTTTTCTTTTATTTATTAACCCATTATTTAAAACCCATCTTAAGCAGGGCGTTGCAGAGTTTTGCAGCATGATATATATATATATATATATATATATATATATATATATATATATATATATAATGGATTTGTCGGTATTTTAATGGGATTTTAAAGAATCCAATGTAGGGATTTTTTAACAATTCGTTATTTTTTTACGATTTTTTAGTTCTAAAACAATTTGCCGGTGCATATAGGTCAAAAAAAAAACGAATTGTACAAAAGTGCTCTAATAATTTTAATAAAATTTATGGCGATTCTTCGAATAAAAGAAAGTATTCATTGTCTCTTACCAAATTTCTCTAAAAGTTTTAGTTTTCGAGTAAAAAATTGTTGAATATCCAAAATTGTGTGATAAATATCTCCGAAAATTGAGGCCATAAAAAAATCTTTTCCTACAAAAGTTGTAGGTTCTTTGGGGTAGAATAAGGTTATCAGAGAAAACTTTTAGTTATATTAGGAAATTACATTTTTACTTTAGGTTTTCTGAAATTTTTTGAAACCCATTTTCAGATTGGGTCGGTATTGAGCCCAAATCAGCACAATTTCTTAATATGCCACTCAAAACTCAAAACTACATATAAACTTTAATCTGTTGTGTCCTCATAAATGGCGTCAAGTTAGGGACTAATGGGGAGGGGATCCGGTTGTCGAAGAATGACCCATATATATATATATATATATATATATATATATATATATATATATATATATATATATATATATATATATATATATATATATATATATATATATATATATATATATATATATATATATATATATATATATACATATATACAGTCCCTGGCCAAATTATTAGACACACTGCAATATTTCATGTAAAATATTAATTACCGAGTGATATTGTACCGTTTTATTATTTTAAATTGATTTGTTTTTTATTTTTATATTATCCAATCAATTACCTATTTATTTGACATAAATAAAACAGCATTAATTTAGAAAAGCATAAGTTTATTAAGTTTTAAAGAAAAGTGAAATTAATGTTAGTAAAAGTCAATATTTAGTTGAGCCACCTTTAGCCGCTATCAAAGCTTTAATTCTGCGCGGCATGCTATCAATGCAAGATTGTACTGTCTCCTGCATTTGAGGATGATGATTCCACACATGAATAATCTTTTCTAGGAGCTGGGTTTTGTTGGTAATCACATCTTTAGCCACTTCTCTTTTCATCAGCTCCCACACATTTTCAATGGGGGCTATTACCCGGCCAATCCAACAGAGGGATATTTTTTTCTGCCAAAAAAGCTTTAACAGACCGAGCAGTGTGGCAGGGAGCTCCATCTTGCATGAAAGTGAATGGTTCCCCATTTGGAAACCATTCTCTGAGCTGCGGAATCAACCGATTTTGTAATACTTCTTTGTACTGATCTTGCCTCATTATTCCTTTGACGACGTACAGACGTCCAGTGCCCTTGCCGCTGATGACTGACCAAATCATCACTTTGGTGGGATGTTTAACCGTCGGGACGACACAATCAGGATGAAAAACTTTTCTTCATGACGACGACGCACATACTGAGCTTTATTCTGCAAAATTTCAAATGTGCTTTCGTCACTGAAGCAGACCTGTCAAAAATAGGAAAAATATATAAACTTCCATGTTTATTTGCTTTATTTAACTGAAAATGATAATAATGTATCAATTATTGATTAAATTGCTGTCTTGCCATTGTTTGGCCCACTTCAGGCGCTTTGCTTTCATTGCAGCTGTTAACTTGGGCTTCCTGGCGGGGCGACAGGCCTTAAAATCTAATTCTTTCAATTTTCTTCGAACAGTGCGCTCAGAAGCATTTACGCTAGCATCCTGGAGTTGTGATTTTATTACCTTTGTGGTAGCAAATCTGTTTTCTACACAAATTTTCTTCAAACATCTCTCTGACCGTGGAGTGAAAATTGGTTTTCTACCGCATCTTTTCTTTCTTTTCGGGCTTAATTCCTTCCCTGACTCAATTTTCTTTTTTATGCGTCGTACACTAGCTTCAGAAACCTCCAATCTTCGTGATATTTCTCGGTTTGTAAATGTTTTCGCAATCACAAGGGCCTTCACTTCAGCTTTTTTACGTGGTGAAAGATCGCCTTTTCTACCCATAATGAAAATAGTCCAATTACTTTTTTAAAACACTGCATACAAAATAAACTAATAACTGAGTAGTATAAAACTGTTAAACAAACAATCACAGTCCATAAAGCCACAGAAACACGTCCGTACCTGACTCGATTCCGATCGCGACTGATACAGTTTTGTACTTGTTTACGTTCATGTATCACTTTGTCAACACAGTGTTACCATATGTTAAAAATAAATACAAATATGTAGTCTACAACAATTCTTTTAAATAAAAATCAATAATATTGTAGTTTAAATATACCATTATTGCATAAAAAACTCTTAAGAAACATAAAATTACTAAAAAAAATACAGTGCGTCTAATAATTTGGCCAGGGACTGTGTATATATATATATATATATATATATATATATATATATATATATATATATATATATGTATTACATATTTTAAATTGTTTGGTGGTTTTCTAAACGAATGTAAAAAAAAAATATATAATTTATTCTTTTATAGGATCATAGTGCAAGATTTCGTGTTAATTACTCCATAGTTTTTCAGGTATCTACAATTTATTCATTGTATTTCATGAGATGCATATCCAATTTTTTTTATTTAACATAATCTTTTATTTTATAATCTAACTAGCCGGGCCCGCGGCTCCGCTCGCATGGACTTGATTTGCTACTATCGTCACTGCTTATTCCTTATGTTACCCAACATAATAAAATATCTCCCATTATTTCCCCTTATCTCCCAATATTTCTCCTTATCTCCCATTATCTCTACATAATTTCCATTATCTAGGCTTATCTCTGTTCATCTCCCATTATTTCTCCTTATATCCCATTTTTTTTCCTTATCTCCCATTATCTCACCTTATCTCCCATTATCTAGGCTTATCTCGACTTATCTAGGCTTATCTCGACTTATCTCGTAATATTTCTCCTTATCTCCCATTATTTCTCCTTATCTCCTATTATCTCGCCATAACTCCCATTATCTAGACTTATCTCTGCTTATCTCCCATTATTTCTCCTTATCTCCCATTATTTATACTTATGTCCCATTATCTCACCTTATATCCCATTATCGAGGCTTATCTCGACTTATCTCCCATTATTTCTCATCTTTCATTATCTCATTTTATCTCCCATTATCTAGGCTTATATTGAATTATATAGAACATATGTATAAATTTATAAAAACACGTAAATCGTATAAGTGGTTCTCAAGTGATAAGCGCACTAACGGACAGACAGACAGAGAGATAGGCAGACAGACAGACAGAGAGACGTTGCATTTTATATATATCCTAGATAGAAGATTATATATAATTTGACCAGAGAAACAAATGTATGAATTAAAAAAAAAAACACGTAAATCGGATAAGTGGTTCTCGAGTGATAAGCGCACTAACGGACAGACAGACAGACATTTTATATATTATATTCTTTGCTACATGATATTGTTCCATATTTAATGCTTTAGGCAGTGTATTGAAAGAGAACGCGCTAGCAGCAAACTTTTCTCCGACTTGATTCACTATTATCGTCAGTGCTTATTCCTTATGTCACTTAACGTAATAAAATATATCCTATAACCTCGCCAGAGAACATATGTACTTTTAAAAAAAAAAGCACGTAAATCGGATAAGTGGTTCTCCAGTGATAAGCGCACTACCGGACAGACTGACAGACAGAGATACGTTGCATTTTATATATTATAGATGTACGAGTAATAAAATATATATCTATAACCTGGTCAGAGAACATATGTATGAATTTAAAAAATCACGTAAATCGGATAAGTGGTTCTCGAGGGATAAGCACACTAACGGACAGACAGACAGACAGAGATAGACGATATAGATTATTATTATTATTATATAACCTGGCCAAAAAATATATGTATGAATTTAAAAAAAGACACGTAAATCGGATAAGTGGTTCTTGCGTGATCAACGCACTAATGGACAGACAGACAGACAGAGAGACATTCCATTATATATATTATAGATTATAGATATTCTCTGCTACATAATATTGTTCCATATTTAATGGTTTAGGCTGTGTATTGCAAGGGAACGCGCTAGCGGCAAACTTTTTTCCGACTTCATTTACTATTTTACGTCACTGCTCATTCCTTATGTGACCTATCGTAATAAAATATAGCCTATAACCTGGCCAGAGAACATATGTATGTTTTAAAAAAAAAGTACGTAAATCGGATAAGTGGTTCTCCAGTGATAAGCACCCTAACGGACAGACAGACAGAGAGACGTTGCATTTTATATATATATTATAGATTATAGATAATCTAAAGCTTATAATTAGCACAAATCACCCGTGATGATGAGTTTCTGTGATATTGATACGATAAAAAAATCACATGAATTATAAAAGCTTTAAAATTCGCCCCTTCGAGCATTAGAGAAATAAAAATAATACCTACAAAGTTGCGAAGAGAACCTTCGTTTAACGGGACAACTGACTCCTCTTATAAATTTAACATAAAATTTATGCATTAAAATATATCGCTAGAAAAACTTTTATTTAAATACAGAACTAAGTCCTCAACTAAGCTGATGAAGATTACATGTCACTACTAAGTTTAAAAATACTTTCCTTGAAAGATGTAAAAATAATAAAAAAGTGTCTAAAAAATGTATTTAAAATAAAGTGTTGTACTCGTATTTAGATACCTTTAGAAACATTTCAAGTCTAAATATAAGTGATTGTTGATTTATTTTGCCATTATAGACTAAGAGCTACGGGAAAAAAAAAAGTGGCGTGGGCGGTAGCAACTTGCTCCTTTCATATGTTTATCTGGCACAGACACTGTTCATGTTCATTATCCAATAAAGCCCAATTCGAATATGCTACAGTATCATTAGCCAGTTCAGTAGGACAGTCCTGGGGGCCCGCAGGGCCCTTTTTTTACTCCAAAAAATGGCCTGAATGGTAGCAGCTCAAATTTTGTTTCTTTTATTTCGTTTTGATGAGAATATAGCAGAAATAAAGTTGGCAGGAGTCGCTCGTGGCGCCCACGTTTTTAGCCCTAAAGGAGCCGATTTCAGCGACTCTTACCAACCTTATTTCTGCTATATTCTCGTCAAAACGAAATCAAATGACATTATTTAAAAAATGATTTTCATAGATCTGTAGTGTGATATGCAGGGACATTTATTAATTTCTTTTTTTTTAATTTCAAAACCAACATTTTTCATAAGATATACTCCGAAATTGTTAGAATTAAAAAGGATTTTTAATTTAGGACAATACTAAGAGTAGACAACTTCTAAATGGTCTAGCCGGATAAGGTACTAAAATCGGCCCTTGAAACAAATGCAATGTAAGTACATATCTATATACATCTTGTAGGTATTGTTGAGAAAAGCTTATCCTGAAATTTTCAGGTCGCTAACTCACTCCTGTCAGCCATAATCTCAAAATTAGTGTTTTTTTTTTTAATTTGTCTCGTACTCCTACAGCTTTTGGCCGTTTGACTTGAAATTTGAGGAGGTGTTAGGTAATAGTTAGTACTCTAACTTGATTTTTTTATTTTTTTTTGGCAAATTTAAAAAAAATAAAAATAAAAATTTTGTTGAAAAAATTAAAAATTTTGATGGAAAAAATCCATATATGTCAAAATGTATATACCGTGTAGGTACGAAAACTCACACAATATGTGCAGATATATGTCACAAATACGCTTGTCAAATTTCAGAACGATCGGAGTACGGGCTGCAAAGTTATGCCCGAAATACCAACGAACCAACCTCTTTAATTCTCATTTCTTCAGCTTCAGTTGATATGAAAACTGAAATTTGAAGATTTTTAGGGTAACAAATATATAAAATCAACATTTCCTCCATATATACTTAATATAAAATGGATTAAATAAATAAATATATCTAATTATATAGTAATTACTATTTTTCTATTTTTTTAAGCATGTATTTATGTGTGCAAGTATGTGCGTGTGTATGGGCTTCATTATTGGAAAAAAAACAAAATTTTAATAAGAAAAAACAATGCTCAAATAATAAGATTCGTCATATCAATTCAAAACATTTATTAAAATCAATTTTGATTTACGGAAAGTACTCTCAGAAATTCCTTTCGGAAGAGTTTTGTTACTGTTATAAAGAAAATAAAGGTGGTTCGGTTTATACGAAGTTCACAAAAACTACTATGAACCTTCATATTGATGTAGAAGAATTTGAATACGCGCCTAAAGCTGGATTTTCAGCTGACTCTCGACACCAGCGTCAACGCTCAGAAGAAGCTGGACAATAACCAGCTTCCTTTTGGTACCTTTAGGGTATCAGCTATCTCACACAATTTGACTTCACTGTCATCCAAACCAAATTATATGGATTATTTTAATGTTTTCAATTATATGGATTTTTTTAATGTTTTCCGGTATAACCACCTCATTGGGGCGTCGGGTGAGATGTTTTTAAAGCTCTTGGGACATGCAGACTTGCCAATCACCATTAGTGGGATTTTGTGCTTGCCAGATGCATTGGAAAACATATCATTATAGTTAATCTTTCCTTACTTCGTTTGTGCCCAGGAGCTGATTTTTCCTGTCGAGATGCCAATGTTTTTGATGGAAACATTTTATAATTCCGACCAGTTTCGTCACAGTTTTGTAAATTTGATCACATGTGTATCCACAATCTTCGATTTGCTTTTTTAAAGTTCTGCCTAAACTTCTCAATTGATGACACATCAGCAGAAAGTTTTTCACCACATACAGTCAGTTGTCGTACACCGTACCGTTTTTTCCAGCGGTTCAAGCCATCCAGAATGGCGGTAAACTGATCTATCTCTGGGTCAGGAATTGCCTACTCATCATTATTGCTTTCTGTTGTAAAATTGGGGACTGAGAGAGGCACACCTTTTGATCTCTGTTGGTTAAACCACATGAATAAAGCTTCGTTAACATTTTTCATAGTCGCCGGTTTTCGTTGATTTTCTTCCTGAGGACGAGGAGGCTTGATTTATACACCACTCTTCTATTTTTATGCGATTTCTTTTCCAATCTCCAACTGTTACCTCAACCTACTCCATAATCTCGTGCAACAACTTTAATTGTCTCTCCTGCTTCAATTCTTCTGATGGTTTTTATTTTTTCTTCAAAAGGAACAACGATTCTTTTACGCTTGTTTTGCTCCATTATAATACGACGAACAAAAATTCAAACAAAGCAGTTCGTATTAATTACACTTAACTACCAGAACTCCAACCAAATAAATTATGTGAGTATACTCGTACTTCTTCGTAGTAAACGTTATAACGCACTGCATTCACGCAAATTTACATGCTGAAGAGAGTCCAAAAACATAAATTAGGGCAACCCCTCACACGGGCCAGGGGGGGTTCCCCGAAGGCCCCGACGATTTTATAAATGGAAATATGTACATACGTATTTTAGAAGCTCGGTTAATACGCAGCATAGACGCGCGTACCTCAGATAATCAGGTTCTTAGATTGGCTCGGTTAATCCGGAGCTCAGATAATCGCGACTCGGTTAATCGGGGTTCTACTGTATGTATATATATATATATAATATATATATATATATATATATATATATATATATATATATATATATATATCATGTATATCCATATATCCATATATAAATATATATATATATATATATATATATATATATATATATATATATATATATATATATATATATATATATATATATATATATTGCTGCACTGCCTCGTTACTTCGTTTTCGTTTATTTTATGTACATGCAGTATATCTATTCCACGTCTGCTTCTATAATTTTGGGTTTTACACATCGTTTATACTATTATGACTCATATTAACAGCAGACAGCACATGTATAAGATAAAAAGGAATAAACATATTTATATAGTTACAGAATTGAACTAATTTATATTTATAATAATTATTTAATAGTATTCCGAATTAGATTATAGCAACTTTCCATTCCAGTGAATAGAAAAGAAGTTTATATTAAAAACATCAATTCTTCTCATCAGTTCTTATGTATATCCTCATTAGTATTGAGTTAGATTATATACAGTGACTCACAGCTTAAATGATGCAGTCGCTATAAGGAAAAATTAACTGGTCTCAGTGCCTCTTTATTTATTTGGAAAAAACAAGTTATTGAAATTAAATTAGTAAAGAGTCTTCTAAAAAAGTATGAATTACTTTTTGTCTTAAATATGCCTTACTTAATTAACAATAAATAATTAATTAAATTATATGCGATTTTTAACGTCATAACAAAATTATTAGAGAAAACAAACTGTAGAATTTGAAACAAGCCTGCTAATATTTGGTCGGGCCTCCCTCATTATCAATAACGGCTTGTAATCTTCTTGACATTGATTCAACTAACTTTCTAGTATACTCCGGAAATAGTGTTCCATGCTTCAGTAATTTTTACTTTTAATTCAGTTTTATTTGATATTGGGGCACTATTTACTTTATTTTTTAATGTCAGCCACAAATTTTCAATTACATTTAAGTCTGGTGACTGGGCTGGTGTTTTAATAACATTTGGACAGTTATAAAGCAACCAACTGCGGACTCGAAATGACGTGTGCTTTGGATCATTGTCGTGATAGAACCGATAATTCTTTTCAATATCTAATTTTTGGGCACTAGCGACGAGATGCTGCCTTAGTTTATCCAAGTACACATATTGGTTCATATTCCCTTCGACGAAATGCATGTTACCTACTCCTGCAGATGACATTCAACCCATAACATCACTCCACCTCCACCGTGCTTTACCGTAGCTTTCATATTTTTCAATTTTAATTCTTCGTTAGGCTTTCTCCACACTGATATTTTTTCATCGGACCCAAATAAGTTTATTTTGGTCTCATCAGCAAATATTACTGAATTCCAGAAGTTCAAGTCTTTATTGATATGCTCTCTGGCAAATTCCAATCTCACGCGTCTATTTCTTTGGCTAATGAAAGGCTTATTTCTAGCAGTTCGACCATGTAAATTATTATTTCGCAAGATCCGTCGAAACTGTTTCGGGTTACAACCCTTTTTCAAAACTGTCTTGTCACCTCGGCGCACAACCTGGGCGCACTTTTTTTGGATTATTTGATACCTCTCTTAAAATCCATCTTTCTTCACGTTCATTGAAGATCTTATTTGTAGCCAACCTTGACTTATTCTCGACTCTATTTTTATTCCAGTAACGTTCAATGATATGCTGAACAGTTGATGGACATTTATTTACCATTTTGGCTATGTCTCTTTGGCTGTATCCATTCCTGTAATGAGTAATAATTAAATTTCTCTCAGAAATTGTAGTTCGACGACCCATTCTTAAACAATTTCGTTTTATTGAATGAAAAAATGTCAAACTAAACAAAAAACAATTGCACTAAGAAGTTTTGACCCCTGTTGTTATTTTGCATCATTTAAGCTGTGACGTTAAAATTGCATATGATTTGATTAATTATTTATTGTTAATTAAGTAAGGCATATTTAAGACAAAAAGTAATTCATACTTTTTTAGAAGACTCTTTACTAATTTAATTTCAATAAGTTGTTTTTTTTTCAAATAAATAAAGAGGCACTGAGACCAGTTAGTCTTTTCTTATGGCAACTGCATCATTTAAGCTGTGAGTCACTGTATATAACATATTATATTATATTATATATTAAAATCTTCAAATTTCAGTTTTCATATCAACTGAAGCTGAGAAAATGACAAACTTGATAGAATTAAAAGAGAATTATACCTAGACAGCCGAAAAAAAATGAGGGTTTTTAGGTTGGTCCGTTGATATTTTGGGAATAGTATAGAATCGTTTAATTATAGTGGCATAGAGAGTAGCTTCATCATCTCGTGTAAACTATATATATATATATATATATATAATATATATATATATATATATATATATATATATATATATATATATATATATATATATATTTGACTGCTTTGGACAAAAATAGCAGCATAAAAATCTGTACATTCCTTTATAAGAATTAATATTTACTATACTTCCCCTTGAAAAAATATATACCGACACCCATTACCAAAAACGGAATTTCTAGAATTAAAAAACGATTAGCCTTTGACAAATTTCTTTTAAATAGGTAAAATAGATTAAAAAACAATGCCTAAGTATATTATTTCCAACTACAAATACCCACAAATCTTATCTTTATGAATGGACTTTAGTTAAAGAGATGGGGGGGGTGTCAATCACCAAATGAAAATCCCCTTTTCAACACAGGCCGTCAGATTAGCGCCGAGGTAGTGCTGTACCCTTCTCAAAATTTGATACACACGGACGGACGGAATGAAGCTGTTGTTTGCGTGTTTTTACCTTTAAGGAGATTGAAATGGATTATGAAATATGTGGGTAATTTGACGATTGTTGATTGTTGTAATGCGGAAGTAACTTATTTTGTCTGATTTATGTTTAAAAAGTTATGCTTTAATTTATAATTAGGAGTTTTAACAGAATGTCCGATAAATAATGAAATCTGACGATAAATGAGAATAGTTCGATATATTCTATTTGCTGCATCTAATTTCCAAACATATAAACAACCATTTAACCTCCAAAATTTAGATAAAGTTTGAATGTTAGTTTATTTAGCAACAGTCACTGACTTATCAAGTTCGGAGATTGGTATTTTGCAGGACGAGCAAGCAACAGCAACATCAGCAGAGTTTATAAAGCTCACAAGTCCTATCACAAGACTATGATTTTTCGGATAAGACTTATGCAAGAAATAACAAAACAATAGTTATTTAATTGTAAAATTTGTTAAATAATTACAGGAACATATTATAACCTGGTGATATATACGTAAAATATACAGAAGTTGTATTTAAAAGTTCTGTTTCGTGTTCCATACGGGACACTTGTAAGATCACTTCGGTGTATGTCCGTTTGTCTATCTGTGTGTCACACCTCATTTTCTCCGAAACTATTTGGCATAGAAAGTTTTAAATTTGGCACTAATGTAGGAATTGATGGCCTCATCAGAGCCGCGTAGATTTGAAAGTTAAATTTTGACTTAAGGGGTTAGTTTTGGGGAGTGAAATCGGAATTGAAAAAAAAAATTACCAGGTTATCGAGTGGGGTGTCAAATGAAGGCTTGTTAAAGCACAAGTTCAAAAATATATATGATGTAAGACTTACGCACAATTTTTTTTCCATTATTTTTAAAAAAATCACAAAAAAAATCGCTCTCCCCCTCATTACCTCGAAAAGTACTGATCAAAAAATTTTGAAAACATTCTGGAATATTCGCCACAGATTGAATGAAAATTATCACTAGTGCATTACCTTCAATAATTTACCTGGTATATATATAAAAAAAAACAAATATTTCAAGGTTATCGGTTTTCAGTAAAGATGGGAAAAAACTTTGTTGAAAACGCATTTGGGGTGTGTTTTGTGAAGTCATTGATCATTTTATACCTCCGTAACAAAAAATTTTATTTTAAAAGCAATCAACGTACGGAACACTAATTGCGCAAATCCAACTTGTACTTGACCGGTTATTTGAGATGATAATATTTACTGACAAAACTCAAATTTTAATATGTACCAATACCAAATTAATTTTAAATTTATTTCAAACTGGTGTTAAATGAGGAAAAATAATCAATAAGTCGAAAGTATAATATTTTTGGAACATAGGAGTAACACTTCAGAACTTTTCGGCATCATCGATATCACTATGGAGGAAAGAGCTGGAACATGGAACAAAAGCTTTTATTGTCTAGTAAGATGAAAAACCGTTTTTTTTTGCGAATTTCATTAATTCTTTATTTTTCGAAACAACCGCAAGGAACGCTGTATACTTCTTTAATAATGCAATCTTAAGATTTTCTATAAAATATCATAATTACATCCAAATAAATTTGAAATTCAATTTTCTATTATTACATAAAAATATATAAATATAAAAAATGTAATTTCAGAGATGTCGCCGCCTGTTGGCATTTCTGAAATCAATCTTTCTCTCTCTCTCGAATGATCTAATTTTCATGCATTTTTTTCACACGTACCTAGGTGTATAATCTGATCTCCACTATATCTTATTCAAATTGGTTCAGAAACAACGAAAATATCGGGAACGGAACACGGAAATATTTTTTAAAGTCGTTCAAACCTTCTATATATTGTGACATCCATGAAGATATTTCGAAACTGATAAACATGAATGCTGAAAAATGCAATTACGTTGCTACTTCTATGAAGCTGTTCTGAATTTTTTAAAATCTCTTACAATATTAATTAAGTATGATATAAGTGGCGGGCGTTATCTAACATAGGATAGTCAACAAACTATCTTTAGTCTTATAAGTTTAGACCCTATCGTAGAAAATTGCTTATGTATGTAGCTCTTATTACAAATACGTATATTGTAAAGAACTGGGAGGTTAGTTAAAGAGATTAGTAGTGGGTAGGTAGGTAATATGACTTTTTTGCTTTTCTTGTGGCCTTTATTGTTTAAATAATGCAAATGCCATGTGACTATGTAGTTTTTTTCAGGTTTGGGCGCATTATCTGGTCAGATTTTTAACTCTCTTTGATTAAATCACTCGAGTGGGATAGGGGAGAAGGGGCTTTCGCCGCTTCCTAACTTCTGAAAATCAAATTAATTAGATCTAAAATATTTCAAAATATTTGGCCTTTTAGGGAAAACTATTAAATTTAGGGTCCATTTTTTTAACTTCTTAATAATTTCGCCACACGATTTCACTCACCACCCAATTGGGGTTAAAAAAAATTATGATAAATTGAAAGATCATATATAAGTTTTATAACAAAACTATTTTTATTTTTTTTCGTTATAATTAAAAAGTTATATCAAATTGAAAATACATTTTTAAACTTAGTGCCGATGACGAGCCGACAGTTCCGAACACGTATGACGTCACAAAGTTTATTTCTCCTCAAAATCACACACAGCTGATGTGAGTGTCTGTTTTCAATCAATTTATTTTTGTTTTCATCATCAGTGTATCGATAAATTTATTGAAAATGTCTAAAAAGTTATTCTGTCTATTTCGTACCATTTTGTACGAATACTACAAAAACAACTCCTGAAAAAATGTTTTTAAATGTGCCACAAGATGTTAAACGTTGAAATCAATGGTTCCAAGCAACACGACGTTTTAATCCTAAAACATCAAAATTTTTTTTGTTGTGAAAATCACTTCGATGTAAATATTTTAATATAATAATGTATTTAATAATCATTCATATTAGATTAATGTTATCGAATGATTTTTGTTTTATTTAGTGTTTCAAAATTTATATATCCAGCTAGTTTATACACTGGACCAATGTCACACATTACTTAATTAAATTAATTTAAATTAGTACCCGACAATAATTTTCTTTGCACTAAACTTAAATAATTTTGAAAGTATATACACAGGTAGGAGCTGCTGACAGTACTTAAGTGAAAACACTTTGACATAATAAATTTTAATTTATTTATAATTAATTGTAAAAAGTTTTTCGCATCGAATACACAGCCCCACAAAAAAAAAGTGGGGTATACTTTTGATGCGATATATCAGATCCGTAGTATTTTTTGCCACTGATCACGAATCTGACGTCAGAATATCGCCATCACATATCAATTTTTTTTATCTAACCTCAAAAAATAGGTAAAAATTAGTAAAAATTAAGAAAAATATACTCCTAAAAAATTGATTCAAGCTTTTTCATGAATCCGAAGATGTACGAGGCATGTTTTTTAAGTAAGTACCGTTTTGCGATTCCGCCGCCGCAGCGATACGGTCGGCGTTCCGCGCATGCGCGCTGGTAACCTACATCTCATGTCTACGCATTGACGCCATTACAGTCTGATTCTTCATTGTATACGTTGTTTACTGAGTGTTTAAGATGCCTCCGACAATCGTGAGTCCCGCCGATTGTGAAGTACGGGCTGTTATACGATTTCTTAGTGCTAAAGGCGTAAAACCGATAGATATTCATCGTGAGATCTGTGAAGTTTTTACGGACAAAACATTATGAGTGATGGAATGGTAAGGATATGGGTGAGAGCATTTAAAGATGGCCGCACAAATGTGCATGATGAAGAACGGAGTGGGCGTCCTTCGGTCGTTAATGAAGATTTGGTGCAGAAAGTGGACGAAAAGGTGAGAGAAAACAGACGCTTTACAATTTCATCATTGTGCGACTGCTTTCCTCAATATTCTCGTAGTGTTTTGTATCGCATTGTGACCGAGAACTTTTTTCTCAGGCGGCAGAATTTTATGAGGAGGGTATTCAAAAACTGGTGCCACGTTATGACAAGTGCCTCAATATTCACGGAAATTATGTAGAAAAGTAGATTAAGGTACAGGCTTTCATGTAAAAATAAAATTATAGCGATATCTTTGCACGTCTTTTTTTAATTCCAAAACGGTACTTACTTAAAAAACATGCCTCGTATTAAAATGTATTCGGACACGCTAAGCTAATATTCATCGGTTGGATTAAGCCATACAGTTCTGTTTTCTTTCTAACCTCAATAAATCAGACATAAATAGTGCTTCTCGAATGCAAAAACGAATTCAAATTAAAATTCAACCGATCCTTACCAAATTTGGTACACGGGGATTTTTTGGGTCGCTGATCACGAATCTGAGGTTGGATTTGCAAAATTTAAGATGGCAGATGTTTTCGCGCCATTTTGAACGCCGAGAAAATTCATCGGTCGATTTTTATTCTTCTACCTGCATCCAGGGCACCTCCACGTGGTGACGGTGGGCAACGGTGTTACTCCACTAGCCGGCAGAGTCCCTGGATAACGGCTTAGATGCCGTCATGGCAGGTAGAAGAAAGAGAATTACGATGCAGGGACTCGGAAACCCAGTATCAGCGGTTGGTCAGGGTGGGAAAGCGGGCCCGCAGCCGTCGTCATCCAGCGACCGTGGCTCTTCATGTGTGGGTGACTTGGCTCATGTAGAGTATAATGCTACAAGAAAACGGTCTCACGGTACAAGGACTTTTCATAAGTGCGATAAAAACAGTGATTCATTTTGTTATATTTGCTGTCAACACGTATTGAGTAAAATGGGGTCACCGATAACGGATAAGATTAAAACCTTATATAAGGATTGTTTTAACATTGAAATACAGCACCAGGATACAGATTGGGTTCCCCACATCATTTGTAGTTCTTGCAAAATAATGTTGTACATCAATAAGAAGGCGATTAAATATTCCAGACCAGCAATATGGAATAGACCATACAGTGAAAATGATTGCTACTTTTGTATGAATGTTGTATCTAGGCATAACCGAAAAAATAAAAGCACTATTACTTATAACGATGTTTCGACAGTAACAAGACCAACTAAACTAATTCCGCCTCCTGAACCACTTAATGCTGATGTTATGGAAACAAATGATTTCACCTTATCAGTTCATGCCGAAAACATTGAGACTGTCGAAAAAGATTCAAACACTGTTACTAATGAATGTTCTAGTGACAACCTATCATATACTAGTGACACAGATAAAGAATTTCTACCATACAACCGTAAACCAGAACCAATACTCTTGGAGATCTGAAAATTGTAACAATATTGCTTGGCCAACAGTCAGGGTTTACACTTTATCCCTGTTATAAATGTCTGTGGAATAGCAGAGACAGGGAACGTCATTATAAGAAAAAAATTTGGCCAACAAGAGAATCGGTCACTCCTGGTGAAAATAATGTATTTTTTTCCACCATTGGTAGATCCAGGAAAAGTTCTTATTCCCCCCGCTTCACATTAAGCTTGGACTTATGAAGCAATTCACGAGAGCATTAGATACAAGCGGCCCATGTTTCAAATATTTGCATAAAAAATTTCCGAAATTTTCTGAAGCTAAAATTAAGGCAGGCGTATTTGACGGGCCACAAATAAGAAAATTGTTTCAAGGTTCATTATTTGTTACTAAAATGAATCAAGTTGAAAAAGCTGCTTGGTTTAGTTTTAAAGAAGTCGCAACAAACTTTTTGGGAAATAATAAAGTCCTAAGTACAAAGAAATAGTCGAGAAAATGGTAAAAAATTTTCAAACATTAGGTTGCTTAATGAATCTAAAATTACATTTCCTGGACTCCCACATCGATGATTTCCCAGATAATCTTGGTGACTACACTGAGGAGCAAGGCGAACGTTTTTTAACCAAGATCTGAAAATCATAGAAAATCGGTATCAAGGACGATGGGATGACCATATGCTAGCGGACTATTGCTGGTCGCTAAAAAGAGAAACAAGTCCTCAAAAGCGTTTGGACAGAAAGCCTTTGAATAGGTCATTCGCGGAAAAAAGAACAAAATACAGCCAAAAAAAGGAAAGTTAGGCGCGGGTCTAACCTTCGCAATTCTAGGCTTAAGGGTCTACTATTTGAGAGTATATGGTTTAAAAGTCCTTGTTTTGAGTTTATTGGGTCTCATTTTTAAAGTTATTGAGGTCTATTTTTTGAGGTTACAGGGTGTGGGGAGTCTAAGGTTTCAGGGTTTAGGGTTTAAGAGTATCAGGTTTGAGGATTCCCCAACTGTATACCAAATTTGGTAGGAATCGGTTGGTTTTCAAAAATTTTGTCCGCCATCTTGGATCCGCCATTTTGAATTTTGCAAATCCGACCTCAGGTTCATGATCAGCAATCCAAAAAAACCCCCGTGTACCAAATTTGGTAAGAATCGGTTGAATTTTAATTTGAATTCGTTTTTGCATTCGAGAAGCACTATATCTGTCTGATTTATTGAGGTTAGAAAGAAAACAGAACTGTATGGCTTAATCCAACCGATGAATATTAGCTTAGCGTGTCCGAATACATATTAATACATCTTTGGATTCATGAAAAAGCTTGAATCAATTTTTTAGGAGTATATTTTTCTTAATTTTTACTAATTTTTACCTATTTTTTGAGGTTAGAAAAAAATTGAGATGTGATGGCGATATTCTGACGTCAGATTCGTGATCAGCGGGCAAAAATACCACGGATCTGATATATCGCATCAAAAGTATACCCCACTTTTTTTTTTGTGGGGCTGTGTTATCAATATTATTAATGATGAAGTTTTAAAATAAAGTTAAAAATCGATAATTATTTTCTATTCAAAAATCCAATTTTGCAAATAATCGATTATTTGTTCCCAATATTTAATAATAAATGTGTGTAGATAATAGAGAGATTTTGCAACGTTAACTTCTCATATGCCTTTGTCCTTACGTTATCTCAAGCATGCGCCGTATTAACGCGAAGGAATTGCACGGTTAGGTTAGTATTCATCTTCTATAAGCTTAGGGGATTTTTTTTTCATTCATTTCTTGGTTAAGCACACCGGTTATTATTATTTGATGGGTCAACACAAGTTTCTAAATTAAAATTTTGTGTAGCAGGTGTGTATCACTTCCTTCAATATTTCCAAGGTAATACGAATGTGCAATAAATAAAATTTCTTTTGAAATTAGCACTACACACATTGTAATTTTCACATTGTAATTTCATTCTGCCAAAGATTACAAAATCCCAACATAATCTGAAGACTAATTAACTATGGTCAGTATTATTTGCAATAAAAGATTATCATTTCAAATTTTACTGTATTTTCTTAGTGGTTTGAATACCTAAGTAGGAAAAAAAACAGGGCCCTACTATAATAGCGATAAGAATAACGAACTTCAAATAATCTCTCTTATAAGTTACTAAATAAGGATAACCGTTATACTTAATAAAGGCTTCTCTTATTTTGTTTCAATACTGCGCCAGTTCTAAATGGTGGACGCATACTTCAAATAACGAGAACAGCTCAGTCCTATTTAATTTCTTTCCTTTACTACTGCGCAAGCTCCAAACGCGGGGCGCATGCTTCAGATAAAGATGAAGACAGTCGCCTACCAAAATAGGCGTTGCAAAATCTCTCTATTATTGTTGGATATAGTCTTTCCCTTTAATTTTATACATATTTCTTTTTATTAGCAATTTTCCTAAGTTTTCTAAATAATACCTGGTTTCTTTAAATAAATTTTTAAATTATAGTTTTTTCCATTTCCTAATATACTAAGTCGCTTGCTCATTTGAATACTGCCATTCAGTCTCTCCTATTGTTTCCGAGCCAAATATTTCACTTAGAAGCAACGTTTTTAAATGGCTTGACGACTTACAGTAACCGCGCGTCGTCACTTAGTGTCGCGACAGTGTGGCTCGTATGTAAGCGATCTTCTATTTTTGGTGAATCTAACTGGTAGTTATTATATTACTATATATATACACTCAATTTTTAAAACATTAATTCTAAACTGATCCAACATATACTAATCCATTGAAATATTAATCGCAAAAAACCAAAAATCCGTAATAATGCCTCTTACATAAATATTATATTTCATAACGCTCTGTGGACCGCATAATGGCCAGCATGGAAATCTAAAACCTTCAAAACTTTATCATAAATCTATGATGATGGAGGGAATATTGCATTTATATTTTGCTTTTGTTAAGCTCTTTTCACATCTGCGCCCAAACAGAAGTCTTAGCCCTAAAAGGGTTCTCCAGATTGCAGATAACCGTGAACGAGATGTTTGGTTTCGAATGTAGCAATATCTTTGTTGCGGTTTGTTATTTAAGAAAACCCTTTTTGTCGAAAAGGTACTTGACGATACTTCGTATAATAGCAATAGCGTGTATAGAAATAAAAACTGTATACAATACACTTTTCGTACATAATATGTAACATTTCGGTGATGCCAGTATTGTGATATGAAATCTATAAGGGGTATAAAATGAAATTTTAAAGAATTTGGTGCCTAACAAAACTTAATTTGAATAAAATTGGAAAAAATTATTTACCAATTAATTCCCTCCTAAATAAAATTTGTAGAATAAATGTGGAATTTGACTTTTACATATCCAAGAGCAATTTATTTTAAGCATTACTTATATATTAAATAACTAGTACTTTATTGTAAGATACGAGGGCCACCATTTAAGTTTTTACAAAGGTCCACTAAATGGCGCTATTGAGATGTAAAATTACCATTGTTGTACCAAAATTTGACATTTGCTATTGTTAAAACAGTGACAGTTCGTAAATTAGAGTAGTTTATTTACAGTGAGCGTTTAAAAAAAAACAACTTTGTTAACAAATGGAAATTTTACTTAAAGGTTTTCGTCGGATGAGCTTTTACGATTTTTAGTAAAAGCCTAACTCAACAATACCTCGAATCGCTTTATTCAACTTTTGGTAATAAATCACCATCAGAAAGGATTGTTTTAAATTGGTTTGCAGAATTTCCTCGTCCTGCTTCCGTCAGCGACGAATTTCGTGAAGGTCAACCAAAATCGGCTGTTGTTCCAAAAAGTATAAATGCTGGGTGCAACATGATTGAAGAGGATCGACATGTGACTTACCGTAAAATCTTTAGGCATATCGAAGACTGCAGTACATTCGATTCGATTTTGCATGAACATTTAACTGTAAAAAAGATCTGTTCTCCATGGATTTCGCATAATTTGACTGAAACTCAAAAACTGGCTCGTATCAATCGCTGTAAGAAAATGCTCAAAAAATTAGACCGAGGACATGCAAAATCCGTATATAATATCATAATAGGAAACGAAACATGGATATATTCGTACGAGCCAGAAACTAAGCAACAATCAACTGTTTGGGTGGTCCAAGATGAACCGAATCCAATAAAAATGGTTCGTTCGCGAAGCACTTCCACGAAAATGATCGCTTGTTTCTTTGGTTATACTGGATATGTTGCAACCATTGCTATAGAGGTTTGAAGAACAGTTAATGCTGAATGGTATACATCTATGAAATCAAGAAAAACAACTGAAAACGTCATATCATTCTTCATCATAACAATGCCAGCACACACATCACATCAAACAATTGATTATTTGACGGAGAAAAACATCATCAATTAATGTCTCGTTGCCCATGTTCATCTGATTTATCGCCTAACGATATCTTTTTGTTCACGAATGTCAAAAAAAAATGCGTGAACAGCGATTTTCATCACATTAAGAAGCTGTTGAATCCTTCCAAAACTATGTTTTTGAGGTACCAATTTCACAGTGGAAAACATGTTTCGAGAATTGGTTCGAACGCACGCAACAGTTAAAGGCGAATATTTTGATAAACAATGATTTGTACCTAAAGTTTTTTTTTCTTTAACTGTTTTTGAAAAAACTTAAAAGGTAGTTCTCGTATTGACAAAAAAAGTTGGCTAGACAACATTTCCTACATTCCTTCCTATTTGTAATTGGAAACTAACATTTCTAGGGCTTTGAAAATAACATATTTTGCGTCAAAGAAGCTTAATACGTTTTTCTTGATAGACTCAAAATTTGTATCATAGAGCGCTACAGGAGCGACGCCTGTGCGAAAAAAGCAATTCATATTGGTCTTAAATCGTTGCAAGTTTTATTCAATGGCAAACATACTGCTGAACAAATTAATAGGAATAAACGAGATTCTCCATATAAAGAAAATTTTGAAAAGACTGGTACGAGGAGTTAGTTCCACTTCACAAGGATGTGATGTATTAGAGGGATGTATACTCCTAACATGGGAGGAAGTAAGCGGGCTGCATCCATCAAACACTGGTTAATGAAAGTACTTACGATATTCCAAGGAATCGAGGGTGTTGGTGAGTTCTGGGTCTACAATCAAGCAAACAACTCTTTTCTGAACCGAATCCAACAAGCGTAAAGTACCTTTGAGCCGTAGAGGCTCAAATGTGAGAGATGTACATGATTGGAAGTTATTGGAGAGTGTAAAGCTTTCTAGTATGGAATAATATTCCCAAGCTTTTGAGAAACTCTTTTTGCTATGGATGCAATATGTTCATGCTAAGTTAACGCCCAGCAGGTTTAATAACAATGTTGGAGGAATAAAGTGTCTCGATATAACTATGACACGTTATGCAACTTTAAGTTTTTTAGAATTCCACTTAGATACTCTAACCCCAAAATTTAAATTGAAAAACTTCCCGCTGTTTGCGGATATTCGCTTGAATGGTGGATATTCGAGCTTTCAAGGTGAAATGATAAAACAAGCGCAATATCATCGGAAGCTAGATTGGATTCCTGATCCTTTCCAGCAGATCGTTAATGCAAAGGAGAAAGAGAGTACACTAGCGATAGTGAAAGTATTAGAAAGAAACCCGTTAACTACGACTTGCAAGGAACACTCTCTAAGGAAATATGGGAGCCATAAACAAGACATTTCAGGCATATCATCAGAGCGCCACCTAACCAATAATCCATCATACCAAACAAGGTCGAATATCTTAGATATAAAGTACAATCGCTCGATTCTGCAAAATGGTCAATTGTGCTGTTTAAGACATGTGTGTCATACATTAGAAGATGTCCTGTTGATCTTCGCTTATAAAAGTCATATTGATATTCTCTAATAATATTAAATCGTTCCAGATATTTAAAAAAATGCTGCTTGAAAAAACATTCTCTATAACTTGCCATATTATTGCAATGGGTAGTCGTTACGCAAGGTATTTCTTGTTGTTTGGGTATCGGCTGAACTGTAGCGTATTTCCAACAAGAAAAAAATATTCCATTTCTGTAGGATAGGTTGAAAAGTCTGCCGAGGACGCCTGTTAGATTGCTCACGGATTTTTTTGAGGACTATGGCATGGATTGGCATCAGCGCCAGAAGCTTTTTTGTTATCTAGTTTCATTAAAATACGTTTTATAATTCCAGTCAACAAGTTGGCTTTCTCAAAAGGATCTTAACGGAGAACCAAAGATTCCTGGATTTGTTGGGAGAGGCAAAAAGTGTGTTTTTGATTCTTTGATTATGATAATTTCGTCGATTATTTGTTTGTATCTGTTTCAGATACAAACAAAGATGATACAATTTACGACGTTAGGGTTTTTATGCCACTGTCGGTAGGCAAGATGTTTAGAAGCAACAGCACCTTTGCATTTTCGTTCAAACTAAGGTTAAAAGGATAAAGGGATTTAAGGTTCCATGCCAGCTAAAATGATACTAGAAACTTCGTTAGTGTAATCAGATGAGTCGTCAGATCTGAAACAAACTAAGGAAGAATTCAAAAATATACCCAGTGTTTTTCTCATTTACCAGATCTGTAGTGCCAGATTTTGCGCGATTTAGGCGCCTCACTGTCGTTGGCAGAGTACTCGATGTCGCAACCAGTTTAGTTTATGATCAGAAAAAAACTAATGGGGATTAACGGTTACAATGTAAATCTTTGGATTAGTGGTTAAAAATAGATCAAGAGGACTGGCGAACTCTCTGTCACGGTCAGGAATCCATGTTGGTTCATCGATAAGCTGATTAAAGCTATAACTGACTGAAAAATAGTCAGCTTCATGGCCTTGTTTTTCAGTAGTATTTGAAAACTTAAGGCAGGTGATGTTATGGTCATTAAAGTCGCTCAGGTTGGCAAATTGGGCTCTTGGATAATTAATCTGTAAATAATAGGTGGTATCTGCAAGAAAAGCGAAAAGTGTCTTAAAATTAGTATCCGTCGGTGGTAGATAGGCCAGCAGATAAACCTTATGGTTTTTAGAGATTTTTGACCACATAATATTAAAGTTTCGCGCTAAAGCCTCCTCTCGTTTTCAATAGAGATCATTTCTGACAAAAAGAGAGAGAGTAATTGCGTCTAAGGTGGTAATAGAAATCGCATCCAGACTAGGGAAAGTGGACTTTGATCGATAAAGTGACTTTAGTTTCACAGAGAACGAGTAAGTGAAGTTTATTTAATTGCATATGATGGCACACACGAGTTTAAGACATGTACATTGCAAAAAATCCAATTCAAAATTTCAGTTTCCGCATGTTCACTCCTCGAAACAGCCCCCATCAGAAGATCCAAAAGAGGGACTATTTTATCTCCAGAAATTTTTGATCATGTCAGCCTTATCACGCTATTCTTTTTTAGGTACGTCAAGTTCAGCGCAACTTTGAGAAGAGCTAAAAAATGAGTGGAAAGTTGAAGGCCGAATAATTTAATAAATCAATAGATATGATAAAGAAAGTAAATATTTAACGTGAAGAATATACAGAAAAAATAAATAAACAAAGATTTATAGTTATTTACCAAAATATTAAATTTAATTCTAAATAAAAATACCTTGTTCACTCGTTTAGAGTTATTGGAAACATTTTAGAAACAAACTGATCCTTCATAAAACTAACATAGGTTACTAGATGTGTCTACCCGACTACTAATTTTTTTAAGTATGACAACTCAATTTACCTCAACATTCCTTTTATCTGATTTAATCTTTTTTTTTATTATGGACCATACAGTTTAACGATAGTTTTTCTTTCGTTGAAGAATAATTACTGGTGATAATAACTGTCAAATAATTTTAAGAACTTCCCTATACTTTACTTTTCTCACTAAAAAGACGTCCTCTATTAAGCAAGCAGGCTACATATTCTTGCCAATATTTAAGAAGGCTTGTAACTTTGCATTTTACCATATGTGATCAACTATGTTGGGAATGTGGAATCTTAGGCAAAATGACACTACTCATTATATATGACCACTACACCAAACGCTTTAATTTCGCACTCGACGTGCGTTTCGCTAACTATGTTATCTTTATCAGGAGCGATGAAGACGAAACCCGAGTGCTTGATGTAATGATGACATATGGTATACTGAGAAATATGTGATTAAAAATATTCAGCATAACATTTCCTATTATCCCTTAAAATATCTACATCTACCAACCAAATACCTAATATACATTAATTTGCCCAACAAGGTTAAAATCAAAAATTGTGGGGTCAAAATAAATATGAAGAATTTTTGGCGTTCTATATATTTTTAGGTTTCCGTAAGGAACACTTATAAGATCACTTCGGTGCCTGTCCGCCTGTCTGTCATACCCGATTTTTTCCGAAACTATTTGCCAAAAAAAATTGAAATTTGGGACTTTTATAAGAATTGATGGCCCCATCAGAGCCGTGTAGTTTTGAAAGTTAAATTTTGACTTAAAGGGTTAGTTTTGGGGGGTGAAATCGGAAGTGAGGTCATCGAGCGGGGTGTCAAATGTAAGCTTGTGAAAACACGGGTTCAAAAATATATGTAATGTAATACTTGCGCACACTTTTCTTTATATTATTTTCAAAAAATTGCCAAAAATCGCTGCCCCTACTTATCTCGAAAAATACTGATTAAAAAGTTTGAAAAAACTCTGGATATTCTCCACAGGGTGTAGATTGAAAGAAAATTATCACGAGTGCATTATTTTTAATAATTTATCTGGTATATATAAAAAAATTAAAGGTCATCAGTTTTCAATGAAGATCGGAAACAAACTTTGTTGAAAACTCATTTGGGGTGTGTGTTGTGAAGTCATTGATCATTTTGTACCTCCGTAACAAAAATTTTTATTTTAAAAGCAATCAACGTATGGAACACTAATTGCACAAGTTCGACTTTTATTTGACCGGTTATTTAAATACTAATATTCTCGCCGAGATATGAATAACCAATACTAGTTGGTACAATGTGAAAAACATAGTCTTAATACCTCGCAGACATATTTTTTTGATTTTCTTAAAAAAAGAAGATTTTAAAAATTCTAACTTTATATTTATTAATACATATATAATTAAAATAAAATCAGTTATCACTGTTTTCGATCTGTGCACATAATTTGTCCAACAAATTTTCTAATTGTCGTCACTGTGATTCTTCAGTTCCCGTAATCAGCTGATAAGATCTAATTTGAGAGAAGTAAATAAACACGCGTTACTATCTTTTCATCTTCCCTTAGGTTACCAACCCAAAATGGTAACAACAGAATACATTAGGCAGGCGAGATTCCGTAGAGATTTTACACGATACGATTGTTAAAGATGCTCATTATAAATAGGCGACATTTCGACAGCTATTGTCACTTAAAATGTGTTTTAATTGATGTACTAAATGAGTGGTTCCTTCCTTAAAGAACGGATTGTATTTGAAATATTGGCCTATGATGAATACTTCAGCATAGAGTCACACTGAAAACTGAATTGTAAAGTCTACCGATTGACTATATATTTTTTTATAAACAGTATTTAATTTTGGTACTCTAGTTAACAGTGCCTAAAGAAATACCTGCCTTACAACCCTGCCTTACAACCCTGCCTTACTCTACTTACTTAAGGCAGGGTTGTGTCTTGTCTCCACTATTGTTTAATAGATGCTCTGAGCACAGCTTTATAGAGGCACTGGAAGAGGCTGATGAAGGAATACTTCTTAAAGGGAAGCGAATAAATAATATTCGTTATGCTTCGATACGGTGCCGGCGGTTATAGCTGATAACTTAAAAGGTCTACAACATCTTACGACAAAAATAAACAAAGTCAGTAATCGATACGGCTACAAACTTAATATCAGCAAAACAAAGTACATGGTAATCAGCAAGTCTCCAGTTCTTGCTACCTTGTTGATGGTTAACAATCAACAAGTATAAATAACTCCACAATATTCATATCTAGGTACCATGAAAAAGCTGGAGCAGTGTTCCTCAAAATGACATCACTTTTCAAAAGCTCAGCAATAAAATTAAGCACAAAAATAAGACTCCTAAGTTATTATGCCTTCAGTGTTCTTCTTTACGGTGTGGAATCCTGGATGCTAACAGAAGCCAGACTTGGCTTCTGTTAGCATCCAGGATTGCGGCGTGGATTTGAATTATGGCTGTATCGCAGAATTTTAAAAATTTCTTATACTGACCATATTACCAACGAAGATGAACAAGAGACTGGAAATTATGAAAACTGTTCATCATCATCATCAGCCTCTCTCCGCCCACTGCTGGACATAGGCCTCTTTCATGTTCCTCCATCTTCTCCTGTCCTGTGCCACCTCATACCATCGCCTGCCTGCATGTTTTCTCACATCATACAACCAACACTTCTTCTGGATGTTCTTGGCCTCAGATGAGATGTTCTCTTGGGCCATTCGTCTAGGTTTTTTTCTGGCCGCATGTCCAGCCCACTCCTCCTTGAGAGATACTGCTCTCTCTATGACATCTGTAACCTGCGTTCTGGACCTTATGTCAACGTTTCTGATTCTGTCTCTTATGCTCACCCCCAGCATTGCTCGTTCCATTCTACGTTGTGCTACTCTCAACTTTCTGATACTGTCTTTCGTTAAAGTAATCGTTTCCATTCCATATGTTAGAACTGGCAGGATAGAACTTTCAAACGCTTTTCTTTTTAAGGAATTTGGGATATCTTTGTTTCTCAAAATCCATGACATTTTGCCCAACGCAGTCCATCCCAATCGGATGTTTTGCCTAGTCTAAGAAGATGCCCCAAATATACATATTCCTGTTCATTCGTTAATGTGTTCTTATTAATTTTAAAATTTTTATTGCTGTTTGACATAATTTGCGTTTTATCTAGGTTCATTTCAAGGCCTACCTGTTCTGCGGCTTCATTTAATTCATTTAACATGAGCTCCAACTCCTCGGTATCTGGGCTTATCAAGACTATGTCGTCGGCGAACCGCAGATGATTCAGAAATCTTCCAGCCACATTTATTTTCTTCCGTGCCTAATTTAATTGTTTGAACACATTTTCCAAGGCGAGTGTGAACAGTTTCGGTGACGCTGTATCGCCCTGCCTAACGCCTCTTTGGTGTCTTTGTCTATTCTTATGTGCATTGAGGCATGATTGTAAATGTCTTTTATTATGTTGCTGTATCGAGAATCGACGCTTGCATCGTCCAGTCCCTTGAGGATAGCCCATAGTTCTAATGTGTCGAAAGCCTTTCGAAAGTCAACGAAAGCCACATGCAATGGAATATTATATTCATGACACTTCTCTATTATGTTTCTCATTGTTTGTATATGATCCATACGACTGAACCCCTTTAATCCAACCTGTTCTACTAGCTGATAAAAGTCTAGTTTGTTCGTTAGTCTTGTTGTGATTATTTTAGAGAATAGGTTATATAAATGGGATATAAGACTAATTGGTCTATACTTATTAATGCCTGCTACCCTTCTTATACAGCAATATCACTTCACTTTCTTTCCATTTTTCTGGAATCATTGCCTCTTCCATACATAGATCAAAGAGTTGTTTTATCACTCTTAGCAGAGAGGGTCCCCCAAACATAATCATTTCCTTTGTGACCTGGTCTTCGCTGGGTAAGCGGTCATTTTTCATCTTCGCTAAGGCTGTCAAGATTTCTTCTTCCGTAATTTCAGGTTTTCCTCCGAATTTACATACTTGATATTCTGAGGAGTTCTATGTGGTTCAGGTATTTTGGAGGAATATAGATCACCATAAAAATCTTCGATCATTTGTGTTGATCTGTCATTTATTTCATCCCCATCCCTTGTCTTTAGACAAGTCATTTTAGTTTTTCCTCTGTTCAGTTTAGTTCTTAGTACTCTTGTTCCCTTGTTGTCTTCTATGCTTTGTTTGATAATTTTAGTATTTTAGTTTCGAGTGTCATTTCTGATCTCTTTTTTTATTATTTCATTTAGGATTTTGTATTCTGCTATGTTTCGATCTAATTTTTCAATTTCCTCGGGCTGATTTTAACGAAAGACTCAGCATAAGTTATATGGGCTATATTAAGTAAAAAAATCAAGAGATCAAGAATTCACATCATATTAAGTGGGGTATCAGATTAAGCACAATTAAGTGCTGATTATAGTAATATATACTTAATGTAATTGGGTTTTTACATTTGAATAACGAAACTTGTTAAATTCGTGACAGTAACAGGTGTATGATTTTATTATTTTCAAATTTACTTGCTCCATGAAAGTTGATAACTTTACCATGTTCGAGATAAATCACTATTTTTAAAAAGAAATTATCGACTTTCAAGATGTACTGATTTTTATGATTTTATTACCTTGAAACTCCTCTATTATATAGAAAATGAAATCTCAAGGAAGCGGTAACAATACGTCCGGCCAGCTCCGTAGGCATAGAGCGACTTCTAAAAAAATAATATTCATATATCAGGGAACCACCAGGCAGATCGAATCGCCAGAAAAAACCTGTTCTAATTCGGTTTCCTGTGTCCTTTTAGACCGAAATTAGCCTAAAGATTTAAGAAAAAACCTAGAAAGTACCTATCTTGGTTGGCCGAGAATGGGAAAAATAAAATAAGGATACTGGCATCCAAATAATAGATTTATTACATCTGTCAATATAATGATGACGATAATAACTGTTGTTAAAAAAATTTTTTTTTATTACTTTTGATTTTTATGTATAGGAGTTTACTAAAACTAAATAATTAAATAGAATACAAGTTACAGTTTATTATAAAGGGTGTAACGATAAATAACATTCCAATAAAATATCCTCTTGATAATAACATTCAATAATACAAAAATCTTTCATTTACTATGGTATACTAGAGTGCGCTTATAAGCCAGACCGAATAACGTTAATGTTGCTAAGCTACATTATTAACTAACATTTAGCAACTTAATAGTCAAAACAATTTTTGAATTGTTAAAAATTTCTCACAAAAAACACTTGTTAGTTTATGAAACAATAGAACTTCTCATATCTGTTTGAGATAAGATTTCCCTTGAAAATCCAAGAATCTATAATAACTCATGCAGCTGTGGTAAAACCTATATTGGCGAAATGAGCAGATAAATATGTGTACTCTAATTATAGAATATCAAAGGGCAGTACAAGTCTTCGTAATGTTTCCACTTTTAACTCTATCATCAATACGAAACAGAACACCATATTTATTCTTTTTGACCAATCAAAGATCTTTGCAGTAAATTCCTTTTTGTATTCTTGGAATATTCGGTAGTCCATCGAAATATCTAAACGTTAACTGGTCTTTACTTTCCGGCAATTTGAAGACAAATCCTCCATGAAGCCCCCCAACCCAGGTCCACTAATATAAAAGAAGTGTTTAAAGCGGAATTAAATCAGTTTCGTGCTAGAACCGAAGAAGTCAGTTCTCAAAACAAGCTCTGTAGAAGCCTGCAGGATGACAAATGAAACGCCAGCATTAAATAAGTTTATAATGCAATCCCACCAATAAAAGAAAAAGTTATTCTGTCAAGGATTTTCTCAAATAGCTACAGATTAACTTTGACCTAATTATGTTGAACGACACTTCTCTGTAACAATATTAGAGAGAATTTATTTTATGTTAAATAATATCACTTTCAATATTATTTGGTACTAGTTTTATAAAAGAATACAATTTAATATTGTATATTTTACAAGTACAACCGGGCCCTGATTTACACTTATCACCGTCACACTACTAAGTAATGAGTTAAAGGTACAATTGACTTTCCAGTAGGGCTAGTGAGCATTATTATATGGCAGCCCATGGCTCCGTGGCGTAGTACTTGCTTACGGTGTAGAAGGTCTCGGGTCCCAATCCCGGCAGACCGGTGTACTCTTATTTAAATATATAGGGCCTGGCCACATACAAAGGTAGTAGTTGTTTGCAGAAATGCGATAACGTCCGTGGCAGCACTACCGCGTTGTCTAAAAAGTGACGTGAAATACAAAAATATATGTTTCGGCACTTGGATAACGTTGAGGGGCACTACAACATCCCCGCCGGTATCCTCAGAATATGAAAAAAGGTAAAATCTCTACTCAGGCCGGGAGGTGAACGATAAATATGTATATATATATATATATATATATATATATATATATATATATATATATATATATATATATATATATATGTATATAGCTAACTTAAAATTCTTGGGGTAAGCAATCATGGGAATAGGGCTAAAAGGTTTTTAATACCTTTTTAGCTACGCCAAGCTTTCGAAAATATTTTATTTTCTTCTTCAGGGCCACAAATACAGTAGATTATCAGTATTCTAAGATTTACAACAGGAGAGCAAAGGGCTGCTTTCCTGTTGTAAACCTTAGAATACTGATAATCTACTGTATCTGTAGCCCTGAAGAAGAAAATAAAATATTTTCGAAAGTTTGGCGTAGCTAAAAAGGTGTTAAAAACCTTTTAGCCCTATTCTTCCAACCGCCTACCCCAAGAATTTTAAGTTTGCTGTTTAACTAGTATGTCAAGACCCTCTCTCTCACTCTTTATATATATATATATATATATATATATATATATATATATATATTTATATATATATATATATATATATATATATGTATATATATATATATATATATATATATATATATATATATATATATATATATATATATATAGATATATATATATATATATATATATATATATATATATATATATATATATATATATATATACAATATATATACATATATTCTGCTTGAGCGGTGTCTATTTCGTTTTGTCGTTTTAAAATATCAGGTAATAGTACCAAAAATCAGTTTTCTTAGAGTTAGTATCTCTCTCATCAATTCAGGTTAAACATTAGTGAGCGCCACTCATTTAATATCCCCTACTCAAATGTTTTTTTAATGAAACATATTCCTGTTGAATTCAAGATAAACAACAACGCCAAGGGAATTAGATTCAAAATGTCACAAGAGAGCGACGATCGCTGGTGACATAAAAGACAATTTTCTAGTTGAAAGCATGCAAGAGCAATTGCAATATTTATGATTTGGATTGTCGATCGGCGCCTCGTTAAATTGCGCATTGTAAAACGCGCTTTATACTGCATTAATAATATATCATAGTAATTACAGAATCGGTGATCCAAGATCTTCGGCAGAATGTGCCTTAATACAGAGGGGCATTGACATTCTAATGAAATAGATGTTGAAATAATTATTGCTCTTCAAGCGCTTTATATTTTTTATTAATATATATATATATATATATATATATATATATATATATATATATATATATATATATATATATATATCGGGTGTATATATATATCAAGTATAATATAAGCGACAATCGATAACTAGTGACGCAGTCCCTTAAACCCCCCTCCTTGAAACAGAGGAGGTTACTTTGCCAAAAAAAAATCCGTTGATAGAATAGAACTTTAAGCATTTTACATACATCGGTGCCCGGGGGTGATCCAAAAAAAGTCGTTTTACACGACGTAACTTTACAACTTTGTCAATAAAAAAAATCTAATTCCTAAGGAAGGTCCTACTTTTTTTACAGACCTAGGGCCAGGAAAAAATATGCCCCTGGCCAACTCTTATATTTATATATATATATATATATATATATATATATATATATATATATATATATATATATATATATATATATGCATATACATATATATATATATATATATATATATATATATATATATATATATATATATATGTATATATATACGGGATGTTATTTAATTCACTGGATATAATATTGGAATTGGTGTCTCCTTGTAGCAAAACCGATCAGAAAATTCACATTAAATAGCAGATCTTAATAATAATGGAAAAAATCGACCATAAAAATGGCGTCACTGGTGTACCATAAAATCTCTCAATATAGTCAAGTGTTAACCAGAATGACAAATTCCAGTTCAAAAAAAGTTTTATTAATACTCAATAAAATGTGTGCTTTTTAATGCATTCATCCACTGTAAGGCTTCTCGGCTTACTGGTATTCTGCATAGCTGGTATACCAGTCTTTATGTACCCGATAAACTTTCAGTAATTTCCGGTTGTTTATCCTTTAATGACTATTATTATTTGTGCTGTTTGTGAAGGTACTTCGGCTATTGTTATTAAAATTGGGATAATTTTTTTATATAGTTTGTGGGAAAATTTTTTAATGAAAAACCCAGCTTGTACCAGAATGTAAGGTTACTACAACGTTGTAGTTGAATAGGTTCCTAAACAGTTTTACTGAACAAATTTAATAATAAAAACGGATTCTAAAAATTACCTTTTAAAATAATTACTTTCTGACAGCAAATATTAATTAGAGTAGTTTTGTATTTTAAAATTTTATTATAATAAGTAAACATTTTAACATATGTAACTAAAATTTTATTTGAGTGATTGTAAAACCGACAGCGTAATAAATAAATTGTAGTAGGTCGAAAGTCGTTCACCTTTTTCGGCATTCTTTTGTTCTACACAAAAAATCCTTTCTTTATGGTCACCCATGGCATCAAAGGATTTTTTCTGGGCGCAGACTGAATTTGAATAATTTTTGCTTTAGGTTTTTAAGGGAGGTCTAGGTATATCGTATTATTCTTGATACTGGTAGTATCTTTCTTTTTTTTTATTCCTTCTTTGGTTTATCGATGTCTTTACCTTTTTTAGTTGTATTTTTCCTTGGCTTGGCTGCGATGATTTTTTCAACATATTTTTGTCGATAATTTCGACAGTTTTTTGTACAGTAATTTTGGTAGTACTGGGCATAAAAAATTTTACGATTTTTTTTTAACTTTAACGTTAAATCCCTCTATCCACTATTTAAATGTGGTATCTATTCGGAGACATCACGTTGCTGAGCAATTTGCTTGTTTTCATTATTGATAGATTGATATTAAGAGAAGCGTCTTGTAAGATTGATGTGCTCTTATTACTTAAGTTTGTTTGCGAGAGAGAGAACATTTGTATTTTTAGCTGATTTAGACAAATGTTGAAGAATGACATTTTTGTTCACGAGCCAAATTCCACCCGCTTTAAATCCGTTGACAATGGTACCAATGATATCAACTCTTTGGTAAACTTCTGCAAATAAACTTGCGACTTGATATTGCGTTACTTGACGACCTGGATTTGTCCTCAACCATTTTTCTGTTGCTTGAATATAATAATTGCTCATAGGTTTAACAACAAAAAAGAGACGTCGAGTGGCTGAAGCCGGTGAGTAGTATGACCTGGCAGTTGTAACATTATTATCCCATAAGCTTTTGCTATGTTCAACCCTTTCAAGTTCTTCGAATGCGTTATATTTCGATTAAGCAGAAATAACACTGAAATGGTGATGACACTCTCAGAAGGTATGCCATTCCCCAATTCAGGATTTTGTCTCATTCTTTTAAACATAAGCATTGGTGGCACAAACTGTCCAGCCACATTGGCACAACACAAGGCTGTCGTGTTAACTTCGCTTTTTCCGCTTGTGATTGCACCGAATTTGATTAAAAAAAAAAAATTAAAAAAAAAAAAAAAAAAAATAATTAAAATAAATAAAAATAAAATAAAAAAAAATAAAAAAAAAAAAAAAAAAAAAAATAATTAATAAAGATTAAATTAAAATAAAATAAAAAAAAATATAAATAAAAAATAAATTAATAATTTTTAAATTTAAAAAAAAATTATATTTTTAATAAAAAAAAAAAAAATAAAAAATTATATTAAAATAATAAAAATAAAAAAATATAAAAAATAAATCTTCCTTTTTTAATTATAAAAAAAATAAAAATATAAAAAATAAATGAAATTAAATTAAATAAAAAAAAATAAATATTAATAAAAAAATAAAAATAAAAAAAAAAAAATAAAATTAAAATTAAATAAAAAAAAAAATAATAAAAAAATTATTTTAAAAATAAAAAAATTAAAAAAAAAAAATTATTAAATAAATAAAATAAAAATAAATTATAATAATAATAAAATTTTAAAAAAAAAAAATAAAAAAAAAAATAAATAAAAATGAAAAAAAAAAAAAATAAAAAATAAAATTAAATATATTAATATAATAAAAAAAAAAATAAAAAAAAATAAAAAAAATAATATTTAAAAAAAATTATTAAATAAAAAAAAATTAAAATAAAAAATAAAATTAATAATAATAAAAAAAAAAAAATTTAAAAAAAATATAAAATAATTAAAAGTTTAAAAAATATTAAAATTATTTTATTAATATAAAAGATATAAAAAATATAAAAAATAAAAAAAAATAAATTAAATTAAATAAAAAAATAATTAAAAAATATTAAATTAGATTAAATTAAATAAAAAAATAATCTAAGAATTAAAAATTTAAATATTAAAAATAATTAAAATAATAAAAAATAAAAATAAAATTTTTTTAAATTAAAAATTTAATTAATTATAAAATAAAAATATTTAATATAAAAAAATAATAATAATTTTAAATAAAAAAAATAAAAAAAATAAAATTTTGAAAAAAAATTTATAAAAATTAAAAAAAAAATTAATAAATTTTAAAAAATAAATTAAAATTCTTTTAGCGTTTTTTTTTGAACGGTGGAAAATCTACTTTCATCAACGTTAAATATTTTTGTAGACGTCAATGTATTTTCAGCTACGATTTTTTCAAGCTGAGGTTCGATTCTCTATTTGGCCAACCAAAACGTCAAATTCAGGTTTAGTTTGTTTATATACAGCGAACGTTTACAAATTTTGCAATATGTCATGGGTAAAGTAAGGTAAAGATCAATGTTTATTGCAATTTTTTTTTTAAAGATATAGACTAATATAGTGGTGTTAATTAAAGAAAGTGTAGAATATCGCAGCGAATGTGATAGTTCGTTTGGTACAGTTGGTTTAGTTATAAGTAAGTCATGCATGACCTAGTATATTTTATATAGTACATGAAAATAAAAAAAAAATACATGAAATTACAGATCTGTTATGTATAGTTGTGAGATAATTTAGAATTGGAACTTCTAAAATAGTTTAGTAAAAATCTACAACACAATGAAAACCAGATACATCTATAGACATTTGTATCGTTGGTGCCTTAAAAATACAGAAATTTTATTGTACGAATCTGAAGTCTGAACGCAATTAAAGCTAAATTGGACGAAAATAATGAGCAAGAAATGCATTGTCACAGAAAAAAGGGATTGCAATACATAAAACTAAACACCAGTTAAAATTAAACTAATTCTAAAGTCAAATACACACAGTTTGTGTGCTAAAAAGAAATGTTAGATATAGATTGCTTGAAGGTATGTATGTCACTATTGTTAATGTCAGAGACTCAAGTTCAAAGAATACAGTTATAAAATCTGGGTTGTTATTTGATTTAATTTTTTTAAATTTTTGTTTAAATAGTAAAGCTATATATATATATATATATATATATATATATATATATATATATATATATATACATATATATATATATATATATATATATATATATATATATATATATATATATATAATATACATATATATATATATATATATATATATATATATATATATATATATATATATATATATATATATATATATATATATCAGCTCAAATAAAGCAGTGTAAAATGTAACATGTATGGTTTTTCCATTTTTCCTGGTAATGATGAAAATTCAGAATATGGAGCAATTATAAAAATCAGTTTGTTACTTTACAACTAGTAGATACATTATCTTGTTATCCAGATATCCAGAGGACAAGAAAACGACGCATTGTACTCAACGAAACTAAAACAGTTCACGTGTGAGTAAAGTACTAAAAAAAGAGTAGTAGCCTACCTGCGGTATTAAATAACTATAAAATACTATATTCGAACTCGGCAAAATATGGAGGTACGAACCTAGATATAAAAGTAAAGTGGAAAGAATATATCAAGGAAAAAACATCAAGAATTAGGTATTAAGTATAGAAAATTACATTGGATGATAAACAGAAAATCAAAACTCTTAAATGATGGTAAACTCCTAATATTTAAACAAGTATTAAAGCCAGTATCGACCTACGACATACATTTATGAGGTGTGCTAGTAAGGACAATATAAATATAATACAATGCTCGCAGTACAAAGTACTTAGACAAGTAGTAAATACACCTTAGTGTAGTACACAGGGTTCTGAGGATACCAACAGAAGAGAACAAAAACTTTGCCAAAAAAACACGAAAAGAGGCTTTATGTCAACTCAAAAGGATCAAGTCATTTGAGTTAATGAAATCATATAGTGTTAAAGCAGAGCACAGTGCGCTTGTATAGTATATGGTTCCTAGGATGAAACACCAGAAAAGAAGAGGGAATAACCCATTGGGTAAACTCCTAGTTCTTAGTTTCTTAAGCATATTATAAAAATTCTGGCAGATCAGTTTACGTATTCATTAATTTATTTAAGTATATTTGGCTTAGTCAGATACATAGGTGGTAGTTGCAGAATATTGCAGAAATGTAATAACACCCTTGGTAGCATTACCACGTTGTCTAAAAGATTTACAGCACCTACAATATAAATTTATGTTTCGGTACTTGGACAATGTTGGCCGATATTACGACAATCTCACAGCTATTCATCCAAAAAGGATAAATCTCTGTTCAGGCGGGGAGGTGACAGGAAAAAAAGTAATTTGCTGGTTGGTTGAAATATAGCTGAGTACAATAAAAAATTTGAAGAATAAAGTATATTGTGTGGCTTTTTTAGTGAATATTGTACCCAGGTAAGAAGAATGCCTCTATTTAAAGAAAAAAACAATTCGCAAATCATACTATAAAGTGGCCCTGGTTCATTATTGTCGCAAAATTCTTCTCCATTTACTATAAATAGAAAACGTGGTAAGTATATCAGAGATATTTATAGTGCATATTTTAATAAAAAAAAAATTATGACACTCTTCAGATACAGCTGGTAAAGCTTGTTATTTTGAATATAAAATTTGGATAATTGAGCACCTATTTATTTTTTATTTTTTTTTTTTTTATTTGGTCTAGCACACGTGCTGCAGGGAAGTCCCTAAAGCGCTCCAGGAGCGGCACGAGTGCGGAAAAAGCGATTCACGTTGTTCTTGAATCGCTGTCAATTGTACTCAGTGGGAAACACAGCGCTGGGCAAATTATTCCAAAGGGATGACGTTCTCCATATAAAAGATTCCTTGAAAAGCGTCGTACGCGGAGTAACAAGCTGAACCTCATACGGATGCGAAGCACCAGCGCGACGTGTATTTCTAACATGCACCGCTTTGGGAGGAATTAAGCGGGCTACATCCTTCGAACACTTTCCATGAAAATACTTGTAGAACAGACTCAAGTCGCCAACCGTTCTTCGATGTTCCAGCGAATCTAGGCCGCCGGTTAATTCCGGGTCGCCAATCAGACGGACCGCTCTTCTCTGAACAGAATCCAACAAATGCAGTGTATGTTTGGGAGCGGAGCCCCAAACGTGGGAGCAGTATTCCATAGTTGGTCGAATCTGGGCTTTGTAAAGAATTAACAGTTGCTGTGGGGTGTAAAGCTTTCTGGTTCTAAATAATATTCCCAATTTTGAGAAGCTCTCCTTGCTATGCCTGCAACATGTTCATGCCAAGACATATTTGCTCCCAAACTAACGCCCAACAAATTGAGCGACGATGCTAGGGGAATGGAGTGCCCCGACACAACTATGTCGGGTTCAGCAACGTTAACTTTTTTAGAAAAACTGCCGCTTGGGTTTTTGTAGCGTTAAATTCCACTTGGTTACTGTCACCCCAAGATAGAATTTCTTCCAGGTCTTTGTTAAGTTGAACGACCTCCTGCTGTCGGCGGACATTCGCCTGAGCAGCCGATGTCCGAGCGTTCAAGGTGAATGAAGAGACAAGCGTACTGTCATCTGCAAAGCTATAGATTGGATTCCCGGTCTTTTCCAGCAGATCGTTAATGTAAATGAGAAAGAGAGTAGGAGACAGTATGGAGCCCTGGGGCACACCGGCGTTGATAGTGAGGGTGTTAGAAAGAAATCCGTCGACCGCCACTCGTAAAGAACGCTCTCTGAGGAAACATGAGAGCCACAAACAGAACCTTTCAGACATACCATAAGAGCGCAACTTAGCCAACAGTCCATCGTGCCAAACACGGTCAAATGCCTTGGATATGTCCAGAGCAACCGCTCGAGATTCTCCAAAGTGTTCAATTGCGTTGTTCCAAACATGTGTTACATAAGTCAGAAGATCTCCTGTTGATCTATGTTTACGAAAACCATATTGGTGATCGCTAATAATATTGAATCGTTCAAGATATTTTAGAAGATGCTCATTGATAACCTTTTCCATGACTTTCGATATTATCGAAAGCAGTGCAATTGGTCGGTAGTTATTTGGCAAGGTCTTCTTACCTTTTTTAGGTATCGGCTGAACCGTGGCACATTTCCAGCAGGACGGAAATATTCCCTTTCTGTAGGATAGGTTAAAAAGTCTACAGAAAAGAACATTATTACTACAGTAAGTTTTCATCTATCTCTATGCTAGAGATATATCTTCTATAGCTTGCATACCTGTTATAATAGGTTGAGTTATATTATAATTTTAAGGAATAACGTTAAATAAATTCCAAATATGTATAAAAACTGTATATATTATAATAACATTTTAAAATTGTTTATTTAACATTTTTTGTTTTCAGTTGTATTTCATATCTAAAGTAACCACTTAAACTTTCCCTTCTCTCCCCTCCAAAGAAAAAAACAAACGATATTTTAATTCTATCTTATATGGAGATCGTTAAGGAAATTTGTAAAAATATGCCCAAAATAGGTAGTTTCATACTATATTGAACACATAATATTTCTATCCTACTTTCACAGAACCTGAATTGTCTGTGGTCAAAAATTTTAATAAAAGATAATTGAAGTTGTGTACAGGAAATATGTTCAACTTTATTATAATTGTTTCTCAGAGACTTATAAGCCACGCCACGTCAGCTGAAGATGTACTCATTTTTTAACAAAATTCAAATTCAAACAAGTTTTGACAATGTATACTTCTTAATTAGCGGATTTTAAGTTTTAAAAGTACAACAGAACTTCGCATCCCTATTAATTTTTTACACAAACATATGCCTATACCTATGCGCCTTGTTAGCCTATGTTATGGTAGGTATTGCTGGATTGTGTATAAAATGAACAATCTCCTAAACTATTTTTTTACATCGTTATTCTAAATTTGTTTTGCATGAGTTAATATGTAAGTAAATAAATAAATTACAGGTAATTTGGAAAATTATTGCAATATCGGAGAATCATTGTCTAACGCTTGTTCTTTACAATTTTACGTATAACTTGAAACACTCGTTACGAAATGCAATTTGTACAAATACTTGCAAAACTAGAATTGGTTGCTCCGATTTGTAACTATAAATAAAAATTTTATTTTTAAAAGGTTGCATGTAATTGAAACCAAAAAGCTTGTTGGGAACGTCATCACCACATGGACTTTCATATATTGACGTACGTCCTAACTGGCTATAGACAACAGTAGTATAATTGTGGCTTAGTCACATACATCACTATTTTTGGGTTATTGTAATTTAATAAATGAAAATGTAACCTTTATGGTACAACTCCACCAGTAGTTCCAAAGTCAGAGCACAACCATAAATTGCATTACCGATAATATAATTTTTCGAAAATATGTTTATTTTTCAATTGACGTTCGTGTTTTTGAAAATGGCACATATTTTATATTATTCTGAAATTAAAAAGCAAATCTTTAAAAACATATACAAATGTTGCTATTAAAGCTAAATCTCCTCCTCCTTAACTAATCCTATATAACACGAGAAAATTGAAATTGTTAAATCTCTTAGCTTATTTTTCAAATGATAATTTGTAAAACTGAAGCTTTGTACATTTTAAGTTTTTTTAGTCTTTGTTATTCTATCACATTCTAGTTCATATTTTTCATTACAATTTACGCTTAAACTCCATACCTTTACATTAAATTGATCATATTCGAAAAAAAAATATTTCTTTTAAAAAATGTGTCCTAATTTCCAAATTCTAATAAAACGATTATTTATTTATAACCTATTGTTATCTTTTTTATCATTAACATATATATATATATATATATATATATATATATATATATATATATATAGGTATATATATATATATATATATATATATATATATATATATATATATATATATATATAGGTATATATATATATACATATATATATATATATATATATATATATATATATATATATATATATATATATATATATATAGGTATATATATATATATATATATATATATATATATATATATATATATATATATATATATATATATATATATATATATATACCTATATATATACATACAACTAATTTTATAAATTCCACTTTTCTCACAATTATTTTGTAATTATTGTAACAAGAAGTATGTTGGGCAAACTAAAAGGTCAATTAAAACACGATTTAAAGAACATTTAGCACACTTAAAATACAGTAGAACAGAAAAGTCTAGCATTGCCGAACATGCCCTTGAAGCTGATCATATTGTAACATTAGATAATCTAAGATTAATTAAAAATGTATCTGATAGGAGATTGTTGAACGCATACGAAAGTATGAAAATTATAAAATGTAAAAGTAGTTTAAATAAAGACAGAGGGCCTATTCCTTATAGTCCCTTCTACTGGTTACTTGACCGGAACTGATGGCCTTGCCTATGCCATTAGTTCCGCCTAAGTAATTCAAGGGTTAGACTAAGTATAAATAGGGTAGATTTGTAGTTTAGATTTAGTCAATCATCGCTCCTGATGAAGCTAACATGGTTAGCGAAATGCGCGTTGAGTGTAAAAATAAAGTGTTTGTTGTAGTGATGATATATACTGAGTAATGTTGCTAGCTGTTATGGACACCTTCAAAACACTGAATATCAACATTGACAATTGCAGAGGTCAATCTTATAACAATGCTAGCAATATGTCTGGGCAGTATAATGGCCTACAGGCTAAGATCAAAGAAAAATGGCAGTATGCAACGTACGTACCTTGCGCCGCACATTCGTTAAACTTGATCGGATCATCGGCAGCTGAATTTTGCCCAGAAGCTATAAAGTTTTTCAGGTTGTTGCAAAATCTATACGTATTTTTTACAGCATCAACAGAATGTACGAAATTACTGCAATCGTTTTTGACCAAGCCTGAAAATGTAACTGTGAAAAATTTGTCACATACGCGATTGTCAGCCAGGGAGATGCCTGGCCAGCTTTAATAAAGATTGGGACCAAATATTAGCGGCTCTTGAAGCTATAAAAGTGATTCTGCCCAACAAAAAGTTTTGGTTAAAAATGAAGCTACAAGACTATTGGCACAACTAAATTCACTAGAAACGGCTATATTATCGGAATTTTGGGGATCTGTGTTAAAATAATTTAATATAGTTTCCAAAATTCCACAAGGTGTCGACACAGACGTAGAGGTAGTTTCCAGGCTCTACGACTCACTCATCACTTTCGTAGAAAATAAACGGGAATCTTTTGATGCTCTTGAAGAGGCTGGTAAAAAAAATCCTCAGAAGAATACAGAAGCGATCATAAGAGAATTATTAAGAGGAAGAAACGAGACGATGAGTGTCGCGAGGGAGAAGTGTTGTTACAAGGACGTGACCAACGTCACATGAAAACAAAATTATTAAGCAAAAGGATTTGAAGGAAACATTTCCGTATAGGGAAATAGCATGTTCCTGTGCACTGCAGTGACAAATTGCAGTGCAGAACTTTCGTTTTCCGTACTCAAAAGAATAAAAAATTATCTACGTTCCCGGATAAGCGAAGAACGTTTGAACAGTTTAGCGTTTGAACAGTTTAGCCATCCTTAATATAGAAGCTGACTTAACACAATCCGTTAATCCTGACAGTGTTATTGACGAATTTGTCAACCAATTTGTGCCTCGCAAAAAATGTAAATGTTTAATAAATGGTGTTTATTCTTTTGTATGGCCTTTTTTTCATTATTAAAAATTTTTGCTTTTTTTGTTAATTTATAGGGCGGCAAATCTTAAAATACGCCACTGTATATATATATATATATATATATATATATATATATATATATATTTATATTTATATTTATATATATATATATATATATATATATATATATATATATATATATATATATATATATATATTTACATATATATTTATAAGCTGTGTCCGCGGCTCCTCTCGCGTGAACTACAGAACTATTGCTTAGGTTTTTTGACTTGATTCACTATTATTGTCACTGCTTATTCCTTATGGTACCTAACGTTATAAAGTATATACTAAAACCTGCCATATAAACCATACATAGGAATTAAAAAAAAAACACGTAAATCCGATAAGTGGTAATAAGTGCACTAACGGACAGACAGAGAGACGTTGCATTTTGTAATATATATATATATATATATATATATATATATATATATATATATATATATATATATAATATGACTGTGAATTAATTTTGAGGGATTTTTCGGTAAAAATATTGCTCCCATCTTTGTGGCAGCATATGAAACCACGTTAAAAGAATATATATGTATATATATATATATATATATATATATATATATATATATATATATATATATATATATATATATATGTATATATATATATATATATATATATATATATATATATATATATATATATATATATATAATATATATATATATATATATAAATAAATAAAAGGAGTGTGGATTAATGATGAGGAATTTCTAAGAGCGTAACTTGTATTATATCGCATCGGGTATACTATTGCTATATTCATGGTAAAGCATCATCATTAGACTTTAATTTTTAGTATATGTTATTTTGGTGAAGTGTAAACAACATACATTTTTTTGAGCATTGAATATGTCGAATTACGTGCCAACAAAACACCATTTGCGGGAAACGTTACTTTTCTTGTTTAATTCGAAGAAAAACGCTGCTGAAAGTCATCGATTGCGGAAACCTATGGTGATTATATTCCATCGATAAAAACATGTGAGTACTGGTTTCGACGCTTTAAAAGTGGTGATTTCGACACGGAAGACAAAGAACGTGCAGGCCAGCCGAAAACGTTTAAAGATGAACAATTGGAGGCATTACTCGAAGGAGACCAGTGCCAAATGGAAAAAGAACTTGAAGAATCATTAGGAGTTGATCGCACAACTATTTTCAAGCGGTTACATGCATTGGGAATGATTCAAAAGCAAGGAAATCAGGTGCCGTACGAATTGAAACCGAGAGACGTTGAAAGGCGGTTTTTCACCTGTGAACAACTGCTTTAAGGGTACAATCGGAAACGTTTTTTTTTTTTGCATCGTATCGTAACTGATTCTCAAAAATGGATACGCTACGATAACCAAAGCGCAAAAAATCATGGGTGAACCCCGGTGGACCATTACCATCCTCGCTTAAGCCGAATATACATGGCTCCAAGCTTATGCTGTGTAAGTGGTGGGATCTGCTGGGTGTAGTGTATTATGAGATGCTCCATCCCAACGAAACTATTTCTAGGGAACGTTACCGACAACACTTGATGCAACTGGGCCAAGCGTTGAAGGAACAACGACCGTAATATGCCAAAAGACACGACAAAGTGATTTTTCGACATACAACGCTCGGCGACATCCGTCAAGGAAACGCTAGAAGCGCTTGAGTGGGATCTCCTAACTCATCCGCCGTACTCACTAGACATTGCTCCTTCTGATTATCACTTGTTCTTATAGATGACGCACGGCCTGTCTAAACAGGGCTTCCATTTCGTGGATAGCCTCAAAAGACGAGTCGTTCTTTTAACGTGGTTTCATATGCTGCCACAAAGATGGAAGCCCTATTTTTATATATACATATATATATATATATATATATATATATATATATATATATATATATATACTAGGTACACGGGGATTTAATATTAGTCTAACGCCTATGCGAAATGGGCCACACATTCATTGTAGAAATGGCGCCAAATAGAAATTCTCTCTTAAACAAAAAATTGAGATTGTTGAAGTTCACAATAAGGAAAAGTTAAGTGTAAGGGACTTATCCAAGCACTCTAATATCGGAAAAACACAAGCTGCTGATATAATTAAATATAAAGGCCAGGGAATTATAAAAAAATTTAAAATTTATTACCGAAGTCTAATACTAAAACACCTAATTGAACTACTGGTACAGCTTTTGACTTAATTAAGAAAATTACGCCATTGGATGCAGTTTAATTTGCAAAAACCGCTTCCGCTTTCCGAAGATTCTGATGTTGATGAGTTTCCAGTACCAATAGATACTATTCCAAATTATGGCGAAGCTATTACCCTAACCAAGCAGCTTAAAAGTTTTGCCGAAGATCACTGGGATGCAGGGTCTTTAGAGCTTCTTTCCAAATTAGAAATACAATTTGTGGCCGCCATTTTAAAGAAAAAGAGGGGACAAACAACAATATGTGAATTTTTGCGTCATTAAAGTGACCTTTCATTTCATATGTATAACTCTATCCTATTATATTTTATATGTATCTAAAAGTAACAAATTTTTGTTTTTTCTTTAAGTCTTAAGTTTTTTGTTTATTTTAAAATTATGTGCATACATAAGTATGCGTTTAAACGTCGCAAATTCTTTAATTACAGTTTTCATTAAAATATTTTTTTGTATTTATTTTAAGCAGACATCCCTCTTGAACGGACACTTTCGGTCGGTCCCGATGGTGTCCGCCCAAGGGAGATTTAACTGTATATATATATATATATATATATATATATATATATATATATATATATATATATATATATATATATATATATATATATATGAGGCATTATTTGTCAAGCGGGACACCCTTCTCTTCATTACAGATTTTAAGATGGGAGGATCTGTAGGGGCTCAAAATTTTCGTCAAAACGTGTACTTTAAAATTCCATTTGGCGATTTTTGAAATTCAATATGGCGTCGCAACATGGCGGCCATAATCAACCAAAAGGTGACTTTTAACAAAAAAAGTTGCTTAAATTTATGATAAACATTTAGTTTAAAGTGTAAAATGGAAAAACCAGTTGTTTTTTCATATTTTGGGTGTGCCGATTATAAATTCAATTACAAAAATGCAATTTGACATCTGTAAACTGTCAAACCCACTGTCAAAACACCCAAAATAACTTCAAACCCGAGATACGGAGTTTAACGAGAATTATTATATTTTCGGGTTACTGATTACAAATATGATCTGAGAATTACAAAATTGACAGCTACCAACTGCCAAATCCACTGTCAAAACTGACATAATAACTTGAAAACCGGGTTTTACGTTTAATACCGATTTTATTCACAATTATCATGTTTTTGAGGTAATTTATTATGAATTGATTGTAATTTGACAAAATGAAAAAATTGACAGCTACCTACTGCCAAGTCAACTACCGAAACTGCCAAAGTAATAAAAGAAGCGGGGTATAAGTTGAATACGAATTTTACTCCCAAATATCATGTTTTCGGGGCCACTGTTTACGAATATGATGTCAAAATTACAAACTTGACAGCTAACAATTGCCAAATCAATGGTGAATACTAACAAAATCACATTGGCAACGAGTTAAATATGGATTTTACTGTAAGTTATTTGGTTGTCTTTGTCTATAACGTGGTAACTCACTGGCAGATGAATCTGATCATTTCAAATTCATCTTGAATCTTATATGTCCGATTTCCCAAATCTGATTTCAGATTCGTAATCAGCGAACCAAATTTTAGCGCGAAATCACGCTATTTTCATGTTTCCGTCCGCCATCTTGGGCCCGCCATTTTGAATTTTTCAGATCTGATCTCAGATTCCTGTTCAGCGTCCTCAAAAACCCTATGCACCAAATTTTTGCGTCAAATCACTTTTTTTTCACTTTTTCGTCCAATTCTTGAATCCGCCATTTTTAATTTGGGAGATCTAACCTCAAATTTTGTATTGGAGTCACTGATGAATGATTGTACACAAAGTTTAACACTTTATTCAACGATTCGCTCCAATAAGCAAGAGAAAACCTTCACAGTCCATTTTTTCAATGATACGCATAATCTTACACTTTTCCAGCCGCCATTTTCAAAATATTGATGAAAATTGATTTTTTCAAAAAACAGGGATTTAAAGTACATATAAAAATTGCACGACTTCTGTTGAAAACAGGTCGATTTGAGTGGTATGAGGATTTGAAAAAGTTACTTTTTTCAAAAAACTACCCTGGAATTTTTCAGAATTTTCTTTTAAATTCGAAAATTTTTTGGGAAAATCAATTTTTCATCCTTTCTAAGTGACCAAATCTGAAAGGGCATCCTCGAAAATAGTCGGGTATAAATTTTTGTAAGGTTTCCATTACCCTAACATTATTAGCAATTGATCAAATATGACCATGTAAATACCCTTAATTTGGGCGTTATTGGATTAAACGTAAAACCCGGTTTTTAAGTTATTATGTCAGTTTTGACAGTTGATTTGGCAGTTGGTAGCTGTCAATTTTTTTATTTTGTTAAATTACAATCAATTTATAATAAATGACCTCAAAAACATGATAATTGTGAATAAAATCGGTATTAAACATAAAACCCGGTTTTCAAGTTATTATGTCAGTTTTGACAGTGGATTTGACAGTTGGTAGCTGTCAATTTTGTAATTGTCAGAACATATTTGTAATCAGTAACCCGAAAATATAATAGTTCTCGGTAAACTCCGTATTTAACGTAAAACACGGGTTTGATGTTATTTTGGGTGTTTTGACAGTGAATTTGGCAGTGTACAGATGTCAAATTGCATTTTTGTAATTGAATTTATAATCGGCACACCGAAAATATGAAAAAACAACTGGTTTTTCCATTTTACACTTTAAACTAAATGTTTATCATAAATTTAAGCAACTTTTTTTTTGTTAAAAGTCACCTTTTGGTTGATTATGGCCGCCATGTTGCGACGCCATATTGAATTTCAAAAATCGCCAAATGGAATTTTAAAGTACACGTCTTGACGAAAATTTTGAGCCCCTACAGATCCTCCCATCTTAAAATCTGTAATGAAGAGAAGGGTGTCCCGCTTGACAAATAATGCCTCATATATATATATATATATATATATATATATATATATATATATATATATATATATATATATATATACATGTTGTTAATAGTGATGTTTTTCCTTCTTTTTAAGATAATTAACAAATTTTATGCATAAATATTTATACTAAAACATGTAAGTGTGTAAGTTTGTAAAGGGGTGGGAGAAGAGATAAGAGACGTTACTTCCTAACATATCTTGTTTTATGCCCTTTTCAGGTTTTTTTTTAAGTCGAAAAATCCTAAAATTAAGTTATTTTTCACTAATTTCAATTTTATTGAGTAACTAAAAATTAAATTCCAAGTCCAAACGGTGCACAGAATTATCAACACTTTGTAAGTTTTTGGTGCACTGTAAGCAAACCCATTTCGAACAGAGCTTTCTCATGCCCAATTGTTCATGCAAAATATGACCAACATGTTTTTTTGATATCTTTAGGGTGTCAGTTATCTTACGCAATTTCACTTTACGGTCATCCAAAATAATTTTGTGGATTTTTTTTTATGTTTTCCGGTGTAAAAAAACCTGATTTGGGCGTCCAGAGCGTTCAACATCATTTGTGTCTGTACGACCCTGTTTAAATTCAGCATACCAATAAATGATGAGCGATTTTCCAGGGGCAGACTCCCCGTAACACTTGTCAAGCCATTGCTTGGTTTGAACGGTATTTTTTCCCATCAAAAACAGTGTTTAATTAACACACGAAATTCAATTTTTTCCATTGTTTTGAAAATATCAAAAGTAGCATCACTAAAACCACTGTAACTTAGAAACTAATCGTCGAAATGTCATGAAATTTTGACACTTATCGTTTGAAGGTTGGTACTTCCGAAAAATCATATGGATTTCTTGAAAAGGGCGACATCTATGTGACCAAAAACTTTTCAGCCCATGTGTTATATATTACTTTCAGTTTTAAACCAAGAAGGGAGTTATTGAATATTGTATAGTTTCAAAAGTATTTTGAAAATTTTTTCATGTTTTTTAGTTGATGTAATTGACAAATTTTAAACATATTACACTGGTCAACACAAGTCTTCTTTCCTTTATTTTTTTTTCTGTTATTGGGTATTTCTATGACCCTGACTATGAAAAAAATACTGGGAGATTGCTAACAGCTTTACCTTTTGAAATATACAGTTTTATTATTTTGCCAAAAAAATACAAAAAAATAATACATTATGTTAACAAAATTTCTATTGAACACTAGCAAATGATCTTTTATAAGATTTCCTTGAATGAACGACTTTGGGTAGATCTCGTTGCAAACTCCAGCAGTAGTCTGCCATCATATGTGAGTCCCACCGCCCCTGATAACGCTCTTCCATTGTCCGAAGATCCCGATGAAATTTTTCACCGTGCTCCTCACTAAAATCACCCAGATTTTGTGGAAATCAGTCTAAATGCGAGTGCAGGAAGTGGATTTTTATGCTCATGTTGCACCCTAGCTCTTGCAAGTTCGATAGCATGCACTCAACAAGCTCGACATGGTCGTCAGATTTCTTTTTGCCTAGGAAGCTACTCATAACCAAAATAAATGAATTCCAAGCTTTGGATTCGACTTCAGTCATTGATTTGACAAAATTAGGATCTTTCACGAGTTGCCTAATCTGTGGCCCATCAAAAATACCAACTTTCAATTTTTTTGAACTTAATCCTGGAAACTTGCGTGAAAGAAATTTAAAACATTCGCCACTTTTGTCAAGCGCCTTCACAAACTGTTTCATTATGCCGAGTTTAATATGAAGTGGTGGAAATATGATGCGGTCTCGGCTAACTAAAGGCACGTTTTATAACATTTTTTGTACCAACTTTTAGCTCTTCCCGCACTGGCCAAACTTTTTGTGACCACTGGTGTTGTTTGTCACGACTATCCCAGAGACACATGAAACAAGGGAACTTTGTGTACCCCCCTTGTTGACCTAAAAGAAAGTTAACCATTTTCAGATCAACACAAATGACCCATTTGTGGTCATGATACTTAATTTTTTCCATAACCTTAGAAACATTTACGTATTCTTCTTTTAAAGTCGTCGAATGTGCAATAGGTATAGATCCGTACTTGTTACCGTTATGAAGCAAAACACACTTTAAACTTCTTTTGCTGCTGTCTATGAAAAGACGCCAATCACTAGGTTGGTACTGTTTTAATCCCATCTGCTGCAAAGTACCACCAACATCGTTACAAAAAACTAAATCCTTCTCTTTAGAAAAATACGGTAACAGATTTTTTTCTCGGGTACGATAAAATGTAATGTTGGTTTCCGGAGTAAGCAAATTTTTTTCTTTTAAACGAGATGCTAAAATTTCAGAAGCTTCTTTTGGTAAGTTCAGATCTCTTACTAAGTCATTTAGTTCTTTCTGATTAAATGGTTGAGGTTCTGAAAGGCTACATTTGTAGTCTGAATCAGAGTCTTCACTTGATGTATTTCGTTCGGGTTCCAGAGATTTGGATCATCAGAAGATTTAGATGTGCTGGGTTGTACCTCTTGTGATTTTAATTGAGGTCGTTGAGCAGAAGATAAGTTAGGATATGACCACTTACTTCGATTTCCAGGGTTAATTCCGTTTATTTTCACAACGCAGAAGTAGCAATCGTCATGATGGTTTCGAGGTTCTCGCCAAATTATGGGTGTTACGAACATTATTGCATACCACACATTTCTGGCATACAATATGAGGAACCCATGGCTTGTCCTGATTACACAATTTTATTTTAAAGTATTGATGATACGCAGTTTTCACAAAGTCCGATATAGGTTTTCGATATTTTGCAAATATATATTCACCACAAATATAGCAAAAACAATCGGGATTAAGCACACAACATCTTCTTGACGAAGCCATATCTAAAACAACAACAAAATATATTTTAGTGTCCGATAAAAAACGAAAATCTAAGTAAAAATATTAAATGAGGGTAGTTAGCTATAACTCAAAAACAAAAGCTGTTAGAGAAAAATTGTTGCCATATTTAAAAAATACGCGTCAATTTGAGATCACAGGAAACAAACAATTTTCTTTTTTTTGTTGACCAGTGTTATTTATAGTAAAATATATGGGGTGGCGTAGAGGGATTAGAGGTGTTGCCTTATATATATGTATATATATATATATATATATATATATATATATATATATATATATATATATATATATATATATATCCCGCTATATGTTCTTTCCAGGGTTATTGGACTGTAGTAATATGAAAATTAATTTATTTTTTCATTATTTTTAATAGGGGAATGTCTTAAAAGAGAGGAGAATCTTGTATAGTTTTAAAAGTATTATGAGAATTTATTTTGTGATGGAAGAATTTGCTAAATTTAAGTATAATCATTTATAATAAAACATAAGAGGCCAAAGGAGTGGAGAAGGAAGGTAAAAGAGTAACTTCATCTTTATCTTGTTATAGGTCATTTCCGGGGTTCTTTCAGTCAAGGAATCGAAACATTAGTTTTTTTCCATTATTTTAATATTAACATGGGATAACAAAGGGTCATCGTATCGTTTTAATAATATCATAAGAAGTTTTCCTGGTTTTTAATTGGGATATTGGATATTTATTACAAATTTTTTTTTTTTTATTGTAAAACATGTATGGAGTGAAAGCGATGAGGTAAGAGGTTAAAAGGATAATTACGTATATATCATAATATACTTCACTGTTTTTGTTTTTCTATTATTTCCAATTTTAACAGAAATAGAAGGGATTTAGATTTGATATCGGAGTAAACTAAAAATGTTCAGTTGAATATAATATACGTTTTAGAAATACAAACTATTAAATTGGCGGAATAGTAATTATGGCAGATAATATTATATCTAATGAAAAGTGTTGTATTCTCGAAAATATTATCCTACAAAAATTTTTTTGTGTATATGTAATATGATATATTCTAAATTAACACCACACTAGTATTAGCCCTGACCTTGATATTTCTTATTATAAATGTTTATGCTAAGAATTGTCTAATCCAAAAACCTGGAAAAATTCCTATATGCCTATACTTTTGAAACTTTACGAAATTTATCGACACCCCCTATTTCACCACCTGAACCTTATGCGATATCGGTTCAATTCTAAGTTACTTTCTAAGTACCACACAAGATCTTTTTTTAAGTTGGAGCATTAATTGTACCTTAACATGGTGCTTACTAAATAAAGTTACTTCGCCAAATATAGCATATATAAAAATTGTCAAATAAATATTTTTTAAAAAATTTGCCCATAAATCATTTAAAAATTTATTTAGTTCGGTTGTGTTTTCCTTCTGTTTCCTTTTTTCTCAGGTTTCTGTCTCTTCGGATGACGATGATGCGCATGTTACGCGTGTCCTGTATAGAGTTACTTGCTATGAGCCAGAAGGGTAATAAGTAGAAATGGGCGATATTATCACATTCGTGACTTTTAATTGTGACTTAGATAGTCACAGGTAATACCTGTGACCGAATTCTTCCCAAAGCAGCGACTCTAGTCGCTGTTTTAAATACTCGCTGCATACGCAGGTATCACAGATCCGCCTCATTTGAACTTAATGATCGGCGACGGTGCCTATCGTCTCGTTAAGGACAACGCTCGCAGACAGCCGACGACCAACGACTCAACGGTACACGATGTTGGACTGTCACGTTGCCGTTGGAAGGCAAAACGCTGTTAGCTCAAATAACTACAAAATAAAATTTTGTTGTATAAATTTATATATAAATACTTTGGTTAATACTTATATATGTATATTTAGGCAGAAAGATGTTAATAAAAAAACCAATAAAACAACAAAAGTACTCTGACGAATAAAAAAATATAATATAATAAAAAAAATAATATAAATCTTATTTAATCACAGTATACATACATCAAAATATCAAAAATAATGGGTCATAAAATTGGCTGGCTGTGACAGGCGGGCGCGAGGCACCATTGTCGATCATTAAGCAGCAGTAGTTTCGGATTTCCGGAGATTTCGGACGGAGTAAAGTAGCGACTTAAGTCGGTGTTAAAAGAAGTTGTGATTTATAAATCACCGTCGCAGGTATACCTATGACCTAAAAGTCGCTGTCAAGCTCATTGCTAGTAATAAGACTATAGCGACAAAGTCAGACTTGAACGGACGACTAAGGTCGACTAAATTATTATTTTAATACTACTACTAATACTATAACGATGACAAAATAGATGCTTATACTGCACTCTGTCGGTGACTTATTTAAAGGCTTTCCAAACAGACCGGCCAGCAAGGCTGGAACTTAATTGCAGAAGCGCACCTTCCCGCGCTTGCCGCCCGAAGGCATAGATGGCGTTAGTGAAGCAACCAAAGGCGAATCGAAAGATCCGCACTTCAGGAGTGCCCAAAGTGTTCTGTGTATTTGCCGGTCCATCCCAAGACGCGTTTCGCCATATCACAGCTCATAAGTTGGACTAGGTCCAGCAAATACAAAAAACACAATTTCAGTCCTTATCCAGGTACTAACGGAAAACAATGACAAAATAGATGCTTATACCGCACTCTGTCGGTAACTTATTTAAAGTCTTTCCAAATAGAGCGGCCAGCCACTTAATTGCAGAAACGCATCTTCCCGAGCTTGGCGTCCGAAGGCATAGATGGCGTTGGTGTACTATAACTGTCTAAAATAAATTATTCTACTTAACACTTAGTATATGGAGCAAATTTGAAATTAATTTGTTATTTCGTTCATGAGTTACTACGGCAACACACTAATTAACATTATGGTTTTCCTAAACAGGAGACTTTGAAATACGGGTACAATATTTCCATTAGCAGGGAACAAAAAAATGAATTTTACGTAAAACACTTATACCTTTATATACACAATACCTTCTGTGACTTACACATATCCGACTATGCCTTCATGACTCCCCAACCATGCTACTTAGCCTGTTTAATATAACGTAATGTCTGTCGAACAAGTTCACCCCTCGTATTGAATTTTAGCAACTGTGGCTATAGTCAGTTAATATTGATCAATTGTTACAGGAGTATATTCTGCTGTTTTAGTTAATGTGCCATTAGATTTTTTCAGGTGCTAATTATATTATTATATTACCTGGGTTCTTGTACAAAAGTTGAGGATATATCTACAACATAATCCTTAGGAATGACAAGCCGTTAAGGTTATTTATCTACGCGAAATCATAACAAGTGATGTTATAAAAATAGTTTGGGAATGAGGTTACTTTTTGACATTAAAGGGGCTATCAGCAGTAGGGAAAACTAAAATCTATCCCTCTCTATCAGTTTGAAATGGCATGACTGAGATGGCGATTTTTGGATAATGTTTTTCTTAGAACTAGTGGCTACAAAATGGCTTCATATTGGAAAAGGATAGCGAATCTTATAATTCAAAGATGTATACAGTGATAGTTAGTCTTAATTTTTATAAACAGGTAAATTTGGTATTTTATAAAAGCTCCAAAATGTGACATGGTATAGAAAAAGTTATAACGAGAATAAATACGATTTATATTATAATACTATAGGCAGAAAAATATACCTCACTAACAACTAAAGAGAAAACGTAAAGAATAAACACAGTTAGTGAAAATATGGACAATATTAAAATTTAAGTAAAGTAAGTTTTCTTTATATTCGCAACCAATGTCACATTTGTGGAGAAACAAATTCCGGGCCTGTTAATGTTCCTAAAAAATTTATATTGGTACATATTTAAATTACTATCGTAACAAAAAACAGCTTTAAAACAGTTTCAATTCAAAAGGCATAGAAGATGTAATAAAATTAAGTAAAGAGACACAAAATCTCATGAAACAGAGAAGACTAGTAAGAAATGATCCTACAAATGACAGATTAGAATTGGCCGAAATAGACAAAAAAATAAAGATCAGAAAAGACGTCAGACAATACAGGAACTCGAAAATAGAAGAAACTCTGAAAGAGGGAAAAGGTTTGAAACACTTAAACAAAAAATGAATGAAGGGAGACATCAAATAATAAAACTTGTAAAAAGCGATAACCGAGAGATCGTACAAATCAAGGAGATAAAGAAAGCTACAGAGAAATATTATCAAACACTATATGACACGAAAGTATCACCACCGCCCGGGAAAGACGAAGGAAATAGAGCGATAGTAAGAAATGTGGGATCTGAAGAAATTTCCGATGTAACACCGGATGAAATAATGAACGCCTTACAACATATGCACAACAACGAAGAACAAGGGGAAGATAAAATAATTATAGAAATGAGAAGGTGTGGAGGGGTATCGATAATACAATCAATTCAAGCTCTAACAGATGCCTTATAGAAAGTAAAATACCAACACCTTGGGTAAACACCTTGATTATGTTTATTTTTAAAGAGAGGAACAAATTTAAATTAGAGAATTACAGATCCATTATCCTGTTATCGATACTATACAAAATACTTACTAGAATTATAACATATAGATTACCGAACAAATTAGACAGTTATCAACCACGTGAACAAGCAGGATTTAGATGGGGATACAGCACTTTGGACCATCTTCAAACAATTAGATTACTAATGGAAAAAGCAAATGAATGTAAGGTCACCTTGTGGATAGCAATGGTTGACTACGAAAAAGCATTTGGTTTGGTAGAGCTATGGGCAGTCCTTAACGCCTTAAGTAACAGCAGAGTCGATGAAAGATACACAACTCTTCTTGAATACATATACAAAAATGCCACTTTACAAATAATGCTTGAAGAAAAAAAAAATAAAATCAAAATTAAAAGAGGATTTAGACAAGGTGACTCGATATCTCCAAAGCTGTTCACGTTGACTTTAGAAGACGTGTTCAAGTCGTTAAAGTGGGAAAATAATGGAATACTAATGGACGGTGAACGATTAAATCACTTAAGGTTCGCAGATGATGTCACTCTGATCGCCCACACAAAAGAAGAATTACAAAAAATGTTGATGGAATTAAATAACAAGTCTCGAGAAATACGAGGCTGGTTTGAAAAGTCCGTGCAAAGTCCGAGAGATGGCACCACCGGCGCGTATCGAGGTCATGTTTAGTTAGTAGCATCTCTTGAATGAACGCACACCAAGTTTCAGCCATATTGGTCTATTTCTTTGTGTTTGGCATTCGTGTGAATCAAAGAAGTCGAGTGATTTTCAAGAAATGGACGAAAAAGAATTTCGTGTGGTGATTAAACATTACTTTATGAAAGGCAAAACGCCTCAGGAGACTAAAGAGAAGCTGGATAAACATTATGGTGACTCTGCACCTTCGATTAGAACAGTTTATAAGTGGTTTCAAAATTTTCGGACTGGCCATATGGGCACAAGTGACGCTGAACGTTCTGGACGGCCTGTGGAGGTTACGACTCCAGAAATCATTGATCAAATCCATGATATGGTGATGGATGCCAGAAGAGTTAAGGTGCGTGAGATTGCTAGTGCTGCGGGCATCTCGACTGAACTGGTACATAATATTTTGCATAAACATTTGGACATGAGAAAGCTATCCGCAAGATGGGTGCCGCGATTGCTCACGCTTGACCAAAACGGAATCGTGTGAAGTGTTGCAAGGATGGTTTGCAGCTGTTCCAGAAGAATCCGGAGGACTTTAAGCGTCGTTTCGTCACTGTGGATGAAACATGGATACATTACTATACTCCTGAGACCAAACAACAATCTAAACAATGGGTTACCAAGGGGGAATCTGCACCAAAAAAGGCGAAGACCGTTCCTTCGGCCGGAAAGGTTATGGCGACTGTCTTTTGGGATTCGCAAGGGATAATCCTCATCGACTATCTGGAAAAGGGTAAAACTATTACAGGTGAATATTATTCATCGTTATTGGACCGTTTGAAAATCGAGCTGCTAGAAAAACGCCCGCGATTGGCCCACAAGAAAGTCCTTTTCCATCACGACAACGCACCAGCACACACCTCAGCAGTTGTGGTCGTAAAATTAATGGAAATAGGATTCCAACTCGTTTCACATCCCCCCTATTCTCCAGACTTGGCTCCCTCGGACTACTATTTGTTCCCCAATTTGAAGAAATGGCTGGCGGGACAAAGATTTTATTCAAACGAGGAGGTGATTGCAGACACTAATGGATATTTTGCAAACTTGGACAAATCCTATTATTCGGAAGGGATCAACAAACTAGAACATCGTTAGACGAAGTGTATAAGCCTAAAAGGAGACTACGTCGAAAAATAAAAAAGGTTTACCCCAAACACATAAGTAGTTTTTATTTTTGCACGGACTTTTCAAACCAGCCTCGTAGGTCTAAAAATAAACTTCACCAAAACCAAATATTTGAACAACGAAAGTAAAGATAACAGCCAGGAACTATTAATGGAAGGTGAAAAAATAGGAAAGGTACAAACATTTATATACTGAGGACAAAAAAATCGAAATAGCAAAAAAAATTTAAAGGCTGACTTAGATAGAAGGAAGACGTTAGGATGGTCTGCGTTCGGAAGGTTACAATCTACATTTAAATTGGACATCCCAAATACAATAAAAGGCAGAGTATTCGATCAATATGTACTGCCGGTATTAACATATGGCACTGAAACGTGGGCTTTAAATAAAAGTATAATAAATAAACTCCAGGTAACCCAAAGAGCAATGGAGAGAAGAATGCTCAATATTAGACTCTAAAATCATATTCCTAACATCGAGATTCGAAGATCAAAAGTGACAGATGTAATACAACGCATATGTACATTACGTGGTGGAATTGGGCGGGATGAATGATAACAGATGGACACGCCGTATAGTTGAATGGAGGCCTAGAGAACACAAAAGATGCAGAGGTAGACCACAGACAAGATGGACGGACGGCATAAAAAGATTAGCAGGACACGATTGGATGTAAAAAGCAAACAACAGAGCTCGTTGGAGACAACTTGGGGATGCTTACATCCGATTATGGATGGAATCAGCTAATGATGATGATGACAATATATTAATTGTTTGTACTACTATACATATTCTGAAAAATAAAAACCTAGAGTTTGTAAGTGCAAGTCGTTGTTGCTTTTAAAATAAAATATTTGTTACGGGGGTATAAAATGACCAATCATTTCACAAAACACACTCCAAATAAGTTTTCAACAAAGTTGATTTCTGATCTTTGTTGCAAACTGGAGACCTTGAATTTTTTTTATATACCAGATCAATTATTGAAGGTAATGCACTCGTGATAATTTTCTTCAATCTACACCCTATGGAGAATATTTTAAAATTTTTTCAAAATTTTTTGAACAGCACTTTTTGAGATAAGGGGTTTATAGCAATTTCTGGTATTTTTTTAAAAATAATACAAAGAAAAATATGCGCAAGTACTACATTATATATATTTTTGAACTCGTGTTTTCACATGCTTTCATTTGACATCCCACTCGATTACCTGGTAATTTTTTTTTCACTTCTGATTTCACCCCCCAGAACTAACCTCTTAAGTCAAAATTTAACTTTTAAAAATACATGGCTCTGAAGAGGCCATCAATTCCCATATTAGTGCCAAATTTCAACTTTCTGTGCGAAATAGTTTCGGAGAATCGGATGTGACAGACGGACAGACAGACAGACACCTAAGTGATCTTATGAGTGTTCCGTACGGAACACTAAAAATTAGTATTACTAACATCTGACTAATAATTTTCAATTATTTATTCTCTTCTGAGAAGTTTTTTAGTAAATTTATATGTTTAAATACGTTTACCAACAGTAAAAACAAAAATCTGACTGTCCTGTTACTATAATAAAAATAAAATAAAAATATATACAACAAATATCACTAAATCTATTTATGTTCTTTGGCTATTACATGGATGAGAACAAGTGTAATAGATGGTGTGTTATAGTACTCTTTGTTAGAGTTCTAAATTACGCAGGATAAATATGGGATAACTTTATTGCATGAAAAAATAAAAAAAGACCTTAATAAAGAACAGTAACAAGATTAAATTAAAAAAGTAAAACACAAGAAATTGCTACAGAAAATGACAAATAATAATTTGAGAGGCAATTTCAGAAATTAGAAACATATGAAAGAAAGAGTTTTTCCGAGCATTAAGTGAAACAAAACTGCAATCTAAGAACTATTTCATTTCAAAAACCATGGCTTAATGGCTGACACAATTTCAATATCATTGAGTCGATTTTTGTCCTCGAGGGATTAGAAATCACAAAAATAAAATTCCAAACCGAGAGATTCCCCATTTCATTTGTGAGACAATGAAAACGTAAATAACGAACGCAACAAAAGCGAGCCGTGAAGTCGTCGGAATGAAATCAAATCTGTGCCGAGGAAAATAAGTGTAAGAGATTGACTGCGATGAAAATTGAAAAAGGAAATTTCCTTCCAGACTCGATTGTTTCGCTTGGCCGACTCGAAACGGACGCAGTTGAGACATTTGATAATAAAAATGAGCGGAGTCGATTTTATTTTGACTAATTAAAAATTAGAAGTCGTAGAGATGTCTATGGGGGATACGCAACGAGGCTTCCTGGTAATCTAAACAAAGTTGTTTTAAAAAATTAGTTATTATGCTTATATTTTTAAATTATTAAATAGCTTCTAGCTACAGAACTGCTCGCGCATGTTCTACGATTTGCATCCATAAGATAATAGAGTACATAAAAAGGTGACAAAAGTTGTATTATCCACTAACCTAAACTAAACTCCCGATGCTTCACCATATATGTATTTGCAATAACGGATGGCTAGGCTATTTTCTACGAGCGCGTATACTGCATAGGGTGAGTTAATCCACCTGACGTCATGATATCTATATCATAAGATTAACTATGTGCCAAACTTTTGTATTTTTCACCAGTATATGCATTGACCTATTTATAAATTTAAAAATAGCTGCATTAATGTCGCAATGCAATTATAGAGGAATATGGGCCCCGCACTTAATATGGGCCCCCAAAGAACCCTATAAAAATGATTAGTTCCATCTGTCGGTCATTGTTTAAATAAATACTTGCCAGTAAGCTTACTAATATGCAGAAAGCGCCAATTGTCATTCTTCACTCATGCGTAATCAACTGTGGTTTATGTGTTATTATTTATTTTTTTTTATTATTTTTTCGAAGTAAGTTGTTGGAGTTGCAGTGATTTCCGTATATTCCGCTGGTAATTTTTGCATGCTTGTGTCGTGAGCTTAGAATGTTTATATTTAATTGATATTTATTGAAACTTAATCTCAAAAACTTTTGTATATGATTTTGCTGCCACATGCAATGTGATTAATATGGGCCACAGTACGGGTCCGAATATGGGCTGGGGCCCATATTCGGACCACACAAGGAAAATATTCGGATGACACCGTGATTTATTTTAGATTAATCATGCTACGAAATAAACTAAAATTTAAACGGAAAAATCTGAGGGAAAAATGGAAGACTGATGAAATGATCAAAGCAGTAACTAGCAATATGATGGGATTAAAGAAAGCAAGTAAAAATTTGAAAGTTCCGAGGTGCAAAGGTTATTGAAGATACAAAAAGAAAGTAATATAGTAGTTGAAATTCAGCTTGGAGGAAAAACCGTATTAGGAGAGGAACCTGAAAAAGAGTTATTTATATATTTTAGCCATGAAAGCTGCTTATTATGGTCTTGTAAGAAAAGATATCTGTAGGATGGCATACACCTTAGCTGTAAGAAATTGATTACACCGTCAATTTAAAAATAGGATTGCAGGGCGAAGCTGGTTGGATGCCTTTTTACGTCGTCATAAAACTTTGCTATCACTTCGAAGACCCACTGGAACTTCGTCTTCTCGGGCATTAGGTTTTAATAAAGAAAATGTCAATGAATTTTTTGATAACTTAGAGAACGAATACACCAAACATAATTTTTCTCCTCATCAAATTTTTAATATGGATAAGACAGAGCTTTCTATTGTCCAAAGTAAAATATCAGTTAGAGGTAGAAAAGGAAAAAGACAGATTGGGTCCCTAACATCAGCGAGAATCGCCTGTCACATTTATTGCAGCAATGAGTGCCGAAGGCCAATTCGTCCCGCCTATGATAATTTTTCACGGGAAAAATGGGAATGAGCAGTTAGTGCGTGGCGCACAACCCGGATCAGTGTATGAAGTTCATCGCAGCGGGTGGGTGCAGCAGAACTTGTTTACAGATTGGATGAAACATTTTATCAATTTTGTGAGGCCAACCATACAGTCGCCAGTTCTGCTTATATTAGCCATGAAAGCTGCTTATTATGGACTTGTAAGAAAAGGTATCCGCAGGATGGCATACACCTTAGCTGTAAGAAATTGATTACACCGTCAATTTAAAAATGGGATTGCAGGGCGAACTTTGCTATCACTTCGAAGACCCACAGCAATTAGTGTGTGGCGCACCACCCGGATCGGTGTATGCAGTTCATCCCAGCGGGTGGGTGCAGCAGAATTTGTTTACAGATTGGATGAAACATTTTATCAACTTTGTGAGACCAACCAAGGAGTTGCCAGTCCTGCTTATATTAGACCGACACTATAGCCACACGCGTATTTTAAATGTCAGTAAGTCGGCTAGGGAAAATCATAGTTCCATTATTTTCTTACCACCACATGCAACCCATAAGCTGCAACCTCTCGACAAAACATTTATGGGTAGTTTTAAGGCCTACTACAGCGAGGAAATAAGGAACTGGTTGTATGCTTATCAACGTGCTTTTAAACAATTTGACTTAGCAGAATTGCTTGGAAGAGCTTTTTTGAAGTCCCAGACAGGGGAGATTGCTTCAAGTGGTTTCAGAGCAACGGGGATCTTCTTTTTAATCGCAACATATTCATTGATGCGAATTTTATAACTGAAGAAGCTGAAGCTTAAAAAACATGCAACATGGCACGTGTTGAAGTCATTGTTCCCAAAAGGTGTTCCGGCATCGAAACAAATGAAAATCAAGTTCAAGCATTACCCTCTAAAAAACTCAATTCTTGTATTCAATTCACAGTACAACCCCAACCATCTTGTTTGAAAACCATTGATTCTTTAAACACGCCAATTGAATCTCAGTCATCAAAAATTGTGTCTCCATTCGACATATCTCCTGTTCCTGTCGTCAAGAGACGAATTACAACACGTGGAAGAAAATCTTCTAAATCTAAAATAATCACCTCTTCTTTATACCAAACGGAGCTAGAAAATTCTCTTGCTAACACTCCTAAGAGTCAAAAAATGAAGCCAAAACCAAACAATTCAAAAACGGAAAAGAACCAGAAACCGATAGCGAACACGGTTCTGAACAAGAAGTTAACGAATTTGTTCCAGCTGATGATGATATGGACAATGAAGAAGTTGGTCAAGATACTCCAGATAATGAAGATGCTGCATATTTTGCGATGGTCAGTTTGTGGGCGCATGAATTATGGTCAGGAGCTGAAAACGACAATTATGTGTGCGATTTTTGTAAATAGTTATCTGTTTGCTTTCCTTTTTATAAAAGTAAAGAAAGTCCTGTTGAAAAGAACCTTGTTTTATGCAAAAACAAAAGTTGCATTGAAAAATATATTTACTATTTTTATTGGGGCCCATATTTCATGCACTATAACTTGAAATTTCGACTAAATTTCTATTTTATACAAAACATATTTTTTTCTTTAATACTCGTATATTTGAACAAATTAATTTGAAGTAATAAAATGAAATATTTAAACTAAATATTTACAAAATTTCATTAAAAGATTTTGAAAATTAAAAAAAATATTACCAAAAAATTAAAGGGGTGCCCATGTCGGACCTTCTCTTCTATCATCTGTATTCCTGTTTATTAGTTTCGAATACATGTCGCAATACCGGAAGCTAAAATTCTCTCATATAATTTTTTCAATATTTCTTTTGTTTCTGAACTAATTTTATTTAAATATAGCTGATCTTAACTAACTTGACCAGAAATTTTCTGATAATCGGACTATTCTTTCTCTAGTTATACTTGGAAATACATACATACGAGTACATTGGTACATATTTCTTCACCATTCATTATTGTTATTTTTCTACTATTATATGATCGTTTCTAAATTAGTATATTTAAAAATTTATAAGGAAACTAAACATTCGAAGTCAACGCTAGAAAAAATTTGTATTTACTGAAAATTAATGGTAACTAGTTTTGGTTAGAACCATCATTAGATTTGTAATATAAAATGAAAATACTGAATAAAAATAGATTTTGTGCAATGAATTTAAAATTTAAATTTTGATTACAAAATTGGCGGCTCACAAAATTATTGGTCAAATAGTGAAAATAATAAGCAAACAGAGTAACAAAAGTCTACAAACCAGGATCATCATTTTACAAGTACTTCTTAAAATTAGCAAATGGGCTAGTTCTAACGTGAAAAACAAATATGTTTATAAGGAGATTCTTTCATAGAGGGTAAAAACACTGAAACAAGGAGATAATATAAAGAAAATTAGTTGCCTTCATCTGTGTAGCGATTTATTGGTCAAACTCAAAATATCTGATTATTTAGACATGTGAGCTTGGGACATTTTGTAGTTTTATGTATTTATGTAATTTCTAACAAATCGAGTCTTTTCCCTTTACTGCAAAAGTGGATCGTGTCAAAATTATTTGCAATGTCAAATGGATGGTTTGAAATCAGGATGTCTTTCACAAGAGGAGAGTCGTTGTCTTTAATCAGGCATTTCATTGGATAATTTTTCATTTAATTAAAATAATTAAAATTATAACGTAGCACCCGTTTCCTATTTGTTTTAATATATTTAGTGTGATCTTTGATTCTAGTTTTAAGTGATCTGACCAGTTTGGCTTATATATACAGAATCACAATCATTGTATTTTAGTAAATATACTCCAGATCTTTGTAACATTTGAATTTTATCCTTTTTTAATACTATTATTTGTTTGAATGGAAATATTATTATTTGGTTTATTAAAAATTCTAGAGAATTCATGGGAAACCTCTTTGTAATTATATGTTAAGCGATAAACCCCTTTGTAATTTTGTATAAAGCCACAAGAGAGGCTGGTATAAGACCATAAATAATTTTAAATGATATACATATATGTATATATATATATATATATATATATATATATATATATATATATATATACCCTATAAGTGAAAATCATGTAAAATATATACATGTGACAGCTGTGGACAAGAATTTCTTACAAAAACAATGAGAATTAAAGGGGCTGAAAATTTCTAAATATCTGAATCAAACATTCTAAAATAAAGATTCAGTGTTTTAAAGTATGATATGCATATTCATGTAGCTTTGTTGCTTTGAATAGCAATTATGAAATTATATGTAGGTTTATTACTGTTTTCCTTTCCATCAAAAAATCAGAGCATTAGTTAAACGAAAGCTGGCGCCTAGCGAAAGGCATATCAACTAATATGTCGTAATTATTTGCTAGTTGTTTTGAAACGAAAAGATTATATATTTTATATGGAACCTTTGTTATGTTGCAATTTGATAATCAATTTCAGGTTTGTTCAAGTTATATATATATATATATATATATATATATATATATATATATATATATATATATATATATATATATATATATATAACACATGGGCTGAAAAGTCCCGGGCCTAACACATAGTTGGCGCTAGTTTTATTGCAGTCACCTTTTTTTTCAGTTAATACTAACCTTCAAAAGACAGCTGTTAAAATTTCATGATATTCTATTCATTAGTTTGTGAGTTATTGTGCTAAGAGTGACGCTACTTTTGTTATTTTCAAAACAATGGATCAAAAACAATTTCGTGTTTTAATTTTACACTGCTTCTTGATGGGAAAAAATACCGTTCAAGCGAAGCAATGGCTTGAAAAGTGTTATGGGGACTCCGCTCCATCAGAAACAACAATAAAACGTTGGTTTGCTGACTTCAAACGTGGTCGTAGAGACACCGATGATGCAGAACGCAGTGGACGTCCAAATGAGGCGGTAACACCAGAAAACATCAAAAAAATCCATAAAATCGTTTTGAATGATCGAAAAGTGAAGTTGCGTGAGTTAGCTGACATCGTAAAGATATCAAAAGAACGTGTTGGCTTTATATTGCATGAGCATTTGACTATGAGAAAGCTCTGTTCAAAGTGGGTGCCGCGTTTGCTCACTGTTGATCAAAAACAAGAACGTGTTGATGATTCTGAGCAGTGTTTGGCCATGTTTAAACGTAACAAACCGGAATTTTTGCGTCGACAGGTGACAATGGATGAAACATGGATCCATCACTTCACTCCGGAATCAAAACGATCGTCATCTGAGTGGACAGCAACTGGTGAACCTCGTCCAAAGCGCCCGAAAGCACAACAATCGGCTGGAAAGGTTATGGCCTCGGTATTTTGGGATGTGCGTGGTGTAATATTCATCGACTATCTTGAGAAAGGAAATACCATCAACAGTGAATATTATATAGCGTTATTGGAGCGTTTGAAGGCCGAAATTGCAAAGAAACGACCGCATATGGCAAAGAAAAAAATTTTGTTTCATCAAGACAACGCACCGTGTCACAAGTCAATCAAAACAATGGCAAAACTACATGAATTGAACTTCGAATTGCTCCCACATCCACCGTATTCGCCAGATTTGGCTCCCAGCGACTACTGGCTGTTCGCAGACCTGAAAAAAATGCTCGCCGGTAAGAAATTTCGCACGAATGAAGAGGTTATCGCTGAAACTGAGGCCTATTTTGAGGCAAAAGATAAATCGTTCTACAAAAGTGGTATTGAAATGTTAGAGCGGCGCTGGAATGATTGCGTTGCTCTTGATGGAGATTACGTTGATGAATAAAGCTAATTTTGAACCAAAAAAAAACCGTGTTTTCTTTGTTAGGCCCGGGACTTTTCAGCCCATGTGTTATGTGGACGTACTGTTACAGTAAAATTATTCAACTTTGTTCTTTTTTTCACATTTATGTTTTTGGTAGGATATCTTTCACCTATTCTTTTTCTTCAGAACTAATAATTTTTGTGTTCTGGTTATTAAATGTACGTTGTTTTTGTTCTTTCATGATTTGTTAGAGCTGTTGCATTGTTTTTGATATATACTCCGTTAGAACCCCTACATGGGATTTCATGAATTATATGGCATTTCTGGTTTTTTGAAGTTTTCATTTTTAGTTTTGAAAAGTTACTTAATGATAAGTTATGTGCGTTATAATATATTATGTTGTATTTACGGAATAATTTCTGTAGTGGTTACGAAAGGCCACTGATGATCGTATGGAAATATAATGTTTATTGCTTGTATTTATTTGTTTTCTATTTCATAATGATTTATAAAATTTATATATGCAACCTTTAAAAATTTTAACAATTAATGTTATGGAATAGTTATTACGTTTTAACGTGTTTTTGGCTTTGCTCATACTGTCATTATACAATCATCTACGTATCTAAAAAAACGGAATTTCAAACTTAAATTAAACTAGCAACTAAAATAATAAGGAAAATAAGAAAATAGTGGTTAGAAATTAAAAGATTTACGGATATTTTTTTAGAAAAATTTGAACGTGTAATCGAACAAACCTTAAACTGTACCTATTTTCCCTATGAAATCAATTTATATATACAAATCGAGAAATGTGTAATGAAAACTTCCATATCTAGCGCAGTGGCTCAAATGTGAATGAATATCTTGAAACAACCTTTATAGCTGAATTTTATTTCCTTAACTGCGTAATGTCGGTACCACAAGACCAAGTTAAAAATGTATTAACAATCAGGGAATATCATAAAAAAATTACAATTTACTCTTGAGATAGAAAATAATGACAAAATAAATTTCTGATATATACCTCTACACCATAATGATAAAACATCAAAACCAAATGGTACACCAAAAAAAAATTGGAATTCAAAATATCTAAATTATTAGCCACATCATCCAACAAACTAAACAAATCTGTAATTATAGTATTAGCACACAGTGCAGTATGGCACTCGGATTTAGAGTTTTAATAAAATACCATAAGCAAAGACCCTTTAAAACTTAATAACTATTCCATAAAATTAATTGATATAATATTTAAAAGTTATAAATTATAGAACTGTTTAGAAAATCAAAAACAAATAAATATAAGTAATAAACATTACTATATCTTCATACTAATTATCAGTGAAAATATGACATAAAGCACATAACTTATTATCAAGTAACTTTTCAAAATTAAAAACGAAAACTCCAAAAATCACTGTAATGAAGGACATATCGGTCAAACTTGCCAATAGCTAGAAAATAGAATAAAAGATCATAAATAGGATAAAAATAATGTAAAAGTTCTAATTAATCATGAAAAATAATAAAAAACACATACGTACATATATGAGAGCACTAAAGTATGGGTACTTAAAAAATTAATTAGAACAATTGCTATTCAAAAATTTCCCTTTACCAGTAACGCTAAAAAAGATATGAACAACAAAATTTGGTTCTCAGTATTCTAAGAGCCATGAAGACGTACACTTGCTCTTTATATTTATGTAATTTTAAAACTGTATTTGGCAAATGAATCGCTTTAAATTTGGAAGTTACATATTTTGGTAAGTAGATGTAAAAAATTAATGCTCTCATAATTTGTGTTCTGAGTAAGTTCATATTAAAAATTTTACAAAACCCGTCAAGGGCCAGTGGAACTTGCTCAATTAGTGTTCCGTACTACGATTGTATTTAAAATAAAACCCCTCTCTCAGCTAAGTAAATTAGTCTCTGACATCTTAAGATCCAATATGTATTATTACGTTTTTTCTTTGTCAACAATGTATAATAGTAGGCTATTAGGTAGCATCTTAGCTACCTAATAGCCAATAAATCAATCTAGCTCAATAAAGAATCTGGTAGTAAAGGTGTAAAATAAATATTCAATACCTAAATATTTGTTTAATTATAAACAATTAAAATAAAATTGTCTCGGTACAGAAGCGACTCGCGACAGTAATGTACTGAAAAATATATTAAAAGAAGCTCCATCATATTGTCAAGTCACATAGTTTTCATAGTTTTTTATACTAGATAAATTATCAAACATAATACACTCGTGATAATTTCCGCGCCACTTTATGGAGGATTTTTTGAAAATTTTTTTGTCAGTACTTTTTGAGACGGGGAGGCAACGATTTTTGGCAATTTTTTAAAATAATACAAAGAAAAGTGTGCACAAGTATTGCTTCATATATATTTTTGAACTCACGTTTCCACACATTTTTTTTTTTTTACTTCCGATTTCACCCTCCAAAATTAACCCCTTAAGTCAAAATTTAATTTTCAAAACTACATGGCTCTGATTGGGCCACCAATTTCTATATTAGTGCCAAATTTCAACTTTCTATGCCAAAGAGTTTCGGAGAAAATCGGGTGACAGACGGACACCGAAGTGATCCCATGAGTAGGGAACACTAATAAATATATTTTCTGTTTTTATGTCATATTTCATGTAAAATCTTTTAAAAGTATGACATTCGAAAAACATTTTTATAGTAGGCGAAACGTAATGTATTTAATAGATTTTCCAATATGACAATAATTTGAATTTATTTACTAACTGACCTTGAGCTAAAAATGAAGGTCACATATATATATATATATATATATATATATATATATATATACGAGTATATATATATATATATATATATATATATATATATATATATATATATATTACGATTTTATTATGAATATATAAATATAGTATGAATAGAAGTGTTCTTTTGAGTGATAAAAAAGTACAAATTATTTTCGTTTCATAAAGTTATGCTCATTTTTATTGTTTGGAGTTTCTGTTGTATATACGTACATACTTATAACAGAAACAATAACTGCTTGCCTGCAACGACTACTTGAAACATTGTTCAACGAAAATAGTTTTTTCTTGTGGCATTTCGTATCCACGAAGGAAATAAAACAAAATAAAACGGTTTTTAAAAAAATAAATTCACTAAGAATTTCAAAATAAATGAAAAAACTTAAATTATTTAAAGTATATGAATTATAAATGCTTATCAACAACCTATATTATGTACAATAATGATTCTTCTTTTCTTACCTCCAACGTTTTCCTGTACTGTAATCATTACGAAATCTTTTTGAAAATCATATAGACCTACATTTTTTAGTATCCTTATGAATAGCATTTGATGAACAGAATATAATTATGTTAGTTTTATAATAAATTGTCTAGAAGAAAAACGGAAATTATTGAGTGTTTTGAGGATTTATGTTTAAGTAGATGCTCTATTTGTGTCAACTAAGTTCTATTAGAAATATGAATTCGAGAGACTTATTTTAAATTTTTTAGATGGTCTTAGTGCAAAAATTATAATAAAACAATTAGATATATTTTTGTAAGTCCTAATCTTTTATTTCGTTTCATAAGCGGGAGTGAGCAGAAAATACAAAATAACTTATGAAGGGAAAAATAATGTTGGTTATAAATAGGTATGCTCTTTTTTCTGGAGAATTAAGAACTTTAAATTTGTCTTTAAAATATATTAATTTGCGTTAATATATTTTTTAATGCTATTTTTTAAGAGATATTAGAGTGAGCAATGGCTCACGCCGTATAATGGGGACAATACGTAATTTTTACTTAAATTCGTTTTCTGGCCTCAATTTTCAATGATCAGTTGAACGTTTCCTAAACTTAAAACTTTTCAATCAGGAACTCCAAACCTAACATAACCTAATATAGCGAATACCAAACCTAACATAACCTAATATACCAAACAGCGCTATATTAGGTTGTGTTAGGTTTGGAGTTCCTGGTTTAAGTTTAGGAAATGTTCATCTGATTGTTTTTCTTCGTTGCATAGGGTGATGTTGCTGGTGTAAAGGGCTAAAAATTATATTTATTGAAAAATCAGTTCAAATTATTGCCAATAATCGAAAATCCGCCCAGACAGATCTACAGAGAAATCAAAAACGAAGACTATAAAAAAAAATTATTCCTATATTCCTTGAAAATTGCGTGACTGAGACGCATTTTATTGCTTAAAAAAGTGTTTTTTTAGAAAAAAAAACAATATATATATATATATATATATATATATATATATATATATATATATATATATATATATATATCTATATCTATATATATATATATATATATATATATATATATATATATATATATATATATATATCTATATATATATATATATATATATATATATATATATATATATATATATATATATATATATATATATATAGATATATATATATATATATATATATATATATATAGATATATATATATATATATATATATATATATATATATATATATATATATATATATATATAGATATATATATATATATATATATATATATATATATATATATATATATATATATATATATGTATGTGTGTTCGGTACTGCATATAGGTGTTCTTATATTCTAAAATCGTTTACCTACTAGATCTATTTTTTGCATATAGACCCCATTTACGATTTGGTTAAGTGGTATAAATTCGATTAATATTTCTAATCTATACTTTTGGATTTGCATATTTCTGTATACAAAATATTAGGACTAACAAATTTGGATTAAGACAAAACGACCAAAGGAAGAGAAAACCTAAAGTTAGTAAAATAAATCACAAATATCCATCAAAATATAAAATCATTTTCGTAGGTTAAATATGGGCACATTAGTTCTTCTTTTTATACATTTGATTTATGACAACCCTTTGGATATTGCTTCTTCATTAGTACGAAAGTTTTATTTTTTTTGCGAATAGTTGCCAATACTTTTATTGTTTATAAAACCAGGTAAAATGATTTTGATAAAATAAAATTATCAATTCATCAAATTGAATTGTATAACACGACATTAAAAAGCAGCAGTGCTGAGTTGTTTAAGATATGTCCTTTAAAATTTAAATTAAATTTGGCACACTTCTATAAGCAGGTATAGTATCAACCAATGAATGCCAATCCTCACATTTCATTTACCGGTATAGAAACCTCAAACAAGATTATTGACATACTTCCCGGTCTCGGAATAACGCAAAAGGCGTATCTCCAAACTTATCATGGTGACAGCGTTATTGAGTATAGAGAGAGGACCACTTTATATATCACCTTTAGTTAAGTATAAAGCACAAAAGACTCCCAACCGGGGCTACGTTCAGTAATGACACTGGAAACACCCACAGCCATGCCCCGTCCCCACTGCTGCGAACTGCCATTGGCTTAATAGACAACGCGTAGCCGTAGTAACAACCCAACTGTTACCAATGGTGGATGACGGATTCGTAAAGGTGCCTTTCAAAGTAAACTAAGAGCTCCAGTGTGATTCCGAAAGCTAAAGTCTCAGCTGGTTGTGTAATACGAGTACCCTGATTCTTAAAATTTAATACACAGGGTGTTTCATTATAATTTCGTAAAAACTCGGTTATACATGTAGAGTGCGAAATGGTGTTGACGTCTCGGTGAACTGGAACAATATTTTTTTCAAAATTGCTGTAACACTGGCCACTCACATGGCTCTGGGTTTGAGCTCCGGGCTGTGTTCCGGAAGCACCGGGGCCGGTTCCGGAGCTCACTCGGACACATCGTCTTCACCTGGAGTTAGTGTACCTATTCCGGTAGTGGCGGCGCCCCTAGTACCCAACCCAATGTTTGGGTTACCAACTCTTAACTTTACCGTATCCCAAGTTGCGGCTGTGTGTGAAACTCTTGAGGAGTCTGGAGACATTGAAAGATTAGCGCGATTTCTGTGGTCTCTTCCTGTGGCGCATCCGAACATTGGAGAACTCAACAAAAATGAAGCTGTGCTGAGAGCTCGAGCGATAGTGTCTTTTCATAGTGGCAATTTTAGGGATCTTTACCAAATTTTAGAATCTCATAAATTTACTAAAGGCTCCCATGGAAAACTACAAGCGATGTGGCTTGAAGCTCATTACCAAGAAGCCGAGAAACTTCGGGGACGAGCTTTGGGTCCGGTGGACAAGTATCGTGTTAGAAAAAAATTTCCATTACCAAGAACTATTTGGGATGGTGAGCAAAAAACTCATTGTTTTAAAGAAAGAACTAGATCGTTATTAAGAGAGTGGTACCTTCAAGATCCTTATCCAAATCCTACAAAAAAACGGGAATTGGCACAAGCAACTGGACTAACGCCCACTCAGGTGGGAAACTGGTTTAAAAATCGAAGGCAACGAGATCGAGCTGCCGCTGCAAAGAACAGGTTGGTGGATTTTGAATATTTTCTTTAAGTCATTATGGATAAAATAATTTTAAACTATAAACTTAATTATTGCTAATAGCCATTATTAAAATTGTATTTTACAGTAATTACTATACTTGGAGGAAGTTAATTTATGAATGTAATATTTCTGTATCGGTAAAGAAAGGTCTCCAAAACCAGTTCACTATATTTTGTATAATTAATTTTTAAATTAAAATTAAAAATGTCATTGAAAGCACCCGTCGATAAATTCTACCAGTGATATAATATATTTAAAGTTTAGAATTATTTTGAAAACATGGGATAAAATGATAAAATAGTGGTATATTACCATTCTTACCGATAAATTTAAAATCCCAAAAAAATATGTATGGGAATTAAAAGTTCATAAATTTTCCATTTTCATACATAGGTCTCTAATTTTTCAAGGCAATAAAAATAGTTTTCTCATTTTAAATTTATTTATTTCATCACGGTGTCAATAATATAGCTTACACCAAAATAAAATTTACAAAAGTTTGAAAAACAAAAACACACAGAACAATATCTTATTATTTAACTATTTCCTGCGTATAAGAAATTATAAAATTTCTGCTCAGGTCAATGAAATTTGCAAATGAGTTTTTTCTTTTAGAATATATCTGAATTATTAATTAAGATTTTATAAAATACTGGTTTCAAATAAGCTGAAATAATTAAGTCAAGTTACGTTAATTTCTAAAGCTGTATAAATAATATTCATTGTTAAATAATAACCGGTCAAGTGCAAGTTGGACTTGCACAATTAGTGTTCCGTACGTTGATTGCTTTTAAAATGAAAATTTTTGTTACGGAAGTATAAAATGAACTTCCCAAGACACATCCCAAATGATTTTTCCGATCTTTACTGAAAACTGATAACACTGAAATTTTTTGTTTCTTCTTATATACCAGATAAATTATTAAAGTTAATGTAGTCGTGATAATTTTCGTTCAATCTACACCCTGTAAAGAATATTCCAGAGTTTTTTCAAAATTTTTTGATCAGTACCTTTCGAGATAAGGAAGGGCGACAGCGATTTTTCGCGCTTTTTTAAAAATAGTACAAAGAGAAGTGTGCGCAAGTATTACATTATATATATGTTTGAGCTCGTCTTTTTACAAGCTTTTATTTGATGACTCGATGACCTGGTATTTTTTTTTCAATTTCACCTCCCAAAACTAACCTCTTAAGTCAAGATTTAACTTTTAAAACTACACGGCTCTGATGAGGCCATCAATTCCTATATTAATGCCAAATTTCAACTTTCTATGTCAAATAGTTTCGGAGAAAGTCGGGTGTGACCGACAGACGGGCAGACACCGAAGTGATCTTATAGGTGTTCCGTACGGAACACTAAAAATATGATCTAGTTTAACGAGTTTCTTTTTTTAATACTTTACATAAGTTTATATCAGTTATAACAAATTTACACGTGTTTCATACTTTAAAAATTATTAAAAATAGTCGCCCCCACGGTAAACGTCGCTTTTTAAAGAATCGTTTGTATATTTATAAGTGCTTTTATTTAAACATGTATATAACATTATTTCTGTAGGGCTCAATAGCACAATTTGCTTGTTAAGCTTGACATTTTATTATTATATCCTATTACAAATAGAACACAGATATCCCCACAATAAATATTTGTGGGGCATAACTAATTAATGGATTTAGAGTTGCTAAATCTCAATTTAGTTATTCTTTAGTCGAACTAATCAAGTATCAGTTGAATTCGTAACCTCGCATTCATTCTTAAAAGGTAGCAAGTGATTTGCTGTCACCGATCCAAAATTTTACGAAGCGCAAAACACAGTTCTAAGTTATCACAAACTTCCATTAGTCTATGACGTCAATCGTTACTTGATGAAAATCCATAGTCAAAACTTGTAAAAGAACCACTTAGTTTTTAGATCTTCACTTTATTCATATTAACTGTATATTAGCAATCACATGACATGTTTCGTGGCTTTGCTACTTCATATCATGTACAAAGGTATATATACCTCAGATGAAGTAATAAAGTGAAAATCCAAAAACTAAGTGGTTTTTTTACAACTTTTTTCCCATAGTCATATCAATCATATCAAATATCATACTGAACTCTCGCCACGAGTGAACTACTTTATTATTTTTTTATTACTTATTTAGTACTCTTTTTTTAAGTAACCACTTTTACTTTCGGATGTAAGAGAGAAGACATAGTTTTGATTTACCTACATTTCTAAATTTTAATATAATTAGCTTTAGAATTTTCCAAATATGTCCTCAAAACTACACTTTATTTGCTAATACTATGAAAAGAAATTAATGCCCTCCAAAATTCTGTGTGACACAAGTACTTCATAAAAAATCGATTGCTTTTAGGATTTGTTATTATTGAAAATAATAATTATGGATGCATATATCGAACAGAGAGCTATAGTTCACTACATTGAATCCCGAATTTCCTCTCATCAGCATTATCCGTAAGATATTAGCTCGTCAAAGTACATATATCTGAATATTTTCGCTAAGTGTCCCAACAACTACCATGTTAACCCGATATCGGATAGCGGTAGCCTAATCTGTGGTTCATAGCTTTTATAAGTTATAGTTTCTTATTGCTTTTGCACTCGGTAAACTTAGATATATTTTCTTTTTTTAAATAACAAAAAACTACATACTTACACTTATGTTACATATTACTGCATATATAATGTCAATAATTTACATTTTGTTAAAAAATATAGAACTTATTATTGTATGTAGAAAATATTTTTCTTGTGCGACGGCATTTAATGACCAGGAAAAGCAAAATAGAAAAGTTTTGTTGACATTATGCATTAAGCTACAAACTAACACCTATCGGTCACGATATTTTAAGAAAATATTTTTAGAGTTAGTCGTCTGTAAATAAAAAGGAGGTACGTGTTATATAATTAGTAGTACAAACGGTAGTTGTGATTAAAACAATTAAATCTGGTTTAGAAACTTAAAAAGTATTAACAGGAATAAAAGATAAAAATATTGTTCATATTAGAAAACATTATAGACATAATAGGGTGACTACATATAATAAAAATAATAATAACTATTCACATCAGGTAAACTGTATATACGTAATAGATTCCCTACATGAAACAGTTTTTTATTTTTATTCCTTTACGTACTTCTGAGATTTAAAATTTAGGTAAATTTTTTCATTCTTTTAACCATAATTACCATTTGTAGAGTCGTACAACAAATTTATTTATGTCATACCAGAGCGCTACCCATGGATCCCCTCCCCCGGATCCCTGAGATGGGACTAGACTAGGTTTCGTTTTAAGTTAGTAGTAGCGCAAGAAATATCTTAAATTTCAAATATCTTAGGTTCCATATAGTAAGTTGAAATAACTTAAGTTTCAGATATTTTAAGTTTTTAACTTACTTATATAAGAATTAGATTTGGCGCTTACTTGAAAATCCATTTTTAGAAAATTAAAAGACGAACTGTTGCTCAGATTTTCATAATTATAGTAGAAGTTCAATTACCGTTTAAGAAAGGTACTGTATACCGAAACATGTCACGGCTGATTTAAGCTGTACTATTTTATTTATTTCACATTGATAAATAAAATATAGTGAAAATCTGAACAACAGTTCGTCTTTTAATTTCACTTATATAAAATCCTTACATGTGCTGAATTAATTAGATTACTGACATGAACAGGGAGATTTTTTAAGTGTCCCCTAATTCACTATTTTCTTACTCTACATACCAAGAAAATTCTTTCAGTACTAAGTTTAGTGTTTTGTGAAGAAGCCAAATATGATAACATAAAATTTGACAGTTTACAAAGCCAACTAGGATTTTTTTAAATGGTACCCTCTACATATGGGCACACCATTGAAAAGCATTTTTCAGCCTGTTTCTAAAAATAGTTATTTCGGTCGTTACTCCTGTACCAGATGAATAGAAAGATATATCTACAAACACAAGAAAAATAGATCAGACTGCTTCAATTACATAGGTAGATCAGCAAACAGTACGCTAAGTCATTTATATAGAAAAATGTTTAGACTTAATTCAGATGGAATATAGAGAGCAAAAACAAAAAAATATATACGGGTCATTCGACTGAATTTTAACTTTTAAGTGGCTCTCCCGATTTACTGTTTTCCTATTTGGGGTATCAAAAAAATTCTTTCAGTACTTACAGTACAGAACTTAATATTTTCTGAGGAAGCCAAACATAAAATTCGTCACTTGTCAAATTTGAGAGTTTACAAAGCCAACTAGATTTTTTTTTTATTAAATGGCACCCACTATATATGAGTACAGCATTAAATAGCATTTTTCACTCCGTTTACAAAAATATATAATATTTTATATTTATTTTCAGTCGCTATCGATATACAGGGCATTCAAGTTATTGAATCTACTAATATTACTATTCTCCTATTTGGCACAATAAAAATTTAGGTTTTTGTGGGGAAGCTAAATATGATGGAAAAAAATTTGTCACCTTTCCAACCATTATAATCTGTTAAATTTGACAAAGAGAAAATTTATTGATCAAACCCAACTATAAAGAATGCCATCACCTAGATTTACCGTGAAAATGCAATCCCAAGGACAAACAGGTATAGTTGAACTACTAAAATTTTGTTATATAACAAATGAAAATAAATTTAGAGTTATATTTTTGTAAATGGACGGAAAAATACTATTTAATGGTGTACTCATATATAGCAGTTGCCATTTGAAAAATCCTAGTTGGCTTTGTAATCTGTCAAATTTTACAAGTGCCAAATTTTTGTTATCTTATCTGGCTTCCTCATAAAAGTAGTAGGAAAACAGTAAATTGGGTGAGCCCCTTAAAAGTTAAAATTCGGTTTAATAACTAGAATGCTTGTATGTCAGTAACTGACTGAAAATAAATATCAAGTATTATACATTTTTGCGAAAGAACTGAAAAATGCAATTTAATGGTGTGCTTATATGTAAAGGGTGCCATCTAAAAAAATCTATTTAGCTGTCTAAACTGTCAAATTTGACAATTAACAAATCTTTTATCATATTTGGTTTCCTCATAAAACAACTAAGTGTAGTACTGAAAGAATTTTTTTGGTAGAATAGGAAAATAGGGAATTAGTTGACACATTTAAAAAAAATGTTCCTGTAAATATTTTCGGACCCATATTGTATACTCACGTTTATTCTGTTTCATGTAATAATAGTTAGAGGGCCTAGCTCTACCTAAATTGTCAATAAATAAAATTTGAAAATCTGCCACGCCACAAAAAGAATAATTTGAAAATATTTAGCTATAGATTCCGTCATAGGTAGGCAAGATTATAGACGGAGGCCGAAGACGGTAATATCTTAGACCGCCGTCTTTATTCTCAACCGCATAAATGATATCTGAGAGTTTATTTTTGCTTTTTTTGTTTGACATAAAGTTGTGTACGACTATGTTACAAAGTGTAGGTATACACGTACTCCCTTTTTACTCGCAGATGATCAATCCTGTAGATGGTACTTTACAGGATTGAAAATTTTAGGTGTTAGTTTGTGACTTAGTATAGGTTTTATTGGGTCTTTTTCTCGTCACCATAAAGTCTCTTCTGACGAATAGTTACAACTTTACTATTCCAACGGTATTTAGATTATCTTTGTACGAACATGAGAGACGGTATTTTACTGTAATTTGCATAAATCCATAGTTTTGTCGTAACTATTATTTTTTTCTTTATTATTATTTATTCTTATAAAAGTTTTTACACAAAAAAGTTCGGAAATCTCAAAAGAAATATAAACTTTGTTAGCCAAAAGTAATCCAAAAAAAAAATATTCGCTGATATTTGTAAAAAATCGTTAATATTTATAACTGTTTTGGCAATGTTTGTAAGATGTATTGTTCTGAATTAGACAGGTAGATACTTGATGTACATATAATTTTCGTTACGGCATTCGCTTCCTCGATAAATTGCGAAGGTAGGGCTTTTTCTACATTTTGGAACACGCATAAAGACATTAACTGACACAGTCAAGGATTAATGTAATCTAACAATAGAGATATTTTGCAACGCTTATTTTGGTAGGCCCCTGTCTTTATCTTTATTTGAAGCATGCGCCCACCATTTAGAGCTTGCGTAGAAGTAAAGGCAAGAATGTTATCGTTATTTGAAGCATGCGCCCACCATTTGGAGCTTGCGCAGTATTGATACAAAATAAGAGAAACCTTTATTAAGGATAACGATTTCCCTTACTTAGGAACTTATAAGAGAGGTTATTTGAAGTTCGTTATTCTTATCGCCATTATGGTAGGGCCTGTTTTTGTGTTTAAACCACTAAGAAAATACAGTAAAATTTAAATGATAATCTTTTATTGCAAACAACACTGACAACAGTTAATTACTGTTCAGGTTATGTTGGGATTTTGCAATCTTGGGCACAGTGGTATTATAATGTGTATAGTCCTAATTTCAAATGAAATTTTATTTATCGCTCATTCGTATTATTTTGGAAATATTAAAAGAAGTGATAGAAACCTACTAGACTCAACTTTAATTTAGAAACTTGTGTTGACCCATCAAATACTAATAACTGGTGTGCTTAACTATGAAATGAATGAGAAAAAAATAGAATTTTATAGAAGATGAATACTAACCTAACCTTGCAATTTCTTCGCGTTAATATTGCGTATGCTTGAGATAACGACAAGAACAACGGCATGTAAAAAATAAGCACTGCAAAATATTTATCTAATTTTAGATACATTATCGGGTAGGTCTCTGTTGTTCAAATAATGTATCTTTACCTGGAATGAAAGAAATCGATTTTACATTTATTTTGAGTTACGAAAAGGAAAATTTTCTGCAGTACAATTGCTTCAAAATTCCGTTTTTGTTATTTGAGATAACTATAAGGTCAATTTCTTTTTATTCCATTTAAAAGTTTAATTTTTGAGGTACATAGACATAGTCCATTAATATGTCTAAGAATTTATTATTAGCACATATTAAAATGTAATTGTGTCAGTAAATATCATTATCTGTGTTCCACGTAGTACTACCGTGAACTGTAATACGATCTAAGCGCTAAAGATACGTTTAAACTCCTGAAATTTTTTTATTAATAAAGTTAAAGACTTAATATAAGAATTTTAAACAACTTTTATTTTTCTAAAATACGCTAATTTTTACGGTTTTCAATTCTAATTCTTTCAAACATAACATACAATAAACCTAAATAAGGCCAGTAAAATTAGGAAGATGTACAAGTGATATCTATAATATAAAGAATTTATTCAAATTATGAGCAAATAATAAAGGTAGGAATAAAAATTATTATTCCGAATCCTAGCCCGTTAACGTATCTAAACATTGTATTTTGGAATGTACATAGTAGAATTTAATTTTCAGTAAATGTTATAATGGTAAAACTATTATATCAAAAAACGTCTTTAAAATTCCCTCTCTTCAAAAAATACAAAATATATTGTAAAAACAAGTGGATCGCATTTTAAAAACATAACACAGACAGTGTTTAGTGAAAGAAGAAATCATTCAGAACCAACATTATTCGTTAATGTGAACTCAGTATAATCTGTAAATAGAATTTATCAAAAAACTGCTTTAAAATGTAAACTGCAGTATTCCCCTTTCTAGGGCACTGCTTAATTATTTTTATCGAATTTCATTTTAATTTTTTGTCTTATTTTTTTCTGAAATAATTCTTTAGTAGTTAGGCAACTCTGGTATTTAACAAAAATATCTTCTTCTTCTTCCGACTTATAGCTAGGCACTACTGCCTGGTTTCTTTGTTCCCTGCTCTATAGATCGTCGCTCCATCTCTTTCTTAGACGTCCCATTGATCTTCTTCCATTCGGTGACTTGTCTCAGGATAGTACGAATAACTATCCTGTTGTTTTCCATTCTTCTTATGTGTTCATCCCATTCTACTTTTCTTCCTCTTATCCACTGGTTGATATTTTCTATATTACATGTGCGTCTTATATCTTCACTCCTTTCTCTATCCCTCAGTGTCTTGTTTGTACATCTCCTAAGTATTCTCATTTCAGTTGATTCCAGCATCCTCTGTGTCATACTTGTATCGGATCTTGTTTCAGATGTGTAAGTCATTACTGGTCGTATTACGCTCTTGTATATTCTTGTTTTATTCTCCACGGACAGGAATTTATTTCTAAATATGGTATCATTGAAGCATCCCGCTATGCTATTAGCCTTGTTGACTTGATGTTTTACTTCTTTCTCGATTTTTCCGATACTAAATATTTCGATGCCCAGGTAATCGATCTCCATCACTTGTCCTATTGGTTTATCTTCCACCACCAGCTTGCACCTAATCGGCTCTTTTGCTATTACTATTGTCTTGGTTTTTTCAGTTGAGATTGATATATTATATTGTTTTGCTGCTATGTAGAATTCGTATAGTAGCTTTTGTAGATCGTTCTCGGTCTCAGCCATTATTATCGCGTCATCTGCATAAAATATAATTTTAAGTTCTCCGTTAGCCATTCTATATCCCTTCTTTCTTTTGTCATTCTTTATAGTTTCATCCATGACAATATTAAATAGAAGAGGACTTAAAGAGACTCCCTGCCTGATTCCAGATTCATAGTTGATTGGTTCTGTCATTCCTTCTGCTAATCTTGCAACTACTTTATTGTCTTTATATATATTCTCGATAGTTTTAGTTAGGTTTAATGAGATGTTCCTGTTATATAATAGATGAATAACGTCCTCTATTTGCACATTGTCGAAAGCTTTTTTTAAGTCTATCCTTCACAAGTATGCTAAAATGTTGTATTCTATGGATTTTTCTTTTACCTGTCTGACAATGAATACGGCATCGGTGCATGAGCGCCCACTTTTAAATCCTAGCTGCTCTTCTTCCCACATATACATACAAAAATATAACTGCTTAATTCACTCGAAAGGTATATTTTTAAAGCTGGTATAATTTTGTAATATTGGGTTTAAAGTAACAAAAGCAACAACCAATAAAAAATATATATATTTTGTTAAGACGGTGAAATTATTAAAATTTTATATATCTTTTAAAGCCCCAATTCTAGATTTTTATTTTAAATTTCCTTATACAATAATAAGAAATTTATTCGGTGGTATTGATAATACAAAATATTACAGAATCAAAAACCAAACTTAACTGGGTAGTATACGGTTTAGATTCCATGGCAGCTAGACTGGATTTAAATGTTTTGTCTGTGGTCTAACTTTTATACCGTTTTAGCGTCAATATCAGCTTACTGACAGAAAAAAAATTGACTTTAAGGCCGCTCCCTGATTTGTCGGTGCAGTATCGTTTTTCTCGGTGTACTCGATACCGATTCGGTAACGAAAACATGCCGAAAGCCTATATTTCAATGAAACCCTCCTGACTTGCTCCGCGTCCGCGCATGTCAGGCACACCGAGAAAAACGATACCGCACCGATAAATCAGGGAGCGGCCTAATAAATGATATAATTTAAGATCTAAACTGGAAACAAATAAATAACGGCATTTATCTGAAAACTGAAATAAATTAGAATAAATCATTTTGACCACAAGAAATTATAGCATAAAATCTATCGACCGAATATTACCGAACTAGCACACTATCACAACTATTTAAACTCAATTCAAACTGTAGATGGATAAAAACAGTTTCGGTGTTTTATTTTTTGATAAGAAGAAATGCCACTTTTACTATTACTGACTAGTTCTGGGTTATCAAGGTATTCTTTGTAAGCAGATGAGGATTATAATATTATTTATAAAAATTAGTACTGTTCCTGGTTTCTCTACTTACTTCGATGTACCTATGCACATATTGTTTAAACTCTAGTATAAAGGTCTCATTGTATAACTCATTAAAAATTTTAAAGATTTTTTTAAATAGCGAGTGTAAATAGAATGTTTTATTTATTAACTCTCAATTAAAATATCCAGAAAAAGAGTAAAAAATAACGAAATATAAATGAAGAATATAATTTTAGTAATTTTCTAAGCTCCACAGCATGACTGGCATAGCGGAACCTTTTATAAACGAATTTAAGGATTTATTTTAACAATTCTGAACACTTAGAACAGGGGTGCTCAAACGGTCGATCGCGAGTGCTTTTTGAGTCGATCTCGAGAAAAATATTTCGATGTAGAACTATTCACAGATTTTGTTTTAGGTAACTAAAACAAAATGTAATGAATAAACTACTAAAATTTATTCGATCCACAATTAGGCCAGAATAACCCCCTCATCACTTTCTGCTAGCGGCAAAAGGCGGCTTTATCAAAGGAACGCGCGGTACTTGTCAAAGAAAAGCCGTGTTTTTGATTCCCGTCGATTTTTCTAGAAATTTCGGGCGGCGTGTTTGACGGGAACATTCGAGACTTCGTTCGCGCCGATATAAATGTTGCACCTGGAGGAGTCAGTCTGAGTTGAAGGCGATACATCTATACAAAGTTTATTAAGAAATAGTCCAAAATGAGTGCGGCGAAGGAAAGTAAAACTTATCATTTTAATAACGATTGGGGTATTGTAAAGGATAAGTGCATTTGTCTCATTTGCCGTGCGTCAGTTACGATACCTAAGCGTGGGAACTTAGAGAGGCATCATAAAACGGTTCATAAAAACTATGAAAAGGATTTTCCATCACAGAGTGAATTAAGAAAACGAATAGTACGTGATTTGATAACTTGTTTGAAAAAAGAACAAACCATGTTCACAAGACCAGCCAAACAATCAAAAGCTGCAACGATCGCGTCATTTAAAATATCTCATATATTGGCGAAACACAAGAAACCATTTGATGATGGATTGGTTGTGAAGGAAGCATTTATTGAAGCGGGTGAGACTTTATTTGGAGATTTTAAAAATAAAACGGAGATTATGTCTGCTATTAGAGAATTTCAGTTATCTCGTCCGACTGTCACAAGGCGTGTTGAAGTCATGAGTCAGGACATGACAGATAAAGTAAAACATGATATCATGGAATGTACATACTTTTCTTTACAGTTCGACGAATCCACTGATATGACAGACACTGCCCAGCTGTGTATTTTTTATTCGAATGGTATTCAATGACATGTCGGCTAAGGAAGAGTTTTCGACAATGATTCCTCTGAAAGGAAAGACCCGTGGCGAAGGTATATATGACCTTTTCTTCAATTTTGTAACAAACTACAAGCTACCAATATATAAACTAGTGTGCATTACAACCGATGGAGCACCAGCAATGACTGGAAACAAAAACGGTTTTGTGACATTGTGTCGAGCTAATGATGATTTCCCTTCATTTTTCTCCTTCCATTGCATTATACATCAACAAGTTTTGTGTTCAAAAGTTCTAAACATGGAGGAGATTATGGGCATTGCAATAAAAATTGTGAATTCTATCCGTGCACGTAGCTTGCAACGACGGCTCTTTAAATTGCAGTTGGAAGATAGTGAGTCAGCTGAACACACTGATTTAGTTCTTCATCACACGGACGTCAGGTGGTTGAGTCGCGGAAAATTCCTAGAAAGGTTTCAAGAATTATTGCCCGAAATAACAGCTCTTCTGGACGAAAGAGGTAATGACACTCAGATGCTGAAAAACGGAAAATGGCTGACTGATTTGGCATTTTTGACAGACATCACAATGCATTTAAACACCATTAATTTGGAGCTTCAAGGTAAAGGAAAAACTATTATTGAGATGATTAGCGCAATAAACGCATTCAAAAGTAAATTGCAACTTATGATAGATCAACTGAAAAGAAAGGATCTGAAAAATTTTCCGTCTTTGAAAGCAAGGATTCCTCAGTTGAATTTTGATATTTATGAGGCAGAATTATCAAATATTTTGGGCCAATTCGAAATACGTCTTTATGATTTCAGTAAATTGGCAAATATCGCATCATTTATGAGTTATCCTTTTTCGTGTAAAAACATTGAGGAATTAGCTACTGAAATAGCAAGTCAGTTTAACATGGACTCATGTTCTGTTGAAAATGAGTTAGTGCAGATTATATCAGATATACATCTCAAAGCCACAGCATCTGATACAAAATTCTGGTGTTTTATATCTGAAGATAAATATCCGAATCTAAGGCAAATCGCCCTTCAACTGACGGCAATGTTTGGGTCAACTTACTTGTGAGAGTGTGCATTTTCTGAAATGAAGATAATTAGATCAAAATATCGCAATCGACTAACTGACGAACATATGTCATCATGCTTACGATTAGCACTCGGTAATTAAGTACCATCTTATGAAAAGTATGCTGAGGACATGCAGTGCCACGCTTCAACATCTAAAGTCACTCTTTAGTTAAGTTTAGACACTAGAACTCGTTTGTTTTGTAAGAACCAATAAACTCGCAATTTTGAATAATTATGAGTTTTTTCATTGACATTTTAGAGCAGACCTACACTTACCTTGACTAAAAAAATGCATATTGTGCGGAAAACTAATATCTATGCCACTATACACCCTATCTAGACGACAATCCTGCATCACACTTACTTGCAGCCTCTCAGAGTCGATCGATCGTAGTCTAACAATATTGAGGTAGATCGCCAGCAGTTCAAGTTTGAGCACCCCTGACTTAGAACGTTTCAATTCTAATCTCTTAAGTTATAAAAGTACATACAATCTGGATATACATTGGATACATATCTATATATATATATATATATATATATATATATATATATATATATATATATATATATATATATATATATAATATGAATTGATTCAAATCATGGGAAGTTAACGTAGGTAAGACTATAAATCATTATTTAAAAAGGTCCCCACAACCAAAGCGATGAAGTCATTTACACCAAAGTAAAAATAGATGTAGCCATTTTATATTAGCTGTTGTGCTAAAGGGCGTGATGTTGATTTACGATGCCATAAAAGGGTGTATAAACCACTAGATATCATTTTCCAAACATAATTTAGAGAAGTTCAAATGATTTTCAAATATATTTTAAACAATCATTTCATAACATGAAATGTTGTTCCAAGCTATAAAAAAATTAAAGAGGCAATAAACAATTGAAGAGAGCAAGAAATAATTTTTAAATTCTGTTCAAATGTACCGGTGTTTATAAAAAGTATAAAATTTTTTCAAATTGATTTGGATATCTGAGTCAGGCTTATGTTCTTTAGACAGAGAAGTCACAAGCCGTACAAAAATATGTATCAAATGTCACATTTAATGGATTATGAACAAATCTGATTATTTTAAGAAACATTTAGTGGTACAAGCTCGTATGAAAGTACAAAGAAATAACATGTTGTGAATACAGAACTTGCATGCCATTAAAATACAGTAATAGGTACCTTCAGAAAAAGAGTTGCCTAACATTATTGTGCGCCCAAATATTATATAAATATATATATATATATATATATATATATATATATATATATATATATATATATATATATATATATATAAAATAGTATTCTATTTGATTTTTAATTAAAGTTTGCGGTCGGGTTTTATATTACTAACCACCACTGGAAAAACAGTTGGAAATTTTTGCAACTCCCAGCGGATATTAAGGCATATTCACCGGACCATAAGTTCCAAATGATATCCTTTGATTATTATAGTTTTCTTCGTGTACAATCGGTTTTTTCCAAACATATTTGAATGGGTCTTATCATTATATATTTTTTTGCGTGACAATGTAATATTTTACTTTTACAGTGAAATATACTTTGCATACTGCAATACAAAGATTATGTATATATATATATATATATATATATATATATATATATATATATATATATATATATATATATATACATATATATACATATACACATATACATATATACATATACATACATACATATATACATATATATATATATATATATATATATATATATATATATATATATATATATATATATATATATTTTTTTTATTGGTCTAGCACACGTGCTACAGGGAAGTCCCTAAAGCGCTCCAGGACCGGCATGTGTGCGGAAAAAGTGATTCACATTGTTCTTGAATCGCTGTAAATTGTACCCGGTGGGAAACATAGCCCTGAGCAAATTATGGTACTGAGCGAGGCGGGAAAAAATTGTCTTTTGGTAGTAAGGCTTTACGGACCGAAGTACCCTAATAGACGTATACCATCTAGAAAATCTTTTCAGTGCTTAATGGAACGGTTTGTTGGTAGTGGTAGCGTTGAGTATACGAAATGGAAAGTATTAAACCAGAATGCTACCAATGAGGAAAAAGAAATGGAGATTTTATTTCATGTTGAAGATAATCCCCAGGTCAGTAACCGTCAACTAGCTGACTTATTTGACATATCCCAATCTACGGCTAATTGCATCACGAGAAAATACAAGTATCATCCCTTTTATATGGAACTACACCAAGAACTTCAAGACCGTGATGTTGAACGATGAGTAAACTTTTGTACCACGATCAATAGAGCAATAGAGGCCGATCCAAATTTTTTATCCAAAATAATGTTTTCTGATGAAGCTATTTTTCGCAGTAATGGAACAGTTAACAGCCATAACATGCGTTATTATTCAACAGTTAATCCATTTTGGGTCCGGGAAGTTCAAAAACAAAACCATTAGTCGCTTAATATATGGTGTGGAATATTAAATTTTCGAGTTATTGGTCCATATTTTTTCCGGGAACCGCTTAACGGGCCTAGATATCTAACTTTTTTTGCAAAACGAATTACCCCAGCTTCTTGAAGAAGTTGATAACTTTGAAAAGGAACAAATGTGGATTCAACAAGACGGACCTCCTGCTCATTACCACCGGGAAGTTCGGGAGTTTTTAAACGATCATTACCCTCGAAAATGGATCGGTAGGGATGGATTCATTCAGTGACCCCCTCGATCATGTGACTTAACACCTTTAGACTTCTTTTTGTGGGGCTACATTAAAGATTGTGTTTATGTGAATCCCCCTACAACACGTGGATGCGTGCAGGACAATAACGCCCTTCATGCTAAGGAAAGTGAAGGAAAATATAGTAAAACGACTAAACATGTGTATTCAAGTAGAGAGGCATATTTTTGAACATTTATTACATCATAATAATTAATCATTAGATAAGCTAAACCATATTAAAATTATTAACTATTTGTTTATGTTTTCACAATAGCGTAAGTGTATTAAAAACAAGGCTAAAAATTGAAAAATTCGAAATAAATCGAAAACTATTGGTTGGAGGGTTTTGTAAAATCTATAAGCAGAAATAATAATATACAGGGTGTGCTATTTAAAAAATTTGAGACTTCAGTTTAAAATAGTCGAAATGCATAAATTTATTATGAACACCCTGTAGCATCTAACTCAAATTTCTTTACATATATTTTTTTTCATGTCTATAGAACGCTCGTACCAATTATGAGTATTCCACCTTCAGAAACAATGGCGCTACTGGCAATTTTTTACAAAACTGAAAACTAGTATTTTAAGAAAAAAATGAAATATTGGAAAAAATACTAGGTTTAGGTATATAACATTATTAATAAAAAAATTATAAAATTTTACGCAAAATTTAAAAATAAATTAGAAAATAGGATGTTCCATTTAAAAAAAAACATATGTTATATCGGCCACACTTTTTTAAAGTACCCTGTATACTCAAAAATAATTTTAAACTGTGCACCTTAACATTCCCTAAAATTATTGTGTCATTCCCGAAACAAATGAGATAATGAACTTGACTCTATCGTTGACTCACCCTGTACATTGGTCTCACTTCAATTTCTTACAATAGCTACGTAGCAGAGTGTCTGTGCTGGCAATTAGCGTGAATAATGAAACTACAACTTCTCAGAATTAGTGTTTGCAATAATGGTCATAGATAAGTGTAAGTGGTAAAAATTGTTTCCAGGAATGAAGTAAAATGATGTTTGCATTTTCAAAGAACCCAAGATCTCTGCTGTTATAGAATCACGCTAATTTTCAATATAAACTCTCCAATATTTTAGCACGGCGAATTAAAGCGAACGAAATGTGTAATGAGCGTTCTAAATCTCGACAGTAGCCGTCTCATAAACCGGTGTAGTTTTATCCCGGCACGAAAGTCGGGTTTCGGAATGTCATAATTACAAGTTGGTGGTTGATATACGACCCATTCAAAAAGACTACCGGAACCATTATTGCCAGCTCTGGGTCCGGTTATCTGGGATAAATCTAGGTTGTAACTTATTTTGCTGCCACGGTAATTGATGTCCGCCGCTTAAATGCTTCAATTTCGCCTGAGTGCATAAAGATCCACTACATTAGTGGCTATAGGATCGTCCATGATCGGTATTTTGTATTGTCTTAAATTTACTGTCTTGTATATTGGCCTTAGGTATAGTATGTGTTATGATATTTCTAAAAATTTGATTATAAATTGGTTATTCTCAAAAGAATTGAATACGATGTCTAGTAGACTACTAATAACTGAAAATCTCTTTGTATAAAATTTAATGTGTCTTTTTGTATATATCCAACGTGTGTGTATATATGTCTGAGAACCACTAATTTACTTTTACATTTAGGTACTTATCTGGCCAGGTTTTTCACTATATTTGATTATAATAATTATTTAAGAACTAAGGAATAATGCGAAAATCGTATGGAAGTATTTTATTTTCACTCAGTAAAAGCTATTATACATTGGGCCTTCTATAAAGCTATTTTGAAGTTCATAGATAGAAATGCAGATATAATTATATGTGAAATCAAGGAAGCTATTTTATAAAGAGAACAGTATCGATATTTGCAAAAAATATAAAGTGTATTCTGGATGGTGGCAGGTAAAGTATATTAACTATTTTACTTAACAGTTTTAACGTCACCGTGGAAAGTTGTTTATGCATCTTTTAGTGCAAATACATATATAGTATGGCAATTAGAATGGATTAGTAGTAGATAGGTGGATAATGGAACTTCTGTGTCTTTTATATCTTTTATTACTTCAATGATGCAAATCGTATAGTTCCCACTTTTTTGCATCTGATTTAATGTATGAGATGACTAAATTTTTATCAATTGAAAATTTTATGCAGTAATTCGAGATTTCTCTTAAAACAAGCATACTGTATGTACATGGCTGTTTGAATGGACGTATATTAGAGAAAAACAGCACGGAAATCAAAATGAGTGTTGCACAACTTGATTGAGTTTAGGTAAATTTCGAATATAATAGAAACGGAAAAAGTATTAACAAATTAGAGCGTTTAGCAAATATACAGATGGGGCCAGTATTCCGCTTAAGCTTAGATAGATTAGATAGGATAAATCAGCGTGAATATGGTCATTCCATATATCCGATATATCACTTTATAGGACTCGACGACTCATCCAAGATATTTTTAAACCTATAGAAGAACCAGAAAAAAATATATATTCTCCAGAAATAATAAATACGAAGTTATCAAAATATATTGTTGTAGTAGTTATGGGTTTAATATCCTTGTCAGAATGAAGGTTTTTAAAAATATATCAATTAGTCTATTAGTACAGACAACAAGTTAATGCGATACTTTACTTTTATAGTGAAATCTCGATCCTAAATACTTGTCTTTTGTCTCTTCTGACTTAAAAATGCGTCACACAATCGTAAGTGCCATGTCGGTAAGTAATTCTAATTTGACACGGCGCACATAGGGGAATTTTACCGTTTTAGGCGGCCATAAATCGATTTCCTAAAACTTGTCCCAGGTAGAAAAAATTTGCTAACAATGTTGAATAGGCATAGAACATTAGACGACCCCTCCCGTTACTCCTGTGACAGCTCCGGTGTCTCAGTCGGTATTTGATCGTCGCTCTGAGTGTTCTTTTTTCTTCTCGGCATTTGTTACAAAACAGTGATTTTTCTTTTTGGAAATTTACGCGCTACATATTTTTCATTTTTATGTATTTTTTTCTTTTAAATAATTAGTAATGTTCTGAAAGTAAAAAAATCTTACTCGAAATTATTGTACGAAAACCTGTTTTTCGGTATTTAAAAAGGTATTTGTTATACTTCAGGGTGCGTCTCAGTGATTTTATTGGTTTTAACAGAAAAAAGAATATTTGCACTAATCAAATATATCAGTATTAGCCGTGATTTCCCGTAAAATCGAGGTTCTCATGGTCTTCATATCAGACGTTAGTAACCACGTGGTATTTTGTATTTATTAATTTTTTTAATTTGAAAAGTTTTTATTTTGTTCTAGGATCCGTGGGTACTTCAGGTACTCGAATAGTAACGCGTAGGCTACTTTTTGACAAAATGAGACCAAACTTGCCAAATTTTAAAGAAAAATTGATATATCTTGAGAGTTACATTTTATCGCAAGATGAACATTGTGGTGCAAAGGAAGAAAGCGAAGCATGAGTTCTCCTATTTGAAGTCACAAGAAAAAGTGGACAGAAGCGCATAAAAAAGAAGTTTTTCTTAAAAAGAATGATGAATGGTTACAGGGAACATTTTAAATACCTAAGGTAAAACGCCGTTCTTCTGGACGACCAACAAAGTCATTTGAAGGAGCATACGTAGAAAAACAGAGCAGGTACGCAGTGCTGCTCAAACATCCCTTCAAAGTTCTGGAGAGAGAATTGCATCCAGTATTCTAAAAGACATAACTAACTCTCACCAGACAGCCCAAGCATACCAGAAAGCATACAAATTGTCAAAGCAGCTGAAAAAAAAGTCACCACTAAATCCAATAGCCGCCCTCCCAATGTTTGTAGACTCTGACCTCTCAAAGAGACAGTATGAAATAATAAGGAATAGTAACAACATTTCATTCATCCGAGTTACACCGTGTACAGCAAGCAAAAAGGGCTTCTTATCGCAAAAGCAAAAAATGAAAGAAGATGCAATTGACAGCAACATTTTTCAAAGTTGCTTTGTTCTACTACAATTCATTTGTGGGGAAAACAAGAAAGCAAATTGCCGCTATACTGTCTGCCAATGAGAATTAGATTTGTTAAAGAAATAGTGGATATTACAAATTCTGAAATTACTTACAAAGAAAATGCAATAAACGCTTTGGTAAACAGCGAATTCGTACAAGGAGACATGTCTTTTTCTATGAAACATATAATGACGACTATGGTCGATGCAAAAGTGTACAATTCTGCTACTTCAACAATGAGATGTTACATTTGTGGTGCTAGTTTAAAGCAGTTTAATGGCCTCAATGTAAAAAGTAACGTCGACACAGATACATTACAGTTTGGCCTGTGTCCATTGCACACTATCATCATCATACAAGCTTCCTGTGCAAAAGTGGCAGCTAAGATCGGACAGTGACAAAGAAATTGTCTAGGAAAAAAGACAGAAATACAGGCAAAATTCTGAGAGCAAACGGGCTTAATCATAGGCATGCTAAAAGTTGGATTTAGTAGCATCTATGATGACAATACAAGTAGATTTTTTGCCAGTCCAGAGATGGTCGCTGAAACTACCGGTGTCGACTTCAGCTTCATAAATCGCTTGAAAGTGATTTTAGCCGTAATATCTAGTAGTCATAAAGTCGACTTAAAAAAAATTTGCAGACTATGGATATGATACCGCCAAAATTTATGTGGATTTGTATCGCTGGCATTCCATGACAACTGCAATGCACAAAATATTAATTTCCTGTGCAATAGTAATAGAAAAGGCACCTTTGCCCGTTGGATTACTGTCCGAAGAACCAGCAGAGGCACGAAACAAGCACTTGCCCTGTACCCGCAAAGTTTCTCTCAACAGATTATTGCTCAGCTCAGATTCCTTAATATCTAGTCTAAGACCAAAACCCAAAAAAATATCTATGTCGTTTAGTAAAGAAGCAATACAAATGCTTGTTTCTGCTGAACCCAACATTAACGACGAAAGTTTCGAAGAAGAAGAGAAATCTGCGGAGGAATCTGCAGATGAAGCTGAGGAATAGAGCTCCGGCGCAGACCTAAAGAGGTAGGATTCGTCGTCGTGTATAATTATTTTTGTTTAAGTTAACATTTTTTTTTGATGAATATACTGTTTTTTATATATTAGAATGTAAAAAATATAAAAAAAAAATTTCACTGCTATATTTAGAAATAAAATCCTATTTAAAATATATAAAAAAAAAATTCGGCTGCAAAAAAAGGCTGTAATACCCCTATGTGCGGTGTAATCGCAATAGCCTTAATTTTTCCGTAAAATGACGAAGTAGTAACTGCTTTCCAGAAAGAACGCTGTAATCTAAGATTAACTTAGAACACTAGAAAGTAGAATATAGATAGTAATTATACTCTCTAATAGCTTAACTCTAAAACTGTGAATCTCTCAATCATTATAGTTTATTTCTCTTTTACTTAAGTTGATCCACCCATTCACAGATGTACTGTTCTTTTTAAAGGATCAGTGGTATAGGTGAAAACCTTCAAATAATACCCCATTAGTAGTTTACAATTTTATTATTCAAATAATCGTTATCCTCTGTTAAATGAGAGGCGCATTTGTAATCTAATGTTAAGTAATGTCGGGTTTTTCCAAAACCAAAAGTTAATGATAAAATAATATCTTAGTTTAACAGGTAGGTGGTCAACGGGTCTTGAAAGCTCCTTGAAGTTCTATAGATCTTATTAGTTGACCGTAACCAAATATAGATTTATATATTATTTACTGAATACTGTCTGAGAGAAACCGATGAAGGAAGTTCTTGTACACACCTGTAAAAGTATAAGGAGTTGAAAATTTACTTATATGGTGTTATATACGAGGGCTACCTTTTAAGTTTTTACAAAAACAATGCGTTCGAACCAATTCTCGAGAAACATTTTTTCCACTCAAAAACATGGTTTTGAAAGGTTTCAACAGCATCTTTAGGTGATGAAAATCGTTGTCTACGCATTTTTTTTTGACATTCGGAAATAAAAGAGGTCGTTAGGCGATACGGGCAATGAGACATTAATTCGATGTTGCGCACAGCAACGATTTTTTTTGGAACAACAACGGATCGGGTCGACATTCACGAAATTCATCGCTGACGGACGTACAACCATGACGAAAATCTGCAAACCAATTGTAAACAGTCTGTTCTGATGGTGATTTATTACCAAAAGTTGAACGAAGCTATTCGAGGCATTGTTGTTGAGTTAGGCCTTTACAAATCAAAAAATCATGCAACGAAAAACCTTCATGTGAAATTTCCATTTGTTCACCAAATTGTTTTTTTTTAAACGCTCATTGTAAATAAACTACTCGCCCAATTTTTGAGCTGCTACTGTTTTAACAATAACAAATGTTAAATTTTACAACAGTGGTAATGTTGCGTCTCAATAGCGTCATCTATAGTCGTTTGTAGAAACCTAAAAAGCGGCCCTCGTGCATGCGTTTAAAATGTTGCTGACAATGAGCAATATTAATGTATATAACAATCGTCTTAGCTTTAACATGGTATATTTTTCTGTTTATCTATAATATGTATAAAATGCAACGTCTCTCTGTCTGTCCGTCCGTTAGTGCGCCTATCACTGAAGAACCACATATCTGATTTACGTACTTTTTTTTTTAAAACATACATATGTTCTCTGGCCAGGTTATAGGCTATATTTTATTACGATAGGTAGCATAAGGAATGAGCAGTGACGTAAAATAGTGAATGATGTCGGAAATAAGTTTGCCGCTAGCGCGTGCCTTTGCAATACACAGCCTAAATCATTAAATATGGAACAATATTATGTAGCAAAGAATATCTGTAATGTATAATCTATAATATATATAAAATGCAATGTTTCTCTGTCTGTCTGTCTGTCCATTAGTGCGTTTATCGCGCGGGAACCACTTATCCGATTTACCTGTCTTTTTTTAAATTCATACATTAATTCTTTGGCCAGGTTATATAATAATAATAATAATCTATATCTATAATATATATAAAATGCAATGTTTGTCTGTCTGTCCGTTAATGCGCTTATCCCTCGAGAACCACTTATCCGATTTACGTGATTTTTTAAATTCATACATATGTTCTCTGACCAGGTTATAGGTATATATTTTATTGCATCTATAATATATATATAAAATGCAACGTATCTCTGTCTGTCTGTCTGCCCGTTAGTGCGCTTATCACTGGCGAACCACTTATCCGATTTTCGTACTTTTTTTTTTTTAAAACATACATATGTTCATCGGCCAGGTTATAGGCTATATTTTATTACGGTAGGTAGCATAAGGAATGAGCAGTGACAATAATAGTAAATGAAGTCGGACAAAGTTTGCCGCTAGCGCGTTCTCTTGCAATACACAGTCCAAACCATTAAATATGGAACAATATTATTTAGCAAAGAATATCTATAATATATATAAAATGCAATGTCTCTCTGTCCGTCTGTCTGTCTGTCTGTCTGTCCGTCCGTTAGTGTGCTTATCACTGGAGAATCACTTATCCGATTTACGTGCTTTTTTTTTAAAACATACGTATGTTCTCTGGCCAGGTTATAGGATATATTTCATTAGGTGACATAAGGAATAAGCAGTGACGATAATAGTGAATCAAGTCGGAAAAAAGTTTGCCGCTAGGGCGTTCTCTTGCTAAAGCATTAAATATGGAACAATATCATGTAGCAAAGAATACAATATATATATATATATATATATATATATATATATATATATATATATATATATATATATATATAATGCAACGTCTCTCTGTCTGTCTGTCTGTCCGTTAGTGCGCTTATCACTCGAGAACCACTTATCCGATTTACGTGTTTTTATAAATTTATACATATGTTCTATATAATTCGATATAAGCCTAGATAATGGGAGATAAGGTGAGATAATGGGAGATAAGGAGAAATAATGGGAGATAAGTCGAGATAAGCCTCGATAATGGGAGATAAGGTGAGATAATGGGAGATAAGTATAAATAATGGGAGATAAGGAGAGATAATGGGAGCTAAGTCTAGATAATGGGAGGTATGGTGAGATAATGGGAGATAAGGAGAAATAATGGGAGATAAGGAGAAATAATGGGAGATAAGGAGAAATAATGGGAGATAAGTCGAGATAAGCCTAGATAATGGGAAATAAAGTGAGATAATGGGAGATAAGGAGAAATAATAGGAGATAAGGAGAAATAATGGGAGATGAGCAGAGATAAGCCTAGATAATGGAAATTATGTAGAGATAATGGGAAATAAGGAGAAATATTGGGAGATAAGGAGAAATAATGGGAGATATTTTATTACGTTGGGTAACATAAGGAATAAGCAGTGACGATAGTATCAATCAAGTCCACGCGAGCGGAGTCGCGAGCCCGGCTAGTTTTGTAATATAATTTTCGTTCTGGAAAATATAAATTGCAATTTCTCTTCTCTAATTTCCATATTCCTATACCTCTCTTATTTTTAATGGTACTCGATTTTTATAATTCTGTATGTTATTAATTAATATTTATAACACCTTATCGCATCTATTGTTTTCCTAGACATTCTTACTACTTTTGCTATGTTCGTCTATATGTTCAGTCTGGTTTGGTCTTTAACGTTGTTCTAGGTGATTGAAAGAATCTCAATATGACTTGGCCCTATTATGTTCTTATATATAATTATTGTATAAGCAGGTAAACGGACTTTTTTTAAGTTGCTGGTTGTTATCGAAAAATAACTTCATCGTTTTGTTCATCTCGATTAAAGTCTCGTAAAGTGTTTCACCCATGTTGTTGTTTGTGGGGGGCAATTTATTATGATCTTGGGGCTTTGATAAAAAGCTTGATGTTATTAATGCTGATTTCTTATAGAGTTTGGAACGCTTAGGATTTTAACTGTGGTGTGTTTTCTATCACAGTTGGCACACTGGTCTACGGCGGTCGAGGTCGAACAACTTACGATTGTGACACTGGATTGTTCGGAGTTTCCTCATCAGATGTTCGCAAGAGAGTAATGATTATTGGCGTGGAAGCTCCGTGTTGTATTGTCAATGGACAATTTTAATGGGATAAATGCTTTTTCTGTGTGGTCTCCTTTAATTATGGCTGCTGACAGAATCTCTAGTATCCTTCTTAACATAACTTGTAATGGTATTTTTTCTCCAATAGTGTGCATTCATATTCTTGGCGACTGGCTGGATTGTCATAACTTCGAGTGTTATGATGCAGTAGCCATAGTTATCTTCTTTAATTCTGCGGTGACCGTATTGTATCTAGTTCTGCCTTTAGTTTGTGCTTTACGTTGACGGATTTTGCAGTGCTCGTTTGCTCCTGAAGAAATAATATTGTCGTAATCCTCCTAAATTATTTTAAGAATATTATTCTGTGTTTTTACGGAATGCCCATAGAATCGTTATATCGTACCATGGTTAAGATCCTTTTTTGGTAGATCTAATTTTGTTCTTTGGTTTTTTTTTCTTTCGCTATTCCTATTTCTAGTTAATAAATCCATCTATCTGTTCTCGATGCAGAGATGGTTCCTGTTTGTTCCTCGATCTCATTTGAAGATTTGATTTTCATATTTTTCTTTTTAGGTGGTTGATCTTATGGGTACTGCAAATTAGTTTCAGGTTTCAGCCAGTTAATTTGGCATTTAGGTGATTTATGTTCTTAGAACAATCAATCTTATTGCCTTTCTTCGCCTTTTGTTTGGCAGCGCTCAAGCTGTTTCTAACATCCGGCGTTCTTCTGTAAGGCCCTTGCTTTTACCACTTTTCACTTTAGACTACACTATTTAAAATCCCAGGCTGCAACAGTACAGCTGTGAATACATTTTATAAAGCAATTCCTCAAACTGAAATGGTGTTTTATAAGTAAATTAAAATTAGTTTGGATTATTGCGCGAATGAAACCGGAGGAAGGTGCAAAAGGAACAGAGTTTAACTCCGGTTCTTGGAAATTTAATTCCTGTGAAACGTTTTATCGATGGTGTAAAAGTTCCACAAGAAGATAATTCTGTGACCATCTCCAAATATTGCATTTAATATGTCTTACACAGTGTAAACGCAAACAATGTTAAAAATTGGGGAGGGAAGTTTCAACATACTGGTTCGGGTAGTGTGTGACTAAGGAGATCAAGGAGCGATGCAAAGGTGATTTGTGTTTAAACACCATTTTACGAGAATCTCGACCTCTCAATACGCAAACGATCAAGTGCCATAAATGTGCCGCGAAATTTGTAGCAACTTATATGCTTCTTAAATATATTGTGTCTGTACTCCTCTAAAATAAAGCTGCTGCCAAAATTACAGCCAACTGATACTGCTCAAAAGCCTAACTTCGTTAATTAAGATAGACGCTTTTCAGCATTTAGCAACATGTCACTTTACTTTGAGTGGTGAGACTGATCATCGGAGAAAATGAATATTCTCCATGATTCCAGGACGTACAGGCTGTATGGTGAAGAGAAAGAAACCTCTGTGCACATCCTTTGTGAATGTGCTGCTTTAACTCGGAACAGTCCTTGGAAGGAAGTTAATAAACCTTCTTAAAGGGATGGTGCTGATGTAACCAAGAAGAGAGAGCACAATAAGCCCAGAGGCTGTAGTGCACTAACAGGTATAAACGCCTACCCCGTCTACTACCAAAGAACAAGTTACTCGCGAATGAGGGTTTGAGCCTCAATGTCGACATACGGAATAATCGGTTTATACCTCTTTGAAGATGATAGAGGCCGCACGATAACTATTGATGTGGAGCGATATATGGAGAATTCCGTCACACTCGCGTAATAAAATCAAAAAATCTGATTTCAGTACGATTTTTAAAAACTAATTTTAATGCCACTAATGTAGACTTAGTAAAGGGCCGACACTTAATCGAAAAAATGTTCTCTCTAAATACCGACAAGTCGCTGTTTTCAATAGTATCGAAAGTTATGAAACAGGCTATCAGTATCTTTTAAAATATTTATGATTCAATATTATTAGCGACCATCAATATGGCCCTCGTAAGCAACGATCAACAGGAGATCTTCTAATCTATGTAACAAACACGTATTTGGAACAACGCAATCGAACACTAGGGATAATCTCGAGTGGTAGCTCTTGATATATCCAAAGCATTCGACTGGGTTTGCCATGACGGATTGTTAACTAAGCTACGCTCTTATGGTATGTCTGAAAAGTTTTGTCTAAGGCTCTCGTGTTACTTCAAAGAGCTTGCCTTACGAGTGGCATTTGACGGATTTGTTTTTAATACCCGCATTATCAACACCGGCATGCTCCAAGGCTCCATACTGTTTCCTACTCTCTTTCTCATTAACATTAACGATCAGCTGGACAGGACCAAGAATCCAATCTACTGCTTTGCAGATGACAGTACACTTATATCTTCATTTACTTTAAACACTTGAACATCGGCTATTCACGCAATCATACGCAGACAGCAGCAACTCGTTCAGCTTAACAAAGACCTGGGAGAAACCATATAGTGTAACTGATAAGAATTCAACGCTACAAAAAACCAAGCGGCAGTTTTTTCTAAAAAAGTTTATGTCTTTAAAACCGTTACTAAATTTGCTGGGCGTTAATTTGAGATCAAATATCTCTTGGCGTGAACATGTTGCATGCATAGCAAAAAACGCTTTTCGAAAGCTGGGAAATTATTTCAAACTAGAAAGCTTTACACTCGACAACAACTGTTAATTCTGTACAAAGCTCAAATTCGACCAACGATGGATGGGACTCTGGTCACAAATATACACTGCATTTGTTGGTTTCTATTCAGAATAGAGTTGCTCTGTTTGAAGAGTCAGAACTCATCAGTAAACTTGATTCCTTAGAACATTGAAAAATGGTTGGTGACTATTCTACAAGTATTTTCATGAATAATGTTCGGTAAATGTCGCCTTCCAGAGCGGTGCATGCTGGAAATACACATCGCGCTAATACTTCACATCTGTATGAGGTTCAGCTTGTTACTCCTCATACAACTCTTTTCAAGCAGTCTTTATATGGAGACCCCCATCTCTTTGATATGATTTGTCCAGGACTATATTTCTCACCGGGTGCAATTTACAGCGATTCAAGACTAACGTGAATCGATTTTTCCTCACACCGTCGTCCTGTAGCACTTTAGAGATTTCTCTGCAGCGCGTGTGCTATGCCCATTAAAAAATTATATATAAATATAAAGATTTGAGTCTAATTTCAAAATTGCCCATAAATGTCATATAGCTTTCATTATGCAGTCAGTCTAAAAAGTTTCCATACACCACCTGCTTTCTATATTATTTTTCTGTTATGTCTAACTAATTAATTGGAACTATGAGAAAACATGTTTAAATTAACTACGGAACATTTTATTTAGAAGTTACATCATTGTTATAAAAATGTAAACAAAATTAATGTCAAAAAAGTCTCCATACACTTAACAATTACCAATAATAGTTTGACGGATTTAACGGAAAATAACAACTTCGTTTAAACTAACATTTAGTAGGACCGCCGTTGGCCTCGATAATCTCCTGTAACCTTTTTGTCATGCTTGCAACCAGCTTTCTAGTAACTTCTGCCGGCATGTTCGCCCATTCGTTCAATATTCTGTTTTTTAATTCTTCTCTATTTGAAACATTATGTTTGCGAACGCGCCGTTTAAGTTCCTCCCATAAATGCTCGATGGGGTGAATGCGGAGGTGTATGAAGCGGCTGTCGTACATTATGGATCATCCATTCTCACACCAAGTTTGCGGTATGTTTCCGATCATTGTCCTGTTGGAAAATATATCTTTTTTCTAGTGCTAATTTTTGGACATTTTCTCTTGAATTATCTCTCAAAATGTTCAGATAAACATGCTGATCCATGGTACCATTAATAAAATGTAAATTTCCAATCCCTCCAGAGGTCATGCATCCCCAAAGCAAAACACTACCACTCCCCTGTCTCACCGTAGAACAAATGTTTTTAATATCGAATGCGGTATTTTGTTTCTCCAAACAGTTCTGCCATCAGACCCAAAAAGATTAATTTTAGTTTCATCACTAAAGATTAAGGATTCCCAAAATTCAGAAGGTTTAGTAACGTATTCCCTAGCAAAAGCCAAACGCTTTTTGCGATTAGCTCCCGAAATTACCGGCTTCTTCCTGGCTGCACACCCCTTATAACCTGCCCTGTGTTAACAATTTCTCTCTGTTTGTGAACAAACATTTTTCGAAAATAGTTCCCGTACTTCTTCTTTTAATTTTGGTGTACTTTTCTTGGAATCTATAATACAATACTGGCCTCTTCACATGGAGTCATTTTCTTGGGACGACCGGAGCATGTTCGAATTTTATAGGAACCCGTTGATTTATACTGGTATACAATGTACTGAACAGTAGCATGCAACTTTTTAACAATTTCTCCTATATTTCTGTACGATTTTCCATTTTTCCACATTTCGCTAAATGTTTATTAATTTATCTTTTCATCACTGAGTACATGATTAGTACAATAATGATGTGGCTGCTTCTTATCTAATAAAATTTCTGAAAAGCCATATTTTAAGATAGAAATGTTAATATTTGCCAAAGCACTGAAGTGAAAGAAATTATTACCGGTACATTAGATATATAAAGTTAATTGGTTGCAGGTAATGTAAATATCTTTTTACTGTTCCGTACGGAACACTTATAAGATCACTTCGGCGTCTCTTCGTCCGTCCGTCCGTCTGTCACTCCCGATTTTCTCCGAAACTATTTGATATAGAAAGTAGGAATTTGGTACTAATATAGGAATTGGCTCATTAGAGCCATGTAGTTTTAAAAATTAAATTTCGATTTAAGAGGTTAGTTTTGGGGGTGAAGTCGGAGGTGAAGAACAAAATTTTTTATCAGGTCATCGAGTAGAGTGTCAAATGAAAGCTTGTAAAAACACGAGTTCACATTTTTCTTTGAATTGTTTTTAAAAAATCACGAAAAATTGCTGTCCCCCTACCTTATCTCGAAAAGTACTAATCAAAAAATTTTAAAAAAGTTTTGGAATATTCTCCACAGAGTGTAGATTGAACGAAAATTATCACGAGTTCATTACCTTAAGTAATTGACCTTGTACTTAAAAAAAAAAATTAAAGGTCATGAGTTTCCAGTAAAGATCGGAAAAAAACTTTGATTAAAATTCATTTGGGGTGTGTTTTGTGAAGTCACTGATGATTTTATACGTCCGTAACAAAAATTTTTATTTTAAAAGCAACGTACGTAACATTAATTGCACAAGTCCAACTTGCACTTGACCGGTTATTTCATATAATATAATTCACAGAAAATATAGGGGTTAGACCTTACTCATGATACCGACTCACTGGCTAACAATATCAATTACAGAATATTTCCGTTGATCAGGGGATGGACTTAGCGCTAACGTTCCCTAAGTTCTACAGTTTTGCATTACTGAAAAATGGAATATATTGATCTAGGGAAATATTCGTGCGACATAATACCGAAATCAATTAACTATTCCCCTAATTAAACCGATATGTTCTTATGAAATACAACAAATAATTTTATATGGACAGGGGACTATAATACCTATTAATCAAAACCACTACGTAAATAATTAGATAATAATCGGAAAATGAGCCCTTCTATATGTTTATATATGCTTCCATAATTGTCTATAAGTGTATAGTAATTAAAATGTTGTTAAAATAAATTAGTTTGTCGCCATTATCAATGCACGTTCACCTAGCAGACCATCTATAATATCTATGAAGTAAAATGGAAGAATCAATTAATTATATATATGTTTTATAATATGTTCTGTATTATTTAGAAAGTTGTATAGAAAATATATAAATGGCCAGGAATTTTTTACTTAAAAATAAAGAAAAAATTTTTATAATTAAAATCGTATTGTTACAGAATTTTGAAAAACTATGCTTTAAATTTTAACAATATCTGTAATTCCATAAATATCTTTTTAATGTAAAATATAGTTTCTTAATTCCTAAATTAATAATTAAAATAACTAATTTTTAATTTAAATTACATACAAATAAGAAAGGAAAAAACTGCATTTGGAAATTTTAAAAATTATTATTTAAAAAAAATGGGACTTGCTGTCAAAACTCTACAAAAGTAGAACTTAAATAACAATGGAACTATTATAAAATTATATGCTAGCTCAAAATAAGTAGAAGGAATTCACCCAGTACCAGACACTTAAGGTTAAGGAATTAAAATAAAAGAATTAAAAATCATCGTAGTGTTTTAAGGTTTATAAGATAAAAGAAACAATTTAATACCAAATACTTGCAACATCAAAATAGTTTTGCATATATTAGAAATCAGTTGCTTTGGAATATCTGTATAGGAGTTATTATTACTTTTCTACTATACCAGGTATATTTAATTCAGGCTAATGTGACAAAATGATATATTTTGCTAAATATCGTAACTGACCTTATATACCAACATATTTTCAAAATTAAATATTAGACACTTGTCTGTTATTTGTTATATAGGTTATAAGAAAAAATAATAATGCGCTATAAAGCACACAGCCATTAGCTTTTTGTTTTTAGGTATAATAAACCCACATAATTTCTTACCGTAAATACATAGTCATTTATCAAAACTTGACATAATAATAAAATTCTATTTGTTTATTTGTACATTACTTATTTACATTTTCAGTGTTCATAACGTATACTGTCAGTTTCATGATTTTAACTTATAATTATTAATTACTTTATGTTACCCGTATTAAAAATTTTTGTTTCAAAATTGACAGATGTATAATGATATTATTCAATATAAATTATTACAAATTATTATTTTTTAAAATTATGTTAGTATCGGGTCTTCCATTAAGGACTTAACAACTTTTTTTGAAATAAAACGCAACCCATTTGAGACATTTCGAAAATTTTACTATCGGCTTGAAGTACAATCAAAACATTTATGTATGGAATTCGACTTCATTCATATGTCCACCACGGGCACGTTTGCAGCGGTCGATTCGTTGAACCCAATTTTCGATGACTCGGCCACACTTTTCGACGGAAACGGCCGCTATCTCTCTTTCAATATTGGCTCTGAGCTCCTCTAACGAAGCAGGCGTGTTAGCATAGACCAATGATTTAACGTACCCCCATAAAAAGAAGTCTAGAGGTGTTAAATCACACGATCTAGGCGTCCATTCGACGGGACCATTTCTCGATATAACATATTCACCGAATTTAGATTGCAGTAAGTCGATTGTTACACCCGCTGTGTGGCTTGTGGCGCCGTCTTGTTGAAACCACATATCATTAATGTCTAGCCCATGCAATTGATCAAAGAAATAACGTTGCAACATGCCTCTGTAGCGATCTCCATTGACTGTAACGTGACGGTTATTTTCATCAACGAAAAAGAACGGCCCAATGACACCACCGGCATGAAAACCGCACCAAACAGTAATTTTTTGTGGATGAAGTGATGTTTCTTCAAGCACATGAGGGTTTTCACCTGACCAATAACGCATATTCTGTTTGTTGACGAAGCCGTTTATCCAAAAATGCGCTTCATCACTAAAAATGATTTTGCGATGAAATTGGTCATCTTCTTCCAACATTTCTAGAGCCCAATTCGAGAACGTACGTCGCTTCATATGATCGAGTGGCTTTAGTTCTTGAGTTAACTTTAACTTAAAGGGTGCAGGCCAAGATCCTTTCGCAAAATTCGCCATAGTGTGGTCTGAGCGATGCCCAATTCTTGAGAACGCCGTGAAATCGACTGTTTTGATTCGTTTGAGATGGACACTTGAACGGCAGCAATATTCTGGCCACTTCGACCAACCCGTTGTCTCACTGGCACGGGAACATCCAGCAGCGAATATGTTAACTCAAATTTTTTCACTAGACTATGAATTGCTTGTCTACTGGGACGAGAATTACGACCAAAAATTGGCGTTAACGCTCTTAAAGTTGCAGTTACCGACTCCAAATTTTGGTAGTAAATTTTAATTATTTGTAAACGTTGTTCGTTCGTGTACTTCACCATGGTGAAAATTTTGACTTTACTGAATGTTTTGACGTTAACAGTTCGGTGATTGGCTTATGGGTGCGTTCACAGTGAAATTTCAAAGTTGTCAAGTCCCAAATGGAAGACCCTTTATTAAGTAAGTTTAAACCTATATTCTCTTTCAGTAACCACCAAAAAAACGTACAAAGGTAATAAAAAAAAATTAAAAGTAAAGTAGGCGAAAAGACACTTCAAATTGGGCAGAGCTATTTTCAATTGGGTATCTACCATATCCTTTCTCTAACAGTCATTTACATTTACGTCATGATAGTCATTAACTATGGAAAGACCATTTCGTAGAATTGTTCGACTTATTTAACGTTGATTTAAGAGAAATTTAAAAGAACACGATTTATTTATTTAGGTGAATGATAATAATCGTAGCGAGAAAAAAAAAAAAACAATGAGAATTCTGGAGTGGAGGCCCAGAATACAAGCAATTAGAAAACTAGGGTTGCCACTAACAGGATAAACTGATGACATAAAAAAATAACTGCGAACTGGATACAAGAGGCGCAAAACCGGACAGTTTGTTCAAACATGCGGGAGAGCCCCACGCTTAGCAGTGGATATTAAGACCTAGATGATGATGATATCATCATCATATAGGTCAATTATTTTCATGTTCTATCAATTTCATCCGATATAATCACTACATTATTGGAATTAAAACATCTAAAAATTGTTTGATGTAATTGTATACGATTTTTAAAAACACATACATAATTTGTATAAGATAAATCTGAATATTCATATTATGTAAAAAACAAAATCTCAAATAAATTTTTACCTTACCACCACCTTTTAGTTAGAACGTTATTATATTCAGAGTATGTAGCAGCCCTAGCTCCTCAACATTAATTCTGCTTCCAGGTTAATATATTTAGTTATCCAAGTATTTTTGGTTAGGCCACAGCATGCCATGCTGCCACATAGAAGATATTTGTAAATACTTAAAGCCGATAACCGCTTGAACTGGAAAGTATTGACGATAAAGACATTGGTCTTTACGGTCTGAGCTTGGAGCAGCACAGAAACTGCTGATGGCATGTTACTGGTGGGGGACTATTTACACTAGAATAGGCCGACGATGGAGACAGTGTATTTCTAGTTTTCGAGTGGGTTACATACCCGAAGTCGGATTGAAGAGAGTATTAAGGGCTACGAAGGTCTCCCTTCATAATTTAATCGTAGCACATCAATTCTAAGGATCATTATGCAAAAATTTGAATAGGTAATGCATTCTAATCGCTAGCGAAATAAGGTGTTCTATAATTTACTTTGTGAGTCATTAGTATTGTCTTAAAACAATTTGGAAGATGTAGTGTTTAGCTTAAATTTGTTCTGACAGATGCTCGTTAAATCCAGCAGTAATCTAAATATAAGAATTAAATACTCATTAATCTCTAGCTCAGCATAGAAAATTTTGTATACCAAGAACTCTTTATACATTTATTTTTATAAGCTGTAAAGATTTTTTTAGACCTATTAAAATTTGATACAGCCTAAGTCAGTTGTTCCGAAGTTATGACTCGATCGGCTCCTGGGGGTTGCATTAAAAACCTGGCCTAGCGGGGAGGAAATTTCTAGAATAAAACAGAAACATCTTATTAAGACCTACATGTCATAAATTCAATAACATCAATATGACTACTCTTCGACCTTGTGGAACATTAACAGAAACGTTAACAACTTTAAAAAACATAAAAACAAATGACAAAGTAAAAAATGTTAATGCAACGCACATTCCTGTTTTTCAGAAACTATGTAGTTTCTCAAATCTGGGCATTGTAATGGATACGCACACGTATCATTTTCATTTTTGCAGGGATTTTTTACTTTTGTTTTGATAGCAGTCATAAACAAGACACTTAAGTCGCATAAAGGATGCCAATGCCAATAAAAGCAAATACCGAGAGCTTCGTTAGCTGATTCGAGGTATTCATTGCATCATTTTGGTCCGAAACTGACATGAGTTCTGGTAAAAAAAAAAACGTTTCAATATTCCCTTACTTGATATTTCAAGTCTTTCGTTCATGTTTATTGGAATATTAGCATGTTCAAAGGAGTGGTCTAAAAATAGATTTAGTATCCATATGTAGGTGTCATACCTGTTTTTAATTGCTTCGGAATCATAGTCGCAGAGCTATTGGTTTCAATTGTATATATTGATTTGCATGTCTGCAAGAACATGCTCAGAGTTGGTCATATTCGCTAAATTTTCGTTAGTTCTCAAATGTACTGGAATGAATCAGACTTTTTTTTTAAGCTGATGATAAATCAAGTCCATTTTTATAAATTTATCAATTTTATCTGTGATTGTCATTACATTAGCGCGGTTTCGTAAACTGATATTAAAAATATTTAAGTGTTTGGAAAAATCAGCCTAAGAAGCCCAGCCCACCTTACAAGTAAATATGATGTGATGTTAATAGAAAACTCGTCACAGAAAGTTAAATATCACGAACTGTCTTGCTTCTCTGTGATAAATTTAAAAGGAATTTTAAATTTTTTTCCAAAAATGTGAGTTAGAAGTTTGGCAATAAGACCAGATCAATATCGTATATATAAAATATTATCCGTTAATACATTTTTGATGAATAACGTCTAGGTAGTCCAAATAAGGTTACCATATTAGAAATAATTGAAAAAATCCACGATATAGTGATAAATGATCGGAGAGTGAAAGTGCGTAAAATTGCTGAGACTATAGCCATCTCAATTAAATGAATGTAGAACAACTTATTTGGATATCAGAAAGCTTTTCGTAAGATGGGTGTCGTGATTGCTCACAATTGACAATAAACACGTGTGTCAGCTTCAAAAGAATGTTCTGCGATGTTAATGTGAGATCTGAATGATTTTTGGCGTCGATTCATAACTGTTGACGAAACGGATTTACCACAGCACACCAGTGACCAAAGAACAGTCCAAATAGTAGATTTTGCGTGGTAAACCGGTGCCAAAGCGACTTGATCGGCTAACAAAGTCATGACGACAGTGTTTTGGAATGCATTCACGTCGATTACCTTGAAGAATGGTTAATGGAGAATATTATGTCAACTTATTGGATCGTTTCTACCATGCTGTGAAAGAAAAACGTCCGCATTTGGCGAAGAAAAAATTCTCTTTCATCAAAACAATGCACTCATGCATACTTGTGTCATCGCCATGGCAAAATTCCATGAGTTAGGATACGAATTGCTTCCGAATCCACCATATTTGCCAGATTTAGCCCCTAGCGATTATTTTCTATTTCCGAATATGAAGAAATGGCTCCGCGGAAAAAAAAATAAAATGGTTCAAACGATAAGGTGATTGCTAAAACAAACACCTATTTTGAAGTGTTAGAGAAATCGTATTTTTTAAATGGGATAACAAAAGACAGAAAAACGTTGGACTAAGTGGATCGGAAAAATAAAATAAATTTTACACTTACATATGTTTTTTTTCTTGTCAAGGCCAGGTACTTATCATACAACCCTCGTACATTTATCCATTAATTTTCTTATTTTTGTAACTAAGGGTTGAGTGAAAGAGTGCTACTCTGCCTGTCAAATGAGTGCGGGCTGTTTCTTTGCCGTTATTTATATTGTGTTTTTTATATTGCATTGCATTGCATCTTTTTGCAACTATAAAATAATCTATTATTAAAGGATATCCTGTGTTATCAAGGCAAATTTTTTTTTACTGCATTTTCTAAAACTACTTGTCCAGATACATTCTAACGCTTTTGCACATAATAAACAATTTTCAAATATTATAAAGCTCGTATCACATCGTGCGTTAGTCTGCGAGGGTGACGTTATTCACCCTACGGCATCGGCACTTAAAATTAAGTGGTAAGAACGACGCGAATGCATTGACACAGCTAGAGTGTTTAAACATCATAAAATGCTGCCTAAGCAAAACAATTCAAACTCGAGTGTTATTTAGTATTTAACGCCCTCAAAATGTCAAAACAGTTTTCCTTGCTGCACTTAAATAAAGAGAATTAAATAAATAAGTGGCTCTTGTGCATATGTAGGTTTATTTAAAAACTTTTTACTGTTTAAATTGCAGAACCTACATTGGTGTTGCATGGTAGGAGGGTTGAATGATAAGTCCCTGGTCCTGACAAGAAAAAAAAACGTTTTTACGTGTAAAATTTATTTTATTTTTCAACATAGTCTTCTTTTAGCTCGATACACTTATTTAAACGTTTTTCTATCTTTTGTATCCCATCTAAAAAATATTCACCAACCCTTCAAAATAGGCGTTTGTTTCAGCAATCACCTTATCGTTTGAAGCCAAATTTTTTTCCGCCGTGCCATTTTTTCATATTCGGAAATAGGAAATAATCGCTGGGGCTAAACCTGGTGAATATGATGGATGCGGAAGCAATTCGTGTCCTAACTCATGGAATTTTGTCATGACGATGAGACAAGTGTGCACACGTGCATTCTCTTGATGAAAGAGAGTTTAAGATGCCCACAGTCTCAGCAATCTCATGTACTTTTACTCATCAGTTATCACTATATGTGGATTTTTTCAATTATTTCTGCTATGGTGAGCTCATTTGGACGACCTGGACGTTCTTCATTAAAAATGCTTGTACTGCCGCGTTTGAATTCAGCTGTTCAATATTTTATGGTTGATAACGAAGGTACAGAGTCTCCATAAACTTCGCTCAGTTCCGCTTTTATCTCGTCGTTCGTTTTCTTTTTCAAAAACAAATTCAATTTTTTCTATTGTTGCAAAATCACAAAAGTTGTTCTATTTAAATGGCTGCCACTCACAAACTAAATCACACAGCGACTTGAAATTTTGGACAGGATTCTTGCGAAAGGTTATGTTTATGGGAAATATAATTTTTTAAATAGTAGTAGCGCCATCTCTGGCCGAGGCCAGGTACTTATCATACAACTCTCAGTCCCTGGCCAAATTATTAGACGCACTGGAAGATTTCATGTAAAATATTAATTACCGAGTGATATTGTACCGTTTTATTATTTTAAATTGATTTGTTTTTTATTTTTATATTATCCAATCAATTACCTATTTATTTGACATAAATAAAACAGCATTAATTTAGAAAAGCATAAGTTTATTAAGTCATCAGCTTCCACACATTTTCAATGGGGGCTATTACCCGGCCAATCCAACAGAGGGATATTTTTTTCTGCCAAAAAAGCTTTAACAGACCGAGCAGTGTGGCAGGGAGCTCCATCTTGCATGAAAGTGAATGGTTCCCCATTTGGAAACCATTCTCTGAGCTGCGGAATCGACCGATTTTGTAATACTTCTTTGTACTGATCTTGCCTCATTATTCCTTTGACGACGTACAGACGTCCAGTGCCCTTGCCGCTGATGACTGACCAAATCATCACTTTAGTGGGATGTTTAACCGTCGGGACGACACAATCAGGATGAAACTTTTCTCCATGACGACGACGCACATACTGAGCTTTATTCTGCAAAATTTCGAATGTGCTTTCGTCACTGAAGCAGACCTGTCAAAAACAGGAAAAATATATAAACTTTCATGTTTATTTGCTTTATTTAACTGAAAATGATAATAATGTATCAATTATTGATTAAATTGCTGTATCTTACCGATCTCCAGAAGTCCACATCTTTGTCTTGCCATTGTTTGGCCCACTTCAGGCGCTTTGCTTTCATTGCAGCTGTTAACTTGGGCTTCCTGGCGGGGCGACAGGCCTTAAAATCTAATTCTTTCAATTTTCTTCGAATAGTGCGCTCAGAAGCATTTACGCTAGCATCCTGGAGTTGTGATTTTATTACCCTTGTGGTAGCAAATCTGTTTTCTACACAAATTTTCTTCAAACATCTCTCTGACCGTGGAGTGAAAATTGGTTTTCTACCGCATCTTTTCTTTCTTTTCGGGCTTAATTCCTTCCCTGACTCAATTTTCTTTTTTATGCGTCGTACACTAGCTTCAGAAACCTCCAATCTTCGTGATATTTCTCGGTTTGTAAATGTTTTCGCAATCACAAAGGCCTTCACTTCAGCTTTTTTACGTGGTGAAAGATCGCCTTTTCTACCCATAATGAAAATAGTCCAATTACTTTTTTAAAACACTGCATACAAAATAAACTAATAACTGAGTAGTATAAAACTGTTAAACAAACAATCACAGTCCATAAAGCCACAGAAACACGTCCGTACCTGACTCGATTCCGATCGCGACTGATACAGTTTTGTACTTGTTTACGTTCATGTATCACTTTGTCAACACAGTGTTACCATATGTTAAAAATAAATACAAATATGTAGTCTACAACAATTCTTTTAAATAAAAATCAATAATATTGTAGTTTAAATATACCATTATTGCATAAAAACTCTTAAGAAACATAAAATTACTAAAAAAAATACAGTGCGTCTAATAATTTGGCCAGGGACTGTATATATATATATATATATATATATATATATATATATATATATATATATATATATATATATATATACATATACATATACATATATATATATATATATATATATATATATATATATATATATATATATATATATATATATATATATATATATACATATACATATACATATACATACTGTGGATTTCTGGGATGAAAATATGACCATGTAACCCAACTTACCTTAGTCCAAAAATTCGTAATTTTTAAGCTACAGGGTGTCAAAGTTATGCTTTTATTTTAGTTTTCCTTAAGTAGCTTTCTTAATAATTGTACTATTTGTAGAAGATTCGGTGCTAAGGGAT
>CM032454.1:95112148-95174648 GCA_019049505.1 Pachyrhynchus sulphureomaculatus | reverse complement strand
TCGAACATCCTTCGTATAAGAAAGTATTTTTAAATTATTCGTCTCTCAGAAACACTTTTCTATCTTTTATATAAAAAATATTATTATTCTTTATACTGAGTTTCAGTAAAGATGACTTGCTTATACGTAGTCACGTGACTGTCGTTTCATTCCAGCTTATTTGTGAAAATTCCGATAAGTTTTAATAAGAGAAATGCCCTTTTGTACAATATACATAAGTATAAATAATTTTAATTGTTAATTTAAAACTTTTATTTTTTACTTTTTCATTTTGCAAAACTTCGAAAAAACAAAGTAATTTCTAACCTTAAAGAAACTATTGTTTATCACAATAATATTGTTTCAGACCTAAATGTCAAAATTTTGTTAAGTTTGATAGTAAGTTGACGTAATTTCAAAAATTGACTTCATAAATTAATTTAAATTCACTTTTTCAATACTAAATTCACCTTAAAACAAAAATAAATAGATATATCACCAAAATTATGTACCTAGATTAAAACTGTTATAACATGAAAGAAGGTACCAAATTTAATATTAATTTATTCATTTTCCATGGCTTATATATTTAATCAATATTATTTATAATAAATATTTATTAAATTTACAAACTGAATCGAGAATATTCGTAACAGCACGCCCACGTACGCATAATAAATATTAAGTGTAAACTTTAAGTTTATTCATCCCTTAATTTCCACTACATTTCTAAATTAGAACGATGATATATTTGTTTATTCTCAGTTTTACATGATTTTTTTACTGGAAAAGTAAATTTGATTTAATTTATAGACTCAATTTTTCGAAATTATGGCAACTTTGTAGCAAATGTACTAAAATTTTAACGTGAAATTTTTGATTTCAATGAAAAAATCATTATAAGCAACATCTAGCTTTAAGAAGAAATACTCTGATAAGTTTACCAACAAAAAATAGTTTTCATAAGTTAGAAATTTAGCAAGATTTAAAATAGTAGTAGGAATTAAATGTTATTCGGTGAAATTTTGTATACTTATACGAAATTCAAAACTTTTTTTCATGAGACTTTCCCAAATTTGGACAAATATGCTTATTATGGTAATAGATAACAGAACTCATACACCTACCATCGAATAGGTCATTTTTCATCTTTATTGAAGCAAAAGCTAATGCTAAAGTCATCAAAAACTCGCAATAAAAAATACAATTTAAACTTTATGGAGGACATTGTATATTTGAGCACATATACAAATAAACTATTAATTTTCTTTTTTTAAATTTAGATATGAGTATAGACGTGTCAGTTTCTTAAATTTTATGTAATACTTTGTATATTGTTATTTAACCATTTCTAAAAATATAGTAAAAACCATCTAAAATTCAACCTCCCATATTAAAACAGAATTCGCGTTCTCTGGAGCAAAGAAAATCTTCCTTAACTTAATCACAGTAATCGTTGTGTATTATAGGGTTGTTACAAAGCGGCATAGGGCTCCCCTACCAGAGGGCAACAATCAAATTTCGGTGATACAATTTGCCTTTCTAACCCACTGCCTGGGGCTATATAGTTTTTCCTCTATATTCAAAAGTAGTTAATAAGATATTAGGGAGAAATTCAATAAAAACAGATAGAAAAGTAACATAAAGTAAAACCTTTTTTTAAATCTTTTGCTAAAGTAAACATTATATTGGTGAAAATAACATTCTCCCAAATTTATATATTTTTCACGTTTGAGGACCTTATTCTCGAAAAACATGGTTTCTAATTTCCGTTGGTGTTGATTTTAAATTTGGTACAGATATTAGACTTGAAGTAGGAAAGAAATCTATAGTTTTTAAGCCATATCGCCTCAAAAAAAAAGTGTCGCTCATTAAATATTGCATAGTTTTAATAATGATACGAGACTTTTTCTTAATTTACCGGATACCGGACAAATTTGTATTTGTCCGGTATTGCACTGTTCTTTATAATCAAACACTACTGTACTGTAACTATTGCACTACTGGTACTGTATTTATTGCACTCTTCTTTATTAATTCAGTCCAGATTAATTCTGTTGATTTCAGGTTAGGTAGGTTCTTGAAATTGAAAAATATCAAAATTATGTTCCTTTTTTATCATTTTCGACTTTAGCAACAATGGTATGTAGGTTAATGTTATATTTTCATTGCAAATATCTCTGAAGCCTTTCCAGTTTTCAATTTTTTTTTGTTATTGATATCTCATCACGAGGAGTTATAACAGTTTTATATAAAGACACTAAAGTTTCGGACCGCAAGAAAGGCCCTTTTTTTGAGTTTAGTTTTAAGCAAAGCCCTTCAGCCTCTCTGAATAATAATGGTTATCTCGAATTTTGTAATTGTAAGTAGTTGATAAGAATTATCCCATGAGATTCCCAAAAAACATAGGATATTACTTCACCAACAGACGGGACAGATTTCCCTTCCTCGGAGTCGGTCTTTGGTAGCCCAGTGCGTGGGCAATCGTTTTGTCTCTGGAGTTTATTGGTAGACTCAATTGTTTTTTTGTTATTAATATCCCACTGTAAGGTACCTATCATTTAAAATACCAAATTGTAATGCTTAAATTAAGTTATGGTTTAGTGCAGTGATTCCCAAAGTGGTTCAGGTGGACCCCCAGGAGTCCACGGGAGACTCGACGGGGGTCTACGTTGGCGTGAAAAAAAAAATGGGGGTTTACAAGTTGTAAGTGGGGGTCCACGAAAATTTATCTGGTTTCGATAGTAAAGAACAAAAATGTTGGCTTGGCTTTACCTATCAATGTAGGCAGATAATACACTACTCAAAAAAATTAAGGGAGCAAAAAAATTCCAAATTTTTCGGTGATTTTTGACAGGCTGTATTTCGGTGGAAAATGGTCGTATTGAGACTATAAAAGAAGCATTTTGAAGCTTTCAGATTCTATTTTTCAGATTTTTTGGCTAAAATTTTTTAGGAGCTACGGTTCTCATGTAATTCTAACAGCGAAAAAATAATATTGCAAATATTTTGCTTTTTTTTTTGTTCCACGGGCTCGAAAAAAATTTTTTCAGTTAGGCCGGCATGTGGATCAGATAGCCTGTTTATTTAGCATTAATTTCCTTGTTTTAAAACCTCCCTTAATTTTTTTGAGTAGTGTATTTTAAGAAGGTCAGCAACTGTTACTTGTAAAAACATATTCGATATTCAGTACAACGCGGGTCGAGACTTGCAAGGCGCCGCCCGCAACGCAACCCGCTCAGACGTGCAAAGGGACGAAATACGAGTTGTGCTGTGCTTGCAATCTTGCATGAACTTGTTTGATTCTTCATCAATATAAATACGAATGCCAAGGACAAACGTTACTCATTTGTTTCCGGAATTTTGAAAAGAAAAATGTGAGTGAATCGATGTCAGTGTTTGCCAGTGCCGGAAAAAGTAAGTACCTGCCTATTTGTTATTCATACTTTTATTTTATATTGTAATAATATTATATTTGTTATGTTTGCGTGTAGTAGGTACGTAATAAAAATTAAATACTGAACAGGGCCATTATTCTATACTTCTATAAAAGAACAGAAAGCCGAGAAAGATTGTACTTTTAGTACTTTTTATTATAAAATTATTTATTTACCCGACTGTAGTGATTTACTAAAGGAGAGATATATGATTGACCTGCATGTTTGTACATATTTCAGTGCCCTCGTAGTTGCTAATGCTAAATGACTAAAAATATTTTCACCACTCGTAATGTACATCAAAGTAATAAATAAATCATTAAAATTGCGGAATTTCGATGTCAAAATATTCTTTAAAAGAATTTTCTCTCGAATTTACAGAAATGTATCAAAATATAATTAATCAAAAAAATATTTTATATTACATTAAAATAGGTTCAGCCGTTTTGTGAAAACCTCTATATGGGTCTTAGCAGTTTATTGCTTTTAATAATTAAAATCAGTTTTGCCGCCGGCATTTTGGTTTTTTCATTGCAATAATTAATTAATCCTATTTTATTCTGTTAAAATAGCCATATCTTGTTAAAGTCGCCTTATGATTACTAAAACAAACATTTTTTTTTAGGGAACTGATACGAAACATGGCTGAATCTAAGAAGAAATGTCGACAGTACAGTGTTAATTATTTGAAATTTGGTTTTCTTCCATCAAAGGCAGACAAACGATTGCCCATAAGCCTTTTATGCAACAACGTTTTGAGCAATGACTCTATGAAACCATCGAAGCTCGAAGATCATCTAAGAAGGTGTCATCCTGATAAAATAGGTAAAGATTTAAAATATTTTCAAACATTGAAGGAAAAATATGAAAAGAGAATCACCGTGCACAGTATGTTCGCTTCAACGTCTCAAAGTAACGATGAGGGCTTGCGGGCATCTTACAATCTCATTGCTTATAGCGAAATCTGGAAAACCGCACACCATCGGAGAACAATTAATTTTACCCGCTGTTGAGGAGGTTTTAAAAACTGTTCTGCACAAACCTCCATTTGACGTATTCAAAAGAATTCCTTTGAGTAACAACACTGTACAAAGACGTATTGGTGAAATGAGCTCTGATATTGAAAGCTTCTTGTGTAATTATCTGCAAACAACTCATTTTTCTATTCAACTCGACGAGTCAACTTTATCTGGTAATGAAGCATTATTATTGGCATATGTTCGATTTGTTATGGACGAAGAAATCCATGGAGAGCTGCTATTCGCGAAAATTTTGGAGACGGACACTAAAGGCGAATCAATATTTAATGTCCTGAGTGATTTTTTTAAGGAAAAATCGATTCCATTTACAAACATTATTTCGGTGGCAGCAGATGGAGCTCCTGCCATCTTCGGACGATATCGTGGGTTTATAAGCCATCTTAAAAGAATTATACCAGGAGTAACTGCAATTCACTGTGTCATCCACCGACAACACCTGGTAGCGAAAAATTTGAGTGATAGATTGCACCAATCGCTTCAATTTGTGATTAAAGCAGTTAACAAAATAAGAAGCAATGCGTTGAATACCCGTTTATTTGCGACGAAAATGATGAAGACTTTCCAACGATTACTCTTACATACTGAAGTACGCTGGTTGTCGAAAGGTGCATATATAACAAGATTGTACTCACTTTTTGAATCAGTTTTAGAGTTTCTGGAAAGTAAAGATCCAAATTTAAAAGAAAACCTGATCAAATTGAAAGTAAACATCGCGTATTTGACAGATTTGTTCAAAAAATTTAATGACATTAACTTGCAGTTACAAGGGGACAGCCTAAATTTAATAAAAACAAAGGGTGTAATTTCGGCTTTTCTTGGAAAATTGAAATTTATGAAGCAAAATATTAGTCGGCGCGAATTCTCCCAGTTTCCAAACTTGTCACAGGCAGAATGTCTTGATGAGGATATTCAGACATACGTTCAACATTTAAATGCCCTGCATGATGACTTCAAAAATAGATTTGAAGATATTCTGACGATGGAAATACCACCATGGATCATAAATCCATTTGATGAAACGGAAGTGGCGAATGTGGTATTACAAGAGGAGCTACTCGAGCTTAGCACCAATGAGGAGCTGAAGGTGAAATTTAAAAAAGGCTATCAAACATTTTGGCTGCAGGCAGAAATACCCGAAAAATATCCTGGGCTGTGGGAAATTGCGAGAAAACTTTTGATAGCGTTTCCCTCGTCATACCTTGTCGAAAAAAGTTTTAGTGTCGTTACAAACCTATTAACAAAAAAAAGGAGCAGATTGAACATCATAGAACGGGGAGATTTGCGGTTATTCCTTACAAAACTGAAGCCAAATATTGATAATTTGCTGTCAGTCCATCAAGTACATTAAAACTATGACTATTTTTTTTTAATTGTTGATTTGCATTGTTGAAGTTACGGTACGTTATTAATGTTTATTTTTAATTCTATTAAGTCTGTAATCATATTATTTTAATAAACAGAAAATATATTATTTTTCTATTTATTTTTACCAGTCCGAATTTGGGATTGGAACTCAGCCACGACGCAAATTTCCATCGTTAGATCTAATCTTCACATTTTTTGACGAGTTTTGGGAATATGGTAGAAATGTAGCAGCAGGGGGTCCACCGAAACCAGTAAAATTTTGAAAGTGGTCTACGAGAAAAAAAAGTTTGGGAACCTCTGGTTTAGTGTGACTAAGTCAAATTCAGCATACTTTATTAATCACTTAATAGATCTTCATTTAAATATTAATAAACCTTCGGAAATTGTCTGCAAGTTACGTTATTGATAGAGTATAATAATTTTACGTTCTTTTTGTCCTTTCATACAGCCGTTGTCATGAGATTGATAAAGTAAAATATCACTAGACTAACTGCTAAGCTGTAGGGCTTTCTAGATATGATTATAAAACCAACATAGTTTTATTTTCATCTTTTTTGATATATTAAAAGAAATTGTAATACTCATAGGCTAAAATAATTTAAAAATGGAACGAAATAGTCAATATCAACTGCTAAAGTTGCATAGAATCCGTATTTCAGCAGCTATTTACTGTTTTCTCATCTGAAAGTACCTTAGTGTGAATTGATCCTATATACACTCATTTAAGCTTGCTTAAGGGAAAAATATTTATTCCTATACTATAAAAAATAATTACATGGTTAATTCTGGATGTCTTTATAACCATTAATTATTCTTGTAATTATATACAAATTGTGTAACAATCCAAACTTTTATGTAAATTACCATAAAATTATGTAAACAATATTTCACATATATGTATATGGAATATACGAGTACTATATAGAAATTTATGTAAAATTCTATTATTCATAGGAATATTCTACATTTGAAACATGTAATTTGCGATGTATTACGTTACCTAACAAAGGTATGAGAAGATTAAAATAAACCAGAAAAAACGGTGAAGTTCTTTGTTAATATAAAATTGTATACAAAATTAAAAGATACATACAAACTTATGTAAAATTTACCTTTTTCAGTAAAACATTACATTCAACGAAATCTTGTTTCACCTCCTCAGACTATAGGTTTTAATTTTAATAAATCTAGCAACATTATTCAGATAAAAATGTGGATAACTAACCTTAATCTGATACCTAACTTTGGAAATACTTTCTTTCAAGTAAAGTCCCACTATTTGTATGACAGATATAACTATATAAAACACACCTGAGAATTTAAATCAAATAATTAGTAATAAATAAAAAACTACCTTCTTATGGTGTAAGCGTGTTTCTGTAAATATTTTAAGTCGCTACCATCAATCAGCTCTTAGCAGCACCAGCAAGACTAAATACTTAAATACACTTTAAACAGCGTCAGGCAACACGGGCTCCGTACATGCATGAATATGAAGTGTTAATAGTGTGTTGACTGAATTATTCATTTATTACTGTAAATATTACATACCATTAAGAAAAGATATATAAATATTAAATAAGAATGTTTAGATATATGTAATTTTCCGCCTTACCCAGGTTTTTTTAATTTTATTTGGGTAAAAATTAATATTTATATAAGATGCCTTAGAGAAGTGAGGTAGCGTTTCCCATGATTTTGTATGTTGTTTTACATACACTTTTTATACGGTACAGCTGGAAAAGCTATCGACAAAATGAATATATGACGATTTATAAAAAAACTCTGTTACTACAATGAATAATTTTAAAATTATGACTACTAAAAAAGCGAAAAACGAATAAAAATCTGTATATGACTAACAAAATCTGGAATATAAAGCACGTATTCTTTTCTGTTTGACTTTTAAATATCTATCTCGTATGTTTCCGGATAGTTTGGCTTTATCCGATTTTGTGGAAATGGACAAATTTCACGTCCGTTACGATCTGTATTTGTTCCTTATCCGGGTTAAAATAACATGGATTTTACTTCCATATGTCATTGTAAGGGCTTAACAAAGGCCTAAAGAAGTTTAGGTTAGATAAAATAAAGAATATTCTTTATTTTTCTTGTACTCCGTTAAGCCGTCTGGATAATTATTTTTTAGTTAAAATAAAAAAATGCTATTGAACCACTTTTTTTCTTAGGTTTACGTTCGCATATTTAACTAAAAGGATATGTTAAAGCTTCGCCCTTATTTCAGAGTATTTTATAAAGTTTTATTCTATACATTTATATCTAAAAAAAAACGGCCAAGTGCATGTTGAACTTGTGCAATTAGTGTTCTGTACCTTGATTGCTTTTAAAATAAAATCCTTACCTAGGCGAAGTTAATTAGGTCCCTGACATCTTAAGATCCAATATGTATTTTCACGTTTTTTCTTATTGAATAATGTATAATAGTTATAGCATCTTCGCTACCTAATAGTAAATAAATCAATCTAGCTCAATCTAGAATATAGTAATAAGGGTATAAAACAAATATTTACACGCAATGCACACGTGATAATTTTCGCTCAATCTACACTTTATGAAGGCTTCCAGATCTATATATATATATATATATATATATATATATATATATATATATATATATATATATATATATATATATATATATATATATATGACTAATTCCTCTTTAGTTACTTTTGTCGTTTACATTTTTTTTCTTTTTTTAATTGCAATCACTTCCTTTATAGATACCTAGTGTAATTTCTTTCTCCATTTCCTTATAATTAAAGTCCTGTTTGAAGTCTGTTCTACATTTGTTTAGTGCTATGGATGCATTTTTTGTATATTCGTGTGCATTCAATCTGTTTTTTTATAATTGACTTGTCATTCTAATGTATTGTTTTGGACAATTCGAGCAATATATTAAATACACTACACTGAATTGATTTATGGTAGGTATTTGACTTTTAATGTTTGTAAATAGAGAACTTAATTTATTTTGGGTTTTATGGTAAACCACAATATTATATTTCTTTAAAACACTTTTTAATTTTTAGGAAAGTACGTTTGTGTTTTAATTTATCTTGATTATCTTTATTGTTTTAAGTACGATTTCTTAAGTTATTGTAGAATTTATATTTTTTTTTTTGTTTGGTTTGTCATTTTCTTTAAAATTGATTTTTTTAGTAAAACTTGTATTTTACTTTGTTCTTAATCAGGAGAGGTCAGTGCTATTGCTCTGTCAGCTAGACCAACGATAACGCTGTTTTCTTAGGAATTGGGATGGTTTGAATAAAAATTTAGATATTGTCCAGATAGGTTTTGTTTATGATTATGTGATAATTTTATTGTTTTTCTGGTTACTAATCTAATTCTGATGTGACTTCTAATTTGTTTTCAAAATTAGTGAATTCTTGGAGAAGCTCGTGATTTTTGTGGAAGAAATTTTCAAATTCTGTTAGGGCAAATACTAGTTTTCTATTTCACTCATGTAAGTATAAAAATTTTCTTGTGGTGACATGCTTTTTAATATTTGTTCAGTCAAAATGATTTATTTTTGTTACATATTCCGTAAGTAATTTTTCGGAATAAGTGCAACCTATAGTTTGATCCTGAATGATGAAGATTTGTTCAGTCGAGAAACCGACGGACAAACAGGTACTAGGTTTACAAATGGTTGTTTTAGCTTCTGTATGCATTGAATAATACCTACCGTCCGTTCGAGAACATAGTCAGTTAACAGACATAGCTCCAGTTACAGTTTTCATAATATTTCGAGATAATTTCTTTTATATAAAGGTAACAAGACATATGCGTGTTTGGAAACATGCCTGGGTCGGACCGTGGCATTGCATAGTAATTCTCCACATAAATACAGCTTAAATTTTATTTTATTGTTAGGAATAAATGAAGAAATTTTCATGCGGCTGCACCTACATATTATTTTTGTTTAAAATTACAACCTACTTTTCAGGTGACAAGGAAAGAAATACTAGAACTTCATAAAAACATAACCCAGTGTTGCTAAATGTTCTGAAATTTTGTAAAAATTGTGTACTTTAAGGTATTTTCACCTAGAATATTTTAGAAATATATTGTGCTCGTCTGTTTTCAGAGTAGAATGTTTTAGGATTTTGTAGAAGGTACTCGGAAACCGCCGTGTTTTCATCGAAATAAATCAACATTTAAGTGTAAAACTGTTTTCTTATGGAGGCAGATTCTCAACACATGCCTTTGTTTCTAAAATGTTTTTTGCAATTACTTTTTTCAATTGGTACTCAGATTATACAGTATGAATAATAAAATTCGTAGTAATGTTGAGTACTGTTTTAGAGACTGTTTCCTGCCATAAAGTCAGTTTAAAAAATTGCTCATCATCCTTTCCCCTTCAGTTTTTTTAAACGAATTTTCACATTCAGTTTAGAATGCTCGTGATTATAATAAATTTAATTTTTGATTAGTTAAATATTAAGATCTGTGGTACATTGACGTTCCCTTAAGTATAAAGAGCACCTTTTGCACTGTCAGGGTCTTTAAATTCCCCATCTTTACCGGAAATAAAGCCAGCATCTCTTGATATTTATTTAATTCCTTCATATCAGGTAGTAGTGATGTGAAGGATCTTAATATAGATAGAGGAACTTATTAAATTAAAATAATTATGGTAGATACTCTACACCAGGAGTCGGCAACCTTTTAACTAAGGGGTGCCAGTCTTCATCTATACAACATTTTGCGTGCCGACATATGTACTTACTACAACTAAAATTAACAAAAATTAACTTAAATTAACTTAAAATATTGCTTTTAGAAGGTTTAATTACAAAAAAATTTTAACATTTAACAAATAATTTTATTATATTAGTCCTAGGACCTAGTGTGAACCCTGTGCTTGAAGTTCTTTAGAGAGTTTTCTTATATCCGGTTCATGTCTGGTTATTTTCAGTGTCACACATGCTTCCGAGTTGTCTGTTGTCAGCCTGCTTCGGTACGGGTTTAAAATCACTCTCATATGGGAAAAAAGTTGTTCACAGATATAGGATGATCCGAAAGCTGTAAGCATGGCAAACGCTACTTTCTTAAGACAAATAAATTTCTCTGGTAAACTCATCCAACAACTGAGTATCTCGTTTGAATGGTTCTGGCAGTCACCTTCTAATACCCTTGTTAATTCTACAAATTTCGTGTTCCATAACTCGGAGCTTTTAAATTCAATGTATTGAAGATCAAAATCATTAATGTCCATCCATGAGAAAAGAGATATGTCAAAGCAACTGCTAGAAAAATCGATTAAATCTGGTTTGATTAAAAAAGCGGACATAGGACCATGTTTATCAAAATCCTGACCCCTCTCGATAAACTCCTCTTTTAAATTAGTCATATATTTAAGAATTTCGTCTATTAGTGCACCATCGTCGACACTGGATATATAAGTTTTTAAATTTGGAAAATATTTATATGTGTTTGTAGTAATATCACTGATAAGTAAATCTATTATTAATTTGAATGATTTTCAGGATTCGTATAAATCCAGAACTGTTTTGCCTGAACCTTGTAACTTTAAGTTGAGTTCACTGAGATGGTTTGTAATATCAGTAAGAAACATTAACATACAGATCCAGTTCTTATCTTCTAGTTCAGGATAAGCATCCACTCGATTTTTTTCCAACAAGAACGATTTAATTTCGCCCAGATATTGCACAAATCTAGAGAGCACTTTACCACTCCTTAAATTGTCTATGGATCAGTGAAGAACGACCGACAATGTAGTCAACTATTTTAACCACCCTATCCATCACGGATTTTAAACTTCCAGCGGAGATTTTAGCGCACAAACTCTCTTGGTGAATTATGCAATGAAAATTCCAAACTGATCGACCCATGCGTTCAATAAGAAGGGAAACAAATCCTTTATGTCTCCCAATCATAGCAGGAGCGCCATCTGTCGTTACGCAAAATTTTTTTATTTAAATCAATGTTCCGCTTTTCAAAATGTTTAACAAATTCTGAAAATATATCCTCTCCTCTTGTAGTTCCCTGCAATGGGAGCAGACAAATCAGCTCTTCATACACACTGCCATCATCAAAGTATCGCTCAACGATTGCCAGACGGGCAATGTCTTTAATATCGACACTATCATCCAATGCTATACTAAATACAAAACTCCGTTTGATAGCGTCTCTCTGCTGTTTTTGGACATTTTGTGTCATTTCGGTAATTCGTCTCTCGATGGTCCGCGCTGATGCCGGTATATCCCTAATCCTGGCCAATATTGTATCCTTATTGGGCAAGTCGTCGAATAAAATCTCGCCAGTACTCAAAAACGTTAGCTTCATAAATTTTCCGTCAGTGAACGGCCTACCCTTTTGTGCCAACGATTGTGCAGTTTTGAAACTGCATTCAGTTACCTGATTTTTTCCTTGGAAAACTTTGCTAAAGAATGTTGACTGTTTCTCGTATTGTTTACTTGCTCTTTGTATTGCCTCTCTTTTATCAGCGTTATCTTTAAATGACGATTCATGTTTTATCTGGAAATGTGGTTGAACACTAGATGTCCGGAAAACTACGCTCTCCCGACATAGGACACAAATGGCCCGATCGTTTTGCTGTACAAAACCGTAATCTGTTGTCCATGAAGTTTGAAATGATCGAACGTCTACCTTCTGTTTCTTCGCGGCCATAACGCAACGTAATTTTAATTTTTAAACTTTTCGACGACTTCGAAACTTTTCGATGTTTCCAGAAAATTCCAATAATTACGTTTATTAAATTTCTTAGAACAAAAATTATTATCTACAACGCGCCCATTGCAATCAAAGGGCCGCCTAGAAGTTAAATCTAACAAAAACTAAAGTTCGGCAATATAAAAAGAGTTGCGGCGCGCGTCGGAACGATTGAAGTGAAGTCGAACAAAAACCGCCTTATAGCGGCTCTTTTGATCTGGATTGAGGACGTTTATTTGTGTTTTTGCCTACGCTTATATTTTGAGGCTTGCCGTCTTTAATACTTGCCAAAATTAAAGCCAAACCAATGCATTCAGTAAAATTATAAATTACAAAATAAATATTTTGTAGTTTTTGGTAATAATACTTAGTGACCTATATAATATATCGTTTTTGTTTGTATCGTTAAAGTAGTACTGTCTTCGATTATTTATTTATTTTCGAAACATGACACAGATTACAGAATTAATTTGTAAACTTCAAAATTGCTTGGCGTGCCAGAGATGGCACGCGTGCCATAGGTTGCCGACCCCTGCGCTACACACTAATAATCTGTGGTAGATACGTTTTGAAATTCCTTTAAAAACCTACCTCTAAACTATTTAGAATGCAAAAGAATTTGAAACTTTGAGTTGAGTTTTAGAGGTTTTATTTGACGTAATAATACGGACTTTCGAACTGGCTAACTTCAACACTCTGTCCATAAAACATGATTAAAGTAATGTAAGCAATTTTCAATTACATATGTTGAAAACGGTCATAACAATTTTACAATAATATTCATATTAAATAGTAGATAGCTAGGAAATTCTTGCTATCCCAATTCATATAAAACACACTTTATTATAATTACCAAGACAATACCTTTTGAAACCTAGAGCTCATTTATTAGTAAAAAAATAATTTTCCAATGTACTCACACTAGTATATTTAATTAATGTCTCCGTTGACTATCGGTGTGAATATATCTATTGAAATGCAGATAAAAATCTTTACACATTTATACAAGACTAAATGACATATACTACTTAACCAGACGGAACAAAGGGAATACAAGGAGTTTTAGCATAATGGTTTACATTTTTGTCACCTGACTCTAAATAAATTAAGTTGATGTAAGATACTGTAAAGTAATTTACAGTCTTTATTTTCAATACATTTTTAAACTAAAATAATTCTAAAAATGTTTTAAACCCACAATGCCGTTTTAATAAATTGTGACTGAAAACTAAAGTTTGAAAGTAAGGGAAACAGTAGGATGAAGCTTACCTTGATAATCAACCTACTTTCGTTTTCCAGGTAATATGTGCAATCTATTAGTGAATAGCTTAGCTCGGCTAAATTACCAAGCACTAAGAGGTGGAGGTGAAAAGAAATCTAACCTCTAAATACATTTAGCAATTTTTTTATTATCAAATTATATTCGAAAGTTTTTGTTTTGATATTTCCATTTTAAAGCATTACAAAAGTACATTGTTACATATTTTATAAATTTAATAGGCTTCATGCTTGAAAATGCAAATTATTTTGGTACAGACATATGTGTAATTTACTGTTAAGTTCATACTTCATTTATTTAGCTTTAAATTTTTTCTCAAAATAATTGTATAGGCAACAAAGAGAAAGTACAAAAACATATTGAAGTATTCATAATTCTTATTATTTTTTTTGGAATTTCATTATTTGAAATATGTTTGATTTGTTTCACCCCAGTAAAACTAGGATTTTTTTTAAAATCTACTTATTTCCCAAAAAATTAATCAGTAGGTCCACACCTCTTTGCGTAATATGTTTATTGGTATTGGAAATATTGGGAAAATAACGGAATATTCAGATTCCTTGTCGTAAGGATCGGTGAATCGGGTGTACAACGAGAAATGCTTTCAGTTTGTTTATTATCGCCACCGTAGACCAGGAAAAATATGATTCAAGCTACATTTAACCACCACTATCCCTTGTACACCCTCCTTCTGGTGTGATATCATTTGAAAATTGTAATCCCTATTACCACTTTAAGTAATATATGTGTATCAAATATGAAATTAATATTCCAATGAGTTCGAGAGTTATCATAATAAAAGACAAACCGACGGAAATGAGTGACTATGTTTTTTGTAATCTAGGGACCCTAAACCATGAAGAAATGCAAAAATCCCGGAGTATAATTTTTTCCGAATATAATAATTTCCTTAGTAAGGGAAGTTAAAAAAAAACATTATACCCAATGGCTCCTTCATACTGTCCTATACTCTCTAGCTTTATTGCAGAACCCCATGCTTGAAGCGGTCAAAAATACAATTTGTAACTTTGCGGATGACAGTACGCTTGCTTGTTATTTCATGTACCTTAAACACTCGAACACCAGTTGCTCATACAAAGGATTGCAGATAGTAGAAAGTTGTTCAACTTCACGAAGACGTGGAAGAAACTCTGTTTTAAGGTGGCATTAGTAGTATAATTTAACACTACGATATCCCAGGCAACGTTTCTCTAAAAAATTGACGATATAGAATTCGACATAGTTATGTTGGAACCCTTTACACAATTGGCATCGTCATATCACTTATTAACACCAGCTTGGGAGCAAACATGTCTTAGCATGCACAGCAGGAAAGCTCCCAAAAGCTTAGAATATGCAATACTAGAAAGTTCTATACTTCACAACAGCTTTTAAATCCGTATGAAGCTCAAATTCAAACATTTATTCCTAGGTTTGAGGGTCTGCTCCCAAACCTAGTCTATATGTTTGTCACATAACTCACAAAGAATTTGTCGAAACATTAAAGGAAAGTGAGTGAATTATTATTATTTAATTATTTTAATGAAAAATGATCGATGAATGTAGCTCGCTTCACTCCTCTTAGAGCGATACATGCTAGAGATATAGGTCGCGCTTAATACATCACATTCGTATGACAGTCAGCTCGTTATTCCTCATACCATTTTATTCATTGATTTTTTGGAATGAACTATTCATGACTATCTTGGCCACCAAATACAATTTGCAGTGGTTCTAGGCAGACATAATTCAGTGAAAAAAAATACTGACAAGATCTTAGGTTATAATGAATTGCTGGTTGCATACGTTGGTTAGGGTAACGAGTTAAAAGGTTCTGAACTTCTTTTACCGTATAGGTAGGGCCACCTGGACTGGATATGATCTTATCTTCTTTGAAAATTCAAGAAATTTGCAGACCTTACAGATAAATCGAGAAATTTAAACTCAACATGCGAATTCAGTATCAAAAAAATGGGAAGGTAAGAAATTAAAAAAAATATATATAAAAATGGAGATGTCAAAATTCTTTAGTATTCATTAAAAACAGTGAAACTATCGTATCCTAAACGATTAGAAATGTCACCTTTGTTAAGTCTTCCTTTATTTCTAATCTATCCTTCTGTAAACAGAAAAATTGTTTGCACGTCGTAATGTTTAGATTCTACTTCAATCCTCTTTTAGTGTCAGTCAAGTCAATTGAAGCTTATTCTTTGCGTTTCATATGCTGTCACCACAATACTGTGTTTCAAGGGAATTTGAAACAAAGCAATTTCATTGTCTTTGTTGCTAAACAACGTGGCGTCTAATGTGTTACGCCACTTAGGCAAGTTCTGTTTTTACTTGGGCTTGTATAAATATTTAAGATTCATTTCCTTTCTGATGCTGTATTTGGAGTCATTATATAGTATAGGAATTGAGATTTCGAGAAAGAAATAACTATATACTGAGGAATATAGATAGATACATAATGTAAAAATATAAATAAATAATTGAAATGTTCCCAGAATATTTTGATAAATGAATGTAAACTCCTGGACAAAATTAACGCAACAATCTGAAAATTAATTTATCTTTTTCTTATGTCAGTTTTAAAGTTTATCGAGTATTTGAATAGTGGGCTATGCATATTTTGTTTCGTTGTTCATGACAGAAATCAAAACAATTCGTTTAGATTTACAGTTTTAAAGAATTTTTTAGAAGATAAACAATTTTCTGTAATAATGCGATAGATTTTCTTTAAAAGTAAGCTTATAAATTGTTCCCTTTTTCAAAGTAATACGTTTTTGTGGTAGACTGTTTTATTTTTGACCCCGAAGAATTAGACAAATGAATCGAACAAGGAATTTAACTGAACAAGAGGTAGTGCGAGCCTCAGTTTTATTGGACGAGGGATATTGTCAGAGTTATGTTGCCAATTTGTTAGGCAAACATCGTTTCACAATAAGTCGTATGGTAAGACGCTTGAATGAAGTAGGAACTTATTCTAGAAGGCTAGGGCAAGGGCGAAAAAAAACGATGCACTAGCGACCTAGATGAACGTTTTATATGACAATATGCTTTAAGAAACAGGACTGTCACTAGTTCTATGATAAGAAACGAACTCGAAGCTGTTCGCAATGTCACAATTTCTTCTAAAACAGTTAGAAGACGGTTAAATGAAGCTGGATTAAACAGTAGGAGACCAGCCACTGCGCCCTTGCTTACTAGAGAGAACAGGATTGCCAGGTTACGTTTTGCTCGAAATCACGAAAACTGGTCTGTGGATGATTGGAAACAAGTTTTTTTCACAGATGAAACTAGGGTTAGTCTAAAACATCCAGATGGTCGTGAGCGAGTATGGCGAAGACCAGGAGAGAGGTTTGGTCCTTGCAATATCTCTACAAGGATTCCATTCGGCGGTGGCTCTGTTATGTTCTGGGGTGGCATCTGCTTTGATGCTAGCACAGAGTTAGTTTCTGTCCGTACGAGATCCATGAATGCTGACTACTATCTTAAGAATATTGTAATAGAACATGTGATGCCTTTCGTTCATTTTGTGGGGCCACCTCACGTGGCTAGGGAGGTACTCGATTATCTTAATCAAGTTGATATACCGATTATGCAATGGCCACCAAAAAGCCCGGATCTGAATCCGATAGAACATGTATGGAATCACCTTAAGAAAAATGTGAAACGTCATATACCTGCACCTAGAAACCTGAGGGAACTTGAAAATGCAGTTATCACAGAATGGGAGCAAATTCCTCAAGATTTTATCCAAAATTTAATTAGAAGCATGCCTAGGTGCATAAACGCTGTCATCCGAAGTAGAGGAGGCAACACACGCTACTAGTGTCCCAGTTACACCATTAATTTTGCTACTAGTGTCCCAGTTTATTTTTTTCATTATTACATAATTTCAACGATTTTGTTATTAGGTCTTAAGAATAATTTTAATTCGAATCTTATAGAGAAATTTGGTAGCTAATTCACTTTTAAAGTATCCGAATAAGTTTTTTCTAACTTTTAGTGTAACCAATGTTCATAAACAATTATTAAAATTAATTCATTATAGAGATTTGTATGATTTAATATATTGTTGCGTTAATTTTGTCCAGGAGTGTACTTCATGAAAATGGATATTACCCCATTTTCATTTTAGAACTATTATCCTTCATGTGCTCTTATTCAAAGTAAACTTTTGGCGTTTTAAGCCCTTACCAATAATTTGTACTGAATATTAGGACCGAAGAAATTAAATGCGTATTGTCAAAAGATGTTACTATAAAATATTTATAAATTATAAAAGCTATGTTTAGTTGCATTTAATACATGATATATATATATATATATATATATATATATATATATATATATATATATATATATATATATATATATATATATATATATATATATATATATATATATATATATATATATATATATATATATATATATATATATATATATATATATATATATATATATATATATATATATATATATATATATATATATATATATATATATATATGTATATATATATGTATATATATATGTATATATATATATATATATATATATATATATATATATATATATATATATATATATATATATATATATATATATATATATACCGGGCGTTATGGAATTCACTGCATATATTGGATCGGGCGCATCCTTGTAGTAAGACCGATTGGAGACAATAGCGTATTCTCAAGTACCTACCATCACGTCCTCGTCGCGAGAGTCGGGCAACACTTATATTTCTGGCTAAAGATGGAGGTTTTACAAAATAGTATAGGGTAAACGCTCCTCAGATGATTTACATCATTTCAATGATACGCAAAATCTCAAGACTTACAGGTTGTTTTGTAGTAACATTTCAAAAAAGAATTATTTCGTGAAAGATAGCAGTTCTGCTTATGTATATATACATATATAGAGGTATTGCCCCCTGGACCCTGAAAAGAGATGTTATGTACATGCATATATATATATATATATATATATATATATATATATATATATATATATATATATATATATATATATTGTGACGTCTTTTTATGACATGCTAAACTGTCCTCAGTTTGAGGCATCTTTTTTCCGTACCCTGTGAGAAGTTGTTTGTCCCACGCTTGAGCGCAATTTTGTAAGGTGTGCTAATTTTGCTTTATTTTTCGCCCCATGTAGACTGCGTCATTTTGTAACATTTTTAAATACTGGACGCCCCAAGCTTGAGCACAATTTTCTTGCAGCCCCGCTTTAATTTCTGATAATGAATTGAGTGAGACCTGATTTTAAAAGAACTAAAGAAATTAAAGAAATACTAGCTCAGTTTTCCTTGGTAGAGAGATATGGGTAAGAGATAATTTTTGTACGTCTTTTTGGAATTTAATTCTATTTTTAAAGAAACCTCAGTTGTACGACTTTTTTTTGGGCACCACTCATTTTAAAATAGAAACGGTTTAACTTCAGCTAAGAAAAATGAGAAAAAAACTGAAGTGTTTTATGGATATTACTAAAAAGAAATTAGTCTAGCACAACTGATCCTGAAAAGAAAAATAAATATTCAGTGAGACACTAGCTTTAATCAACAAAAAAAGAATTTATTCATGTTTTTAAAATGAAAATAAAAAGTTCTAACCTTTACAGTTATACCAAAAAATTCTAGCCTAAATAGTAGTTGTTACATTTAAACTTTAAGCTTTTACAACCCCCGAAGGCGAGACATCGTGTTTTACACTTCACTTTTTTGTCTGTTATACATTGCTGTTAATGCACTGCTCTTCAATAAGTCTATTGGAGGGAGTTTTGTTGACTTACTCTTTTTCAGTCCTGCTGTGATGGACTTCGCCCGATTTCACACTTTTTCTTAACACTTAGAAAGCTCACTACAGCTTTTATTGTCGAAACTGGTACTTTTACTTAGCGGCTTCTGAAGAAAATTAGCCTACTTCGGCTAGATGGAAAATAGCCTCTCGGCTAGACGGTACTGCCTGGTCTGCGGCTCGATCGAAAAAAGCCTCGCTGGTAGTTTCTCAGGCCCTTAAATAATCGTGCGATTTTTGCCGGTAATATCCGGACGCTCCAATCAAAACTCCGGGTCAAACATTTCGCCAATCGCGGCCTGGCGGTAGGTTCGATCAGCTACCCGCACCACACAGTATATACTGAATGTCCTGAAACTTTTGTTTAATATACCGGTCGATATTTTAAAATAAAAATAAATACAATTTGAAGTGAAGAATCAGTAACATCGCATGGTCTTAAAATCCAGGAAAAAATGAATGTTACATTTACCCCCTTCCAAAAAGAAATAGACTACACTAGTCTATTAAACTAAGGCTACTGATGAAAAGGTACAAAGTGGTACACTATCACTTAATACTAAGGTCAGAACTTAAAACAAAATTACAAACTTCGGTCCTTACTACTAGACTTAATTCTATTAAGCACTAATATTAAGTACAATGAAAACCAAATGAAAATTTTTGCATGTACACAAGAATCTTATAACTAGACTTAACTTAATTAAGCACTAAGGTTAAGTACATCAAAAAGCAAATAAAAATCCTTGCATGAACATAAGAAATACCTGTTCAAAGTAACAATCGCGGTCTTCTTATATAAAAGAATCAGCTCTGTTATTGTTACCAAAACAAAAAAAATAACTGTCTAGACTCTTGTCTAAATCAAAAAAAAAGTGAACTGAAATAAAATATGAACCCCCCCTTAAAATCTTTTAAGGATTGTCTGAAAATTTTTTATTTCAGCAAAAGAAATTTATAAAAATTCTTAAATAAAGAAAAAAAAATAAAAAAATGATTCTAGTGCAAACACTTACACTAAAAGGAAAAGTCTTGTCAGACCATTTAGCACAAGGCCAAAAAAAAATAATATCTGGATAAATATCCAGACAAACGCTCGGGAAAAATCGCTATCCATGCTCTAGCTCATCGCTAAGAGGACATTCTAAATCTAGTATCACTACTAGTCGCACTCAGAAAATAATCGCACTCTATATCGCAATGTCGACGTCCTAAGACATCTAGACATGCTAAAGTCGCTAGGGAAAACGCTCTGGTTGATCGCCAGAAAACACGTCAGCTCATCGCCAACAACACACTCTGGTATCGCCAGAAAAAAAACTCGGCTCCTCGCCAAGAAAACACTCTGTAAATAGTCCTCGACTACACAAAGTCTGCGTTCTAAAAGAACAAACTCGCCATGAACATAGTGAGCAGCTATAAAAGCTAACTAAATCACTATAAGCGCAGTGAATAGCTACAAAAGCTAAAATTCACTCTTAACACAGTGAATAGCTATAAAAGCTAAAATTCACTCTAAACACCGTGAATAGCTATAAAAGCTAAAATTCACTAAACTGAATGATCCTGCTTCAAAAAGCAATGTTCACTAAGAACAGAATGATTAGTCCGCGCGCAACTAACATTCTAGGAAACATTCCCAACATAACTATATGAGACAGCAAGTCTCGAAATAGGACCTCCCTAAAGTCATAGTCCTATATAGGAGTCCATAAGCAAAACGACTCAAATCTCGCATTTTGAGCACATGCCCTCAGGCAACCAACATACACCGAAATATATACAGAAATATGTACAGTAATATATACAGAAATATATACAGGAGTTCAAATCCCTAACTCTTGGTTATGATAACTCCATACTGAGCTTGGTGAAAGCTCTTAGCAAAGCTAATCAAATCTTCGGCACATCGCACCAAAGTGACAAATCTGCCTAGAAACATGAGCCAGAAAAAAAAACGCTCTCCGTCATTCTTCAGGGTGGCTACACAGAGAAATAAAACTTAACCAGCATTGCGCCTCTTCAAGTTGCATGAAGAACCCTCGTGTACTGGTCTCGCCCTAGAACAACAACGAAAAACATTCAATCCATCCCACATAACAGGAGACAAACACTTCACCACGATATACTGAATGGTGGAGACAAAAAAATACAGAATTGGTGACCCTGGAGTCCACCAACAAAAGGGAGTAGATTATAGCATCCACTAAACTAAAACGGTGTCTACCACACCACCATAAGTCAAAAAAAAATAATCAATAGGGTGTTCCGAAATACACTACTGCCAACAGCCTGTCACCACTAATAGGCTAATTGGAGCTGAGGTCGACTACAGTAGTTAGGCTCTCCTTTGGTTCAAATAGAAATAACCATTGGGTAACAAAACCTTTAAAGGTCCCAAAGGTCAAACGTTCACCCCCCATAGACTACCCTTCCAATCAGTCTGTTCCTCAGGAAGACTAACTCCCTGCCAAACGTCGTAACGGCATCTGTTAGCACCCGGTGCATCACAGCCTGTAAAAACAGATAACTCATGGGATACAACCTAAAAGGTTTACAAGGTTGACTTAACCAAGCTTCTTACGGAAATTTCCAAAAAACGAAACTGAGCTTAAAAAGCTACATGAAGCAAAAATTTCTCAAATTTTTGGTGGCAACGCAACAAAACTTTTGAAGACGACAAGAGCTTTTCCAGCTTAATCAGAAACAAGAAGAAAACATCGTTGACAGCTAAAATATTCGATCATGGTGTTAATCGTCTCCCTAGACAATAGCCTCTAGAAGAAACTGCTACAGGTATCAGGCATAACCGTTTTCTGTCAGCCCAAACTTCTAGATTACCTCTTAGAAATCTAAAAATTCGGTTAGGAATCTTCCTTCACTGCGCTTAGCCTCTCTTGACAAGGTTCTCATCTCGGTATCCGATTTTGATCATTTCTTTGTGAAACGACTGTCTTACTCTGCTCTCATCTCCTGTAAATGATCAGCCTTTAGTTCTCCTGCAGAACTTCAATTTTCTATCCATCTGATAGTATACCGAAAAAAACTCATCAGACGCCTATGAGTCTATTCAAAAAAAAATTTTTAAAAAAATTAGTGACTCAAAGGTAACGTTTAAACGGCTCTGAAAAAAATAGAAAATACCCTTAGTTTGTCAATTCAGAAGAAGGTCTAAATCAAAATAATCCAAGTCTTAGACTTACTGGATAAACCAAAATCAATTTACTCTTAATTGCACCCAAAATATACCACTAAGGTAATAAAAATACACCCTCTCGGGTAGCAAACTTTGAAATTGCTCTTATACATTTTGACTCTACATCATACAACACGAGCTTCATCCTGCGCTTGTCCTAACTCAAGATCACCTTGGATTGCCTCTAATCAAAATTTCGCTTCCAAGTGTCAAGAACTGGATATTATTTGGGGTCATAAGCAAATCAAATCCCGCGACCACCGACATACCAGTCTTATGATATATCCTGAGTGTGACTCCTTCGCAAGCTCGCAAAACTGAGTCGATGCTAAACATCAACTACAATCAACCTAAGTTTGGGATATGGCCAATACCCAAAACCTTAGCAAAAACTATAAAAGTAAGCTATCCTCAGCTCAACTTTTATAACAGTCAAAAAAAAGACGAGGTCGTCACCTCTACAGAGCAACATCAAACAAAAATAAACTAAAGCAATTAAGATAGTGTAAATATAAATTATTCTTCTTCTGACAAACTTTCATTAGGGTTAGGTTCATTGAATGGTTTTAAGTCTTTAATATGCCATCGTCCTACTTTAGTCCCATCTAAATTAACTAAACCATAAACTAAATCCGAAATCTTTTCTCTAATCACGCAATGCACATACTTAGGTACCAACTTAGATGTGAATTTATCAGCTGCACTGGAAAGAATTTTATTTTTTCGCCAAACGTGATCACCTATATTAAAGGCAAAATCCCTTTTCCTAAGATTGTAAGACTTACTGTTCCGTTCATAAGCCTTATGTATCCTACTACGCACGTCGGTGAAAATATCTTTTAAACCCTTTAAATTTTCGGCGTACGCGCCCCTGTTACCCGGAATTATTTCGCTGTCAGCATTGACATCCAAGTCTAAGTTTTTATAATATGATCCAGATAGAGGTATATGTCTGCCGTAAACTAAGAAAGACGGTGTGAACCCTGTTACTTCGTGTCTCGCGGTATTTATCGCTTGTTGGATTTTGGAAATATTGCTATCCCAAGTGTCATGTGAATCCACGTAACTTCTTAAAGCGGTCCCGACTGTTCGGTTATTACGTTCCACAAAATTACATTGGGGAGAGTACACGGGATTAAAACGGATGTTAAAACCATAAGTTTCACTTAAGCTCTTAAAACTCTTAGAGGTAAACTGAGTACCGTTATCGCATATCAAGAGCGATGGAACACCGTGGATTAGAAAGACATTATTTTCCAAAATTCTCTCTATATATCCAGCTTTAGAGCTTTTCAAAGGAAATAGCATGGTATACTTTGTAAACCAGCAAGAAACCACGAGAAGCCATTTATTTCCCTTTTTTGAACGTGGGAATGGGCCTACTAGATCAGCTGCTATGACTTGAAAAGGGTAATTAACCGTTTTCTCTTTTCCCATCAGTCCCATAGGTAGTGTATTTGGAGATTTCTGCGCTCCACATACTTCACAAGTCCTCACAAACTTTACGATGTCAAAACGCATTTTTGGCCAATAATACTGTTCCTGAACCCTGTGAAGAGTTTTATAAAAGCCAAAATGACCAGAAGTAGGAGGAGTGTGACACATGTCTATAACTTCCTCTCTCTGTGGTTTAGGAACTAGTATTTTCCACTCGGGTACATTAATTTTTAAAGGCAAACTGGTTTGGGATAAATTTGTACACGAAATCATTTTCCACCTTCCACTGTGGAAAATTTTGAGGAGATTCTTTAATTTGCTGCCGTAAATTGTCGTACCATGGGTCAATGCGATCTACATCTACTGTATCAATTCTTACGCCAAACTGTGCATTAAGACTGTTTTCGTCCGCTGTATGATCTGGGATTCTTGACAAAGCATCAGGAATAACATTGTGGACTCCTTTTCTATGAATTAAAGTAAACGTGTGTTGTCTCAGCCTAATCGCCCAACGCGCTAGTTTGCCACTAGGGTTTTTAATAGAATTAAGCCACAATAAGCTATAATGATCTGTTATGACCGTGAAAGGAACACCTTCTATGTAAGGTCGAAACTTTTCGATGTTAAAGAGTACTGCTAAACATTCTTTTTCAACAACCGAATAGTTACGTTCAGCCTTTGATAAAGTTCTACTGGCATACGCTATCACCCTTTCCTCACCATTGATTTTCTGTGTTAGGACGCCCCCTAAACCGGTATTAGAAGCATCACTAGAAATATAAAAACTGTTGGGAAAAATCTGGTTGGGATAAAATTGGAGCTGAAACCAATAGCTCTTTAATCTTTATAAAAGATCTTTCTGCTGCGTTTGTCCAATCTATCGATTGTCCTTTTTTCGTCCTTTCAAAAGATCATTAATAGGTGACAACAAGGTAGAAAAATTCTCAATAAAACGTCTATACCATGAACACATTCCTACGAAGCGCTTAACTTCCGTAGTATTAGTAGGTCTCGCATAATTAACCATGCTTGCTACTTTATCCGGATCGGTACGCAAGGAATTTGAGCCTACAATATAGCCTAAAAACTTTAGAGAAGTTTTGAAAAAATCACATTTGCTCAAATTTATCGTCAGTCCGGCCTCTTTCAATTTATTTTTTACTTCTTTAAGTAAGCGAATATGCGATTCGAAGTCTTCTGATGTTACTTAAAATATCATCGAGATAGGTAAAAATATGTGGCTCATATTTCGGACCAAATATAGCGTCCACTAAACGTTGCTGAGTTTAAGCAGCGTTCTTTAGACCAAACGGCATAGTTACGAACTGAAATAGACCTCGGCCTACTACTGCAAAAGCGGTCTTTTCCTTAGAGGATTTGTCTAAAGGAATTTGCCAGAAAGCCTTTCTAAGATCTATCGAGGATACATACTTAGCATTCCTGAGTGATGTCAAAATTCTGTCGATGTTCGGTAATGGATAGTTATCAAATTTGCTGACCTCGTTGAGCTTTCTACCGTCAAAGCATAGACGATTTCACTCCGAGTTTCAACATTTCGTCTAACTCCTTATTCAATACTTTTGACATGTTCGGAGACATGGCGATGGGCCTTGTCTTTACAGGATTGGCATCAGCCGTATCTATAGACATGGTGATTTTATTCGTTCGGCCTAACCTATCTTTACTACTTATTTCATTGAAAAGAGCTTATTACGTTTTCTGCGTTTAAGCGTTCCGTCCGCGAGAGATCATCTAGACGCGAGAAAAGGTTTTCTAAAGAACTTTCTGAATAACAATCTTTAAAACTTGTATTAGAATTGACTTCTAGGGACTGTGGATACCACGAATTATCTTTAAAATTTAGAAAAATTCCGAATTTTTGTGCAAAATCACATCCTAAAACCAAAGTATGTGATAGAGAAGGTACTACTAGAGTAGAGATTACTAAACAATGACCATTGCAGACTAGCGGCAACTCAACCGTACCTAAAACTTTTAGACGGCTGCCATCTGCAGTGGTAACACTTCTATTTTTGACATGGCATATTTTTATACTTAAACGACTTGAAATTTTAATACCATTCTGACCTATAACGGAGGCATTTGCACCAGAGTCAAGTAAAGCCGATAAATGGGCACCTAATAGATTTATCTTGATATGCGGTCTGTTATCTAAATATTTATGCACGAATAAAGGAGACAAGTGACCATTTGGAGAAGCAGGAGTTTTAACTTGAGCAAGAGAATTTTTATTAGACTTAAAAAAATCAGAAACTTTTTGTAACTATTAAGTCCAATCTGATCTATTGGAATATTTCTTTACTTAAGATCCTCTTTAGAATCTTTCTTTTATCCGCGACCGGACGTTCTGAGAAAGTACGACGGATTTCCAGTTCATAGTCTAATTCATATTCCAGTAGGTGATTTTAAAATTGAATGCTTCCATGATAAATGTATAAAATTTAAAAGAATTGTTTAAAAAAGTCGTTAAAATATTTCTCCTGTGCTCCCAATAGTCAAAAAAAATAAAAAAATATGTAAAGGCACTTAAAATATGTAAACTTCTTTACCAAACATTTAAAAAATCTTCAACAATTTCAAAAAAAATTTCTAAGTATCGCCTTGTATTAAAACTCTTTTATTAAATATGTTAAGAATTTCCTATAAAAAATCTCTAAATATCGTTTCGTATATCAGCAAAGTATTTTTAATATTCATGCAAAATATAGGTGAGAAAAAAGAACAGTTTTTTGTTCGGTTATCTGCAAAATAAATCAACAATGCAAAATTAAAGTCGACCAACACATCTGCCCATCTGAACTATAAAGCCAGCTTTTAAGAAAAAAGTAGGAATCTCTTATCTTAGAGTCAACAACAAAATTCAAATATCTATATCAGATAAATTGAAATAAAAAAATTCTACAAATTTCCTGCTTTTGTCTTACAGCTATAGTGTAGTTTCGTTTAATTAATATTATGAAATAAAATATCTGCAAAGTTAGAGCTTTTATTTTGTTCGAAAGCTAGTACACTGAACCCTTTTTTTAAAAAATAAAATTCCAAAAGCCCCGCGTTGACAGCGCTATTTTTATTGTGACGTCTTTTTATGACATGCTAAACTGTCCTCAGTTTGAGGCATCTTTTTCCGTACCCTGTGAGAAGTTGTTTGTCCCACGCTTGAGCGCAATTTTGTAAGGTGTGCTAATTTTGCTTTATTTTTCGCCCCATGTAGACTGCGTCATTTTGTAACATTTTTAAATACTGGACGCCCCAAGCTTGAGCACAATTTTCTTGCAGCCCCGCTTTAATTTCTGATAATGAATTGAGTGAGACCTGATTTTAAAAGAACTAAAGAAATTAAAGAAATACTAGCTCAGTTTTCCTTGGTAGAGAGATATGGGTAAGAGATAATTTTTGTACGTCTTTTTGGAATTTAATTCTATTTTTAAAGAAACCTCAGTTGTACGACTTTTTTTTGGGCACCACTCATTTTAAAATAGAAACGGTTTAACTTCAGCTAAGAAAAATGAGAAAAAACTGAAGTGTTTTATGGATATTACTAAAAAGAAATTAGTCTAGCACAACTGATCCTGAAAAGAAAAATAAATATTCAGTGAGACACTAGCTTTAATCAACAAAAAAAATGAATTTATTCATGTTTTTAAAATGAAAATAAAAAGTTCTAACCTTTACAGTTATACCAAAAAATTCTAGCCTAAATAGTAGTTGTTACATTTAAACTTTAAGCTTTTACAACCCCCGAAGGCGAGACATCGTGTTTTACACTTCACTTTTTTGTCTGTTATACATTGCTGTTAATGCACTGCTCTTCAATAAGTCTATTGGAGGGAGTTTGTTGACTTACTCTCTTTTCAGTCCTGCTGTGATGGACTTCGCCCGATTTCACACTTTTTCTTAACACTTAGAAAGCTCACTACAGCTTTTATTGTCGAAACTGGTACTTTTACTTAGCGGCTTCTGAAGAAAATTAGCTACTTCGGCTAGATGGAAAATAGCCTCTCGGCTAGACGGTACTGCCTGGTCTGCGGCTCGATCGAAAAAAGCCTCGCTGGTAGTTTCTCAGGCCCTTAAATAATCGTGCGATTTTTGCCGGTAATATCCGGACGCTCCAATCAAAACTCCGGGTCAAACATTTCGCCAATCGCGGCCTGGCGGTAGGTTCGATCAGCTACCCGCACCACACAGTATATACTGAATGTCCTGAAACTTTTGTTTAATATACCGGTCGATATTTTAAAATAAAAATAAATACAATTTGAAGTGAAGAATCAGTAACATCGCATGGTCTTAAAATCCAGGAAAAAATGAATGTTACATTTTATATATACATATATACGATTTCTCAAAGATAAAAAAAGATATCCGGACAAATCTAAATGCATTTTGAAGAGGAAGAGTAGTTCTTTCGGACCGCATTAATGGTTTCATAAAAAAATTACCTTTCGATATAACATAAACTCAAATATCTCTAAAAACCGTGATTTTCGAACTTGTAGGTTAGAATATCTCAAAAACCGGAGCCATCAGAGAAATTCTGACCTCGGGTTCGAATTTAGCTCGTCAAAAACCTTCGGTTTTCTGGTTTCCCTGTGTTATTAACGACTGTCATCGTTGATGTTCCTATTTGACTGATATACAATTACGTAATTTAATGTATTGTTGTCAAAGTTGCAAAAAATAAAATTGTAAAGAGTAAAATATGCATGAAATCAATTTTGTAAGAAATTATTAGTAATCTGCAATAAAAATAAAATGCAATGTCTCCCTCTCTTTGTCTCTGTCCGTTAGTGCGCTTATCACTCGAGAACCACTTATCCGATTTACGTGTTTTTTTTTTGTAATTCATACGTATGTTCTCTGGCCAGGTTAAAGGATATATTTTATTACGTTAGGTAACATAAAGAATAAGCAGTGACGGAAATAGTGAATCAAGTCGAAAAAACGTTTGACACTAGCGCACTCTCTTGCAATACGCTGCCTAAACCATTCAATATGGAACAATATCTTAGCAAAGAACATAATATATATAAAATGCAACGTCTCTCTATCTGTCTGTCTGTCTGTCCGTTAGTGCGTTTATCACTCGAGAACCACTTATCTGATTTATATTTTTTTTTAAATTTATGCATATGTTCGTTAGCCAGGTTATATAATAATAATAATAATAATCTATATATGGTATATATATATATAAAACGCAACGTCTCTCTGTCTGTCTGGCCGTTAGTACGCTTATCACTCGAGAACCACTTATCCGATTTACGTGTTTTTTTTTTAATTCATACATTTGTTTTTCTGGCCATGTTATAGGATATATTTTATTACGTCAGGTAACATAAGAAATAAGCAGTGACCATAATAGTGAATCGAGTCCACGCGAGCAATGTCGCGGGCACGGCTAGTTTAAAATAAACTTAGAAAAACTGAAATTTTGTGAAAAAAATTCAAATTTATTTATATTAAATTCATGAGATATATCAGAGTATTTTAATACGAAATGAGTCTACGACAGATTTATCTGTGTGGTTGATATACCGGCGACTCGTAAAAGGTAGGGATTATGGAATCTTTGGCACATTGACACTATAGATGACCGATATTATCATATTTGTGACTTTTACCTGTGACTTAGATAGTCACAGGTAATACCTGCGACCCAATTCTTCGCAAAGCAGCGACTTTAGTCGCTGTTTTAAATACTCGCTGCATACGCAGATGTCACACATTCGCCCGACCTGAATTTCATGATCGGCGACGGCGCCTATCGTCTCGTTACAGACAATAGTCGCAGTCGGCGACGACTCACAGGTACACGATATTGGACTGTCACGTTGCCGTTGGAAGATCCCTGGCTCAAATAGCTACAAAGGAAAATTTTGTTGTATAAATTTATATGTAAATATTTATATAGGTATATTTAGGCAGAAAGATGTTAATAAAAAACTAATAAAACAACAAAAGTACTCTGAAAATGAATTTAAAAAATAGTTAAATAACAGTACACATACATGAAAATATCAGAAATAAAGGGTCATAAAATTGACTGGCTGTGACAAGGGCCATTGTCGATAATTAAGCAGCAGTAGTTTCGGATTTCCGGAGATTTCGGACGGAGTAACGCAGCGACCTAAGTCGCTATTAAAAGAAGCTGTGACTTATAAATCACCGTCGCAGATATACCTATAACCTAAGAGTCGCTGTTTAGCTCATCGCCAATTGACAGAATACAACTGTTACCACTATAGGCGCTTTATTTTCGTATCATCAGAAGCGATGATTGAATCATCGAGTGCAAAAATGAAGTGTTTCTTTTAGTGATGATAACGGTTCTGTAGTACCTTAATGTAAATATAACTTAAGTAAATTTTAAATAATATCACGAAATACTAGTTTTTTATTTAGTTTATTTTAAATGACTTATAATTTCTTACAAAGTAGCTAAGTAGATTTATTATATATATATATATATATTATATATATATATATATATATATATATATATATATATATATATATATATATAGGTGTACAAGTATGAAATGCGGATTTTTTTTCTAAAAAAACATGTAAAATTCGGAAAAATGATGAAAAAGTGCTTTATTCAAAGTATGCTCCATCGCTTGTTATACTTTTTTACCATCTTTCGGGCAATTTGTGAATACCACGCCAGTAAAAATCTTCCCCTTTTGCTGCGAACCATTCATCGAGCCATTTTTTTACATCTTTGTACGAACCAAGGCGCTGCTCAGCAAGTGCGTGACCCATCGATGCAAACAAGTGGTAATCGGAAGCAGCTAAGTCTGGTGAATAAGCCGCGTGGGGTAGAACTTCCCGCTGAGTGCTTCCAACGTATCGTGAACTGGTTTTGCCGTATGTGATGGAGCATTGTCATGAAGAAAAATGACTTTGTGTTGCCTCTTTCGGTATTCTTGTCTTTTTTCAAGCAGCGAATGGTTCAGTCGGTCAATTGTTGTTGTTAACGTTTAGTATTAACCGTTTCCCCAGGTTTTAACAGCTCATAGTAGACCACGCCCCTCTGGTCCCACCAAACACAGCGCATCGTCTTTCTGCCAAAGCGATTCGGTCTTGCGGTCGATGTGGATGGTGTGCCTGGGTCTACCCATGATTTTTTGCGCTTAGGATTCTCAATATAAATCCACTTTTCATCCCCTGTAACTATACGATGCAAAAACGACTTCCTTTTGTATCGAGCGAGCAAAATGTCACACGTGTTTTTGCGCGCTTTTCCATTTGCCTGTCATTCAACTCATGTGGTACCCATCTACCGGTCTTCTGAATCTTTCCTATCTCTCGTAGCCGATTGGAAACAGCTTGTTGACTAACGCCCAATTGCTCGGCGAGTTGTTTTTGTGTTTGCGAATCATCTTCGTCCAACAATGCTTGCAATTCCACATCTTCGTATTTTTTTGGGGGTACTCCACCTTCCTTGTCTGCAACATCGAAGTCACCATTTTTGAAACGCCGAAACCATCGTTCACACTTATTTTGCGATGGAGCATGCTCACCATAAGCTTCTCGAAGTAATCGGTATGATTCAACAGCAGTTTTCTTCAAATGAAAACAAAAAATTAATGCTGTCCGCGAATGCTTTTTGTCCGGTATAAATTTCGACATATTAAACACAACGACACGACACTATGCACACACTTTTCCAATTTATCACTCGTGCGCGTCTGACTCTTGTTGATGACACAACAAAATGGCGTAGTGTCAAATCTTTATAGGACAAACTGCATTGGGGCATCCATATATATATATATATATATATATATATATATATATATATATATATATATATATATATATATAAACACGAAGCAGAAGAAAAACATGACTTTTAATTTAATGAAATCAAGGTCCTCTGCAAAGACCGGAATTATGCCAAACTAGAGATCAAAGAGATGATTGAAATAAAAAAAGATGAAAACACTGTGAATGATAGGTCTGACATAAGAGGAATCAGTCATATCTACACATATTTAATTAAAAAATAAACAAGGTGGCATGCATATCCTCTTAATAATACAAAATGGTATATATACTTAACATCAATAATAGTTTTTTTGGTTAAGACACCCATTATAGATAATAAAATTTAAAAAATCAATAAAAAATACGAGACACGATATATTGATAAGAAATATAGAATTTGAAATTCACAAACACACAAATATTTGACTTTCAAGGTATATACTCGTGAGTAAATTGTTTTATATTGTTGTTATAGTATAAATATTTTTAATGTCCGAGTGTGCCTAAAAATATTATATATTTTTTTAAAACCTGTAATTTGACTTAAAAGATTTTAACCTTGTATTTTATAATTTTAGAATGAATATTAAAAAATAAAGAATTTTTGAAAATGCCTAAAAAAATAAGGCGAAACGTCAAATAAACTAGTTTGTATTTATTTTCCAAAAGAACCTAAGTACCCAAGAAAAACCAATCAAGTTTATGTAAACAAAAGTTTCAACAAAAAAATTATTATATATATATATATATATATATATATATATATATATATATATATATATATATATATATATATATATATATATATATATATATTTGATATCGATTCAGTTTCTTAAAAAAAAAATTGTAGAAAAACTAATCTTGAATGAAAGTTTCAGGATTTTTGTGAGAAAGAACGGTGAGTTTTATCGTGAAATCTAAAAATTAGGTAAAAGTTTATCGGTATAAACGGGAAAATTCAAAAAAAGGAAGCATTCTATGACGATATCTTGAAACAACATATTCTTAATCTGAGCCCAAAACTACATCTATCCTGAAAAAATTGTAACTTTTGGTAAGACATAAGATAACCGATCTGCTTCCTCGCACCCTTAGAACCTTAATATACTCCTGGTTCTTTCGTGCCTTAAAACTGTTTACTTATTTTAATAACCATTATTAAAACTAGTATATTTAACGTTTTATAAATTACTGTTTACGCATGACGTAATAATTAAAGAAGAAAGTGTATCTGTATTCTATTCTATGGTTCAAAGTAATTATGTCAGTATACCATACTTAGTTGCCCATTAGGCCAAAATAGGTAAACCGGATCAAATGTGGTGCAATTATCCGATTTAATCAGTTCAAAGCAGTATCTTCTTCGGGAATTTACCAGTAACAAGATATCGTATAATTAGCCTCTCGTTATCGATATACCGACTGAGCAGCCCGGTTGGGACCTAATGAGGCAGAACAAAGTTCGATCAACTCATGGGCGGTCATATGAGAACAAATTGTTATATTGTCGTTTATTTGTGTATTTATTTGTTTAATTAATTTATTAATAAATGAAGAATCTATGGTTAGGTTATTGTTTTGTTTTTTTATTGGAAAATTCTCTAACTTAAACTATAAGACAGATATAACAGAATATAAATCTTGGCGCGACTAAAGAAGTTATTGGCTAATAGAGATTGTGATCTTTTAGTTTATTACAGTTCATCAAACTGTGAAATTTTACCACATTCGCTAAAAAACTTTAAGTTTAAAACTGGTATAATTGGGCAATTACGGGTTCAAGTTGACAAGAGCAGCAGCAAGCCAACTAAAGTGATAGTGCTGTGCGGTACAAGACTAAAAAAAATTATTTTAACCTATAATTAAACCGATAAAATTAAAATGTTATTCTTAAATCCTAAAAACTATTAACTTTTATCTGGGCCGGCCCTAGCTTTTTTTACCGCCGTAGGCAAACTCAAAAAATGCCGCCGCACCCAAGCGTAAAGAAAACTAAGTTAACCAGGAAAATGATATAACTCACAATTTACATATAGCAATACCCACAACTTCTGGGTATTTCTATAGACAGGAATAGACAGGCTTCTGGCAGAAGTATTTGATTTTACTACTCATTTATTTTCCAGATTCAAGTAATCGAAATATATTTTTGTGGGTTTTGTTTATTTTTTTTTGCGCTCTAGTAGTTCAAGCGGTCTTGCCGCCCCTAAATTTTGCCGCCGTAAACAGTTGCCTACCTTGCCTTCCGCCTAGAGCCGGCTCTGCTTTCATATATATATATATATATATATATATATATATATATATATATATATATATATATATATATATATATATATATATATATATATATATATATATATATATATATATATATATATATATATATATATATATATACACTGGTGAGCAAAAAAATTGACTCAAACTATGGGGCTTCATTTAATACGGATCCTAGAATTTAGTGTTCATATATTTTTACGGATTTTACTATCATTTGAAAGCCTATTCATTTTCTTTCTAATGATACCAAATTCCACAGCATGCTTTTTATTGATTAAAATGATTGAAACAGGCAACAAGGATTGAAAAAAGGCCGTAGTGCTGCCACCGGCGTTATTGCATTTCCGAAAGAACTATTACTTATGTATGTGTACAAGTTAGATATACTTAAATAAATCAGTACACTGCTCTACCGGGGTATATATATATATATATATATATATATATATATATATATATATATATATATATATATATATATATATATATATATATATATATATATATATATATGTATATGTATATACAGTCGACACTCTATATAGTGAAAGACCAAAATGTTGACCGAAATTTCACTATAGAAAGTTTTTCACTATATAAAAAAAAAAAATCCGTATATATTGCTATGTATGTATAATATTCTAGGTCTTGAAAAAATTGCACTATAAAGAGTTTTTCACTATATAGAGTTTCACTATAAACAGTGTCGATTGTATATGTATATATATGTATATATATACATATATGTATATATATATATATATATATATATATATATATATATATATATATATATATATATATATATATATATATATATATATATATATATATATATATATATATATATATATATATATATATATATATATATGTATGTATATATATATATATATATATATATATATATATATATATATATATATATATATATATATGTATATATATATATATATATATATATATATATATATATATATATAGTTATATATATATTATATGAAATATAACATTGTTAAGAACAAAACTCAACTGGAAAATACAAATTTTAAATTTTATGGAAGTGGGTAGCAGCCACTTCCATAAAATTGAAGTGGCTGCTACCAGGTATAAATTTTAGTGTCTCTCCCTAATTCACAACCAACTTTCTGAAGTTGAATAGTTAACACTTGATTTGGCGTGAAGCGACTTTATGGACGACATAGTTTGGGTTCTGTTATATTTTTTTTGCGAATAGCGTAGATGAATAGCACGGTCAGAAAATACGTCTATAAGTAGCCAATATCCTTAATTTAATTCAAGGTTTCAAGTTATTGCTACCTTTGAAGTAGTACCCAAAACACAAATTTACTTCGGGTAGAAGTGGCTCACCACAAAAGTTATAAAGCTAAATTTTCCCTAGCATAATAGAAAATTTGAGCAGAATAAAGTGTCATCAGTTGATGACATTTTCTTTTATATTGAGCTTTTATTTTAATTATGAATAAACAGTTAGATCTACAAGTAATACGTGGGCCGCCTTTTAATTTTTTACAAACGAGCACAAGATGGCGCTATTGAGATGTGACATTGCAATTGTTGCAGAATTTGACATTTGTTATTGTTAAAACAGTGGCAGCTCAGAAATTGTTTTATTTACAGTGAGCGTTTTAAAAAAAATAGTTTTGTGAACAAATGGAAATTTCACATGATGGCTTTTGTTGGATGATTTTTTACGATTTTAGTAAAGGGCTAACTCAACAACAATGCCTCGAATCGCTTCGTTCAACTTTTGGTAATAAAGCACGATCAGAAAAGACTGTTTACAATTAGTTTCGTCATGGTGGTGCTTCCGTCAGCGAAGAATTTCGTGAGGGTCGGTCAAAATCGATTGTTGTTCCAAAAAACATCGATGCTGTGCGCAACATGATTGAAGAGGATTCGCATGTGACTTACTGTGAGATAGAGGCATCCTTAGACATATTGAACATTGCAGTACATTCGATTTTACACGAACGTTTAGCTGTGAAAAAGATCTGTTCGCGATGGATTCCGCATAATTTGACCGAAACTCAAAAATAGGCTCGTGTCAATTAGTCTAAGAAATTGCACAAAAAATTGGACCGAGGACATGCCAAAACCGTATACAACATCGTAACAGGAGATGAAATTTGGATGTATTCGTATGAGCCTGAAACTAGCAGCCAAACAGTCAACTGTTTGGGTGTTCCAAGATGAACCGAATCCAACAAAAGTGGTTCGTTCGTGAGGGCACTTCCAAGAAAATGATCGCTTGTTTCTTTGGTATACTGGACATGTTGCAACCATTGCTTTACAGGATTGAAGAACAGTTAATGCTGAATGGTATTTAAAAATTTGTTTGCCAGAAGTCATCGATGAAATGAGAAAAAACACCCGAAAACTTCGCTTCATTCTTCATTATGACAATGCTAGCTCTTACATAGCACGTCAAACAATTGATTATTTGACAGAGAAAAACATCAAATTAATGTCTTATTGCCCGTATTCACCTGATTTATCGCTTAACGACTTCTTTTTGTTCCCGAATGTCAAAAAAAAAATGCGTGGTCAGCGATTTTCACCACCTCAACAGGCTGTTGAATCCTTCCAAGACCTTGTTTTTGAGAGATCAACTTAAGAGCGGAAAAAATGTTTCGAGAATTGGTATGAACGCATGCAAAAGTGTATAAATTTTAAAGACGAATATTTTGGGAAATAATAAAACGATTTGTACCAATTTTTTTTCTTTTATTGTTTTTATAAAAACTTAAAAGGTAGTCCTCCTACTAAACAGTGGATAGTATAATCTTCTTGTGTCAATAGAACAACTGGTCAGACAAATATGGACATTTGTAATTAAAAAAAAAAAATGCCATTTTACAACTCTGTAAACAAAAGAGAGTAGGGAAGATGTTTATATCAACAGAATTTGGAAATAACATCAATTAAAATAGATATGGTAATTAATCCGGCTAAATTCTATTGCCTATTTCGATTAATATTTTTATCTCGCCAATTTCTCTTTGCTTTAAACATTTTTCCCGCGCTCTTTTGTATTTATTGTTGTAAAATGGCCTTTTTAGTGTTCCGTACGGAACATTTATAAGATCACTTTGGTGTCCGTCCGTCCGTCCGTCCGTCCGTCCGTCCGTCCGTCTGTCTGTCTGTCACACCCGACTTTCTCCGACACTATTTGACATAGAAAGTTGAAATTTGGCACTAATATAGGAATTGATGGTCTCATCAAAACCGTGCAGTTTTAAAGGTTAAATTTTGACCTAAGGGGTTAGTTTTGGAGGGTGAAGTCGAAAGTGAAAAAAAATTACGAGTGGGGTGTCAAATGAAAGCTCGTAAAAACACGAGTTCAAAAATACATATAATGTAATATTTGCGCACACTTTTCTTTGTATTATTTTTAAAAAAGTGCGAAAAATCGCTGTCCCCCCTTATCTCGGAAAGTACTGATTAAAAAATTTTGAAAAAATTTTGGAATATTCTCTACAGGTTGTAGATTGAACGAAAATTATCACGAGTGCATTACCTTTAATAATTTATCTGGTATATAAAAAAAATTCCAAGGTCATCAGTTTTCAGTAAAGATCGGAAAAAAACTTTATTGAAAACTCGTTGGGATGTATTTTGTGAAGTCACTGATCATTTTATACTTCCGTAACAAAAACTTTTTAAAAGCAATCAATGTACGGAACAGTAACTGCACAGGTCCAACTTGCACGTGACCGGTTATTTCTAATACAATTCTAAAAACTACAACTGAATTTTTTGAATATTGAGTTCTAGTTATTGTTCAAGTATAATTTTCATATAATTACTTGAAAGAAAATTGATGATCTAAAATGATTATGGATATAAATAAACTTTAATTTTTGTATGTTTTCGATAATTGCATTTAACTGTGGTTAAGTGGGAAAATTCATTCCAGTAAATTATTATGTTTTATACTATCACAACAGGAATATATGAAGAATGCTTGAAGAAAAGATCTCTCTCTCCACTCTCTCTGCCCTCAGCTTACTAATTAGATTTTTATTATCCGTATTTTTTGCTCTTTTATTCAGTTCAAACCATTAAAAGAATACAAGGCAAGGTGTTCGATCAATGTTCTGACTTGTGTTATATTAATATTCGAAAAACTTGAGTCTTTTATATGTCGTTCACATTGCCTTTCATTCATTTTCAACGAATAGTTTTTGAGAAAAACAATCTTAAATAAATTCGTAAAATATTTATTTCCTCTAAAAATCTACAAATTAATATATTTTGACATTTGATAAATTTTAATATAAATAAATAAGAAAGTACTTCTGAATTCAGATCAGCTATGTTTTTCAGTGTTGTACCAGTTTTGATTATAATAATATCCATCTTTGGTTGATTCGAATAGCTAAACTGTTCTAAAGTTTAATGACTTAGAAGCAAATTTTTTGTTAAAAAAATCATTATTGCGAGCAATGAAAATTATAACACGCCACTGACACACGAACGCAAGTAACAAGAACTGATCCACTCGAATTACACTAGACATGTTCTAATCACACAGCTCCTTAGGTAAATTTGAGGAGCATGATTTAATCCAAAAAAGGATTCATTTCAGCGATACCAGGTGGCGGTCGGTCTTATTTCTTGGAAACCAATCTTTGATAGAGGCATTATACATTTTGCACAAATTTGATGAAATTTAATATATAAATCTTCTACTTCTCACTTTAATACAGGGCCGTAGTTTTAATAGAAGCAGCCCCCTCTAGATAACTATGTTACCCCCTCAACTAAACTTTTTGCTTCAACGATATCTACATTATTTTTGATACAGTATTTCATGTAAATAAGTATATCCATATTTGTTTAACGTATGAACACAATGAAAGGAGGGTTAAAAAGGGAACACAAAGTATAACCCTGGTTAACGGAAATTCAGTTTTATAAAGCTCTTTACTGGAGTCGAATCTGTGCAAGAGTTTAATAAAAACAATAATTCTGACATTGCGTAGCATAAGTGATGATGGTTATAACCAGAAAACCTAGTTTTGGATGGGTGGAGAGGTATCACACAGTTAACGTGTTTTAATTATAGGAGTGATTTTATCCAATACATTTATTGCGAAAACAGGCGATATAAGTTGACTTCCACTTAGCCCTGATTTGACGCTGATGGATTTTTCGATAACAATCCTCCCTGGGATAATTAAAATCAAATATCTCGCAACAAATTGCAACGATCAAGAAAATAAGTTTTTGTGCAATGATTCGCTTGGAAGAGTGTCTGGGATAATACGGCTCATATTAAGTGCCGTTATTTAAAAAAAATAATAATTTTTTAAGGATCGTAGTTTGATATACAATAAAAATAAAGTTGATTTTTACTCTCAATATTATAAAATAAACTTTTTATGGGACACTTAGGGAGGAGGGGGGATGATCAGCTGCATCCAGTTATGTTAATATCTCAAGGACGTTAGATATCATAATAGCATTACAAGGGTATTTTTTGCTTGGACACTTAGGAAAAGTTATTTAAAAAAATAAAATGATTATTGTAGGTAAAAACTCTTGATATCTGACAAAAAAAAAACGTTATATAGATGTTATTTACAATTCTCCGTTGAATTCAAAACATTTAATGATGCAGCCCTACCAAAAGTGACTAACAGTTCATTTCTCAACTCTAAACTACGTTTCTTTTAATTATACTATTATATCAAAATTCATTTCGTTATCTAAAATCATTTTATCATGTCGCCGGTGATAATAAACTTGTCTGTGAAACACGTTAGTTTGGAGCCATTCATGCCAGAGTCGGACCGTTGTGTCACTTTCATAACGCCAACACACTGCTCCTGGATTAATTTTATTTCTTATTATTAATTATGCAGCTGCATTTATTTATTTAGATAGGAGAGTTCTTGAGTGGCTGACAGCATTTTAGAAATTTACAGTGGCTATTTATTTCAAGTAATTCCCGTGTAGAATATTCCAGAAATTAAAAAAGAGAATATTCTAGAAACGTATAAACATATCTCAGTCTGTTTGATAAGTAGAATGTTATATTTCGAGTGATTTTCGTGTAGAATGTTTATAAAAACAGTGTTTATGGTGACTGTTCCTCACCTGGAGCTATATAAAACTAAGTTCGTCTGATTTATGACTACACTGTTCTAGAAATTGTTAAAAATGTGTTATATCCCGTCTAATTAGTGAACATACTTTGGTATACCGAAATGTTTTGGAACCTTGTTAGAAATTATGTGTGAAAATGGTTTATTTGGATTTTTTTCGACACAAAATGCTTTAGAATTTCATGAAAACCATTTTATTCTGTCTATGTATCACTTAGAGCTTTATAAGTCTTATAGACACTAAGTATATCATCTCATTTACTAATTGGATTTGTAAAAAATGTGTATCTTGAAAGATTTTGACATAAAAACAGTCTAGAAATTTGTAAAATTATATTCATTCAAACAACTGTTTGGCCTAGTATAACTATTACCACGCCAGCTGTTCAGCCTCTCAAAAATCATAAAATTAGGTCATATTGAATCATATCTTAATAAATAATTTTATGTCGCTTTTGAAAAAATATACTAACACGTAGGCTGAAAAGTTTTTGGTCTGACACATAAATGTCGTCCTTTTCAAAAAATCCATATGGTTTTTAGGAAATACCAACCTTTAAACGATACGTGTCAAAATTTCATGACATTTCGACGATTAGCTTACAAGTAACAGTGGTTTTAGTGAGGCTACTTTTGATATTTTCAAAACAATGGAAAAAATCGAATTTCGTGTGTTGATTAAACACTATTTTTTTGATGGGAAAAAATACCGTGGTTTGATAAGTGTTACGGGGACTTCCGCCTCTGAAAAATCACTCATCATTTATTGGTATGTTGAATTTAAAGGCGGTCGTACAAACACAAATGATGCTGAAGGCTCTGGCTGCCCAAATGAGGTGATTACACCGAAAAACATCAAAAAAATTCACAAAATTGTTTTGGATGACCGTAAAGTGAAATTGTGTGAGATAGTGACACCCTAAAGATAGCAAAGGAACGTGTTGGTCATATTTTGCATGAAGATTTGGGCATGAGAAAGCTCTGTTCGAAATGGGTACCGCGTTTGCTCATAGTGGAACAAAAATAACAACGCTGTTTGGACCTGTTTAAGCGTAATAAAAAGGATTTTTTCATACGATATGTGACAATGGATGAAACATGGATCCACCACTATACACTGGAATTAAATCGGCAGTCAGCTGAGTGGACAGCAGCCGGTGAAAAGCTGCCCGAAGAGACCAAAGGCACAACAGTTGGCTGGGAATGTTTTAGCCTCTATATTTTGGGATGCGCATGGAATAATTTTCATCGACTATGCTGAAAAGGGAAAAAACATTAATAGAGAATATTATATAAAGTTATTGGTGCGTTTGAAGGCAGAAATCGCAAAGGCCCCAAATGAAAAGGTAAAAAGTGTTCTTTCATCAAGACAATGCACCGTGTCACAGGTCAATGGCTACGATGGCAAAATTGCATGAATTTCCAGATTTCACCCCCAGCGACGCAGATCTCAAAAAAATGCTCGCGGGAAAGAGATTTGGCTCCAATGAAGAAGTTATCGCCGAAGCTGAGCCCTATTTTGAAGGCAAAGACCAAATCCTTCTACAAGAAAGTTATAGAAATGCTAGAAAAGCGTTAGACTGATTGCTCGCTCTTGAAGGAGACTATATTGACGAATAAAGTAGAATTTTGCCAAAAAAATGGGTTTCCGCAGCTAGATCAAAAACTTTTCTACCTATTTGTTATATATTATAATGCGGTCGTAATATTAATCTAATCTCTATAAAATTTGACGTTTAAATTTCATAAAATATAAAACAGGAGATATGTTATAAGTAAGCAAGTTAATAAGTGGTGATTTTTTCATTAATTAATACGTATCGCGTATTTTATATGTCTACGTTTAATAAGTGTCGCTTATCAAATTTAAATGTTAATTACACTCTTAAACACAATTTATTGCATATGAACATTTAAATGTGTATCTATTATAATTATTTACACTGAATACAAAGTTGCTATCAGATTTTTTTTATCACCACAGTACTTCTGCGATAACATTTTTTAAGTATTGTTATTGCCGAATTTAGAGTACTTTTATATATTGTTTTAGTGGTAACGAATGTGTTAGAAACAGTATTTTCAACATAAGATGATCTGTTTACTGCAGATGCGGATATGTTGTCAGAGAGTATAATTTGAAAGAAAAATTTCCTCGTTTTGGTGATGCTAAAATCAAGGAGGGAATTGTTGTGATCCCACAACAATAGCTTTAATTAGTGGTGTGTAAGTGTTGAAGAAAAAGTTAAAGAAAACTTTTTAGGAAATTTTTAAACCCCCACCCAACGTCAAATTGTGGCTGACTTGTTGCAATCGTGCAACTTTATTTTTTAGAGTCCTAATTGGATTTCTATACGGATAATCTTGGAGCCGTTAGTCATGGACATATGGCAGTCACATAAACAAATTTCTGTTATGGAGAAGAAGTACCAAGGATGCAAATTCATTGTTAGACCAACGGATTGAAACCCGGAATTTTAATGTATTACATTCCATCATCCGTGAAAACCTCTATAGTAATATATATATATATATATATATATATATATATATATATATATATATATATATATATATATATATATATATATATATATATATATACATATATATGTATATAAATATATATATATATATATATATATATATATATATATATATATATATGTATATAAATATATATATATATATATATATATATATATATATATATATATATATATATATATATATATATATATATATATATATATTATATATATATATATATATATTATATATATATATATATATATATATATATATATATATATATATATATATATATATATATATATATATATATATATATATAATTTCAAAATTTAGCATGGCACAGCATAACTACAAATTACCACTTAATTTTTAAAACATGAATTCTAAACTAATTAGAATTATACTAATCCCTTGACCATGTTGGGAGTTTGAAATCTTTGTCATAAAGATACTACTCAGTATATATCAACACTACACCAAACACTTCCATTTTACACTCGACCACATTCATCGCTCCTATATATATATATATATATATATATATATATATATATATATATATATATATATATATATATGTATATATATATGTATATATATATATATATATATATATATATATATATATATATATATATATATATATATATATATATATATATGTATATATATATATATATATATATATATATATATATATATATATATATATATATATATATATATATGGTATATATATATATATATATATATATGTATATATATATATATATATATATATATATATATATATATATATATATATATATATGTATATATGTATATATATATATATATATATATATATATATATATATATATATATATATATATATATATATATATATATATATATATATATATATATATATATATATATATATATATATGTATATATATATATATATATATATATATATATATATATATATATATATATATATATATATATATATATATATATATATATATATATATATATATATATATATATATATATATATATATATATATATATATATATATATATATATATATATATATATATATATATATATATATATATACCTATATATATATATATATATATATATATATATATATATATATATATATATATATATATATTATATATATATATATATATATATATATATATATATATATATATATATATATTATATATATACCATATATATATATATATATACCATATATATATATATATATATATATATATATATATATATATATAAGTTATATAATGTGTGTATTTATAATCAGATGCTTCTATATCTTAATTACATGTAATAAAGCTAAGCAAACCTTCAGTCCTTCTAATATATTTGATCATAAATATCTAGGGAATACTATTATTATAGTAAATTTAAACTCTAATGAAGACACCTGAAATTTCATTCTTACGTGCATACCGCTTATTTCCACCTCGATAATCAAACTTCGTTAAACTACTCGTTGCAAAGCATGTAATCCACACCCAATCAATGCAAAGTAAGCAACGAAATGCCGATAAAATCAGAATTTAACACGAAACGAAATTTGAATGTCTATATTAAGTTTCAGAAGCAAAATGCGTGGTGGTAAAATTCTAAAGAAGATAGAAGCCCACCTGGTATGATTTCTCAATCATTTTTTTTTGTTCATGCCGTGATTTAAAAAATACAGTGTTATTCTAACTTATTTTATAACTAGAAACGGAGATTCGACTCCAAAGGTGAAACCATGGCCACTGACATTGATAACTCCCACATCGTTTAGCCCAAGATCGTTTAAAATCAGTCAATTACAAAATTTCTTCATTAGCGAAATAATCGATATCGATTTAAGTTGCTGTCTGTGGTTCCATACCAGGACTCATTAATTTTTGGGACTACTAATTATGTATGTTGTAATTTAAACGGTAATTTACTCTTATTAGTCAACGTCTAAGCCAACGTCAAGTTACGAAACATTTAAAATTTTTATAACTGAAATGGATAATTACAGTAAAAATTAAATATCAGGTAAAAACATTTTATTAAGAGTAATTAGTCTTTGCGTTTTTAAATTTTAAATTGTTTACTTTAACCTATTGGTCAAGGAAAAATTTAGTTTAATAAGTTATGCAGTAATCTAGTTTTAACATAACTTACACTAGCTATAAATATAACAAATAAAGATATTGAAAATGAAGATAAAATACTTTGAACATACTCAAGATAATTAATAATAAATACATTTATTCGTTATCCATAACTCTGGGAAACAAGTTCAAACTTTTTTCTGGCTGAGAAGGGAAAAGAAAATACCTGACCGTATTCGAAGAATACCGTTAAAATTTGTAAGTCGTTCTCCATCACTCAAAGTTTATTTTTTTTGACATATTGCTTTTTGGTGTCCATACTGCGAGCAATCTTACAATCTCCCATCCTTACATCCTGGGTAACCAAAAGGACAAGATAAAACTGGAAAACGATGGAATTTTACAGCATCCCATGTGGAAACTGCCACAAATTGTACATAGGTCAAACAAGCAGAAGAATCTCCACCCGGATCCAAGAAAATAAAATAAGTATCAGAAACAAACAAACAACATCACCTCATTTTCAACACCATCATGATACTGGTCACAACATCAATTTTGAGAGATCTAAAGAAATAGTCTCGATTTCTCATTATAAAACACGCATAGTCAGAGAAGCCTTGGAAATCGAAAGAATGGCTAAATAAGCGAGATGATTTTTTTTTATGTAGCAGGGAAGTCCCTAAAGCGCTCCAGGAGCGGCATGTGTGCGGAAAAAGCGATTCACGTTGTTCTTGAATCGCTGTAAATTATACTCGGTGGGAAACACAGCGCTGGGCAAATTATTCCAAAGGGATGACGTTCTCCATATAAAAGACTGCTTGAAAAGCGTTGTACGCGGAGTAACAAGCTGAACCTCATATGGGTGCGAAGCACCAGCGCGACGTGTATTTCTAACATGCACCGCTTTGGGAGGAATTAAGCGGGTACATCCTTCGAACACTTTCCATGAAAATACTTGTAGAACAGACTCAAGTCGCCAACCGTTCTTCGATGTTCCAGCGAATCAAGGCCGCCAGTCAATTCCGGGTCTCCAATCAGGCGGACCGCTCTTCTCTGAACAGAATCCAACAAATGCAGTGTATGTTTGGGAGCGGAGCTCCAAACGTGGGAGCAATATTCCATAGTTGGTCGAATTTGAGCTTTCATGGGAGGGTCTACTAGTTAAACCAAGGAATAACCAAAACATCAAGAAGGCAACAGTCAGCATAGCGCCGGAACCTGTAATTACCACCCAGCCGGCAAACATCGATGCACGGACGAATACTTCCGCCTTCCCCATCTACAATCTGCGTAGTTGCCGACCTATAAAAGACAGCCACCGCACGTCGGTTTCTCAGTTAGCTTCGAGCGGCAACAGCAGCAAGATCACAGTATCGAGTAGCAGCAGCAGCCGAAGCACTCGAAAATGCCAAATGAGATTTTGGCGAAACGTCGTGAAAATTCATCGTTAAACGAATGGATCGAAACCCGGAATTTTAATGTATTATATATATATATATATATATATATATATATATATATATATATATATATATATATATATATATATATATATATATATATATATATATATATATATATATATATATATATATATATATATATATATATATATATATATATATATATATATATATATATAACATATATTTGTAAAAATGTATTTTTGTCAAAATTACTCCGTATGACCCACACCTATTTGGTGAAAAATATTAATTAGGTTTGTTCCAACCACGCAAGAAACCATCATTGGGCGGTCACAGGCGCAATGTATAAAAGTGTTCCAACCGAACGGTGACCGTTTATTAAACGACCCCTTCGGAGTTTCAACCAAACTTGTGATCGGTCGTGAACCGGTTTCATTACGGTCATTTCGATCCCTGGCAAAAAGCGAAAACCGCGGACCATCCAGTGAGTGATTTGCGCATTAATAATTTTCGTCAATTGGTTTTGTTTGCCTTGCTCTAAGTAAACTAACTCAAAATTTTTAGTGATACCTTTGTTGAATTTGTATTAAATACTTCTACAAATCTAAAATTATTAAATGCAATAAATAATTTCGTCTGCATAGTCATAAAAGACAGAAAAAATACTGGTTATGTATTTAACAGCTGGAAACAAGAATATTTAAAAATATACTTACCGAGATATGTGTTATTTTCCATATTATTAAAGTTAGACTAAAGATTATTAAAACGACACCTGAACCATATACGTCATTAAAATCCGAGGTAAACGATCATAAAACCGTTTCAATTTCACGTCGTTTTCGGACCGACCTAAAACCTTGCAAAGTCGACGCTTGCTCGTGTAATCGATCCTAACAGTTCTGAAATCGTTTTATGACGACACAAAAACTGCGGGTTAGAACAAACCTATTAATTCGTCCTCTATGTCTTAAGAACTAAAACAGGAAAATGTTCGAATTTTTCGAGGTTATATTTCGAGAATCATTTTTGTTTGGATGTATGTTTACCAGATTGTTTTTTGTATATTTTAATGGTCAGTTGTATCTCAAATATTTGGCATTTGATGAATAACTATTATTTTTATTTGTTGGTTTGTATCTAAATTTGGAGACAGCATAGTACACTAAAGCCCACCTCTCCTTTTTGTTCAAATTTTTTTGGTGGCAAAAAAAAACAACAAATAAAAAATAAACTTTAAGTATTATCCAGAAAAGTTGTAAATAACTTCTAATAAACTCAAATAAAAAGGCGGAGCTTGAATTAACTTTGGGTATTTAAATTTGATACGTTATGTTCCTTTGGCATCAAGTCCAGACGCCGTTTTCTCAGCTCTAGAAAGGCGAAAAATTACCAGGCGCGCGATATCAGGCCCACCGATCGAAATGGATCAAAGAGCCGAGAATTGAAATCCCCAGGGGACTCGCTTCACTACCGCTCGGGATTCGGGATATACGGGGAATCGTGTCTGACTTCTCGCCTATTTTCAGTAAGCTCTGGTCCTAAATTCAGTTTGCCTCTCTTTATCAAATCCTTTTGAAGGTGTTATGAGGGTGTTTATGTAGGTTTGGCAATAATAAACTTCTGACTTTTCAACTAGGTTGATGCTCTTTACAGTTTATAAATTATTATTTAAACGTATTCAATATTTCCATATTAAATGTTGTAATGTAAAATTGATAAATGTTAATTTTTAACATTTTAACATTGTTATGCTTATATATAGATATAATGTTTTAGTATGCAGTGAAGTATGACCTCAATAGCTGCCAGTGAGCTGGGAAGACGGTATCTGCAGTAGTTTATGTGTTGCAATAACAAATTTATCATATTTTCAAAGACAACGAAAATTGAGTTTCCCGAGTTTTTAACACAGAGGGAACTTGAGATCTCCAAAATTATACATTTGGAGTTTAAGGTAAATTGACAGCTATGTTGTAATCTCTTTTCAATGTTTGATTTGCGGCTGGTATCTAGCTTCGGTTTTATTTATAACTATTTAGTTGTACAGTTCTCAGGCTTCAGTAGCTTTATAAAGGCAAACTATCAGTATCTTACCATCTTGGTTAAGAGCTACGGAGGTGTTACTTCACTATAATCTTAAAAATAATTATTGTAGCGTCATCGCTACAGTTATTCGTATTAAAATCAATATAATTTGAGTATAATGGCACAAACCCATTTTACACAGTTAATCGCGAATACGTATCACATGATTTAAGACTGAAACTAGTCATGACCCTAAACCTAGGTAAGTCATCGTTTAAACCAATGATGTTTATTCATTTGATTTAGCTGTTACTAAGAGGGTCAAATCAATATGTATTATCGTATACACGTGGGACTAACAGAAAAGTTGTAAGACTAACTTCTTGTTAAATATAGTTTATTTTTTAACAATTAAGTAGTGTTCTTGGTGTTTTCATTGTTGGTAGCAGTACTAGAAGGATTTTACTGGGGTGCGAGAATGTACCAATATGGCTTCTTTTTAATTGATTTTTTTTACCGGAAAAATAAAAATAAATTACAGAACATGTACCACAGCCTTCTTAAGCCTTCAAAAACTTATCTGAAGGTATAAATTCCTTGCACTAGACTCTGATTATCAAACGGACTAATGATCGTTAATTTGATTTTCGATTTGTCTAGTTTCGTTTGCTTGGGATTGAATATAGTTTTCAGTGTGCCATTCTTGACTTTGGAGTTTTATCTCGTGGTCGTACTCAATCACCTCTGATTATTCGACTGAACAATCTTGGCTTCCTCTGAAGGCAGTGCAGGAGACTAAAACACATCCCTCCTATGAGTCATCTGCTAAATCCTGACACACACATTTCTTATGTTCAATTCCGCAAAATGTCATGGACAGTAAACCAGTTGAAATTTAACAGGCTATTAATTGTCTCAACGTCATTTAATATTCTGATATTACAAAAGCCCATAATTTTACATCGTAACGACTTCGCAAAATTTGACTCAAAACTTGATAATACAACGTTGCTCAGTATTTTGCTGTTTTATTGTCGTATTCTACCTGACAAATCCAACTTCACTTCAAACGAGTAATGTCATCAGTAATGTTAGAGACTGAATTTCTGATCCTTACTAACAGAATGTTAATGTAAAGTAGAAAAAGAATAGGAGACAGTATGAAGTCCTAGAGTACACTGACGTTGACAGTGAAGGTTTTAAAAATAAATCCATCAAATGTCACGTGCTAAGAACGATTTTCGGAGAAATTCGAGTGTCATAACTAAAACGTCTCGGACAAGCTAAAAGATCACAACTTAGCCTTGGAAATTCTATAGTCCATAATGTTCAATTTACTTGTTTCAAAGTTGTGTAACATAAGTTAGGAGATTTCCTGTTGACCCTTGTTAACAAAAATCATGTTGGGCTTCAATAACGTTTCCTCATTGCAGATGTTAAGTAGTAGTTTGGCATGACCTTGTTGCCTTTTTTCAGTGTCGGTTGAAGTCGTGCATATTTTCATCAGGACGGACATATTTCTCATTTATAGGATAAGTTGATAGGCCTGCAAAAAACTAGTGTTAGTTTGCTAACATATTTTTGGGTAACATGACTGTTATTTTATCAGCGTTAGAACTATTTTTGGTATCGTTAAAACTGGATATATGACACGCTGAAAATAATATCAGGTACTTTTGACTGCCCGTAAGGAATAGTGAATTATGTTTTTCCCTAAGAATTGGCAGTAGAGTGTGAACCAAAGAGTTAGAGAGCTGACCCAGGATTATGTCTGGCCGTGTAAGTGATATAGTTAATTTAGTGAAATCTTGACGAATTTCTATAGCAATCAACTATGTTTGAACATATTACGATATTCATTGTATTTTTAGTACTTTAGAGCTATAACGGTATAAACTTAAATATTTCACTCATACTCACATACTTAAGTTTATAGACATATGTATAGATTTCCAGTACGTAAAGTGAAATAACCTTTACATATAATTTGTTAAAGTACCAAATTTATGATCCTCAAATTATGGGTTGTAATAACTGTGTACGTAATTTAGACGTGAAATATCTAATTTTCTATTGTAAAAGCTATTTTTTTTATATATGTGTCATTTTGTTCCATGTTTCTAGGTACATTGTTGCATTTATTTACGGTAATCAGTACCGTAACATGTACACACAACTTTAAGATTGTACCAGGGGTTTCGTTAATTAAAATAAAATAAATGTAACAACCATTTGTTCTACCATAAATTTCATTTTGTGAGAACGGGGTAATTTAGCAAGTTTGAGGGCAATAGAGTAAATTACTAAGACAGGCAGGAGAAGGACATTTGCTCACCATACGAAATTTTGAATAACAACTTATTGTATTAAAACACTCTAAAAAGTGTCGTGGAATCAATGCTTCAACAACTGAGTTATGAGTCAAAACAGGTTGGCCTCACAATGAATTACTCGAAAACAAAAATAATGAGCCTAAAAGATCCACATATATCGATTGAGAACCAGGACATAGAGAATATTAGTGAATACAACTATTTGGGCCATTCAATCACTCTAAGGAAAGAGAATTAGTACAGGGAGGTTACCAAGCGAATACAGCTCTCCTGAGCAGCATTTGGGAGACTCTCCTTTTTGCTAAGAGATAGCAGTATCCCGATTAATTTAAAAATGAAAATTTTCGATGCCTGTATTCTGCCAGTAACAACATACGGAATGCAAACAATGTGTCTAACGCAGAAGGATGCCAATAGACTGAGAGTAATGCAGAGGGCAATGGAAAGGTCAATGTTGGGGTTGTCTTTGAGTGACAGAATCCGAAATGAAGCGATCCGTCGAAGAACAAGGGATGTTATAGAGAAGATGGCCGAACAGAAGTGGTAATGGACTGGATATGTCGCGAGACAGCAAGATGAAAGATGGTCACTGAAAATCATACAGTGGCGACCTAGGGGAGAAAACGAAGTAGAAGTAGACCCCAATTGAGATGGATAGAATATATCAAGAGACTGGCACCAAAAAGCACAAGATAGGGCAAAATGAAAGATATTAAGAAAGGCCTATGTCCAAGAGTGGACGAGTTAAAGGCTGAAGATGAAGAAGAAAAAGTGACTACTTTTGTATCATAGAATATACTAATTAGATATAAGAATTGCTTTAAATAAATATTTGCTTCAGAATTATATATTATTATAATTACTAGAAAAAATATTATATTGTATATCAATATTGCTGATACACCTATATAGTATGTGAATTATGAAGTCCTTTTGGTTTTTAGTTGTTTTAGAATATTTGTATTTCGAAATTTTTTTCAATACGGCCCATTTAAAATAAACCAATGGACTGACTTCACATTTCACCTAAAAATTAAACATTATATCAAGAATAGGGATCAACAACCTTTATTAACTAACAAAAACGCGTCTCTCCATTCGACTGATTTGCGTGTATATTGTCAGCAACTATTACCTCAATTTTTATAAAACTGATTGCGTTTGGTTAGGCACTCTTGTAAGTAGGTTTAAAGAGTTAAATTGGTTAAGAAGTTTCGGAATTAAGGTAAATAAAGTGTCATGATGTTACCTACCTACCATGTATTTTTAGTGTTCCGTACCGAACACTTATAAGATCACTTCGGTGTTTGTCTGTCCGTCTGTCAGTCCGTCCGTCCGTTTGTCCGTCTGTCACACCCGATTTTCTACGAAACTATTTGATATAGAAAGTTGAAATTTGGTACTATTATAAAAATTGATGGCCTCATCAGTCGTGTAGTTTTGAAAGTTAAATTTTGACTTAACGGGTAGTTTTGGGGGGTGAAATCGGAAGTGAAAAAAAAATTACTAGTTCATCAAGTGGGGTGTCAAATGAAAGCTTGTAAAAACACGAGTTTAAAAACATATATAATGTCTAACATGCGCACACTTTTCTTTGTATTATTTTAAAAAAATCGCGAAAAATCGCTGATGCCCCAACCTCTATCTCAAAAAGTACTGATCTAAAAATTTTGAAAAAATTCTGGAATATTCTCCATGAGGCGTAGATTGAACGAAAAAGGTCATCAGTTTTCAGTAAACATCGGAAACAAACTTTGTTGAAAACACATTTGGGGTGTGTTTTGTGAAGTCATTGATCATTTGATACCTCCGTAACAAAAATTTTTATTTCAGAAGCAATCAACGTACGGTATACCAATTGCGCAAGTTCAACTAGCATTTGACCGGTTATTGGAATAAGGATCGGTTTCAACCACAATTCATCTTTAGTGGTTTTTGATGTCATAGGTTCCATAGTTATTATGATTCATTCGCGTAAATTCACACTGACGAATCCAATAGGGGTTGATTAAAAGTTTAATAATTTCTAATTTAAAACGTCGCTAATAAAAACTGATTCGGGTGGTTTCAAGGTTGCTGATTACGACTATAAGTTGAACTATTCTTGATTTTAGCAGTACAAATAGAAGAAAATTATACGAAAATCGGATCAATAATCACAATAAATTAAAAAGTGATGACAGGAGGTGGAGATTTTTTACAAAAAAAACCTTTTCTCACAGCAAAACTTTAAAAGTTTATATCCAATTTCATAATCGATTTGGGAGTAGGGAATTTTTGTACAAAAGCTCTCAATAGTATTTGAAAAACTAAGAAATATTCAATTTTTATATGTAACTTTAAAAATGTGATGGTTTGCCTATTTTCAATTTTTTTTTTTTTAAATAGAAGTAAAAGTTATGGGTAAATCTTAAAAAATATGTTTTTTTTTTGTGTTTTGTCGGTTACTGCAAGCCATATACTAAAATGCAATCTAACAACTTTTGCAGCTGTTATCTATAGAACGAAGTCTTCTCTATCTATTGTTCGTTATTTCGAATTCAGGAGATATGAATTTTTCTACAGATGTAAACATTTTAACGAACGGTTGTTGAAGTAACTAGGAACGTAACTGACTGGAAACTTCTAAACGAATCTAAATAAAATATCTATATTTTAGGCAGCAAATTATATAAAGACTGTATTGCAGTGAGAAGTGTAACAATTTTTTTTTTTAACTGAACATGTTCTCAGAATTCTGTTCTTAACAAAGAACATACATAAATAATACAGAATACCTTATGTTCTCAAAACTAACATACCACAAAAATAAATCGACAAATGATTTTCCATTATATATACTTTTCGAGATAAAACGATTCTATACTCCAAATTTTCAGTTAAATTTCTCAAGTTACTTCGGAGTTAGTCGTTAAAATACAGACTTTTACAAGAAATTTTGGATGGCCAGAACCAAGAACGACGATTTAATTTTTTTTTTATAATTGGAACTCGATGCACACCTCACACTAAAAAAGTTATTAGACTGCAATTTGGCATTAGTGTATTAAGTGAACATATTTAAAAAATCAAGGTGTTATGTTTCTAAATCGCTGCTTACTGTACTTAAAAATTGAATTTGAAAGAAACAAAACGTTAAAAAGAATTAATAAAATCTTATTGTTACTTTTTGTATTATATTTGTTTAAAATTAGACAAAAATCAATCTTTTAATTTTGTATAATATGAATATATCACATAGCATAAATTAACTTAATATAAAAAAAAAAACTGCAGAGTGATTTAGCTAGTACTTCCCACGCAAACACTCATTTCTAGTATAAATAATAGATTTGACTTTCTTACGCAAAAAATAACTGAATCCAAGCATTACAACCTGTAATTATTAACGACAGATATAATTTGGGGAGATATTAAGCACAAAAAAGTTTAGCTGAGAAAAGACCTCTCTTCGTATTGAAAATAATGAAAAAACTACAACTACGCAAATTCATCGACCTCAAGAACTTTACAAGGACCGAAAACATGATATATTCAAAGCAACCTGCTCCCTCATCTCATTAACCTTTTATATGTTTCTTCTTCTTCCTTATATGGTGTGTCATATAAGTAGGCATACTGCCTGTTTTATCCCCATTAGGCTTGTTCCGATGTGGACGTCCAGCATTCCTTCCATCTTTTCGGAGGTCTGCCCCTAGTTCTTCTAACGCAGTGTTTATTGAGTTTGACCCTTTTTACCAGTCTGTTATCGTCCATCCGATCTACGTGTTTAGTACATTGTTTTCTTCTAGTTCTGGTCCATTTAGAGATTTCTTGGATCTTACTTAGCTCTTGTAGATCTTTGTTGCGGATTCTGTCGTGGATAGTTTTCCCATGTATGACTCTAATCACCTTCATTTCTGTTGTCCTCATCATTTGTGCTGTTTTACATGTGTCAGCTCTTGTTTCTACAGCATATGTGAGGATAGGTCTTACTGTATATTCTTATTTTACTTTCTACTGCGAGGTATTTTTCCATACTATATCCGTCAAACAACTTGCTATTAGTGATGCCTTCATATACTGTTCTTTTACTTCCCTGTTTAAGTCTCCGTAGCTTGTTATCATTGTTCCTAGGTATTTAAAATTATTAATCTGTTCAATAATACGTCCTTGGATCTCCAGCTTGCATCTTAATAATCCTTTTGAAGCTACCATACATTTTGTCTTGGTTGTGTTGATAATCATGTTTAGTTTTCTCTGTTCCAAACTGAAGGCATTAAAAATTCTCCTCAGAAAGATTGTGTGGAAGTGTGTGTTGCCCATTTTGTATCCTCTAGTTTTTGGAAAATTCTCCACCATGACCAAGTGAATCGCCTTCTCTTATTCCGGCGTTTATTTTTACTTCCTTGCTCAGTAGATGTCCCAATTTTATATTTGTTCTACATTCTATGTTAATGTCATGTATGATTTTTATTAGCTTCTGGTTTGTCTGCTTTTCCTGTAATAATTTTATATCTGTTAATTTCACTCTATTGAAGGCTTGAGTCATATTGACGAAACACATATATGCAGTTCTGTGAAATTCTTTAACTTTCCCTATTATCTGCCTCACTATAAATATGGCATCTATGGTCGATCGATTTTTGCGGAATCCCTAATGTTCCTCTCTTATTTGAATATAATTGCTAATTTCTTCCAGTATGATTTTTGTTAATACTTTTAAAGTTGTATTTAGAAGCGTTATCCCGCGGTAGTTTCGGGTAACGTCTTTTGCCCTTTTTTGAATATTGGAATTGTTATGCTAGTTTTCCAAATCTGTAGGTATTTGTCCATTTTTAGTGTTCCGTACGGAACACTTATACGATGACTTCGGTATCTGTCTGTCTGTCCGTCTGTCTGTCTGCCACATCCGATTTTCTCCGAAACTATTTATTATAGAATGTTGAAATTTGGTAAATAATATATGAATTGATGGCCTCATCAGAGCCATGTAGTTTTGAAAGTTAAATTTTGACTTAAGGGGTTGTTTTGGGGGGTGAAATCGGAAGTGAAAAAAAAAAATTTTGACTAGGTCATCGACTGTGGTGTCAAATGAAAGCTTGTGAAAACACGAGTAAAATACACACATATATATATATATATATATATATATATATATATATATATATATATATATATATATATATATATATAAAATGTAATCCGTGCGCACACTTTTCTTTGTATTATTTTTACAAAATCGCGAAAAATCGCTGTCCCCCCACCTTATCTCGAAAAGTACTGATCACAAAATTTTGGAAAAATTCTGGAATATCCTCTACGGGGTGTAGATTGAACGAAAATTATTACCTTTAATAATTTATCTGGCATATAAAAAAACAATTATTTCAAGGTCATCAGTTTTCAGTAAAGATTGGAAATAAACTTTGTTGAAAACTCATTTGGGGTGTGTTTTGTGAAGTCACTGGTCATTTTATACCTCTGTAACAAAATTTTTTATTTTAAAGGCAATCAACGTACGGAACACTAATTGTGCAAGTTCAACTTACACTTGACCGGTTATTTTTTACTATGTTTGTCAAGAGCTGTGCTAATTGTTGATGTAGTTTTTCTCCTCCCTATTTTAACATTTCATTTGTAATGTCGTTTGGTTTTGAGGCTTTTCTATTTTTAAGACTTCTTATAATTCTTTCTGTCTGTTCTCAAGTTACTTCTAGATTTACTTTTTCCACTTCTTCAAGTATGATTTCGTTATTCTCTTCTTTATATAATGTCTTAAAGTATGTTTGACTATAAATGAATAATAAATAAACAAAAAACTAGGAAAAATCTAATAATATTGAAAATGTACAAAATTTTTCAACCTTCACCCCTTCAATCCTCTTCTCTTAAACTGATATAGCACCAATACGCCTTTCTTCTTTCTTTCCCTACTTCAAGTATTATGCGCGTACAGAATCAATATCATTAAATTATTTCGTTTGGCAGTTAGCATGTTAACAGATAGACAGATAGGTGGCCAATCAAATAGACACATAGACCGACGGAAATTGGCAACTATGTCATTCCTGATCTGGGAATACATGAATACAATACTTTCATTAGCGAGGAAAATAACAACTTCCTAAAAATTGTTATGTTATATCTGATACATATTCTGAAATTCGTTGGTATATCCTTACGTCACGTTATTTAATTTTTCCTCCATCGACCCTCACTTGTACGAGAAAACCAGTAAAGGTTAAACAAACCTTGAAATTACTATTTTATTAGATTTTGACTCTCTGTACTTCTCCATGCTCTGTTATCCTTCACGTTATTTTTAGGATTTGGTTGAGTTTAAAGAACGTAATAAGGTTTCGAATCATAAGAGAAGGGTTTGTGTAGCCTTATGGACTACTTATATTCAGGATACGATAATTTGATTTTATAAAACTGGATGTTATTTTTTGATACTTATTCTAAAGTTTAAACTCTAAATTTAATTGAATATAAAATCAAGTTCTCGATCAGTATGGCCAATTATCAGGGATAATGTTTATTTAATTAATTTCTATATAGCCAAAACTACCAAAAAGTAAGTGTCATTTACCCAGTTTTTTATTTATCAGGGTTACATATATCTGGGCGCTGTAAAAAAATATTAAAAATTAACTAAGTAATATTGCAGAGACTATCCGAAGATAGGTAGCGGTCCCAATCTGAGGCCGGGTCACATTTAATGTTTAACTTTGTAATGGAATGGAATTTTCTTTTTTTTTGAATAAGTTTTAGAATTATAGAGAATAAAAAACCCTAAAAAAAGAAAATCTAATTTAACAATTCGGCTTCAAAATGAAAATCTGTTGATTGGTATGTTTGTAATGAACGATGCGTTTTTTTAATGCCTACTAATATTATCTTAAATTGATTGTTTTACAAATAATTTTTTTATTGGTGTTGCACAATATGTTATACCTCATTCATATCTCACGAGTTATGAGATAAAATGCATTTATTTTTCCTTTTCGAAATATAATTCTTGGTTTTGAAAAACTGCGTGATTCACTAAAAAGATTTAACTTTAAAACTGGTCTAATTTGAGAAATTAATAAGGAGTACCAGCAAATAAATTAAAGTTAAGATGTGCAACGCTACGCACGGCCTTATTTTTCGATTTTTGTTTTAATTTTTTTTATAAAAACATTTATATGTCATCATATAAAATATGTGATTTAAAAACAAAAGCTAACTTAATGTGATTCTATGACAACTAGAACGTGTCTAAGTTTTGGATATTCGTAATGAGTCTGTATATTATTGGTATGTATATTAAATAACTGGTCAAGTGCAAGTTGAACTTGCGCAATTAGTGTTCCGTACGTTGATTTCTTCTGAAATAAAAATTTTTGTTGCAGAGGTATAAAATGATCAATGACTTCACAAAACACACCCCAAATGAGTTTTCAACAAAGTTTGTTTCCGATCTTCACTGAAAACTGATGACTGATTTTTTTTTTACATACCAGATAAATTATTAAAGGTAATGCACTCGTGATAATTTTCGTTCAATCTACACCCCGTGGAGAATATTCTAGAATTTTTTCAAAATTTTTGGTTCAGTACTTTTCGAGATAGAGGGGGGGACAGCGATTTTTTCAAAATAATACAAAGAAAAGTGTGCGAATGTAAGACATTATATATATTTTTAACTCGTGTTTTTACAAGCTTTTGACACCCCACTCGAAGATCTAGTAACTTTTTTTTCACTTCCGATTTCACCCTCCAAAACTAACCCCTTAAGTCAAAATTTAACTTTCAAAACCACACGGCTTTGATGAGGCCATCAATTTCTATATTAGTACCAAATTTCAACTTTCTACGTCGAATAGTTTCGGAGAAAATCGGGTGTGACAGACGGACAGACAGACAGACAGACGGACAGATAGACAAACACCGAAGTGATCTTATAAATGTTCCTTACGAAACACTAAAAATAACTAGAGTAAGTAGATTTATTTGTTGGGTCCTTAAATTCAAATCATGGGTTTTATCTTTCTGAATGGAACTGCTTTGAATCTATTTCTCATGCTCATCTTTCCTTCTCAACATGAACTGAGAAAAACATTGGATAACAGAAGACCAAAAACATTGTTTTAATTTATATTTAAACCTATAAAAATTTATTATTTTAAGATGCTAAAAACCATATATTAAAACGTTGTTTTTGCGATATTTGCCACATGAAAAATAAAGTTTAAACACCGTAGCAACAGATCGAATCTAAAAATTTAAGACCCCTTTAGTGAATCTTACACACTTACACGTTAGAAAAAACTAAGAAATTTTTAGTGTCTCATACAGGACATAATATTTATTTTTGTAAAATAATACGGGATAAGTAATCTTTACGTAACCTTAGGGTTTAGCGTTTTGTTGAACCTAATATTTAATATGCCGAAAGCCTGCATGAAAATTTGACCATCATGGAATAATTCCAAGACAGTCTTTTAGTATGTTCTGGACTGGCTTGGCAATTCCTATTGAAATACCATGAAGCTAATTAAACCTAACCTGAACTAAACGTCATAAAAGAACTTGATAAAATTGATGTAGAAAATATATTAATAAATACAGTACAAATAAAACATATTATCTTTAAATCATAGGTTTAAAATAACTTTATTCATCAATTGCTTAAAAATTGTGTCTCTTTGTCAGGTAATATATTAGACCACGTTTAAAAGCTGTAATCTATAATTTTCTATAAACAAAAATATTTAATAAGTAGTTTCAAAACTTTGTTAAAACGTAATTTTAATTATATGGTTTAAAATCTAGTCATGGATCGATCAATTTTTCGCTAATTTATTTGATTTTTTTTTACCACGAAGCTTGCTTAAATGGCTTGATTGAAGATTTGATTCTCTTAAGCCTTAAATTATGCACTTTGATTCGACAAGAAAGTAGCGTTATCTCTAATCGAGAACGTCACCACACAAACACACACAACACAATTTAAACGAACACAATGAAAGTACTTGTAAATAAAAGTATTCTAACTCTGAGTATTTCTTTGGTTAAACTTAAAAATAATAATTTTTTAAAGCTCGCAGAAAATTCAAATTATTATTAGGAACACTATTTGTAGCCTATAGAAACAAATAAACTTAATTCAAATATTGCCATTCGAGTAATAAAATATGCAAATGTTTTCCACAGCCTTTTTTTAAGAAAAATAACTCTTTTGAATATCTGGCCGTTTTGAGCACATTTTTATAGTGAAATTAAAAACTATGAAACAAAATATTTGTTCCAGTTTGTTTGTGTGTTAACCTGAACTTTTTACTTTATCTTTACTTTTTACGTGTTTTGGTTAGATGAGAAATTGTGGTTCTTAATATTACGGTTTCGCCTACGGTTACGCCAAGGATTTTCAGGGATCTTTACTCTTTGAGAATACAACACTGAATGATCTTTTTTCACAAATATCGATTGTTTCCCTAAACATACGTTTATAGAAATTGGAGACAGAAGTAAGATCCTTAGTTCCATTTACATTGATGGTATGGCTTGTAGAGTGTAGATGTGCAGCTATAGTTGATTGTAAAATTTGTTTCTTTTTGATACATTTTACATACAGTTTATAAAGGAACTATGTCTTTTGGTGTCATTGTCTAGTTTTCTTACAAATGCTGAAGATTGTGCTAACATGGGATGCTTCATTTAATTTGGCTATTTTGTCTGTAGTGCCGTTCATGCAAGTGAAAATTGCACTCTCTACTCGTGGATTCTTATTACTATCTTATCCGGGAGCCGGATTTTTAACGTGGGTAAATGAGCGTTTAATATCGTCGAAAGAAATTCATGACATCGTTACCTAGACCCTGGAAATAATACATGACCCTAAATTACCATATTCCTTTAACAGGGAACGATGGAATAGGGGCTACAACCCGGACATGACCCTCGTTAGTAAAGAAATAGCACATCAATCTATCAAATACGTCGAAAATTGTTTCCCTACAACACATCATCGCGTAATTACTTTAATTATAAGTCCAGCATGAAACCCGAACAAGTTCCCTTTAAACGAAGATTCAACTTTAAACAAGCAAAATGGAACTAGACCGGGAAGTAAGGTGAATCGATAGTGACCCTGACAACTATGAAACCTTCGTGGAACTGGTGAAGAGGATATCCAGACCACATATACCGAGAGGATTCACGGGGAAGTTAAAATACTTCTTATGATATATCAGCACCGACGCGTAACCGATCCCTCTTAGAACAAACATTAGAAGCCGGAGGACAATTACTACAGGCCATATCTTCAGGTAAAAGGGAAAGATGGTGCAGACTTATTGCTGGACCTGAGACATGAAGCAGAATAGTTGAAGAGCATGGAAATTGATAAGAGAATCTCAGCAACGATCCAACGACATCACCAATCAACTTTTCTGACACTACTCTGAATCAAATCGCCCATCGACTGCTACTTAACGGAAAGACCTCAAACAGAGCCATAAAATCAACAATTGCTAGAGATACAGGAACCAAAAACACTCACCTTGAGGTTCCCTTTACTTAACATGAGCTTGAACAAGCTATACGAAAGATAAAAAACATGAAGCTGCTGGATTGGACGATATACGCACAGAGCAAATAAAACACTTTGGAACAGTTACGTTGAAGGTGAGACTCTCGCTATTCAACGACTGCGTGCGAAAACTTACCATCCCTCACATGTGGCGCAAAGCCAAAGTAGTTGCATTGTTGAAAGCAAGTATCTCTTCTATGCTATTTCATGAAGGTACTCGAAGGATTCATACTAAACCGTAAATTTGATAGCATAGATAAAGACAACAAAGGAACAAGCTGGCTTTAGGCCAGGCAAATCCTGCTGCTCGCAAATTATTAACATAACCAACACATTACAGGATAAGCTCATCAGATGGAGAGATTTAAAAAATGGACTATTCTAGGGTAGCGTCTTTGCACCGGTCTTATATAATATATACACAAACGACATCCCTTTACGCAACGGTACAAAATCTTTCATATATGCAGACGATACGGTAGTAGTAGCCCAGGGCAGCACATTTAAGAAAGTTGAGAACAAACTTCAATGAGCACTAGAAAACCTCTCTCTTTACTATGAAGGAAACCATCTAAAACCGAATCCAACCAAAACACAGATGTGCGTGTTTATTATGAGAAAAAGAGATGCAAAAATAACTCTGAACATCAACTGGAGGTGCAATCAACTACAACACTGTAATAACCCAAAATATTTAGGTGTAAAATTAGAGCGACCTCTAAGCTATAAAACTCACTGCCAGGATACAAAACAGAAAGTTATGGTACGGAATAATATACTAACAAAATTAACAAACACAAAGTCGGGTACTCAGCCAGAGGTTCTACGAACATTAACCATGGCTCTCAGTTTATCTGTAGCAGCATACTCAAAAAACAATGACATGCGAAACCCCAGAAAGAACCAGATTAAGATCTAGGAAAATTTTCCTTGCTACGACCCACCCAGCTTTGCTATTCCCAAGCAGTGCCCGACTGCATAGGTAGAAAAACACATTACCACCAA
>CM032454.1:94929648-95107148 GCA_019049505.1 Pachyrhynchus sulphureomaculatus | reverse complement strand
TCGTTTATACGGTAGATTTGATAAGCTTTTCTTTAATTTTCAACGCAGACCAGTATTAAATTACGTGCCCTTTTTATATGCCTGGTACAAGATATAGAAGGCACGTATGCTGCACTTTTACTCTTAAGCTCTTACTGTCAAGGTTTTTTCGATAAACTGGCTTCATAATATTGTTTCTTTCTAGTATCAAGATAATGAAAATAAAAACGATCCTAAAATATGACATCCGACTAGTTTTAAACATTTTACTAGAGCTTTTTTAATTTCTTACTTATGATTTTCCTGTGGATGTTATTTACATCATTTTTTGTGATGTACTGTATTCATCTGTTACAAATACACGCCCTTTTTGAAACATTCCTGGAGTTTTGAACTGAGATTAGTTTTCATATATATATATATATATATATATATATATATATATATATATATATATATATATATATATATATATATATATGGATCATTATTCGTTAACCGGTCCACGTCCATAAATTGACGCAATTTATGAGGACACAATCTGGCCCACATTAACGCTTATGATAGGTAGTTTTGAATTTTGAGTGGCATATTAAGAAATTGTGCTGATCTGGGCTCAATACCGACCTAAATCTGAAAATGGATTTCAAAAAATTTCAGAAAAAATAAAGTAAAAATGTAATTTCCTAATATAACCAAAAGTTTTGTCTGATAATCTTCTTCTACCCCAAAGGAAATTTTTTTAAGACCTTAATTTTCGGAGATATTTATCACACCGTCATTACCATATTTTGCCAATTTTTTGCCCGAAAACTAAAACTTTTAGAGAAATTATGTAAAATACAAAAAATACTTGCTTTTATTCGTAGAATTACCATTAATTTTTTTAGAATTTTTTAAGCACTTTTTAACAATTCGATATTTTGACCTATATGCACCGGCAAATTATTTTAGAACGAAAAAAATCGAAAAAAGTAACGAATTGTTAAAAAGTACTTCAAAAACTCCGAAAAAATTCAGGGTGATTTTACGAATAAAAGCAAATATTTTTTGTCTCCTACATAATTTCTCTAAAAGTTTTAGTTTTCGAGTAAAAAATTATTGAATATCCAAAATATGGCAAATACGCTGTGATAAATATCTCCGAAAATTGCGGCCATAAAAAAAACTTTTCCTACAAAAGTTATAGGTTTTTTTTTAGTAGAATAAGATTACAGAGAAAACTTTTGGTTATATTAGGAAATTACATTTTTTACTTTAGTTTTTCTGAAATTTTTTGAAATCCATTTTCAGATGTGGTATTGAATCAAGATTTCTTAATATGCCACTGAAAATTCAAATCTACATATTATAAGCTTTAATCTAGACCAGATTGTATTCTCATTTATGGACTAATTCGGGGGTCCGATTGACGAAGAATGACCCGTATATATATATATATATATATATATATATATATATATATATATATATATATATATATATATATATACATATACATATATATATATATATATATATATATATATATATATATATATATATATATACCATATATATACATATATATATATATATATATATATATATATATATATATACCATATATATACATATATATATATATATATATATATATATATATATATACCATATATATACATATATATATATATATATATATATATATATATATATATATATATATATATATATATATATGTATATATATATATATATATATATATATATATATATATATATATATATATATATATACCATATATATACCATATATATACATATATATATATATATATATATATATATATATATATATATATATATATATATATTATATATATATATATGTATGTATATATATATATATATATATATATATATATATATATATATATATATATATATATATATATATATATATATATATATATATATATATATATATATATATATATATATATATATATATATATATATATATATGTATAATATATATATATGTATATATATATATATATATATATATATATATATATATATATATATATATATATATATATATATACCATATAAATATATATATATATATATATATATATATATATATATTATATATATATATATATTATATATATATATACCATATAAATATATATATATATATATATATATATATATATATATATATATATATATATATATATATATACACATATATGTATATATAATTTTTTCTTTTATTTATCTTCAACCATTTAACCAGAGAGAATGTAGATTTATTGAGACTTGCTTTCTAAATGATGCAGTAGGGGCGTTTCATAGATCTCCTTTTAGCACCTTTAATATGAGAGTCTCATGACTTCATATTGTCTATGTCATTGTCGTTTTTTACGTACTTCTTTTGTTCAGTTTTAGTTTAGTGTTTCTCGAGATATATCTTCCATTCCATCCAAAAATTATCCTTTACACCTCAAGAAACGATCTCATATGTGCGGAAAAAATAATTCACGTTAGCCTTTGAGCAGATATAAATTAAATTTAAAAGGGAACACAGTTTTGGGCAAATCATTCCAGAAAGATGAGGTTTTCCATATAAAAAATTCTTTAAAAAGGGTTGTACGAGGCGTGACAAGCTGAACCTCACACGGCTGTGACGTATTAGTGTGACGGGTATTCCTAACATGCACCACTCTGGGAGTAATTAGGGCGACTATATCCATCGAACACTTTCCATAAAAGTACCCTTAAAATAGACTGAAGTCGCCAACCGTTCTTCGATGTTTCAAGAAATCCAGATTGCTGGTGAATTCTGACTCTATAAGTTATAAGGTGGAAACTATAACTCGGTGTGTTTAATAATGTGCGAGCCTTGTGGACTCTGCAATTGTATAATAATAAAGTTTCGCTTCTCCATGAATTCAGAAGTTTGCCTATAATAACCTGCTTGAGGCTTCGAATCGTCCTGTTCTTAAACTCCTACATCCATTCTTAACCTTTTTTTCATGTATAGAATAAGCAAGAGCTCTTCGCAGTCCCAAAAAAATGATCGCTATCCACTTCATCCTTCTGGTAGGATCTCAATAGAACACCCAAGTTCACTCGTCTGTGACAATTTGTGAAAAATAACTCTTATCGTTCTTTATGGCATTTCTTACGAGTTATTGTTAAACGTAGTTTTGTTTGAAATTTTGAGAAATAATAGACTTTAGCATCATGCATTCACTGCTTCAATATAAAGATAGCGTGAATCGCTTTTTCCGCACACATGCCGCTCCTGGAGCGCTTTAGGGACTTCTCGGCAGCACGTATGCTAGACTCATAAAAAAAAAATGGTTTACCACGCCGTATTGCCATAATTAATTGTAAAAGTTTTAGATATTTAACACGTAAAAGATACGCACCCATACCTTTTCTTCGATCAAAAGCATGCCGTTTTTATAATTTTTGTTGTCGTATGAGCTTTAAAAAGTAAAAGTCACGAAAAAAATATATATACATAAAAAAATACTTTGCTTTCGTTTGTTAAAATATGGAGGCAGTTTACCTCCTAGTTCTTGCAAAAATATTTGATAAATATTACTTTTCCATATATTTTATGTAGTGAAATTTCGCTCTGGCAACGTAGCTTGAAGAAAACTGCACGCGCGGACGCGGGCGTTCTTTTAAATTTTGAATCACATTTATGCATTGCACTGATCGGACTAGAATAAACGCGTGCCTCGCACCCGCATTTACTCAATTATCAATACTTAACAATTGATTGATATTTTTAATACATAATCCAAGTATCGTTTTAATTAATAATACATAATTTTTATTGTATATCATGTAAAAGTATCAAGGTATTATAAATAACACGTAATTGCGTGCGGCGGGAAGCAAGCGAGAAGCTATGTTGCGATATTCATTTTACCCTGAAAACCAAAGTATTTCGCATATTTCTCTAACATAATGCTCTCTCTGTCTTCTTGTAAAAAATACCTTAAAGCGGCCACCAATAGGTGAAAAATTCCTTTCCTTGCCACTTTCTGCTCTGCTGTACGAAGTTGGGGAATCAGAAACACAACACAGAAACTTTTTTCATTTCTAAATCTTCATGCACAATCTTGAATACCGTATTTTAGATACAGCAACTTCTTTAGCAAGCACTGTGTCTTTCATTCATCGTTCTAATAGCGACAAAGCCTCAATAAGCCTGATAGTCTCCCCAGTTTCTGCCACAACCGGTCTTCCTTATATGGTTTCATTCTGAATTGAATCTTAGTTCCATCGAAACTATTTTGACCTGACCTTCTACTTCTTTCATGAGTAATTTTTGGTGAGAAACTTTACCACTGCGGAATGCTCTAAATTACTTTCGCTCATTTGTTGGAAGAAAAAAAAATCTTCGTAATAAAAACACCTTCACAATTTCATATATTTTTACTAATTCATTTTACAGGTGAACTTCTCAACATTCGCTGAATATGTCTCATGGTTATGTCCACAGTCTTTTTTAACCCAAAATGGCTGTTGTTTTAAAAACCGATAATATATTGTTTACTTTTAAAGAAAAAGATGAAAAAATCTTAAATTTTGACATTGGCTTGAACTATCTAGACCCATTTTGACATTTTACATTATTATTTTAATATTTGGCGTTATTCACTTGACATTTGCCATTGTTATTTTTATTATTTTTTAATAATACCAAAATAAATATAATTAATATCTAAATAAAGTATCGAAAATTTATTATATTGAAACAAAAACCTAAAATTTTAAAATATAAGTAAATAAAAAATAGAACTACAAAATATGAAAATTGATATAATATTAAATTTTCTCTCAGGAGATGATGCCCCTTTCGCCCTCCCCCCTAAATCCGGCTCTGCTTTTTTCCATAAAATATCTCAAGCTTAAAATTAAATTGTAGGGCGTAACGAATGCGTAATCATCTTTTTACCGCATTTTATAATTATTTGCGGTCAAAGGACTTTTCAGGCAAATTTACGGCCAAACGAAGTTCAAAAGACTATATACATGATTTTGAAATAACTTCATTACTGCGAGTGCTGAAATATGACCGTAAAGTTGTCATGAAGACAATTCTTCGTTTAATTGAACACTCCAGTATAATGTTTGTGTTTTTGTAGTGTAATGTTTAAGACTTTTCCGCTTTTTGTGACGAAGTCACATTGTATGAGAAATAATGGGTATCAGACGTAAAATAAAACTTTGAACAATGTGTTGTTATAAATATCTTGAGTAAAAATTTATGTATGTATAGCAAGTGGAAATGAGGCTAGTGATAACTTGATTTAGTTCATTAAGAAACTTATGTTAATTTTTTTTCAGGAACTTTGAGGTTAAGTGTGTTAAGCGTCAAGTGGCAGCTAATATACAGATAATAGTTATTTAAGAAATACAATAACGCCCGTGGCAGTACTTCTGCATTGTTGAAAAAGTACGGTAAAATACAAATATATATTTCGGCACTTGGAAAACTTCTAGAGATATCATGACATCTTCAACGATATAAAGATATTTTATTAAAAAATTAAAGAACTTAAAATAGAATTTAATAAGCAAAGACTATAATTTGATATGTTGTCCTTAGTATCAAATAAATTGCGTAAGCAATCCGACTCATTCATTTTTTTCTCTAACAATATATTTTTTTAACAATTCTGTGTTATATATATATATATATATATATATATATATATATATATATATATATATATATATATATATATATATATATATATATATATATATATATATATATATATATATATATATATATATATATATATATATATATATATACCAATTTCTTGAAACTTTGCTGAATTAGAAATCCTCTAGAATTGCAGACTTTGTAGATTCATATTCGTATACAAATTCAAGAAAAAGTGTTGGAGTAGGTGGAGCGATTTGCTTTGTGAGTAATTTGGGAAGATGTTATAGCATATAAGCTTATCTGGCTTGCAAACGACAACAATGATGTCGGATAGCACAGATTTTAGTTATTAGAAATACTGTTGCGTGTATTTTCTTTCAAGGTTCGGACTCTACCTGCTTTATCCTTATTACTGTCCTGAACCTAGTACAAAAATAGGAAACTCTTGATTCTGTCAATGATACATATCGATTAGAACAAAAAGGTTTATATTGTGTTATCAGCTAGACAATGAAAGAAATATTTGTAATGAAATTAAATAATCATTGAAAAATTGAAATACTTCTGAAACATTCCTGGCCCAATGAAAATAATTTATACATGGACCATTTTCTTCGGCTAATATTAATATATATATATATATATATATATATATATATATATATATATATATATATATATATATATACTACTCTTTCTCCTATCATATCACAATATGTGATGGACGATCTCCTCAAAGAATCCATCTCTAAACTCTCCTTCAACTTACCAATCATAAAAAAATTTGCGGATGATATCATTACCTCAATACCTCACAACAAAATGGGTCAGATTCTCAGAATCTTTAATGACTTTCATCCCAAACTACAGTTCACCATTGAAGAGGAAACAAACAACAGTGTACCCTTTTTAGACACTCTTCTAATCAAAAAAGAAGATAACTCCGTCATAGTAGATTGGTATACCAAACCAACCTACTCAGGAAGATACATTAACTTCCATTCCTCTCATACCACTAAAATAAAAATAAACATGATACTGGGTTTGAAGTCAAGAATAGAGAGAATCTCTCATCCCTCCCTCAGACTAAAAAATCTAAATAAACTACGAGACACTTTACGCACCAACTCCTATCCAATTCAATTAATAAATAAATTATTATTTAACTCAACCACAACCCTTGTACAACAAAACAACAATCTTACACCGGATATTAGTGCTTTCCTCTCTGAAAATCGAATCAAATCTTATTTTTCATTTCCATACATAAAAGAAATCTCCACAGAAACAACTAAACTCTTCAACCAATTACCTAATTTAAAAATTGCTTTTAAACACAAAAAAACTATCAACAATATTTTTACTTGTCTAAAAGACAAAGATGAAGTCACAAAATTTTCAGAAGTAGTCTACAGCATCCCTTGCTCTCAGTGTGAAACAATCTATATAAGACAAACATCTAGAGTCCTAAAGGACAGAATCACTTTCCGCAAAAGTGCAGTTTAAAGAAAAACTCTTGTGCGCTTGCCCAACATAGAGCCAATTTTCACATGAATTTAATTTTGCTGAAACCAAAATCCTATGTAAAGAGAGAAATCTCGGCAGGAGAATCTTTAGGGAGATGGTGGAAATCCACCTTCAACCGAACTCGATCAATAAAAAAACTGACATTGAGTCTAATTTTCTCCAATTTATTACAAATAGGCAGTCAGAGTGAAAACTCTTACAATATATCTGACATATCTCTTTGATAATAATCCCACTAATTTTCACTAACTTTTCAACTTTAAAAGGATCAAACAAAATGTCAACTTCATTCTATTTTCAAATATAAATTAACCACAACTTAACTAATAGATAGAAACACACCGGCCTTAGCAAAATTACAAGAAAACATAACAAAAAAATCCTTTATAAATTAAAATCATTTTGCGACCACACAATTCTCTGTACTCTTCCAACAAAATGAAGTAAAATTTTATTATATTTCCCAGAGATGAATACGAGTATGTCGACTTTTCTTGTGTTTTTTCCTGTTTTTTTCTGATGAATAAGTGCAATAAAGTGCCCCCACAAACAACAATTTTTGAACACACCACTTAGCAGTAAGTACTTTAATGTTACATATAAAATAGAGTTGTTTTTTACTTTTAATCTAAAAAATACTGATATTCTATTGTAATTGTAGCCCTGATGAAGAAAATAAAATATTTTTGAAAGTTTGGCGTAGTTAAAAAGGTGTCCAAAACTTTTTGGGTAATATCTTGTATGATGGATGTAGTTTTAAAAAAGAAAATTATCTAGTCATGCCAAGGAGATTTTACAATTTAGATAATAAAAGGCGAAAAAGATTATTGAATTATTTGCTCTATAAATATTACTATTATTAAAAAATAAAAAATTACTTCCATTATTGCTCGTCCATAGATGTCTTCAATAGAAGAGACTCCAGGAAATTACATGGTACTCCTGCATTAAGCCTTGTCTCAATTTATATACAAATATATAGTGGTACTACGTTGAATCCGGGAAAAAATAATATGGCAGAAGAAAATGGAGACAAAAAAAAGTGGTGCTACACATGTTAGTAAACACTAGTGAAAAACCGGTAGTAAGAAATCTAGCAAAAATAAACTGGTGAGAAAATATCGTGAAAGAAAAACAAGTGTTCTATTTTAATGGATCTTAATCTTCTTAAATGGTTTTTTTATCTGATCGACTTCAAAACGTGGTTTCAAGGCATTTTTCACTTTTTGTAACGACGAGAATGGTTTATTGCTGAAAATTCTAGAATGAAGAAAAGGAAATCACTAAAGAGATAATCTCTCATTCGGAATTTTAAAACTAAACGTCATCCTGGAATAAGATTTGACAAAAAACTACGACCATACTGCTTTTGTCTTATCAAAACGGGGCAGATACTCAAGGATGTAAAAAAAGACAAAAAAAAAGTGTGAATACTGATTTGAAAAATGTGGTTATATGTTAGTACAAAGTATATAGACAGAAGGTCACAACAACATTTTCTCAGATAAAGCAGAGGTAAATCTTCAGATGCTATTATAAGTATCCTACGTGGTTTTAATATAAATTATACTGTGCATATTGTAAGAAAGTAAACGTTGTTATGCCACGAATTTGGGAAGAAGTTATTGGTAACCGCTCGATTTCTACGAACTTGTTTTATATATTTGCTACAAACACTAAATATATTTTTCAATACACCAGAATAGGGTCAGATGTACAGATTTCTTAAATTTGGAAACAGTCTTTGAGATTTGAAACTAGAGTTTGAAATATTTGCTTCTGAATAACTTGACCAGTTTCGTTAGTTGATTCCTTATGAAATATTTTTAAAGTATTTAAATTGTAAAATATGTATTTAATATATACAACAGAATAAATAAATTAGGAATAAGAAGTATGTACATAAACGAATGTCACTGAGGGAGGTTATTAGTTAAGAATAGGGACAATAATAACACTACAAATAAATCAGAAATTTATAAAATGAACTGAAGTTGTCAGGCCATATACATAGGTCAAATAGGAAGATCTTTAGGCGATAGACTGAAAGAACATAAAAGGTCAGGCACAAACGCTGCACAAAATAGCGGCATGTCAACACATTATCTTAGATATAATCAACACAATGAGAAAAGGATAAAAGCCTTGACTTCTTTTAATACAGTTGTAAATAAAAAAAACGGTCAAGTGCAGGTTGGACTTGCGCAATTAGTGTTCCGTACCGTGATTGCCTTTAAGTAAGACAAAAAGTGCCTGACATGTATATATCCTAAAATCGAATACGTATTTTCGCGTTTTTTCTTAGTCAGTAATGTATAATAGTTATAGCATCTTAGCTACCTAACAGACAATAAATTAATCTAGCTCAATCTAGAATCTAGTAATAAAAGTGTAAAACAAATATTTACTACCTAAATATTTGTTTAATTATAAACAAGTAAAATAAAATTATTTTCTCTCAGTACCCATCCGTGTTTGTACTGAAAAGTATAGTAACACAACTTCCACCATGTTGTCAAGGAACATAGTTTTCATAGTTTTTTTTTAATACCAGATAAATTATCATACGTAATGCACTCGTTATAATTTTCGCTCAATCTACACTTTATGAAGAATATTCCAGAATTTTTTCAAAATTTTTTGATCCGTATTTTTTCGAAAAAGATGAACGATTGATTTTTGGCCATTTTTTAAAAATAATTAAAGAAAAGTGTGCGGAAGTATATAATACATTATATATATTTTTTAACCCATGTTTTCACAAACTTCCATTTGACACCCTACTCAATGTCCTGGTAGAGTTTTTTTCACTTCCAATTTCACCCCCGAAAACTAATACCTTAAGTCAAAATTTAACTCTCGAAATTACACGGCTCTGATTGAGCCATCAATTCCTATATTCGGAGAAAATCGGGTGTGACAGACGGACACTGACGTGATCACGTAAGTGATCACGTCGGTGTCCACTAAAAAAATCACATTAAAAAAATAACATATAGCCCAGAATACACTACCAACGAACAAGAAATTTAACCCCAATGATTAACTCTTTCTTAAGTCTTTAGCCTTTAGATAATATCTGTTTTTAACAATTTCAATTTTGGGGGATTCGAACTTTAGGATAGTATGTACTCTTAAAAAAGCCCTCACAAGGCGAAATATGTATCAAGTTACTCTCGAATACAAGAATAACATTAAAAAGCAAAAATACTTTAAATTTTTTCTTCTTTACTCTTACATCACTTATTTTTACATTATTATACATTTATACACTCATATTTTTATGAACCTAAAGCTACAAACAGGCAGACTGCTAGACAGACAAACAACCCAACAGACCGACCGAAATTGGAAACCATGTTTGAACGGAAACGAATCTCGGAGAGTGATATTTTCACGAAGACAGTACTTTCATTTACGAGTAAAGTAATAAAATTTAAAGTCATGTGCACGAAATGAAGGATATTGTAGTAAAACAGTCATAATGTAAAGACAGTTTTTTACACTATTTTGACTGCTTACATTTTTGTTATTTCGATGAACTTAAAGATACAAAATCAAAACGAAGTTTACTAAAGCTCTAGACAAACACTACAATTTTATATTTTATCTTTGGCATAAAAGAAACTGCTCTTTCAAGTGATCGGATTCGTTTATCTCATTTAACGTCCCTAAAGAAGAATATTTACAAAAGCAATCATCCCTCGTCCAAACAAAAATCCAGCTCCAATCCGTCGCCAACTGCATAACGGAATTGAAGTATATCAAAGAGTGCCGGGTATAAATTTTAAATTTGATTTGGCGCGCAGTTCAAACGCAAACAAGTGAATGTTTCATTGTGCTCGGTCTTCTGCGCGTATTGTATCGTTTCGCAATTGGCTTAACTTGTCGGATCGCGATCGTCAAATTTTTAATGAATGCTCTTTAGGGATCAACTCGTCCTGTAATTGCTTTAAATGAATAAATTATAAAAATAACTTGCGAAAATTGTTCTTGTAATGAAATAAACTGCGTGTTTATTTCATGGAAATGAATTTTATAAATTTTAAATGTTTGTGTTGGTGTATTTGAGATTAAAATGTTACAGTATCGTTTAGACACAATATCCTAAAAGGAAAATTAGTAGTAGTATTTCTGGGCTTTACAAGTTTCATTAATTATGGAAAATATTCAATTCAAACCTTTTTTATTTAATTATCAAACTTTGGTCAGATGCATGAAATTTAGTTTCCATTGGACAGTGGAATTTTTCTCTAAATTTTAGTACTAGCTCTTTAGGATAGAATAGAGAAAAAATAAATAATTTATATTTTTAAATTTTCTAAAAAAAAAATCGTTTTTGGTCAGAAAATAAAACGAATTAAGAAGAACTTCTAGGAAAGGGGAAATGCAGTACAAGTACTGGTTCACTTTATACTGTTAAAAATACAGTCAAATAGCCGTAGAATAGTGTTGTCGAAATGTTAAAAATTTAAATTTTACAATTTTCTAGATGAATAAATTTAAAAAAAAATAACTTATGTAAAAATTAAATTCAATTAAATTTTAAAAATATATTTTATATGATACTTATATTTAAATCTTCATTGGTTAAAAAATAATATTCTGCAATTAACAACATAATTTTTTGTTCGTGTTCCTTTTCAACATCAACACCAAAATTTGTTAAATGATTTATCTAGTACTTCACAAGTACACAGAGATAGGTACTAATATAAAAATTTGTGTAAGGGAAAGGGCTTTTATTAAAATTGAAACTAATATATATGGAGCGCTCCTACTAACCCCTCCTTCACTTCACTGACCCCTTGTATATTGTTTATAGGCATAGCATATCTGCTGCAGGGAAACCATACAGCACTACAGAAGCGCAGTGTGCTGAAAAAAGGGATTCATGTTGGTCTTGAATCGCTACAATTTTAATCGGTGAAAAACACAATCCCGCGTAAATCATTCAAAATGGATGGGGTTCTCCATATAATAGAATCCTTGAAAAGGGTGGTACTAGAAGTGACAAGTTGATTCTCCTACGAATCTGCTATATTAGCATGACATGTATTCTTACCATCCATTAGTCTGGGAAGAATTAGGCGGGCCACATCTATCGAGCACTTTCTATGAACTTACTTATACACTGGTGAGCAAAAAAATCGAGTAAAACTATTTGATTTCATTTAACACGGATCCTAGAATGTCGTATTCATATATTTTTATGGATTTTAGTATCTTTTGAAAGCCCATTATTCTTTTGTCTTTCTAATGATACCAAATTCCATAGCATACCTCCTGCTTTGTTCTGATTAAAATGATTAAAAGGGGAAACAAGGAGAACGAGGATTGAAAATAGAGGTAAGAGAAAGGAAAAATTTTAAGTTTAACAATTAAATTTCATCAATATTTTTTATTACATCCCCTAGCCCTTATTACTGCTTCCAGTCGGTTTTTCATGGAGCGGGTGAGCTTTTTCACCGCTGCCTGTGGGATTCTTCCCCACTCTTCCGCCATCGCAACCTTTAAGTCCCTAAGTTCCTCAGCGATGCAGGGGCTAGTTTTCTAGCTTGTACCCTTCTTTTGAGCTCATCCCACATGTGCTCTATTGGATTGAAGTTAGGACTCCGCACAGGTCGGTCTAATGTAGGAATTCCCACTTTCGCTAGGTATTGCCGCACCGATGCAGCAACATGTAGCTTCGCATTGTCGTGCATTAGCATCGCCAACAAACCCAGCGTAAGAAACGACGTGTTCCTGCAGAATCTCCTCGATGTAGCCGTGAGCAATTAATAAACCTCTACGAGGCTCATAAGTCGCAAAAACCAAATCGGTTTTCGCATCCAATGAGATGCCTCTCCACACCATGACAGAACCTCCTCTGTAGGCGACCGTTTCAGTAATGCAGCACTGCGCATAGCACTCCCCAGACCTCCTATAGACTCATCTTCCATCATTGCCATGTAGGCACATTCAGGACTCATCGGAGAATAAACGGAGCGCCATTGCTCTAAGATCCGTTAGTTTATTTCCAATGACTGACCACCCGACCACAAATGTCCACTCAACGTCGGTCAAGTGACGATTTCTTAGAGTTGTGTTGACAATTAAGCGGTCGTCTCGCTCTGAGGTACACCTTCTTTTTCCTGGTCCTGGTCTCCGTATAAAGGCCCCAGTCTCCTGGTAACGTCTGTAGACTCTGGAGATAGCTGCATGGCTCACGTGCAGTGCGACTACACGTTGGCTGTGTGCTTCTTGCAATAGGGCAATGACTTATGCCGTTTCTTCCGGGATGGTATCCATTTTCCGATGACGTAATTAGTAAGCAAGTATAGCAGAGATGTTGACGGTTCAAGTTTCGATAAAGGAACGATAGGAAAATGCAGTTGAATATGTTTTTATAGGGATGAATAGCACGTAATGAGTACGTTACTGAGCGAGCAAAAACGGTTCTATCTAGTAAAACCGTTTTCATCAGTACAACTTTTTGGACGTCCAAATGTTTTTGGTGTTATTGGAAAGAGTAGAAGATCAGCATTCTAATGATACCAAAAAAAATACCACTGTTTGAAAATTAATTCAAGGATCGGTGTTAAATGAAGCGAAATCGTTTGAGTCGATTTTTTTGCTCACCGAAGTAAAATAGACTTAAATCGCTAACCGTTCTTGGATGTTCCAAGAAATGAAGGTTGCTCGTGAGTTCTGGGTTTTAAATAAGGCGAATAGCTCTCTTTTGAATGCAGTGTTTGCTTTAGAGCAGACCTCCAAACATGAGAGCAGTATTCCATTATTGATCGAATTTGGGCATTGTACAGGAATAATAGTTGTTGTGGAGTATGAAGCCTTTTAGAACGAAATAATATTACCAGTTTTTGAGAAGCAAGTTTTTTATGCCAAGCATTTTTGCTGCCAAGGGAACACCCACCAAGTTGCGTGACGATGCTAGAGGATTGGAGTGTCCCGACATGATTATGTCGGGTTCTGTAATGTTACCTTTTTTGCCATCCAAAATTCAGGAAAAATTCATAAAAAACTGTTAATATATCTAAAATCCCCACCCCAGATTTTGAGTAGAGGAAAGGGGTGAACTTTCTCCTACTCAAAATCTCAATACATAGACAGATAGGTCGACGGAAACCCACCTCTCTCGAGATCTAAGGGCCCTTCAGCATGACCAGTCTCCAAAATCTAGGAGAGTTAATTTTTACGATAAGAATACTCCAGCAAGGGAAGTAAAAAATAAGGTTTTTGATCGAAACATTTATTTCATTATACGATTATTATCAAAATAATCTTTCTCAAACTCTAGTTACATTATATAATATTTTTTATAAGCAAACATGTACAGTATATAATACAGCGTACATTTGATAGGAAACGAGAGTTTCGTACAAGATTCCGAAGCAAAGGCAGGATGATCGGCAAAACGTCAGCATCTTTTCAATCGACACTGGAGAAAGCCACAAGAAATTTACCTATTATGAGGGCCATACACCTACCGGCAAGCCTGTCAGTTATGCCTGAATAATCCACCGAAGACCAGCGTCCGGAACGTGAGTTGATTCCGGCTTGCCTGTCAGAGACGGCGCCGGAGAACGAACGAACGCTCTCTTCAGGTTAGTTCAAACTGCCGACCTGAAGAGAGCGCAGGTAAGCCGGTACGTGAGTGAGGTGAGGCCAAAGGTTACAAGCCTCTTGTTTTGTAGAGAGAGCGAGAATCACTTGCGCATCTTCATCACTGGGGAACTTTTTGAGGCGATTGCTAGCCGGTCTGGATTTAGCTGCAGGTGTATGGGTTTTTTAGTCCAACCAGGCCGCCGGTTTTCGGTGGACTGTCCAAGCATATCTGACAGACTTGCCGGTACGTGTGTGGCCCCCATTAGTGTACACGTTTATCAACTGTGACGATTAGTAAGGCTATGCCCGAGGCTTCACTGCGACCGCCATAATATTAGATTTTTTAATTTATATTAATTTAGGCGGCTGCTTCATCTACAAAAAATAAGCCTCCCTCAAGTCTTTTTTCCACTTTTTTCTGTTCTGGGCTTGTACCCAATTTCCAGCCACTCTTTTCAAATCATCAGTCCACCAACTTGGTGGCCTACTCTACTCCGATAGGCTTCGGGTCTTGGTCGCCACTCTATGAGTCTCTTTGTTCATCGCACATCCTTAAACCTAGCAACATGCCCAGCCCTGTTCCATTTAAGATGTAGAATGAATTTGACTGCGTCTTGTACCCCCGTTATCTTCCCGATAATGTGATTTGGGATGTGATCTCTAAGAGTAACGCCCAACATTGACCTCTCCATCTTTCGTTGCATGACGCATATTTTATTGATGTTTTTCTTCGTCAATTTGAGAGTATCGGCTCCGTACGTAAGAACGGGGAGTATGCATCTATCAAATATTTTTCTTTTTAAACATATAGGAAGGTTAGATTTGAATATGTAGGCCAGTTTGCCATATGCCGCTCAGGAGAAACCTATTCGCCGTTGAATTTCATGTTTGGTTATCTCGTACTATGCTGATTTCATGTCCCAGGTATTTATATTGGTGCACTTGCTCTATCTCTACGTTATTGAGTTTTGTAATGTCGCTTAATACAAGATTTGTCATAAACTGTGTCTTGGATAGATTGATTTTTAGACCAACCTTTCCTGAAGCTTCTTGGTGCATGTGTAGCATAGTTTGTGCTTCTTGTATTTTCTCTGTTATTAAAACAATGTCGTCAGCGAAACGGAGGTTATTTAACTTTTCACCGTCGATGTTAAATCCCATTCTTTCCCAGTTTATTGATTTTAGAATACTTTCTAGAAGTGTTACGAAAAGCTTGGGTGAGAGTGTATCACCCTGCCGCACTCCCTCTTCTATTCGATATTTTCTGGTGGATTGATTAGTTTGTGTTTTAACATGAACGGTGGCATTTTCATATATGTATTTAATTACATTAGAAAATCGATGATCAACACTCAGCAAACGCTTCCAAAAGTCTTTGCTGATTTACAGAATCAAAAGCCTTTTCGAAGTCCACAAATATGAGTACAAGAGGCTTATTATATTCTATACATTTTTCAATGAGGAGTTTGTTCCATACCCCGAGCGGAAACCTGCCTGTTCTTTTCAGAAGAAAAACTTGAATTTATTTGCTAGATGTTTGGTAAGTATTTTCGTGAATAACTTGTATACATGGCTCAAAAGGCTAATGGGTCGATACTATCTCTTTTTTATGCATGATGACAATAGTTGCATTATTCCATTGCGATGGAGTTATCCTTCCAGGAGACATTTATTGAATAACATTTTAAGTGATTTGACAATTTGTGGTCCTCCTTGTTTAATTGCCTCTTCCACAATATTGTCTTCATCCGGAGCTTTGTTATTTTTTATGTCCTTCAAGGCTGATGTGGTTTCTTCTTCTGTGATGACTGGAATATCCTCCGACCCCTAATCTAAGACTTTTGCTATGTTGATTTCTGTTCTTTTATCTTGTAAGGTATATAATTGTTGATAAAATAATTCGATGGTCAATAAAATATAATTCTTGTTTGTCATTACATTACCATGCATGTCCTTAATCTTGCATATGTTTTCCTTCCTATTGTGTTCTTCCTTCTCAAGACTTTTAAGCTTTTATTCTGTCCTAAACGTTTCTCATTTCCCCTGCATTTTTTGTCTTTTGTCTTTTCTAATTTCCCTCGATATTTCTCTATTTATAGTTCTGTATTCATCTGTAGTCTTATCTACCATTGCCTTTGCTCCATTAGCTGTTTTACTCTTTCATTTAATTTCTATTCTTTGTGTTGTTTTGGGCAAGTTTTGTCAGTGGCATTTTCTATACTATTTTTTATGTTTTCAAATATGTCAACTGCCGTGTCTTCATTATGTTCCAAGGAGCTTGCGATCTCTCTTCTATAGGAATCCACATCCTCCGGAGTTGTCCATTTCTTGTGGTTTCTTTTAAGAATCATGTTGTTTCTTTCCTGTCTTTGCTCTCACAATGCGATAGTCACTCCCAACTGTCCTAAATCGATGTTCAATTGGGCACAAAAAATAATAGTAAATCTAAAAATACATTTACGGAATTTTAGTTTGGTCTGTTGGGGCCACAAGAGGCAAGCATTTCTACTAACACAGGAAGTCTTAGAAAATACTAATTTCTTATTTATTTTCCCTGTGTTTTATCCTACTGTATCGATGGGCATATTTTATAGAAGTGGATCATACGATCCTTCGTTAAATCCACACAAACTAAAAAGTAACTGTACTTTTAGTAGAAAATAAAGTACACGACAATTAAAATTTGTTACATCATTTATATCAGTAGGAATATTCTTCCTTAAAAAATGTCTCACACTGTTCAAACAATAAGATGAATTCTTAACGAGCAAAAGGGTTGTTTTCTCAAGACCTGACGAAAATTTTCCCGTCGGGAGAATTCAAATATTGGATCTTTTACGAGGTGATCTCATTATTAGAACATTAAGAGGTAATCAAGCTGTTACCAATAGTATAAACTTCCCCCCCTCCATTTTACCTCTTGCAGTCTTATTGAAAAAAAGGAAAATTTATGAATAATATGTAGAATTAATGAAACTTATTAGATCTTTAATTCTGCATTTTATTCACCACAAGCAATTATTGTTATATGGTCCCTATTCAAACAAAATTTCAACTACTTATTTACATTAACACATAACATTTCCATTGTTAAATGTAAAGTTATTTCCTGTTCCTCAAAATCTTAGTAATTCTTTTAATAACGTTTTATTTCCAAGTCAGTGTATAGCAACAGCTATTAATGACTCCGAAAACACCATAAAAAAGGAAATGTATCTTAAATATTTGTACAAGCCAAAGTAAAAACAGAACTTGTCTAAGTGGCGTAACACAATAGACTCCACGTTATTCAGCAAGAAAGACAATAAAATTGTTTTGTTTCAAATTCCCTTGAAACACGGCATTGTGGTGACAGTATATGAAAAGCAAAGAATAAGCTACAATTGACTTGACCACTGAAAGAGGATTGAAGTAGAATCCAAACATTACGAAGTGCAAACAGTTTCTTGTTTACAGAAGGGAAGTTTAGAAACAAAAGAAGATATGACAAAGGTGATATTAACAGTTGTAAAGGATATGATAATTTGATTGTTTTTAACAGATACTTTTAAAATTTCCATTTCTTATTGTAGTTTTATTTTTCTATAATGTTCGTTTCGAGTTATAGGTAATGAGTACTGATTTTTTGTTTAGTATTCTTTATTTATCTAAAAAATTGTATCCATCTCAAAGAGAAGGAGAGAAGATGATATACTATTTAAGTGTTGTCATGTACACTTGAAGCCGGTTCAGAGTAAGCTGCACTCAAATAAATGCCTTTTGCTTCTTCATCCTTATTAAAGTATGCACCCAAAATTCATTATATCCCAATATGTGGTATAGCAGATTATAGGATTTTTTATGATTCTCTCGCTAAGGGAAGTATTTTATTTGTGAAAAATCATTTTCCCAGAGTTTTGTATTTCTTCACGTTTTAGGGACTCTAAAATACGAATGAAATAGTTTTCAATTCCCGTGGGTCTTCCTGTGGCCTGTTTGTCTGTTGGCCCAATAACTCCCTCAACAAATGAGATATTGATTTCATTCAAATTAAATTCAACACATTTCCATGAAAAATAGTATTTATTAATAAATAATGTACTCTCCATCATTTTCTATAACTGCCTCCCATCGTTTTACAAGTTTTTTAATTCCTTTTTTGTAGAAACTGCCTGGTTTCTCTTTAAAGAAAGTTGTAATTTAGTTTTTGACTTCTTCCATAGAATCAAATTTTTTACCATTCAAATTCTTTTGCAGAGAAGGAAACAGATGACAGTCTGAAGGGGCAACGTCAGGGGAATACGGCAGGTATTGGAGGATTTCCGATTTTAACTCTCTAAGTTTTTGCAGTGTCTGTTGAGCGATATATGGTCTAGCGTTGTCATGGTGAAAGATGATGCATTTTCGATTGCACACAAATTAATTTAAATAGATTTTTTTGAAGGTTATGTTAACTCACGACGCATGTAGATGATCGTCAGTTAATCATATGATTATAAAAAACATCAGCACAGTCAAAAGTGAATGCTTCTGCCATCTATGAAAATCGGGCACGGGAAACTTTTGCAATCACCGAATATAGGTAAAAGATAGAAAACTTGAGGGTTAACAATTCAAATAGTTTACATACCAGGGTTGTGAGGTGATTTGTGGTTTAAGTCAGAAGATCAACTATTTTACTGGCATCAACCGACATGTCCATGGAGGCCACTTTAGAAATCTATGTAAAACTTTACAACATGAAAATTAGTAATTGAATACAAAATATAATGCAAGTTGTATCGTTGTATCAACAGAAAGAAGATTTTCAAGGATGTTGCCAAAAGTAATGCTGGTGCGAGAGTCTCTTGCAGGTTACTATTGTGGCCTCCATGCATATGTCAGTTGATGCCAGAAAGATAATTGGTATTCTGACCTAAATCACAAACGTGCTTACTTACCCTGGTCTGTGAACTTTTTGTGTTTTTTAACTCCCAAGTTCTCTATCTTGTAACTTGCTTTCGTACAAACTAATAAAAACTAATTGTTACAATTGTTGGCAACAATAATGGATGAAATACTTGAAGCACTTTTTGTATTACCAATTTGAAATATTTTACGATAAAGCATTTATTACTACAACGATTTCAAGACGTATGCCCTTTGACATTTCATCGATAGGTGTATCGTCTCTCTTCAACTCTCTTTTAATACTCACCGGTTCTCTCATTTAGGTTTTTAAATGTTCATCTCAGCTCTGCTAATGGCGACACATTACTCATTAAAATTATGTAGTCCAATGATTTATAAAATATTTAACTACGTTTAAATGTAATAAATAGAAATATTAGGTGTGTCTCCAGTTTACTTGGAGATTCACCCATTTTAATATATTAAACTATTTTTATATCACCCTGTACATATATACGTACATACATACATACATCAATATATATATATATATATATATATATATATATATATATATATATATGTATATATATATATATATATATATATATATATATATATATATATATATATATATATATATATATATATATATATATATATATATATATATATATATATATATATATATATATATATATATATGTATATATATATATATATATATATATATATATATATATATATATTATATATATATATATATATATATATATATATATATATATATATATATATATATATATATATATATATATATATATATATATGTATATATATATATATATATATATATATATATATATATATATATAATGTACGTATATACAGGGTTTTATGAAAATCCATTAATATATTATAAACTCCGTAGCAAATGTGATTGTAGAAAAATACTATAAATAGCGCTCCTTGACAATAATTCATGAAACTAACTCAAAGAAGTCTCAAACCCCCGATTTCAAATTAACGGCCTCATTGTCTGGAGAAGAATATATAGAGATATTATATTAATTATTTACCCATATCTATTTTACCTGTGCAGTTAGTTGTCTTCTTGTTACCAGTTCAAAATAAGTGAAACAAGTTTATTCCCGTCAGCAATCCCTAATGTCTTAGTAAGAAATGCATCACACATCAAATAAAGGTTTTAAACACACATAGAAACATCAATAATTAGGATTAATTAAGCAAATTGCCATAAAAACTAATTATTACTAAACTTAACCAACATCAACGAAGCACTAAAATACTTTTTGTATTACCAATTTGCAATATTTCACGAAAAAAAAAATCTTTCCGTAATACTTTTCAGTACATAAACAATCCACCGTCACCAAAGAGGTTTGAAGGTTAAATTCTTGTCAGTTTCGGTGTGTCATTTCCCTTTAAACCACCTTAAAAACTCACGTTCTCTCTCAGCGTTTCTGAAACAAGGGCGCAATAGTTTTTTAATTTAGGTAGTCCAGTGATTTTTCTAAATTTTCAACTATGTAAGTAAGACCAGTTGAATCCACTCATTTCGTTGTATTAAACTATTTTTATAACACCCTCTATATATATATATATATATATATATATATATATATATATATATGGTATATATATATATATATATATATATATATATATATATATATATATAATATATATATATATATATATATATATATATATATATTATTTATTTAAATTCACTTTCTCATGTTATGTTAAACACGTATAGATTAAAAAATACCCAAATCATTCAGCAGAGTATCAAAGAGAAATTCGCAATTAGTATTCAAATATTGAGATGGTATCATATGACTGGTGCGCCGCCCTAATGACTATGTATCGAACTAATGCCCTTTGTAGGAGCCCTGCGAATATAGAAACAAACGCAACATATCCATTATATTATAATATGGCTGCCTTTGTTAGAGCGCTTTTTTCAAATACGCCCTTCGGAATGATACTGGTCTACGATAATGTGCCAACTGCACATTTTACGTGGTTGCCAAATGCTTTTTATAAATAACATATATACTTTCAGTTGTTCCTGTAGAGGGCTAAAAGTTTAAATTTAAAACAAAGATTATCTATTTTTCTCAAGAATTTCTCGACGTACCATAAAAATTCATTATAAATGATATTAAAAAATTGTGATTTTTATAGGATCTCGATCTATTCGAAACTTAATAACCAAAAAATGAAAGTCTGTTATATCGTAAAAAATGTATTAATGGAATGAGGGTTAGTCTTTCAAATTTTACTTTTTTTCTCTCTATATAATAACAAAAAATTGTTTTAGGAACGGATACTTAATCTAGACAAAATAAGCTCTCTTAAAACCTGACACCTTCATTAAAATTACTTAAGATGTTTCGAAACTAAAAACATTTAAATACTATGGTACGGTAACTCTATTGAGGAATAGTTTACTTAACAACCATTTTTAGAAAATATTTAACAATAATTTTAACAGTATTTTATATAATTTTATATTAAAAGAAGCCATATATGGTTTTATCATAGGTTATATTACGAAAGATTTGATGTTTATAGGGTAAACTTCATTAGTGTGTCTTGTCGTCCATTTTGATTTTAAAATATTCAAGAATCGCAGATTGTTAATTCGAGAATTTTTGATTAAAAGTAAACAAAGGACCTGTAGGAAATTTACTGGGTAAAAATTGAAACTTTAGTGGTGAAAACAGTTGCTAGAATGGTACAGGTCCCTCGTCTGAACCACAACTACTTTGTTGTCAGGCCAACACATTAATCGAGTAAAATTCTACAAAATGTGTTCACATTTTTCCAATTATTATCAAAAATAAAACAATATGTTTCTATATTCAGTTGCAGTTAAAGAGGCATTTACTATAAAAACTCTCTTATGTTGTACTCAGAGCTTACCTGAGAAAATGCTGGCAGAATAACACATTTTTTATTATAATTGCCAATATATTTAAAAGGTATAGTACCTTAAAATTCTTTGATGTTATTTTTATATTATTCTTTTTTGGAAAATTGAAATATACATTTCTCACAAAATTGTACATTTTTTTTCAATGGGGCTATCAATTGGTCAGGTTAAATCAAGGAAATTTTATGAGACTTAGATAGGTATATATATATATATATATATATATATATATATATATATATATATATATATATATATTTTTGTATCAATGTAAGAATATTTATTAATACAATCTTTAACAGTAAAATAATATCAGATAAAGTTATTTAAAATAACTTTTCGTTTGAAGTTTCCATCTAGACAATGATTCCTAATTAACTAAAATTATATTGTCTCTGTCTTGCTTATGAATTTATGAAATCCTCATCATGAAAACAGAATTCATTATCTCGGGATCTCTGGATGGATGAATCCAGGATGATTAAACGATAAAGCAATTTGAGATCATTGTGGGTTTTCCTTAAGTTGATATAACCGATTTTCTACTGCATCTTTGTGGCGTCGCTATCAAAACTCGTGCACCGAATTAACTCCATTAGATATTAAAATGAATGCCTGAGGGTGCTAAACGAGACCTAGGCTGATGCTAATTGAGTTTGTTAACGGAATAGACTTGCAATATGGTATGTGGATATGACAAAGATCGCTAGTTTTCTGATATGTTTCGAATTTTTCTCCTCCATGTATATAAACTCATTGCAGTACAATTTTGATATAGATACATATATATATATATATATATATATATATATATATATATATATATATATATATATATATATATATATATATATATATGTATATATATGTATATATTATTGCGTAGCTGTTCACGGATTGAGAAATACATTTCCTGGCGTATTCAGATGTGCATCCGTTGGTCAGTGTTACGAAGGCGTTTTGCTCATTGCTTTGCTTTATATTTTTTTTTCGATTTAGGTTTCTTGGCTTTATGATAAATAACAAGACTGTATATCAGTTATTTTATTAATAACGTTTCGGCCAATGTGCCTTTCTCAAATCATGAACGAGGCAATTTTTCTTTAATAAATGTACATTAAATTATTATGAGTATTAACGAGCACAGTCACACGCATATATGGGTACTCAAATATTATACAGTAATTGAGTATCTATGTGTATGTCTATTAATTTTTGCTTAAAATTTGGTCTTGATAACATTTTTATATTTTCACGTAGTATAATACTGGCGTGGTCTCAAATAATAAGACTATATGTAATGTGCATTTGAAACAGGGCAAAGCAACTAGCAAATAATACATTAATATCTACCAATTTTGACATATTACTAATGACAAACATATTTTTGCGTAATTTTTTTAGTGTAGTTTGTATATGGCAATTCCAATTTTTGGATTAAAATACATTCCCAAATATTTTACACCTTAAGTGTCACTACTATTATAAATCGGGTTCTGAGGAAATATTAGACTGGTTGTTTTATATTCGTTTAGTGCGATTTTATTTAAGTGAAACCAGTTTTGAACGGTTTGTTGAGGTATATATACATATATGCTGTTAATTCAAATTTTAATTTATAAGTGTTCCGTACGGACACTCTTAGGATCACTTCGGTGTCCGTCTGTCACATCCGATTTTCTCTGAAACTATTTGACATAAAAAGTTGAAATTTGGCACAAATATGGGAATTCACGGCCCAATCAGAGCTGTGTAGTTTTAAAAGATAGATATTGACTTAAGGGGTTAGTTTTGGGGTGTGAAATCGGAAGTTAAAAAAAGAATTTACCAGGTCATCGAGTGGGGCGTCAAATGAAAGCTTGTGAAAACACGAGTTCAAAAATATTTACGATGTAATACTCGCACAAACTTCGCTTTATATTGTTTTACAAAAATGGACAAAAATCGCTGTCCCCCCATATCTCGAAAAATACTGATAAAAACATTTGGAAAAAGTTCTGAAATATTCTCCATAAAGTGAAGATTAAGCGAAAATTATCGCGAGGACATTACGTTTGCTAATTTATCTGGTATAAAAAAAAAAAACTATTTGTCTTGACAACATGGTGCAGTTTTTTTCGTGGGAAGTTGTGAATTCAACCGGGACTAAGGGATATAAAATATCAATACGTGTGACTGATGACCAACGGATAGGTACCGAGGCAAAATAATTTTATTTTGTTTGTTTATAATTCAACAAATATTTCGTTCAAGCTTTTACTACAAAGATGTCTCGCTGTTTATACATTCTTGGTAATTCTTATGTTGAAGATGAATGTGTGACTGAATTTCATAGAATATTTAGCCATCACGGTACGGAACACTAATTTTACAAGTCCAACTTGCACTTGGCCGGTTTTTTTATTTATTAATGCAATGTAGTCTGCAAGTAATACAATATTAATTTTATCATTACTAGCTTCGAAATAACTTATGTAAATTAAAAATAAAATTTGTCCTTATGCAGAATTTTGTGCGACACCATTTAAAATAGTTTTTTACATCAGAGTGTTGATTTTTAATTGAAGTATTTTGGTTTTTTTTTTTTTCATTCTTTAGGGGTGATTTATGTAGATTTGTACTTAAATTGCCAAATCTATAGTTCTCTACTTTTTTTTTATTAATCTTTCGTGGTTTACACAGTCAAAAACTTTTTTTGAATCGCAAAATCTACAAATTCAGCACTTTACTCTTCCTCAACAATACTATTAACAAAATGTGAGCTAGCAGTAATAGTAGACCTTCGAATTTATTTGTACTTTCAAAATACTTTAAAATATTTTGTATATTATAGGAACTAGAGATTGGTCGATAGTTATTGGAAGAATTATCACCCCCTTTGTGGATAGGAATGATTTTTCAAACCTTAAATATCTTTGGATAATGTCTTGTAATGATTCTTCTATTTATTAATTTAGTTATTTTAAAAATTATAACATTTTTTTTTGTATTTGTTTGCAAATAAATAAAAAAATCTAGACAATTTTTGTTTTTTAAATTATTTAAGACTATCTTACATTATTGTAGGTAATTTGACTAAATTTTAACTCCAGTGAGGTGTATGTTGTAAAATTTGGATTTCCATTGGAGGATATACTTCCAGTTAGGATCAAACATAAGTGAGAATTTACTTCCATATGGTCTCCAGCTATTGGCAATCTTCGGATATTACTGCAGCTTTTTCAAGTGACAAGTTGGGTGTCTTTAATTACCCCTAGTAATCTATTTATTTTCTGCGTTGAAAGTGGAAATCACAGCTGCACTGGAAATATTTTGAAGTGACTTTGGATAGGACTCTTACGTTTAATAGACATCTCTTTAATCTGGCACAGAAAGTAAAAACAAGAAACAACTTGACCTGGAAACCTGTGTGCACTGCTTGGGGTGCTGATCCTCAAATTTTAAGGATTTCGCCTTTAGCTTTAGTTTATGTTTCACCTGAACGTTGTGCACCCGAGTGGTTAAATAGCACACATTCTAGGCGAATCGATGTCCATGGTGCGGACCATCTCCGAAACTCTTCGATCGATACCTGTTAGCTGGCTACCAGCCATTCCAACATACCTCCCCCATATTTAAGACGCGAATAGGTCTTGCAAAGAGAGTGTCAGTTCTTACCGGTCCACGCAGATTTTGCGAACCCAGCCCCAAGGAGACTCCGATCTCGTAAACCTCCTAGCGACGCATCCCGATGACTTGTGAATGAGAACTACGATCTACAGACCGAATGAAAAACAGAATAAAACAGTAAGCCGTCTTTGAACTCTCATTTAACCGGGGATCCCTATGATCGAGTTCCTAGTTCCCATTTTCCACGAAGAGAGTGGTCTTCTCTAAATCGAATCCGAACCGGCCAGAATAGGTACGCTTATCTTATGCATCGATGGGGTTTTAAAAATTCCCCGTAGTGTATGTATGGTACGGCTGAGCAAACAACGCATCATATGGCAAGTGAGTGCGGGAACTGTCTTTTGAAGGAGACCTTACTCAGCTGCATGAAGTGACACCCGCTGCCCTTGAATGGCTACGGCAATTAAGAGTGGATCTTTAGTGCTAGGTTTTGGTGGTTTGTATTAATGTTATTTTACTTATAGTCGGTTTTATTTATATTTATACATATATTGCATGCTTACATGGTTCGTTTATATGGATGGATCTGTGTATTGTTTCTTTGTTTATATTTTATGAGTTTTTACTATTTTATGTTCTCTGTGTCGCTACATACTAAAATAATCTTTTTTTTTTGGCATATTTTGCAAGGTGTACAGTGTACACGCATAAAATTCTCAAAGTGACTTTCGTTACTATGATAAAATCGTACATAGGAAGGTATTTTTGTTGTTTTATGAGTTCTTCATTGCTTGGTAAAAAAGTTAGTAGCAACTCCTGGAACTCGTGTCGAATTGTATTAATATCCTTAACGTAACCTTTTCATATTTAATAGCTTCTGGTAACACATTATGTTTGGAGTATTTTGCGGATGAGCACATTTACTATGTGGGGATTTTTTACCTATGTGATCTTATAAAACTATCCATACATCCCTTGGTACATAAGTAAAACTGTGTAGGAAAACTGGTTACGTCCGTCTCCAGTCTCCGATATAAAAATGAATGGTGTCAACCTATTAAGTTGCCGGTTTATACATCTACACCATTTGCACTTATATGATAATGCCGGCCCTGTGAAAATATTTATTTATATCACCTTGTCCATTATCTGACTTGCATGTTAACTTAAAGAGCTTTAACGTAGAAATAATCTTGTTTTGTTTGAATGACAGTTTGAAGTCAATTAGGATATCTAATGTTATTCGAAATAAGTTTTCCATTATACCATTTTAATGCGGGACAATGTAGATATCGTATTATTTTAATTAACATTCCTAAATACCGGTAGATATCTTTAACTTATATACATATGAATGTAATCTAATAGCGATAATACATTAGAATACATTAAGACGTTTCAACATATTGTTGTTTGTTCAAAAGAAAAAAATGAGATACACATTAGCCAATTTTAACCGAATTTTTGGCTAGTATATAACGTTTTTTTAATTGCTTTTCGAGAATATTGTTAAATTGAAGTTCGTTTTTTTATATCTCGTATATATAGATAGATATATATATATATATATATATATATATATATATATATATATATATATATATATATATATATATATAATATATTAAAATTATATATATATATATATATATATATATATATATATATATATATATATATATATATATATATATATATATATATATATATATATATATATATTTATATGTATATAATATATTAAAATTCCGGTTTCAACAATGAATTTGCACCACGTTTCGCCAAAACTTTTAGCATTTTCAAGTGCTCTTGCTGCTACTGCTAGTCGAAACAGTGCTCTTGCGGCTGCTGCTGCCGCCCGAAGCTAACTCAGTTAGCAGTTTATATATATACTAGCCGTGCCCGCGGCTCCGCTCGCGTGGACTTGATTCACCTTTATCGTCACTGCTTATTCGTTATGTTTACATTATTATATAGCTCAAGGGGCCATAGAGGCTCATGGCTTGGTTGCATACTTGTCTCCACTTCTTTTTGCCTCCTGTTAGCTTTTCCCAGTTCGGGATTCCCATCAACTCCGGATCTTGCTTTACTGCCTGAATCCATGTAGATCGAGGTCTACCCTTGCCTCTTCTTCCAACCATTCCTCTTATTAGAGCTTGCTTTGCCTGTCTTTCTTCCTTCATCCTTGCCACGTGTCCCAACCATCTTAATCGCTGGCTTCTTATGATTTGGCTTATAAGGAATTTCGTATATAGGCATTTTAATTCGTAGTTTGTTTTCTTCTCCACAGTCCCTCTTCTTTCCTTCCTCCGTAGATTCTTCTCAAAGCTTTCCTTTCCCACACCTCCAACGTCTCCTTTTCTCTTGCATTCAGTTTCCACGTTTCGCATCTATATGTCACCGTGGGTCTGACAACTGTCGTATATATTCTTTCTTTTGCTTTTCTTGATATATTCTTTGATTTCAATATTGGACTCATTGCCCCCAAACATCTCTGTCCTTTCGCTATTCTTTTTTGTATCTAAATCCTTTCTTGTCCACTCTCTGTTATTGTTACTCCCAGATAATTAAATTTGTCTACTTTTTCAGACATATATATTTTCCCTAAGTTGTTTATTATATCTAAACTTTTGTTGTTTTTATTATCCTTCTTCCTTGTAATTTCCATGTATTTTGTTTTTTCCTCATTTATCTTTAGTCCTCTCATCCTTCCCCTTTCTTCTATCCCATACTTATGGCTTTTTTGAGGTTCTCTTTTGCTCTTGCAATCACTGCTACATCATCCGTATAGGCCAAGCATTGGCAGGTTTGTTGGTATATCGTTCAATTTGTTTTTATTTCTGACTCCCGGATTATCTTCTCTAGTACCAAATTAAATAAACATGTCGACACTGGTTCCCCCGTCTTAATCATCTCTTCACCTTAAATTTGTCTGATACTTTGCCCTCAACCAACACTCTATTTTCTGTGTCATTCACCATGCGAATCAATTTATTTGGAATATTTAGTTCTTCCATTATCTTGTAGAGTCCTTCTCTATTTACAGAGTCATATGCTTCTCTGAAATCCACAAAGACCAAGTGTAGTGCCAAATTTTGTTCTAAGTTATTATCTTAGATTTGCTTATCGAAAATATCTGGTCTGTAACCGATTTATTTTTCCTGAATCCACACTGGTACTCTTCCAGAATAGACTTCGGCTTTCTCTGCTAGTCTGTTTTTGATAGTCAACACTACTATATTGTACACGACATCCAGTAAGGCTATTGGTCTATAATTAGCACATATAATTTTTTCTCCTTTTTTGTATATTGTACAAATGAGCGACTCTCTCCAGCTCACTGGCATCTTTTCTGTTTCCCATATTTCTTGCACCAACCGGCATATTTCATTTTCCAGATCTACTCCTCCAGCTTTTATCAGTTTTACAATTTCCACCCGGGGCCTTATTTTTTTGGGTTCTGAGTATTTCTCTTATTTCTCTTTGCAGGGTTTATTTGTCCCCTCCTCCCCTTCAGTTAATTTTGCTTCCTATTTCTCATTCAACTCCTTTTCATCTCCATTTAGTGTTTCTTTAAAGTATTCCCCCCATCTATTCAGTCTTTCTGCGAAGCTTACTGCTAAACTTCCATCTACTACTACATATTAGCATTTTGTCTGTGTTTATCCCCTTTTTATAAAAAAAAAACACGTAAATCGGATAAGTGGTTCTTGAGTGCTAAGTGCAGTAATGGATAGACAGATATACAGAGAGACGTTAGTTTTATATATATTATAGGTTTTTTTGACATATATTAAATTGAGAATTAAAAAAAATCACGTAAATCGGATGAGTGGTTCTCGAATGATAAGCACACTAACGGACAGACAGACAGAGAGACGTTGCGTTTTATATATATTATATAGATTATTATTATTATTATATAAACTTGGTCAGAGAACATATGTATGACTTTAAAAAATCACGTAAATCGGATAAGTGGTTCTCGAGGGATAAGCGCACTAACGGACAGACAGGCAGACAGGGAGATATTTTATAGATATAGATTATTATTATTATTACTATATAACTTGGTCAAAGAATATATGTATGAATTTAAAAAAAGACACGTAAATCGGATAAGTGGTTCTCGCCTGATAAACGCACTAATGGACAGACAGAGAGACATTCCATTTTATACATATTATAGATTATAGATATTCTCTGCTACATAATATTGTTCCAAATTTAATGGTTTAGGCTGTGTGCTGCAAGGGAACGCGCTAACGACAAACTTTTTTCCGACTTCATTCACTATTATTGTCGCTGCTCATTCCCTATGCTACCTATCGTAATAAAATATAGCTATAACCTGGCCAGAGAACATATGTATGTTTTTTAAAAAAAATTACGTAAATCGGATAAATGGTTCTCCAGTGATAGGCGCACTAACGGACAGACAGACAGATAGACAGAGATACGTTGCATTTTATATATATTATAGATATATATATATATATATATATATATATATATATATATATATATATATATATATATATATATATATATATATATATATATATATATATATATATATATATATATATATATATATATATATATATATATATATATATATATATATATATATATATATATATATATATATATATATATATATATATATATATATATATATATATATATATATATATATATATATATATATATATATATATATATATATATATATATATATATATATATATATATATATATATATATATATATATATATATATATATTATATATATATAATATATATATATATATAGTAAATGGATAGAAACGATAACAACAGCTGTAATGATTTAACGAGAAGGTGATTATCGAGGATAATGTCAAAATTAATGGTAGTGTTATACACGTGTTTCGAACTATTGTGTTCCTCGTCAGAAGTTCGCAATGAAGTTCCAAGATAGAAAACATAAGCACATTTATGGTTTAAGTCAGAAGACCAGCAATTTTGCTGGCATCCACGGACATATATGTCTCACAGTAGCAACCGCTCCACCCTATAAAAATTAGTAATTGGATACGAGAGATAACGACAACTGTAATACGACAAGAATATTATGGAGTATGCTGTCACAAGTAATGACAGTGCTATACACGTACCACCGCTTTAATCCAGAAAGAGAAGGCAAATCTTCTAGCAGAGATATTAGAAGATCAGTTTTCGCCAAACAGACCTTAGATTTGAAAGATGGACGAGAAGTCAGGCTATGCCAGACTATTAAGATTTTTAACGAAATCCCTCTTCAGTCCCGCAAACCTTCTACACCACCCCTCGAGCAGTGAAGGACGTCATCAAAAGCACCTCGAAGAGGAATGCTCTAGGGCAAGATGACATCTAGGTAGGAACGGTGAAAAGATTTTGAAGCTCATTAACCTGATACATAAAATTCTCAAGGTAAGCTACTTTTCACAGAGTTAAAGAAAGCGGAGGTCGTGGTGACTCAGAAACATAGAACAACCACAAAAGAGGCCAAGAATTACAGACAAATTAGCCTCCTTTTTACACTTGGAAAAGTGGTAAAGAAAATCATGCTTGAGATCATCAGATCGAAAGCCAACGAGCTCCGTACCCTGCTGAAAGAGCAATAAGGTTTCAACCGAGCACGAGGCAATACATTACACGTCGAGACTTTGCTTACAGGTCATGGATTCCTTCAATCGCGGAGAATGCCTGGGAGTTGTCATGTTTGATGATTCGACGGCCTTTGATAAAGTATCATACAAGAAACGGGTGTTGAAACATATCAAACTGGAGTTCCCTACCGCATATCACGAAATTGGTTCAATCTTTCATCGGGGATAGGAAATTCAGTGTTAGTATAGACGGTGTAACCTTGAAAGAGAGAAAATCGAAGTTCCACAATGCTCTCCATTGTTCGGTGTTTAATGTCTTCACGTCGGCTTTTCCCGCAGTATAATCAACAGGTTCCAGGCGTACTTGAACAAGCTGTCAGTTTGGTTTGATCACTGGAGGATCAAAATAAACCCTTCAAGTCGAGAATAGCTCCTCCCGCGGCTCTCTAACTTGGAAGCTCCACGCTTGCATGGCAAAATAAAGTTTATTATCTAATCCCACTCTATGACAAGAAACTGAAAGGCTCAAGCTTTGACTGCAATAACTAAAGCTCTCTCTAAATCGTCAGCTAAACCGTTCTAGGAAGCTATCGCTGCGGAACAAGATGATCATCAGATCAGGGCTACTGTAGAACTGTCAGATGTGGATTCGTCTGTGGCCGTGGAGAATAAGACTCCACGGATGATACCCCTTTTTCATGAAAAACTTCAATTGCACTGCGATATGAATATCCAGTCTATGCTACAATACAGTAGCATGAAGTTCTTGGAGAACCCTTGGGTTACCTGCTACCCGTGGGGGAGCGGGATAGAATATCTCCCCCGGTATGTTCTGCCTGTCGTAGGAGGCGACTTAAAGAACAACCTAGATGGTAGATGCCCAGATCCCACCAGCATCGCCCGGTGTGATACCATCGCATCGGCTTAGGCTGCGTGAAGTTGCTTAACGTTTCGTGGCTGTGCCGATGTCCCGGACTGTGGGACCAGATAGCATGATGAGGCACCTGGATACAAAAAATTCCGGAGGTAAAATAGCCCCCCGTTCGGATCTCCGGGTGGGGGCTGGTTCAGGGGCGTCGACATGCAGAGATCAGAATTTCAAAATGGATTTTTGCAACATACGAGGTTTAAACACGAACATAAATTCAGTGCACCAACACCTGCAATCAAATAAACCTCATGTACTCGCTCTCTGTGAAACTAAGGTCAGTTCATCGACCAGCACAGTAAACTATCTTTATCCTGGGTACGACTTCTATTCCCGATTTAGGCGTAACTTTGGAATCTATCTTTATGTCAGAAGCGACCTCTCTTGCCAACGAGAAGAGACTCTGGAGCCCCCAAACTTTGATGTTATGTGGTTAAAAATAACGACTCAACCAACCACAAGGTTCATCTGTATCCTCTATCGACCACCAAGTGATACTAACTTTAGAACACTTTTCGCTTCCCTTGCAGACACCATCGATCATTTACAAATTAACTATCCAAATGCCGAAATTGCCATCCTGGGCGACTTTAAGGTCCACAACATCAACTGGCTTAAATATTCAAATACTACCGATGAACAATGTCGTGAAGCCGAATCATTTTCAATCAGTTGTGGCTTAACTCAGCTTATTGATGAACCAACACGGATCCCTGATCGAGACGGAGAGTTTGCCAGTCTTCTTGATCTCTTTTTAACCACCAATCCGGAGATTTACACAATCAGCGTAAATCCGCCGTTAGGTTCTTCCGACCATAAACTACTTTCGACATCGAGTATTCTACCAATCAATGACAGAGAGGCGCCTAAACCGCGCAAGATTTGGCACTACTGGTAAATGGGAAGATCTCATGGAATATTTTCGAACTTTCCCTTGGTTGGACGTTTGTTTTCGATCCGACGACTCATCTGACTGCGCCAGGGAGGTGTCCGATGTTATTTTGGCCGTATGGAGGCTTACATCCCTTTTTCGAAGAAATGCCCTTCCAACGGCAAGCCTTGGTTTGACCGAAAATGCAAAGAAGCTGTTGCTTCTAAACATCTTGCATACCGACAATGGCTCGAAAATCCTAACACCATAAATCGTAACACATTTGTTCGTGCCAGGAACAGATGCAAAGAAATTATCGACGAAACCAAGGAGGTACACAATCAACGGATTAGAAACAAACTTCTCGCCTGTCCCGGCAATTCAAGGTCCTTTTGGTCGGTCGCTAAGGCAGTTAGTCAAAATTTCACCAAATCCACCATACCACCACTCACACGGCCAGATAATTCTATTGCAACGACACCTGTTGAGAAAGCGAACTTGTTGGCTGAACTCTTTGCTTCACATTCTACTGTCGATTTTCCAAGGAAAAAACACCACCTACTATTCCCATGGTGCAGTCAAGGATGCCCGATGTTGTCTTCAGACCGCGTATTATAAAGCGTATTCTGATGAAGCTAGACACCAAAAAGGCTTCTGGCGCTGACGGAATACCTGCCATAGTTCTTAAAATCTGTGCGAGGGAACTAACACCAGTTTTCTGTAGACTTTTCAACCTATCCTACAGAAAGGGAATATTTCCTTCCTGCTGGAAATGCACTACAGTTCAGCCGATACCTAAAAAAGGCAATAAGACCTTGCCAAATAACTACCGACCAATCGCACTGCTTTCAATAATATCGAAAGTCATGGAAAAAGCTATCAATCAGCATCTTCTAAAATATCTTGAAGGATTCAACATTATTAGCGTATGCAATATGGCTTTCGTAAAAATAGATCAACAGGAGATCTTCTGACTTATGTAACACATGTTTGGAACAATGCAATTGAACACTTTGGAGAATCTCGAGCGGTTGCTCTGGACATATCCAAGGCATTCGACCGTGTTTGGCACGATGGGCTGTTGGCTAAGCTACGTTCTTATGGTATGTCGGAAAAGTTCTGTTTGTGGCTCTCATGTTTCCTCAGAGAGCGTTCTTTACGAGTGGCAGTCGACGGATTTCTTTCTAAACACCTTCACTATCAACGCCGGTGTACCTCAAGGCTCCATACTGTCTCCTACTTTTTTTCTCATTTACATTAATGATCTGCTAGAAAAGACCGAGAATCCAATCTACAGCTTTGCAGATGACAGTACACTTATCTCTTCATTCACTTTGAACGCTCGGACAACGGCTACTCAGACGAATATTCGCAGACAGCAGGAAGTCGTTCAACTTAACAAAGACCTGGAAGAAATTCTATCTTGGGGTGACAGTAACCAAGTGGAATTTCACGCTACAAAAACCCAGGCGGCAGTTTTTTCTAAAAAAGTTAACGTTGCTGAACCCGACATAGTTATGTCGGGGCACTCCATTCCTCTAACATCGTCACTCAATTTGTTGGGCGTTAATTTGGGAGCAAATATGTCCTGGCATGAACATGTTGCAGGCATAGCAAGGAGAGCTTCTCAAAAGTTGGGAATATTATTTCGAACCAGAAAGCTTTACACTCCACAACAACTGTTAATTCTTTACAAAGCTCAAATTCGACCAACTATGGAATACTGCTCCCATGTTTGGAGCTCCGCTCCCAAACATACACTGCATTTGTTGGATTCTATTCAGAGAAGAGCTGTTCGTCTGATTGGAGACCCGGAACTGACCGTCGGCCTTAATTCGCTGGAACATCGAAGAACGGTTGGCGACTTGAGCCTATTCTACAAGTACTTTCATGGAAAGTGTTCGAAGGATGTGGGCCGCTTAATTCCTCCCAGAGCGGTGCATGTTAGAAGTACACGTCGCGCTAATTCTTCACATCCGTATGAGGTTCAGCTTGTTACTCCCCGTACAACACTTTTCAAGCAGTCTTTTATATGGAGAACATCATCCCTTTGGAATAATTTGCCCAGGACTGTGTTTCCCACCGAGTACAATCTACAGCGATTCAAGAACAACGTGAATCGCCTTCTCCACACACGTGTCGCTCCTGTAGCGCTTTAGGGACTTCCCTGTAGCACGTGTGCTAGACCCATTAAAAAAAAAAAAAGGAGCATACCAACCACACATTTATAATGCCGGGAGAAGGTATATGCGACCTTCGGATAGGCATGCAGATACTCGATATGACTAAAAAGAATATCTTTATCTATATGCCCATTATTCTTTCGATATTTTCACTGTTACTGAACCATTTTAATCAAATAATTTAGAAAATCTGCCTATATGATATACTTACATGTTAAAGAAAACTACATGAGAATTGGATAATCCGTTTTGAATTCAGACAAACTTACGGAGATACAGCTATAATGGCAGGCGATAAATTTTTTATGTACAGGTATTATAAAAATAGTAGATATATTGAAATGGGTGAACTTTCGAAGGAATTGGAGATACAGTTAATCTCAGAAAATTAAACATAGTTGAGACTTTTACAAAATCACTCTACTTTTGAATTTAGCAAGCTATTGCACCGCAGCTCGAATCAGCTAAAATTAACAGTGATATACAACATTGAGACAGGGAGTTTTTAAGGCGAGATTCAGGGAGACGGCATGCCAGTTAAGGCAACTCTCATAGATGATATGTCTTGTTTACATCGTGAAATATGTTGCAAAAAAATTTGTTTCATAAGATTACAATTTCAGAAGTACCTTAATTATGTCGATGGTGTCAGAAGTGAAAATTAGTTCTTAAGGCTGTTCGCTTAATTGGACGAAAATAAATTGCTGTGAATGTTGTGTGACATAAATGTTCAACTCTATCTGATATATTTAATATAGTTCTTATTTAAATTGTTAATTGCCGACAACAGACCCTTAATTTATTACTTATTTTGATATATACAAATAATAAAATACCAGTCAACTGATTAGATTGCTCAAATATGCAAAAGTAATTAGATGTCAAATTGGACGACGGCAATGATTTTGGATTAGAAGTTTGAGATTTATTTGAGTAAGTTTGACATATTATTATTAATGGGCGTTATTTATCAATATTTTTTTACAATTCTTTGGCTACAGAGATATACCAGTTTTAATATAATGGGAGATCTTCATAATGCTCTGTATAGAGATGACACGTCGTTGATCATATTTTTTTTCCATTTATTTTATTCCAATGATTCATAAGACCTGGTTTCTACTTAATGCTCGCAGTACTTACCTCATGTTTAAAGTTTAGTTTATGTAGATATAAAGATTTAATAAAATCAAATTAATAAAGATAAGGCAACTCATGCCCAGATCCGTTACGATATATCAAGAAAGATGTGTAACAACTTCTAGTTTCGTGTTTTTGTCTTTTATTATTTATGTGGGAAATTACTGTAGTAGCAATATCGGCAATTAATTGTTCGTTAATTAATCTGATTGATTAATTAAATAATATTTAGTTAATATATTCGTGATATTCTAAGTATGTTAGCACATATTTTATTTAAATAACTTTTACTCAATCTAATTGTTTTAAATGAAATTTTAATTATCACCGTTACATCTTGATATAAATTAGAAATTTAAAGTCTGAGTTGAAAATAAGGCACGGAGTTAGTTGTCAATAGCGAATTTAAATCGGTAAAATTGAATATTTGTATGAGATGAGATTTATAGGTATTTATTGAACAGCTATTGATTAAAATTTGGTGAACCTAGACCATCACGGGGTCGTAAAAAGCAAGTTACGCTCAATGTTGAATAGTTACTATTTAAAGAAATTTAGGAAGAATTAACTTAAAATAAAAAAAGGAATTCATTGCACACGGTTTGTTTATCCTAACCTGGAGGCCAGACGCCTGATTGTAAAAAGATTGTTGCAATTGCTGTCCGTGTGACTTGTGGCGTGGCTGAGGCCAGACACTTTGTTTTTGGGTTCGAATGCCAAAATGACCGAATTTTGTTTTGTGTCCTATGGTGACGTTACTTGTCCTTTAGAGCCTCAACTAGATCTGGACCATGATATTCGTAATCAGTAACACACCTTTAAATTTTTAAACTTGTCTTGGTGAGCTATTTAAGGTAGTAGAGGTATTTGAGGTAAATAAGGCACATAATTTGACCAGACGTAAACTCGAAAATATCAAAAATTCGAGATGACTACCGGAATAAAGGCACCCAAGGCAATACTGGGAACCCTTTCGGTGAGTTATTAACTACGGTTACTAGATATCAGCGTCACCAGATTAGAGATATATGGCTCAATGATTTCATATACTATAGATAAATAGAAAAATCATTATACGTCAAACGGGTAATAGAACATGATATCACGAACGAGATTCTAGTCTTGACGCCAAAAGCTAGTTTTAAAATGTCACACAGTGCGAGGTTGCCATATAAAAACCAAAAGAAACAAAAAAAAGGTTTTTCCTTCATAAAAAATAAATATAAGTATAAGATAAAGTATTGCACTAGCAAATTCAGGTAATACTTAACGCCTATAAATATTAATTCGGGAAAACATCCTTTCATTTGATATATTTCGGGGAATTTTGCAATCGCTTCACCAGGGTCTCACTTGGGATTTTCAAGGCTGACTCCTCGGGGTTAAAGTTGAAGAAAAAAAAATGGTAGTGCTACACGTGTTTCGAACGTCCTCGTCACTAGCAGGCAGCCGGCTGTAATAACACAAAGAGAAGAACATTTTCGAGGATGTTGCCAAAAGTCATGTTAGTGTGATAGTTTCACGCATGTTGCTCTTGTAGTTTCTATGAATGTTAGTTGATGCTAGAAATACAGTTCATCATTTAAGTTAATATGCTTGCGGGAGCAGGTGTGTGTTTTTCTATTTTTTAAGGCATATAATTTGGTTGCGTGCTACTAACGGGGAGTAAAAGTCCGAAACATATGTATAGTACTACCATTACTTTATATTATTACAGTTGTCGTTATCATTTGTATCCAATTACTAATTTTCGGTAAGGCGCTTGCTGTTGTGGCTTTCGTAGCTATAAGTTCGGATTCCAGCAAAATAGCTGGTCTTCTGACTTCACTATCATTAATTTTGACGGCGTACCCGATAATCACCTTCTGGTTGTCTTATTACAGATGTCGTTAACTTTTTTATTTAATTAACATACATATATATATATATATATATATATATATATATATATATATATATATATATATATATATACATATATACATATATACATATATACATATATACATATATATATATATATATATATATATATATACATATATACATATATACATATATATATATATATATATATATATATATATATATATATATATATATATATATATATATATATATATATATAAATATTGGGTTTCTTTTTCTCGACCGTAATAAGATTATGAGGTGAAAAGTATCGGGATAGCGGTAAAATTATTCTTTTGTTGTTTAAAACTCTATATTTCGCCAAACCTTTAAGGCTTCATCAGGAGTATTACTAAAATTAAAACCGTCATACACACATAGGTCGCTAAAAATATACAACATGAACTTATCAACTGGAATAAAATAGATACAAAAGGAAAACAAGACATTACACAACTAGACGAACTATACACACTTCGATCTAAGGTGTTTCTTTAGAACTGATATTGAATATTATTTTATTTCTTGTATTTTTTGTTTATTATCGGTGTGTGTACAGTGGTCGGTGTAGCGATTAATATAATTATTTAGAATAGCACAGTATATGTTGCTTAAATTATTAGTGTCCATTTTGTAATTGATGAAGCTTTTTTCTTTTATGATATGATACATTTCAAGGAACAAGGGTTTTTTATAGTTATTTTCATATTCTAGGATCATAATACTATCAAAGTCAAATTTGTGTCCTGTTCTCAAGTGATGATCCACTCCAGGGCAAGATTTCTTTACCGTTGCTGAGTTAATCTTTGTTTAAGCCATTGTGATGTTTGTCCAATATAACTGCTCTCGCAATCCAAGCAAGATATTTTATATATTACATTGTTATACATAAGTGGGGTCTTTGGTTTTACACGACAAAATAAATTCCTATTATATAATTGATTATATCTTGCTGTTTTTATGTCAGCGTAGTCTTTAAAGGTTAAGACTATCTTGTCCATCAGACCACGTATATAGGGTAGTTTTTTGTATTGGTCTACATGTCCTACTTCTTCCGTGGGTGGGATGTTGGAATTGAAATTCAACCTATTCAAAATATGCCTAGGATAATCATTGTTGCGAAAAATATGGAGTAGTTTTTTTAAATTGTTTTGTGAAAAATTATCGTCACTCATGTGAGTAATTCTATTCCTTATTGGTACCACCGTATTATACTTTTGACTCGCTGGATAATGTAGGTTTCTGATACCAATGTAATGTTGTTGTTTTTGCTTCTTATGATTTTGGTATCCAGAAAAGGAACACTATCATCTGTATTAACTTCGACAGTGAACTGCAACCTATCACTGAACGAGTTGAAAACGTCTAACGTGAGCCGCAGACGTTATGAAATGTGTCATATCATAAAAGAGAAAAGCTCCATCAGTTACAAAATGGACACTAATAATTTACGCAACATATACTGTGATATTCTAAATAATTATATTAATCGCTCGACCTGACCACTGTACACATACCGATAATAAACAAGAAATATAAAGAAATAAAATAATATTCAATATCAGTTCTGAAGAAACAACTTAGATCGAAGTATGAATACTTGGTCTAGTTTTGTGATGTTTTGTTTTCCTTTTGTATCTATTTTATTCTAGTTGGTAAATTCATGTAAGTTTTTAGCGACCGATGTGTGCATGACAGTTTTAATTTTAGTAATACTCCTGATGACTGGATTGGCGAAATATAGAGGTTCTAACAACAAAAGGATAATTTTACTACATAGACCGACGGCTATCCCGATACTTTTTACCTCATATATATATATATATATATATATATATATATATATATATATATATATATATATATATATATATATATATATATATGTAAATATATATTGGTATATATATTTGTATATATATATATATATATATATATATATATATATATATATATATATATATATATATATATATATATATATATATATATATATATATATATATATATATATATATATATATATATATTAGTTTACATTCACTAACTTCGTGCCTTACTTACAACTGAGATTTTAGATTAATTGTCCATATTGCTACTACAGTAATTTCCCACATAAATAATAAAAGACAAAAACGTGGAACGAGAAGTTGTTAGACATCTTGATATATATATCGTAACGGATCTGGGCATGAGTTGCCTTATCTAGATTAATTTAACTTTAATAAATGCATAAACAAAATAGATTATTTTAAATATTGCGATCTTCCGTTTTCCAGTTTGAAAATGAGGTAAATACTGAGAGCATTAAATAGAAACCAAGTTTTAGGAATCATTTAAATAAAATAAATGGAAAAGTATGATCAACGACGTGCCATCCTTAGTAAGAGCATTATGATGATCGCCTATTATATTAAAACCGCGTATCGCTATACCCAAAGAATTGTAAAAAAAGTATTGATAAATAACGCCCCCTTATAAAAATATGTCAGATCTATTTAAATAAATTTCAAACTTTTAATCCAAAATCATCGCCGTCATTATCCAGTTTGACAAGTAATTACTGATACTTAGTTGAGCCATCCAATCAGATCCCTGGTATTTTATTGTTTGTACGTATCAAAATAACTAACAAATTAAGTATCTATTGTCCGCCATTAAAACTTTCTTTCGGCTTTCTTCAACCCGGTGAAAAGTAGCTTACCTTAAGAATTTTATGTATTAAATTAGTTAGTTTTGCGATCTTTTCAGCCCTCCTACCTTCATCTTGGCCTGGAGATTTTCTCTTTAAGGCGCTTTTGATAACTTTCTTCATTGCTCGAGGGGTGGTGTGGAAGGTTTGCGGGACTGAAGAGGGATGTCGTTAAATATCTGAATAGTCCAGTATATCCTGACTTCTCTATCTATCTCGCGAACCTACGGTCTTTTGGCGAAAACTAGTCTTCTAACATCTCGGCTAAAAGATTTGCTGTGTCTTTCCCCGTTATAGCGGTATTGTCATGAAGTGAAATAATAGGGGTTGTGCTTTACCTGGCGAGTGCTCTAGCTTATTGTCCCATCTGCGATTTTATGTACTGTACTGTTCTAATGTGAAATTAGGTGTTTAATACATTGATTTGAAGTTTAGAACTAACCACATGGTCCTAGCGATATTTGAATTGTCGTATCCCCTCCATTCCCTATACCTGATCAGTCAATGATACTCCATTTCTTAATAATTATACCGCTTAATTCACTGACCGTTACATTATTGTGGACAGATGCTTCTATTAATTTTATTAAAATGGTATATTGAATGGGGATTATTGTTGGCTTATAAACATGTTCCAGTACATATCTATATTTATAATTAGAAATTGATAATGTTATTTTAATGAGTTTACTAATTAGATTTATAATATATTATTTTATCTCGATATCTCTTCTCACTTCTTTAGTATCAGTGACTTACATCCTCCGTAGGGTATTGATGAAGTGGACACGATGTACATGTTTTTCTCTTACAAATATATTAACAATAGAAATTCAGACAATATGTAACAATATGTAGAGAATTTAAGTCAGCTACCAAGCTTATTCTGTATATGCAATGTCCAATTATAACTAGAGGACCAGTAACCCTCATTGTCTTTATTGAACACCAAGATAGTCAAAGCCTCTTTCTTAGAATTTTGAAAGTATAAAAATTTCTGATAGTGAATGTATGCTTATACTAACTTAACCTAAGCTCTTATATTAGTGATCCTATACTAACTTAACCTAGGAAGTGTGTTTATGTATACATGGATTTCTTAATGCTAAGACTTAAAACTAAGACTAAAACTAAGCTACCTTAGCCTAAGACTTACGCTAACTTAAACTAGGACGTAACAGTAACTTAAACTAGGACTAATTATAACTTAATCTAGGTTGACAATCTTCTTGTCACGGCGGGCGAGGGGGGACCAGTAACCCAGTTGTTATACAGTTTTCTTTCAAGTGTAGGCAGATCATCTTGCTAATCTAGTAATAGCCCCAGTAATTGTTTTTTTTTATGTAGGCAAAATATTCTGTCATGTTTTAGGCTATGTTTGATTATTATTGGTTAGATAATTTCGGAGAAATAATGCTTTTGTCAACGTTGATGATATGAATGCACGTTTTGGACTATTTTCAAGCCCTGGATTATTTAAACTGGTATTAAAAAAAAGACATTGTAGTGATGAAAAAAGGTATATGATAAGAAAAGAAGCTAACTGACACTGAATTATTGCAGCTATTGGAAGAAAGCGGAGGTAGTAGTGACGAACATTACGTACCAGACACAGACGATAGTGATGTAAATTCAAGCTCCGAGTCCGAAGAAGAGAATTTTATAGATCCTATTCGGCCACATCAAACACTTCCTAGCCTTGATGAGATAAAATGGAACGACAGAGGTGCGTTAAAACAAATTTTATTCCAGAAAACCCAGGAATTATTGGTGCAAATTCCAGGACAGGGTGCACCTATCGATTTTTTCGAAATGATCATTGATGATGATTTTTTACAAACTATTGTAGAACGAACGAACTCTTACGCAGTCGAGGTTTTGCTGCGCCCAGAAACAAGTACAAAATCACGTATTACTAATTTTAAAGATCTTACTCTTGACGAACTAAAAATTTTTTTTGCCCTGTTACTTCACACTGGCACAATATCCTTGAGCCGTCTTAACGATTATTGGAAAACTGATCCGCTATTTAATCTACCTGTTTTTAGAAAATATATGTCAAGGAATAGATTTTTGCTTATCTTGAGGTGTTTGCATTTTACATCTCCAGATATGGATCCGGCAGATCGGCTAGGAAAGATTAGATTTGTGGCAGATTTTTTTAACAACAAGATGGGAGAAATTTACTATTCTGGAAGAGAGTTGTCTTTGGATGAAGCTATGGTACTTTATCGGGGGTCGTCTCCAGTTTAAACAGTATATCAAGAATAAGCGTCATAAGTATGGTATGAAGTTATACATGCTGACAGAGCCTAATGGACTTATTTTGAAATTTCGCGTCTACGAAGGTGCGACAGATGTTTATGGTGGAAGCGGACATACTGAAAAGATTGTTTTACATTTATTGGAGGAAAAATTGGGTGTGGGGACATGCTGTTTATCTAGACAATTTTTACAATAGTGTTAATTTAGCTAGGAAATTACTTCAACAAAATACATACTGCACTGGTACGTGAGAGCTGAGAGGAAAGATAATCCGAAAGAGGTAATGAGTGCAAACTTAAAACGTGGTGAGAATAAATCTATGTTTTGCAATGGAGTGCATGTCGGAAAATGGCGCGATAAACGCAATGTTCAATACATTTCAACAGAATTTGGAAGCGAAATGGGCATTTTTAAAAAACAAAAGAAATCAAGAATCTGAATTGGATATAATGCTTTTATGTCCGGTATAGATAGACAGGATCAAATGATGGCATATTATCCTTGCAGCCGTAAAACCATTCGGTGGTACAAAAAGTTATTCATGCATGTGCTGCAAATGAGCATGATAAACGCCTATTTTTTGTACAATAAATATTCGCGGTCTGACCAGTTACGATTATATGACTTCCGATTGGATGTCATAAGAAATTTACTAGCCAGACGACCGCCGCAAATTCCTCCAGGCCAAATAAATGTCCACAGCATTAGCAAATAAATGCTGATGCGAATAATATGGTCATGCATACACAAGATGTACAGTATTGGGGAGAGTAGGGTAACCATACGCACAAGGTCACTATCTGTAAGTTCAGGTTAGTTCAGGTTACCGCGTGTTTTTTAAATTACGTTTTATATAACCCGGGTTAAAAAATTATCCCATATTTATTCGCAACTCATCGCAATTTATACAAATAACGCATGTTAATCGCGTTTTTCTCATTTTACTTTAATGATTTATGAAATCCAATTTCTATACATAACATGGAATAATTAATATGAATAAAGGACTGATTTATTTATTAAAATAATCCACGAGCTATTGAATAATATAACTTAACTTACTACCTAGTACAACACAATGTTTTATGCGGACTTCATAATAGTCAATTAATTTTATTATGGAAATCAACTAAAAATAAATAAGTTCGTGTCAGAAATAACATTTCTGATTGAATATCACGTAAAAAATGCCAGCAATCTTCTTCTACACGTTATTTACAATTCTTCGCGTTCTGACAGGATTAAAAACGAGATGTTATCAAAGTTGAGCGCCCTGTCAAAGATGACAAAGCAAAATCGAGCAGGCGTCTCAGGGTGGAGAAAAACAAACGATGTTGCTGGCGCCAAACTTCCGGCAGTGCTGCCAACATATGTGAAATGTCACTAGATTCGAGAAGGTAAAATAGGACTACCCCTTATTGAATTACTGTGCATACAAAAATATGTACTTCTCTATTATTTAAATAAACAAACTCTTAAAGTGTTTTCAAATAAGTTTGAGAAAGTCTTCAGCGTTTGTTTTTTTCAGTCAATATTTTACTAGGCTGCTTAAAAACTGTGTAACGTAATACTTGAGATACACGACTTGAAACGAGGGAAATGTAAACAGTTGCCAATTTTAAACGGTACTGAAATAAGTTCTGTTAGAATATCAAATTTTTGTTTTTAGTATTATTCAGTATTTGTAATAAAAACATTACGAACAAGACAGGAGTGGCATTGGTGATTATGATGAATAAAAGGAAAATAAAATTTTAGTTTTTTTTTAAAGGACTATTACTGCCAAATACTAAAACAAATTTACCTATACCTTATCTCTCAGTTAAGGGGAGTACCATATATAGTTTAAACGGAGGTATTGCTGGATTCTACATGATAGTAAAAATTCACATTCTAAGCCTTGCGTCAGCATTGCGTAATACAACATGAAAAGTAATGTCGAAAAATTTTTAAAAGCTGCAGTGGTACAAAAATATTTACTTAATATCTTCCTATATAAAAATCTTTCAAATTCAACCAAGGCATTATACCTCACTTATGCATTATATATATTATATATATATATAATACATACATTTATATATATATATATATATATATATATATATATATATATATATATATATATATATATATATATATATATCTATATATATATATATATATATATATATATATATATATATCTAAATATATATATATATATATATATATATATATATATATATATATATAAATATATATATATATATATATATATATATATATATATATATATATATATATATATATATATATATATATATATATATATCTATATATATATATATATATATATATATATTATATATATATATATATATATATATATATATATATATATATATATATATATATATATATATATATATATATATATATATATATATATATATATATATATATATATATATATATATATATATATATATATATATATATATATATATATATATATATATATATATATATATATATATATATATACGTGGTTTGAAAAGTCCGTGCAAAAATAAAAACTACTTATGTGTTTGGGGTAAACCTTTTTTATTTTTCGACATAGTCTCCTTTTAGGCTTATACACTTCGTCCAACGATATTCTAGTTTGTTGATCCCTTCCGAATAATAGAATTTGTCCAAGTCTGCAAAATATCCATTAGTGTCTGCAATGACCTCCTCGTTTGAATAAAATCTTTGTCCCGCCAACCATTTCTTCAAATTGGGGAACAAATAGTAGTCCGAGGGAGCCAAGTCTGGAGAATAGGGGGGATGTGAAACGAGTTGGAATCCTATTTCCATTAATTTTGCGACCACAACTGCTGAGGTGTGTGCTGGTGCGTTGTCGTGATGGAAAAGGACTTTCTTGTGGGCCAATCGCGGGCGTTTTTCTTGCAGCTCGGTTTTCAAACGGTCCAATAACGATGAATAATATTTACCTGTAATAGTTTTACCCTTTTCCAGATAGTCAATGAGGATTATCCCTTGCGAATCCCAAAAGACAGTCGCCATAACCTTTCCGGCCGAAGGAACGATCTTCGCCTTTTTTGGTGCAGATTCCCCCTTGGTAACCCATTGTTTAGATTGTCGTTTGGTCTCAGGAGTATAGTAATGTATCCATGTTTCATCCACAGTGACGAAACGACGCTTAAAGTCCTCCGGATTCTTCTGGAACAGCTGCAAACCATCCTTGCAACACTTCACACGATTCCGTTTTTGATCAAGCGTGAGCAATCGCGGCACCCATCTTGCGGATAGCTTTCTCATGTCCAAATGTTTATGCAAAATATTATGTACCCGTTCAGTCGAGATGCCCACAGCACTAGCAATCTCACGCACCTTAACTCTTCTGTCATCCATCACCATATCATGGATTTGATCAATGATTTCTGGAGTCGTAACCTCCACAGGCCGTCCAGAACGTTCAGCGTCACTTGTGCCCATATGGCCAGTCCGAAAATTTTGAAACCACTTATAAACTGTTCTAATCGAAGGTGCAGAGTCACCATAATGTTTATCAAGCTTCTCTTTAGTCTCCTGAGGCGTTTTGCCTTTCATAAAGTAATGTTTAATCACCACACGAAATTATTTTTTTCGTCCGTTTCTTGAAAATCACTCGATTTCCTTGATTTACACAAATGCCAAACACAAAGAAATAGACCAATATGGCTGAATCTTGGTGTGCGTTCATTCAAGAGATGCTACTAACTAAACATGACCTCGATACGCGCCAGTGGTGCCATCTCTCGGACTTTGCACGGACTTTTCAAACCAGCCTCGTATATATATATATATATATATATATATATATATATATATATATATATATATATATATATATATATATATATCGTTAGGAAAATTTCTATGGATATTTATAAAGTAAAAATTGGCTTTTTTGTAGAAGTACGGTAAATTAATTTTTCCTTCCGATTTATGTCTGTTGTTAAATTACCAAGTATAAGTATATTGTATAACCTATATATATATGATATATATGTTTTATATATAGAAATTATATATATGTCCCATATATTTTTTATATATATAATATACGCAAATGCATATATATATGTTGTATATATCAGGTATAAAGTGGGAGTGGTAATATATATATAATATAATCTATACACTCCGATATATATATAATCCACTATTGGGCATTTTTATATAAATATAGATTAAGCGTAATAACTCTTCCATTATATATATATTCGTAGATAATCTAAGGGGGCTTGTTTTATCGCACTTTTTACTCTAAGTTAATTCCTATTTGTTACAGGTACCATACTTGAAACTCTGTTTTAACAAAGATTTTGTACCCAATGTGCGCTTTGTAAACCTTAATTAGGCTCTACTTGCCAAAAAATTTGTACTCGTCAGGTTCGTAGAAAAGTATTTTTATTTTTTGTGGATGTTTCGGGCGTATGCGAAGAGAACAAGAGTTGCGGTAACTAGCTGCTGTAATTAAATGTAGCAAGCGAGGTATCGATCTGATATTTAGAGCTCATCAAAGCTAAACTAAACAGGCAAAACAGAGTTATATTGAAATAATAATACAGACAGTTAATTTTAATACTTAATAAATTTTGGCAAAGTTATAAGAAATTTAAACAAAAACGGAGTATGTTGCAACTCTAATTCAAAACCATAACATAGGCAGTATTTTGTGAAGCTAGAAGCCATTAACGAATAACATTTATTAACAATACAAGCTAAACATTCTCTGTAAGTAAAAACTCAAAGTTTGTAAGAAATCTGCATCAAAGCGTAAGTAAAATATAGAATTACCAATTCCTTTTTTTCAGGCGTCGTTTAATGATTGTTGCTCATTTCCATTTGTTTTTCTATTTTTTATTTGACACAATTTTTTAGTTAAAGAATTTAAAAAGATTTTACGGAAACTGAAAATAAAAATGTAAGAGCAATGTTGCCAATATCAAAACAATTCAGTAACGGATATAAAAAAGCAAACTCGATAATTAATCGGCTATATGTTATCATAAAATGTTTTTGGCTACGGATCTAGCACACTTATGTTATTCATCAAAAATTTACTTTAAATTTCGATTATTCATTTGGATTTTTTTTTTATGTATAAAATCCCCCGGGGCTCTAAGGTTGTTGGTGACTAATGCTATTATTTTTTGTGGTCCTGTGTTTGGAATATTTATTCAATTTCACTATTATTAGACTGACCATATCTTTAATTTTTCACAAGAAATGTTTACATTTTTGCCCAATGTGCTCTTTTCTTTAAACTGTTATCAGTTTAAGGAATGTATTTCCGTTTTTCATATTTAGAAATAATCTCTATTATTGAAAAAAAAGAATATCACTAATTTTCCCATCATTATTATTCCTTTACCTAATAGCCTGATATGGAGACTTAATAAACTAGAACATAATAATGATGACAGGTATACCTAATAACTTGTAAATACGGAATATTACTTACGACAGACTGGTTTTTGCTTTAATATAGAAACGGAATTATTGATCTACATTTGGATTTCGTTGCTTCTGGTAAGAATTTTATTACTAAAACAATTCTTTCCGGGCTGAGACACTAATTACCAATTTCATATAGATGCTAAGAAAATTCCAAGAAAATATGCATATTTTGTCTCTAAGACGGATGAAAAAATTAAGATGAGTTGTCTGATACTGTCTATTGTTGTTATTAGCTCAAAATCAGCAGATCTTGGGAACTGTAAAAAATATTTTAACTGACACGTTATATATATATATATATATATATATATATATATATATATATATATATATATATATATATATATATATATATATATAGATACGGTTGACGACTAAGGACCATAAGCTGTATTTTATTCACATTGATATTTAGTCCCATCTCTTATCCCATTACGTTTAAAGTTTTTAAAAGATGTTGGAGACCCTGGAAATTATCACCTCGAAATGACGATATCATCGGCATATAGTATTTAATGATATTTATAAGTTCATCATTGATCTTAACCTTAAATTCTAGATCCTGCAGTGTCTTTTTGAAAGTCTGTCCATATATATGGTAAAAAGTATCGGGGATAAAACGCATCATTGGCTGACGTGTCGTTGGATCTGTTAAGCAACCATTGATCCGAACTATTGCTTTTTGTTACCAATAAAGGTGCTCTATAATCCGCACATCCATGTCGTCACTTCCCGTGTATCTCAGAATATCTCAAAGTTTCATATATTGCAGTATGTCAAACGCTTTTTCGTAGTCGATAAAGCATACAAAAATATTTTTACTTTAGTCATAATATACTTGGAAAAAGCGCAACAGTACTTCTCCGTTGCTAGAGCATCTCTGAAAATAAAGTCGGTCTCATCTAGGTCTGCTTTATATTTATGCCTTATCCTTTCATATACAAAGCGGCGAAAAACATTTAAAGTGTGGCTCCTAAGGCTTAGTAACCTGTAACCACTGCAATTTTTGCGCATTGTTTTTTTGGTGTTGTTATGACTACATATTGTAGCAATTTTTCTGGTATTTTTCTAGAAGTATACATCGCATTGAAAAGATTTATATATATATATATATATATATATATATATATATATATATATATATATATATATATATATATCTTCTAAATTGTGTGTTTTTTAGACAATTTTAAAGAAAAAAATTATGCGTTTTGTAATATTTATCTACAATTTTCTCATAATGATGATTTATACTCCGTAGTTATTACTCTGTGGGGTGCGGGATAGAATATTACCCCCGGTATGTTCTGCCTGTCGTAGAAGACGACTAAAAGAACCAGTTAGATGCCCGGTGTGATACCATCGCATCGGCTAGGACTGTGTGAAGTTTCTTAAGGTTTCGCCGACTGCCGATGTCCCCGTACTGTAAAAAAAGAAAAGCATGATGAAGCTTCCAGGGTCCGGAATTCCGGAGATAAGATAGCTCGCCAAACATAAGTTCAGTGCACCAACACCTGCACTCAAATAAGCCTTACGTACTCGCTCTCTGCTAAACCAAGGTCAGTTCATCGATCATAACTATGGAATCTTGTTGTGAGGAGCGATCTCTATTGCCAACCAGAGGAGGCTCTGGAGCTCCGAAACTTTGATGTAATGTGATTAAAAATAACGACTCATCGCACCACAAGGTTGATCTGCTCCCTTTGTCGAATGCCAAGTGACACTAATTTTCTTGCGGACACCATCGATCAATTAGAGATTAATTATTCAAACGCTGAAATCGTCATCCTGAGCGACTTTAACGTCCAAAACATCAATGTGAAGCTGAATCATTCTGAATCTGTTGTGGCTTTACTCAGTTTATCGGTGAACCAACATGGATCCCTAATCGAGGCGGAGAGTTCGCCAGTCCTCTTGATCTGAGATCCAGAGATTTACACCGTCACCGTAAATCCACAGTTAGGCTCTTCAAATCATAAATAGCTTTTGACATCGAGTATCCTACCGATTAATAGCAAAGAAATGCCTAAACTGCTCAAGATTTGACACTACCAATCTGATAAATGAGAGGAGTTTATGGAATATTTTCGAACTTTCTCTTAGCAGACTTTTATTTTAGATCCGACGACCCATCTGACTGCGCTAAGGAGGATTCCAATATTATTTGGGCTTGTATAGAAGCTTACGTCTCTTTTTCGAAGAAATGTGCTTCCAACGGCAAGCCTTGGTTCTACCGAAAATGTAAAGAAGCTGTTGCGTTCTAAACATCTTGCCTACCGACAAAAAATTATCTAAGAAACTAAGAAGCCACTCAATCAAAGAATCAAATCAATCAAACTTCTTGCTTGCTCCAATAGTTCCAGGTCCTTTTAGTGAGTCGCTAAGGCCATTGATCGAAATTTCACTAAATTCACCAATCTCATCGTCAGATAACACCACTGCCATAAAACCTGTTGAAAAGACCAACTTAATGGCTAAACCCTTTGCTTCACATTCTACTGTCAGTTTCCAAGAAAACACATCACCAACTATTACCATAGTTCAGTCAAGGGAGCCCGATAGTGTCTTCAGACCAAATAAGCTTCTGGCGCTACTGGAATGCGCTGGAGGGAATACCTACTATAGTACTCAAAATACGCAAGCAAACTAACGTCAATTGTCTGTAGACTTTTTAACCTATCCTACAGAAAGGGAATATTTCCTTCTTGCTGAAAATGCGCTACAGTTCAGCCGATACCTAAAAAAAGGTAAAACGAGCTTGCCAAACAACTACCGAGCAGTCACATATTATCGAAAGTTATAAAAGGCTATCAATTAGCATCTTTTAAAATATCTTGAAGGATTCAACATTATTAGTCACTAGCAATATGGTTTTCGTAAGCAAAGATCAACAGATCTTCCAACACATGTTTGGAACAAGGCAATTGAACATTTTGGGGAATCCCAAGCCGTTACACTTGATATTGAGGCATTCGACCGTGTTTGGCATGACGGATTGTTGGCTAAGCTATTCTCTTATGGCATGTCTGAAAAGTTTTGTTTACGGTCCTCATGTTTCCTCAGAAAGCGTTCTTTACGAGTGGCATTCGACGGATTTCTTTCCAATACATTCACTATCAATGGCGGTCTTGTCCAAGGCTGCTGTGCGTTAATTTGGGAACAAACATGTCTTTGCATGAACATGTCGCATGCGTAGCAATGAGAGCTTAACAAAAGCTGGAAATATTATTTCGAACTAGGAAGTTTTACACTCCACAATAACTGTTAATTCTCTACAAAGCTCAAATTCGACCAACGATGGAATAATGCTCCCATGTTTCGGGCTCTGCTCCCAAACATTTACTGCATTTGTTGGATTCAGAAGAGAGCTATTCGTCTAATTGAAGACCCAGAATTGACGAGCAACCTTGATTTCTTGAAACATCGAAGTGGGGTTGGCGACTTGAGTCTACTCAACAAGTATTTTCATTCGATTAATGTAGCCTAAATAATTCCTCCCAGAGCGGTGCATGCTAGGAATACATGTCGCGCTAATACTTCTCATCCTTATGAGGTTCAGCTCGTACCACCCTTTTCAATAAGTCTTTTATAGGGAGAACCTCATCTCTTTGGAATAATTTGCCCAGGACTGTGTTTCCGACCGAGAAAAATTTACATCGATTCAAGATCAACGTGAATCGCACACGTGCCGCTCCTATATAGCTAGTCCATCTATTGTTTTATATCAAAATAGCATAAAAAATACAATCACTTATTGTATATCGTAACATCTTCGCACCAGGATATCTTTACTGTTTTCTACTGCCAAAAGTCTAAATCATTTTGCAGCCTTACACTTTTATTTTTTTCTATTATCTTTCTTCTATCGCAGGTTTACGTCTGCATAAAAGTGTAAAGTGGTCCCAGATTGGATGCCACAATAATAGGATCTTTTATTCAGGAAACAATGTAAATACAACTGAAAGAGATAATGTTAACGGTCTCGAGAATTTTAGAGTTCAGTGTATTATCTGCAAATTGAAATTTGTTCGATATAGTAACTAAAATTTTAAATTATTTCCAAAGTATATATATATATATATATATATATATATATTCTATATATATATATTATTCATATATATTATATATATCTTCTTTATTCTTCAACTTTTATATAGGCTGTACCCGGCGAAGTCTTATTTTAATAATCACTATAACTTGTCCCAGCTTAGAAAACACTCTGTATACGATTATCTGGTGGGAAACAGAGAAAGGTAGGTACGTTTCCTTACGTATTTTATAATGTATGTATAAGTGTCGAGGTAGGTCTTTTTTCTCTACTGTATCGTATATAGCATTACTATGCAATGGAACATTTTTTGACATGTTTGTAGACGAGTTTTGAGAAAGTATGGTAATTTTTTATATATAAGAAAGTTATAACGTCAACACTGATTAAACACTACGCAAAATGGTAAACGACCGAAAATCGATGCTAAGAAATGGGAATTTGTTAAACAGAAAATATGGCGGAATTTGTTTTAACCTCCTTAGTAATTATATATTCCGTACGTTCAAATAAAATTTACTCAGTGTTAATAGACTTAAAAAAATTACACATTAAATTTTCTAAATCACATACTTAAACAGCAATACTTCAAAATAATCTAACATAGCGAACATCAACTTTCAAAGTCGATTATATCATCAGACGTATTACAATTAATATATGATTAAAGAGTATGTACAATACAAAATACTGAAGCTGCTTGTCGGAGTACGGACCTAAACTAACCTGAACCATGTTGTTCAATACATTATCTTTATTAGAAGTATATAAAGTGAACAATAACTTGAACTTATTCAGTGTTTTATCTTCTAAATAATTTGATTTTTCTTAAAATGTCTGTTTTTTTAACCTACGGTATAAAAAATCTTTATTCACTACTGTAATTGTAATATCCATAAATAAATGGAAATGGTTTCCCATACACCACCGGCTTTCTATACTATTTTTCTGTTATGTTTAACTAATTACTTGGAACTATGAGAAAAAACATGTTTAAATTAATATTTGAAACTTAACCAACGAGGTTTAGTATTAAAAACAACTACGGAACATTTTATTCAGAAGTTACACCATTGTCACAAAAATGTAAACAAAATTAATGTTAAAAAAGTCTCCATACACTCAAGAACTGCATTGAAAAGAACACGTTATAATCAGCCGCATTTTATCAAGCTACTCTCGCTAAACTGAAAACGAATAATAATTTTCGGCCATACTTTATAATCTGTCACTTGTTGCTAGTAATTTTGCAGTGGGTTTTCAAAATAGTATTAAAAATGAGCGAGAGAAATTGTGAAATTCCATTTCAAGTCCGAAAAATCATAATTGATTTGTGAAAGATGGAAAATCGTACTGAAATATAGGAAAAATTGTTAAAAAGTCGCATGCTAGTGTTTATTGTAAACCAATATAATTCAACGGGTTCCTATAAAATTTAACCACGCTCCGGTGGTCCCAAGAAACTGACTCCACGTGAAGAGGCCAGTATTGTTAGACAAATAATTATAGATCCCAAGAAAAGTGCACCAAAATTAAACTATTTTCGAAAAATGTTGGTTCACAAACAGAGGGAAATTGTTTGTTCACAAACAGAGAGAAATTGTTTATAAAGGGCATGCTATAAGGGGTGTGCAGCCAGGAAGAAGCCGTTAATTTCGGAAGCTGATCGCAAAAAGCGGTTAGCTTTTGCTAAGGAATACGTTACTAAACCTCCTGAATTTTGGGAATCCGCAATTTTTAGTGACGAAACTAAAATTAACCTTTTTGGGTCTGATGGCAGAACTAAAGTTTGGAGAAAGAAGAATACCGCATGTGATATTAAAAACATTTGTTCCACAGTGAGACAAGGGGGTGGCAATGTTCTGCTTTGGGGATGAATGTCCGCTGGAGGGGTTGGAAATTTCCATTTTATTAATGGTAGTTAGTCAAAATTTCACCAAATCCACCATACCGCCACTCACACGGCCAGATAATTCTATTGCAACGACACCTGTTGAGAAAGCGAACTTATTGGCTGAACTCTTTGCTTCACATTCTACTGTCGATTTCCAAGGAAAAACACCACCTACTATTCCCATAGTGCAGTCAAGGATGCCCGATATTGTCTTCAGACAGCGTATCATAAAACGTATTTTGATGAAGCTAGACACCAAAAAGGCTTCAGGCGCTGACGGAATACCTGCCATAGTTCTCAAGAACTGTGCGAGGGAACTAACACCAGTTTTCTGTAGACTTTTCAACCTATCCTACAGAAAGGGAATATTTCCTTCCTGCTGGAAATGTGCCACAGTTCAGCCGATACCTAAAAAAGGCAAGAAGACCTTGCCAAATAACTACCGACCAATCGCACTACTCTCAATAATATCGAAAGTCATGGAAAAGGCTATCAATCAGCATCTTCTAAAATATCTTGAAGGATTCAACATTATTAGTGATCACCAATATGGCTTTCGTAAAAATAGATCAACAGGAGATCTTCTGACTTATGTAACACATGTTTGGAACAACGCAATTGAACACTTTGGAGAATCTCGAGCGGTTGCTCTTGACATATCCAAGGCATTTGACCGTGTTTGGCACGATGGGCTATTGGCTAAGCTACGTTCTTATGGTATGTCTGAAAAGTTCTGTTTGTGGCTCTCATGTTTCCTCAGAGAGCGTTCTTTACGAGTGGCAGTTGACGGATTTCTTTCTAACACCTTCACTATCAACGCCGGTGTGCCCCAAGGTTCCATACTGTCTCCTACTCTCTTCCTCATTTATATTAACGATCTGCTGGAAAGGACCGAGAATCCAATCTACAGCTTTGCAGATGACAGTACGCTAATCTCTTCATTCACTTTGAACGCTCGGACATCGACTGCTCAGACGAATATCCGCAGACAGCGGGAGGTCGTTCAACTTAACAAAGACCTGGAAGAAATTCTATCTTGGGGTGACAGTAACCAGGTGGAATTTAACGCTACAAAAACCCAGGCGGCAGTTTTTTCTAAAAAAGTAAACGTTGCAGAACTCGACATAGTTATGTCGGGGCACTCCATCCCTCTAACATCGTCACTCAATCTGTTGGGCGTTAATTTGGGAGCAAATATGTCCTGGCATGAACATGTTGCAGGCATAGCAAGAAGAGCTTCTCAAAAGTTGGGAATATTGTTTCGAACCAGAAAGCTTTACACTCCACAACAACTGTTAATTCTTTACAAAGCTCAAATTCGACCAACTATGGAATACTGCTCCCATGTTTGAAGCTCCGCTCCCAAACATACACTGCATTTGTTGGATTCTATCCAGAGAAGAGCTGTTCGTCTGATTGGACACCCGGAACTGACCGACGGCCTTGATTCGCTGGAACATCGAAGAACGGTTGGCGACTTGAGCCTGTTCTACAAATACTTTCATGGAAAGTGTTCGAAAGATGTGGCCCGTTTAATTCCTCCCAGAGCGGTGCATGTTAGAAGTACACGTCGCGCTAATGCTTCACATCCGTATGAGGATCAGCTTGTTACTCCTCGTACAACGCTTTTCAAGCAGTCTTTTATATGGAGAACATCATACCTTTGGAATGGTTTACCCAGGACTGTGTTTCCCATCGAGTACAATCTACAGCGATTCAAGAACAACGTGAATCGCTTTCTCCGCACACGTGTCGCTCCTGTAGCGCTTTAGGGACTTCCCTGTAGCACGGGTGCTAGACCCATAAAAAAAAAAAAAAAAAAAAACCATGTTTATCTGAACATTTGAGAGACAATTTAAGGAAAAGTGTCCAAAAATTAGCACTCGAAAAAAGATACATGGTCCGAAATATACCGCAAACTTGGTGCGAGAATGGATAATCCATAATGTGCGACAGCAGCTTCGTACACCTCCGCAATCACCCGGTGTTAACCTCATCGAGCATTTATGGGAGAATCTTAAATGGCGTATTCGCAAACATAATGTTTCAAATAGAATTAATTAATTAATTGAATAATAGAATATTGAACGAGTGGGAGAACATGACAGCATAAGTTACTAGGAAGCTTGTTGCAAGCATGACAAAAAGGTTACAGAAGATTATCAAGGTCAACGGTGGTCCTACTAAATTCTAGTTTAAACGAAATTGTTGTTTTCCGTTAAACTCCGTCAAACTATTATTGGTAATTGTTAAGTTTTTGACATTAATTTTGTTTACATTTTTTTAACAATGCTAAATAAAATGTTCCGTAGTTGTTTTTAATACTAATCCCGTTGATTAAGTTTCAAATATTAATTAATATATGTTTTTCTCATAGCTCCAATTAATTAGTGAAACATAACAGACAAATAGTATAGAAAGCAGGTGGTATATGGAGACTTTTTGGACTAACTGTATATCTTCCAGCGCAATGTAACTTGATATTATGACGTAATTAATCAGGTAGGTACTAAAGGTACTAAAAAAAACAGAAAAGTGAGAAACTTTTTCCTTTACTCAGTATTATACATTATATACCACAATTAATTCAGTCAAGCATGTTATTAAGTTAATAACTGAAGTTATCTTTCAGCAGTCGAAACAATTAGTTATAAGTTAAATTTCCCACCGAAATCTCCAGAACTCCAGCCGACCAAGCTTTACAAGTGTATATTCGCGTAACTCTTCCCGTTTGCAATGTTATACGTGCTTATTACAAGGTTACAACTTACATAACCTCACATCAATACAAACATTAGCTTCCTCGTAATTCAATTGGTCTTTTCACTAGAAAACAAAAGACTGCAAAAGAATAACGTCACTGAAGTCAAGTTATCGACGTTAGTAAAATAAAAGGACCTATAGTATTTAGGGTGCTCGTTTAAAGTGTACTTTATTATTTTATAGCACAATAGGGCAATTGAGATGTACATATTTAAACTAGAAGGGTTGTTCGAGGGCCTAATCGATGAGAAAAATTAGAGTAATCATTTAATGCTTGAAATAATGTAGCGTGTGAATGAGCCCTTTTAGTGTGGAGTTTTACGGCGACGTTATTTCGGACAATAGAGGTAACAATCTCGTGAAATTTAGAACAAGTATAAAGAATATTGTAGTAAAAGATTAATATAAAATAATATTTTAAATTACTATACGTGATTTATAAAATACTTATTAACTTCAATAACTATTAACAAGTGTTGTAGCTTTGTTAATGTCAATACATATTTTCTTGAGGTCACTCTATGATTTCATCCCTTTAAGATTGTTCAAAAAAATTACACAATTTTTAGACCTCTCAATTCCCCTTCTTTAACATGCCACATGTTTAAAAATAAATAGTTTGTATATTATTTCGTATAGAAGCAAAATTTCTCATATTACTATTGAACCATAAAAAATTATCAACCCTCTCTCCCTCTTATTCTCTCTTTCACCTCTTGAAAATGTTAGATGTTTGACTATGAATAATGGTGCTTAAAATTTGTTCATTACAAAAACCAAAGCCTTTGAAAAACTCTACAATACTATCTAAACTTCATAAATTTTTTTGAAATTTTTGAAAGAGGTGGGCTTCCACCGGTTTTTTTTTAAACCAATATTGCTTAAAAATTACAGGTTCCTTTTCTACTTTTTGTGTTACACTTATGCCAAATCGCTATCTCGTTCCCTTGCAGAGTTATTGTGCCAAAATATATATATATATATATATATATATATATATATATATATATATATATATATATATATATAATACAGACAGAGAATAGATGTAATATAGACAGACCGACAAAAATTGGAGACCATGTTTTCTTCACAAATACTTCCTTTGAGTAAGGGAAGCAACGATAATATTAAAGTTGTTTTCTTCTTTATTTCTAAAAACGCATTCTGTGTAATCTAATGTTACAGCTACCATTTGTTGTGTAATTTCGCTACAATGTACCTGATCATATCAAGCTGGGTTTTTTCTGTCGTTTTTTCCCAGTAAACAACAACTTAAAAATCGCATCAGATATAAACAACTAATAGCAGAAACACCTTTTATCATAAAATAAATAAAGAAAATATCATGTAAGACCTTGTCGGAAATGATAATTTCATAAACAGACACACAAGGTTCTAATACCAATGGTAGAACACCAGCCGCCGTAAGGCATTCCATAAGAATGAGGATGCTGTTAAAGCATCCTGTATTCGTAGAATCCATAGAATATAAGAGAAAATGTATTTAGAATCTTGTAAGGATATTTTTGAATAATAAAGAAATTGTTGAATTTGAATTTGATTTTAAAGGAACTGCTCACGTCAACTTTCTCAACACTTTTAAACGCATTCGGTATTAATTATACAGAGAACAGCTACAGCATTTTCCCAATCTGACGCAGTGGTCATATTTCAGGCATTCTGTCTCTACTATGACTGAACATAGTGAAAAAATAATTTTTTTGAACCCAAGAACTACGGAAATTATAATCCAAGTAAACCTCTCTACCCCCCTTAATGTTTGACTATAAATAATTGCACCTAAAATATCTCCATTCTTATTGTTGGAAGAAGTAATAACATGTAGGCTGAAAAGTTTTTGGTCTAGCTATTTAAAACACATTTTATTTTGCAAAAAATGTAGTCTCCTTCAAGAGTGATACAATCGCTTTTCTAACATTTCTACACCTTTCTTGTAAAAGGATTGGCCTTGCTTTCAAGATAGGCCTCAGTTTCGGCGATAACTTCTTCACTGGAGCTAAATCTCTTTCCCGCGGGCATTTTTTTGAGGTCTGCGAATCGATAATAGTCGCTGGGGGCCAAGTCTGGAGAATACGGTAGATGAGGAAGCAATTCGAACTTCAATTCATGCAATTTTGCCATCATAACCAGTGACTCGTGACACGGTGCTGTGTCTTGATGAAAGAGCACTTTTTTCTTGTTCATTTGGGGCCATTTCTTTGCGATTTTTGCCTTCAAAAGCATCAATAACTTTATATAATATTGACTATTGATGGTTTTTTCCCTTCTCAGCATAGTCGATGAAAATTATTCCATGCGCATCCCAAAATATAGAGACCAAAACCTTCTCAATCGACTGTTTTGTCTTTGGTCGCTTCGGGCGGCTTTCACTGGCTGCTGCCCACTCAGTTGACTGCCGATTTGATTCCGGTGGTGATCCATTGTCACATACCGCATGAAAAAATCTTTTTTATTAAGCTTAAACAGGTCCAAACAGTGTTCAGAATCATAAACACGTGGTTGTTTTTGGTCCACTCTGAGCAAACGCGGTACCCATTTCAAACAAAGTTTTCTCATGCCCAAATGTTTATACAAAAATATGACCAACAGGTCCTTTTGATACCTTTAGGTTGTCAGCTATCTCACGCAATTTCACTTTACGGTAATCCAAAACAATTTTGTGGTTTTTTGATGTTTTCCGGTGTAACCACCTCATTTGGGCGTCTAGAGCGTTCAGCATCATTTGTATCTGTACGACCGCGTTTAAATTCAGCATACCAGTAGGTATGAAGGTTGGCACTTGCTAAAAATCATATGTATTTTATGAAAAGGGCGACATCTATGTGTCAGACTAAAAACTTGTCAGCCTGCGTGTTATATTACTTTTGGAACATTATAAAATTGATCAACCCTCATCTCTTTTCCATGAAGTTATATTGTTCCTACTCAACATCAAGTATACCAAGTATTCGGAAATTATCGCGATAACAGGTCAACTAATAAATTGACGTCCGTCAGACCAACAAAAATCATATTTGTCGAGATCTTGGAATCCGCGAATCTGAAAAAAATACAAAAAACACAATATTTTCCTGTAATAATAGGTAGAAGTATAAGGAATTAATATATTATGTACCTATATATTAACTGCATGCAGGTCTAAAGATGAGGTAGGCGAGACCTAAAGACTGGCATAAATATACAGAATAAATTTGGTCGCAAATTCTAAAATTTGTCATGCTGTTGTAAAACTTTTCAATTCGAATACACTGTGAAATATTTAAAATATTTTTCTACAATCTTTTGCACACCAGACACACCTGATATTTTAATTTTTTGCCCTATAATACCATAAAAAATTCGTCGATATAGTTTCAACACACAAAAACCATTTACAACTAAATGAGGCTTTCCAAAGTTACAAAAGAAAACGAAACGTTCCCAGCTGCGTTCGAATCAAGGTGGCGTGGAGATGACAAATGAGTGAGTGACCTTCGCAGCGGGGTCTTGAACTGACTAATGAAGCGGCCTGTCTCACTGATTACCACAATAACATGGATAAATGCGATCGTCAGTTGTTGATAGCTCTATTAGTCAAGAGACAATAGTCAATGAGAGCCGAAAGACATATAGTCCCGAACAATATTGAATCGCACGAAGTATAATAACTGATTAATAAGGGTCATTACCGATCGAGAGTATAGTCTGAAGAAAGCCTACATTCTTGTTTGTGTAACATAACGGGAACGGCTAATGATCGTGCATTTTCTTATTCTTTGAATCTAATAAATCTAGCTTATGCTGACGATATGTAATGTAAAAGATAATTAGGAAAGATGTGATAAATTATGTGTGGTCAACACTGTTAGATTACAGATTAGTAATTAGTGAACCACATTAATAAATTATTTATTCATGTTCGCTGGCGCTTATGTTAATTTTATAGTATATTTTTAACGTTATAAAAAAAATTATAAAAGTAATTATTTAAAGATAGTAGAATGGCAAGAAAAAAGATTAGTTAAAGTGCAGAATTTTTAATGTTAAAAAGTAAGTAGTCACTAAAATGAATACAAGCTACCTCTACTGTATCGTTATTTCGATAGTTGAAATATACGTTGCAATGAAATAGAATAAAATTACTTTTGTTTGCACGCGACTTAATAAAGATGTATCGAAAACATCAGAGTGTTTAATACATTTAAAGTCAAAAGTGTTGTATATAACTATTTATAAATAAACATATACACAAACAATAGTAAAATACTGCATGCAAAGAATACTCGGCAATTTATTTATATTACTGAAATAAAAAATCATTCAAGGAATAGAAAGATTTATCTAAGCGTATTTGTTTGGAGTTGATCGCAGAATTCTGTCATTGTAGATTAGATTCAAATACATGCTGGGGTGCGCACAAAAAAAAGATATTTCTTATGCATTTTACTGAATTTTGCTACCTATTTTGAATTATTTTTAATGGTTCACCCCATTTTAGACAGAAAATCTCTGTTATACAATAGAGTTATAAAATGTAAATCAGGATTTATCGGTAGCTTAGTCGTTCGAACGTAACCTGCTTTCAGCGTTTAATAAATAAATTTATCTTAAAAATAAAGTTATAGAAATATAAGATTTATTACCAAATTTTTTTTAATTTATAGATTATATATATATATATATATATATATATATATATATATATATATATATATATATATGTGTATATATATATATATATATATATATATATATATATATATATATATATATAAATACACAATTCACGATATGTAAGTACTTTAATTATAATCAAAAACACTCCTCATCTTTAAAATCTGAAGACTCGACTTCTCTTAAATTGATAATTAAGGCTTATGTTTCCACAGTTTCTTCGATGTATTCGTCAAGTTTCCACATTTCTTCTATAACATGTCGAATGGCATTTTTCCAATTATCCTCTTTGATCCTCTCTATTCCGGCGAGTAATAATTGCTTAACGTTTTGAATTTTGAATGGGGTGTTTTCCGTTGCAAAGAAAGCTTTCATTTGTGCCCAAATACAACGGGATTCAATTCGCAACGATATGGAGGTAATCTAAGCACTCTGATATTCCGTTCCTTTGCCTTCTCATCGACTACGTATTTCTTGAACTGTGCCTTATTTTATTTTGCAATTTTGAAAAGTGTCGCTTTTAACATACCATCTTTATATTTGAGATTTTTGTCTCTTATCCATTGAAGAATATCTGCTTTCTTCCATGAATTTGCCGGGAGTCGTTCTAATAATGGAGAATGGTATTGGGCATTCTCTAATACTATAACTGATTCTGCTGGTATACCTTCAATCATTTATTGGCAGTACTCCTCAAAAACATAGGCCGTCGTTTTCCTCATGGTAATCGTTAGTTGACTTTGATTCGAATTCCAACAAGCCACCGTCGAGAAATCCGTTTTCACTACCAGTATGTGCTATAATTAATCTGCGACCTTTTCCTGAAGGGGGTTGTAATCCAGTTGACCAACTTTCCATAAGCTTGTTTGGCCCTCTTAATGTTTTCGTCAATCCAGATTTTTTTTCACTGTATGTCCCTCATTAACCCAAGTCTCATCTAAATAAAAATATGTCTTTCTTCGGCTCAAAATTTTCTGATTGCTCGTAGATATTCTCTTCTCCAACAAATTATTTCTGTTTTATCGATAAGTACAAATTTTCTATTGTGTTTTTCCCGACGAAAATTCAGGTTATGAAGGATTTTACATAATTTCCATTTTTTTGAATCTGGTAAATCTTGGTCTTCTCTGATTTTTTGCAAAACCTTATGTAGTGTAGGTTTTTCTTTCTTAATAAAAAAAATGGTGTACTTTTCTTCTTATTGCGTTTTTAAAGCCCTCATCCACCTCTAAGGGCTCCTTTCCTTTGTGATTCTGAGGTTCGTTGCAAGGACCGCGTTTTCTTTCTTTTAGAAATCTATAAATAGTTGCTGATCCAACTCCCGTCATGTTGGCACAGGTTTCCACAATTTCACCGACTTGACTTGTTGGCTGTTGATGCACTAGGACATCGTGGACGTTAAGTATCATTGTTTTTTCTCGTAGGGAAAATGCAGATTTACAGACTCCTCGAAGTTTGACCGGGGCAAAACTGATTGTTGACGCCATCGCTCTTCTGATTTCAACTAGGCATATTATACGTTTTTGATTTATTTTTACATTTACACAGAATATTTTTGTTGAATACTTAGGTATTTAGGCACCTACCTACCGATAAGTCTTTGGTTAATTATATTCCAGTAACTGCTAAAATCCCAAATAATTTTATTGTACCTATTATTAAGCCTTATAACACTGTAGATTTCTAGTTCTTAAGATTTGTTAATTGTGCTCGTTTAGGCCTTTATCATACAAATAAAATTTTTAGTATCATTTACTCATTAAAATAAACTTTGAAATGCGTTGATTTATATAGCTTATTGACAAGTTTAGAAGTAATAAAATATTTTTTAGAAAAAGGTCGCATTGTTGTATAGAAATAAAAAATAAAGATGATTAAAACTAAAAATGCAAATAATTGGTAGAGAAATTTCGGACGCTTATGGTTTATGACATTTTAATGTTTATAACCCATGTTGTGTGCTATCAACTCCAAACAAACGGACTTTACGTAAATATCTTTTAAATCTCTTAAATACGGTTAGACCTTTTAAATGAAGCGGAAGTTTACTAAAAACCTTCAAAATCAACATAGTATTAGATTTCCTATTACAGTCAATCCTGTTAAATGGTAATCGAAAGTTATTTTTAGTTTAGATGTTGAAAATATAAATTAGCATATATGTCACAGTAAGAATCTTCAGTCTATCCAATATTGCCCTACAAGATTAAACCTTACTTGCCTCTGCAATCACACACAATCCTCTTTTGATGAATGAATACGATATATGAAAGGGCTACAGCCGCCAAGAGTCAAATACCTTCGTTTTTAAATGTTTAATATTTTGAAATGCTTTATCTGCTGTATAAAAATATTGTTTAAATACTAAATTTTGTAAATATAAACATCAATTATTTATATTCCTTTATTTGGTTGTATGTATAGTCTAAGAAATTTACTATAGTCAGAATAACGTTCAGGTTAAGGTGTAATAGATACTGCTTCAGCTCCCTAATTACTCGGCATTTAGGTGGAACTTTTGCAACTAGATCTACTACTAATAAATAGATTGTAAATATAATAACGAAATTGGTAAAGTAATTTACCCAACACACGCTTAGTTCTAAAATAAATATTAATTTTTAGAACTCAGTGTTTTAAATGTGGGCCATCTTATGGTTACATTAACCACAAAAAAATGAGCAGAAGTGGTTTCGAGGTATTTACAACCGAAACCTGCCATTTTCTTCTACAGACTATTAAAATTAGGAATATTGAAAAAAACAACATAATTTTCAAATTTCTTGGCTTCATGAATCCTGAAAAGGATTAATAACACAATATATTCTATGCAACTCTCTCTTGCCTCCTTCTTCACCGCTTTAATCCCTTAATTATTTAATAAGAAAAATTCTCAGAATTCTGATCAAAGCGTCCAAAATATATCAGCCCCCACCCTCTTCACTTGGAATAATATCGCTCAAAAACTATTGAGTGTCTTTTTCTATTGTAGTTCAAGTTTTATATGTGTACCCAATTTTAGGTCGATATCTCATTTGGTAGGAGACTTATCGTGTCAGTCGATAGAGATACAGATAGATGGGTAGAAATTTTAATTTTTTTTTTGAATCTGGAGACCCTGAATCGTGAATAAATACAAAAACCTCGGAAGATAAGTTTTTCACGAATACAATACTTCTCTTAACGAAGAAAGTGAAAACTGAAATTAAATATCTGGTGTCCTTTGAACCCGTAGAATTTTATAAAGTGTCATTTACCAAAAAATTATTGTATATTAATAATATATGGAGCACAAACATAGCTAATGAAAAGTTAGGATAGGAAAATATGTCAGATGTAAAAGAAATAAAAATATTGCACTGGATCTTGGATGTGTGAGGGAAACTACCAAAAATCTGAAGATATATAAGAATATATAAGAAGACACCAATTTGAACATCTGATATGAATAAATCATAAAATACCAGAAAAGTTAAAAATTCACGAAACGAATTACTGTTGTGAAATTACATTTCATTCAAATATGCATAATTAATAATGCATGACCCAAAATTATCTCTTGTTACGGTTGATAGAGAAAGGTCTAAGTTAGATAAAAAGATAAAAATAAAACTAATACCGGAATTAACATATAATTCTTCAGAGAAAGAAAACTAGTTGATGTAATAAGTAAAATAAAGATCCATCAAGACCGCCAAGAGATTTTTTTTTTCAAAAAACTTATTTCCCGTCTGACCACAGAACCATCGGTGAGTCAATTAAGTCCACTAAGTTGCAAAAGTTAATCAATTTGACGTAATATATAATAATTTTATTCAGGTATCGTCCGCTATTACATTACTGTAAGTCTACACCTTTTTAAATGCAAAAAGAAATAAATCAACTAAAAATGATTGAATTTTTTTGAAAGTAGGTCGTATTGATTTCCAGCTAATTAAGATAAAGATAAACTTTTTGGATTATGTTATGTTTATAGCCAAGTTGCCAAATTTGATTTGAAAATGTGCGTAATTATGCTTATTTATTATTATTTAAGAACATTGTTTCCTTCAATAGTTAAGAGCATCAAAAGTAGTGATATTGATTATTTAGGTTTTTGAGGTTAAAAAATGCCTATGTAGTACTATTAAAACTGTAAAGCTATTTACATAATCGCTCAAGTTAGAATCATTAAGGCGCCATTAGCAATAATAGCTACATAATTTTCAACAAGATAGGGAACTCTTGTTAATACAACTCTTTCCATTAAGATTAAATTTTAGCAAGACATTAGAATTGACTTCATCGACTACTAACGAATCGGTATATATATATATATATATATATATATATATATATATATATATATATATATATATATATATATATATATATATTTAACATGTAGGCTGAAAAGTTTTTAGTCTGACCCATATGATTTTTTTTAGAAAGTACCAACCTTCAAACGATACTTATCAAAATTTGGACGATTAGTTTACAAGTTACAGAGGTTTTAGTAACGCTACTTTTAATATTTTCAAAACAATGGATTATTTCGTGTATTGATTAAACACTGTTTTTTATGGGAAAAAATACCGTTCAAGCAAAGTAATGGCTTGATAAGTGTTACGGGCACTCTGCCCCTGGAAAATCACTCATCATTTACCGGTATGCTGTCGTACAAACACAAATGATGTTGAACACTCTGGACGGAGGTGGTTACACCGGAAAAAATTAAATCCACAAAATTGTTTTAGAAGACTATAAAGCAAAAATGCGTGTGATAGCTGACACCCTAAAGATATTAAAAGAACGTGTTGGTCTTATTTTGCATGAACATTTGGGCATGAGAAAGCTCTGTTCGAAATGGGTACCGCGTTTGCTCACAGTGGACCAAAAACAACAACGTGTTGATGACTCTGAGCGTTGTTTGGACCTGTTTAAGCGCAATAAAAAGGATTTTTTCAGACGATATGTGACGATGGATGACACATGGATGCACCATTACACATCGGAATCAAATCGGCAGTCAGATGAGTGGACAAAAAACACAACAGTCGGCTGGAAAGGTTTTGGCCTCTTTGTTTTGGAATGCGCAAGGAATAATTTTCATCGGCTGTGCTAAGAAGGGAAAAACCATCAATAGCGAATATTATATAAAACTATTGGTGCGTTTGACGCAGAAATTGCAAAGAAACGGCCCCAAATGTTCAAGAAAAAAGTGCCCTTTCATCAAGACAATACACAAGTCAATAGTTACGATGGCAAAAAATTGCATGAATTGAAGTTCGATTTGCTTCCTTATCAGCCGTATTCTCCAGATTTGGCCCCCAGCGACTATTATCTATTCGCAGACCTCAAGGAAATGCTCGCGCGAAAGAGATTTAGCTCCAATGAAGAAGTTATCGCCGAAACTGAGGCCTGTTTTGAAGGCAAAGACAAATTCTTCTACAAGAAAGGTATAGAAACGGTAGAAAAAAGCATTGGGCTGATTGTATCGCTCTTGAAGAAGACTATGTTGATGAATAAAGTCGAATTTTGCAAAAAAATGTGTTTTAAGTAGCTACACCAAAAACTTTCCAGCGTACGTGTTGATAGCGATAATAGTGAAATAAAAAAAATAATTAAACAAAATAAAATAAAAATTTACTACAACTTGACGGCCGCCTCTCTCGGGAAGGCGATGGCAAACCATTCGTAGTATCATGCCTAGTAATGCCCTCTCACGTTGGTCGCTCGAAACCGGCATTAAACTGTAGGTCCCTTTTGTTTTTGGAAAATACTTAAAAAGGCACCAACCACAGGCAAAGGCGAGAGGGTCGCCTAAGTTCATATCAGATATGGCACTTCAAGAAGATTGTACAGTACAGTAAACACATCTGCATATTGCACTGTTACTCGAAACAACATATTATAAGTTTATAAAACTACAACGAATCCGCGAAGCTACGAACGAATTGTTTAAGGGGCATGCCAAGATCACTTTAATTTACTCTTCGGTTATAAATTGAACATATTCTGTACACTGGTGATCTTAACATAACATTCGTAGTAGCTTTCTGCAGATAGAAATAGTTGCTTGATCTACCAGGAGCTTTGGTAATAACAAACTTGCGTTATTCCAACAAAGAAGGACAAACAAGATTACCATTAACGATTTGAAACAAAAATGGTTTTGAATTAAATTCTGAAATTTTGGAAAGGTATCACAATTAAACCACTGCAATTATATTACATTGTCTATACCTCTCTATGTGTACACAGTATTGTAAAGAGGGATATTTTTAAAAAATGTTCTTTGTACTTGCTCCCTGCCATTTACCATAAATTGTTGACCATGTCAAGCAACTATATTTCAGTTTGCTTTTCTTCAAGGACGTAAGCAAGATTGTAAGTACAGCTGTATTGCAAACAGTATCTGAAAACAGATAGCGGTCTCAATCCGACACCAGGTCACACTTAATGCTATAACTTTGTAATGGTATGAAATTTTCTTAATTTTTTTTTTTAATTCCTAGATGTTTAGAGAATAAGAATCCGTAAAAACAATCGAATTTTTGAAAATTTATGGTGTATGTAACCCCACATTAATTTCTCCACTATTTAGACCTTTGTCCTAGAAAAAGTAAAAGATGTTCTGTCATCAGACAGTTTCAAAATGAATGACATAAATCAAATAATAAAGAAACGCACGTACCGACTCTACGACAATACAAAAGACAATAACGCAAAACCGAACTCAAACAACCAAACTAAAAAAAAAAATGCATAGCATTATCGTATATAAAAGATCTATGTGAAAAACTAAAATACAGGCCAAACAAATATGACATACCTGTTTGTCACAAATCTTATAACAACTTGAATTCCCTGTTCACGAAACTGAAAAGTAAAACACCCATAACAAAAGACTCTATTCCATGTAAAAATTATTCAAAAAAGTACAGAGGTGTGACTAGCCAACTTTTAAAAAGTAGATTAAATGGCCACAAATACACAAAAAATGCCACAAATGCACTTAACAAACACGAAAACGTAACTAATCACACTTTTAATTACAAAGAAACTAAAATCTTAAGCAAAGACCGCAATTACTATAAATTAGTAATTAAGGAAATGATAGAAATAATAAAGAAAAAAAAAACCGGTCAAGTGCAAGTTGAACTTGCACAATTAGTGTTCCGTACGTTGATTGTTTTTAAAATAAAAAATCTTGTTAGGGTGGTATAAAATGATCAGTGACTTCAACACACCCCAAATGAGTTTTCAACAAAGTTTGTTTCCAATCTTTACTGAAAACTGGTGACCTTGAAATTTTGGTTTTTTTATATACCAGATAAATTATTAAAGGTAATGATAATTTTCGTTCAATCTATACCTCGTGGAGAATATTATCCAGGATTTTTTCAAAATTTTTTGATCAGTACTTTTCGAGATAAGGTAGGGGACAGCGATTTTTCACGATTTTTTAAAAGTAATACGAAGAAAAGTGTGCGCAAGTATTACATTATATATATATTTTTTACTCGTGTTTTCACAAGCTTTCATTTGACACCACCCTCGATGACCTAGTAAAAAAATTTTTTTTTCACTTCCGATTTCACCCCTCAAAACGAATCCCTTAAGTCAAAATTTATGTTACGGTGATATAAAATGATCAGTGACCTCACAAAACACACCCCAAATAAGTTTTAACAAAGTTTATTTCCAAACTTTACTGAAAATTGATGACCTTGAAATTTCTGTTTTTTTATATACCAGATAAATTATTACAGGTAATCCACTCGTAATAATTTTCGTTCAATCTACACCCCGTGGAGAATATTCCAGAATTTTTTTTAAAATTTTTTGATAAGTACTTTCCGAGATAAGGCGGGTGGACAGCGATTTTTCGCGATTTTTTAAAAATAATACAAAGAAAAGTGCGCGCTAATATTACATTATATATATATATTTTTTTACTCGTGTTTTCACAAGCTTTCATTTGACACCACCACACAAATTTTTTTTTCACTTCCGATTTCACCCCCCAAAACTAACCCCTTAAGTCAAAATTTAACTTTCATAACTACTCTGATCAGGCCATCAATTTCTATATTACTACCAAATTTCAACTTTCTATGACAAATAGTTTCGGAGAAAATCGGGTGTGACAGACGGACGGACAGACGGACAGACACCGAAGTGATCTTATAAGTGTTCCGTACGGAACACTAAAAAAACGCAGTGGACGACAAAACTAATATTAAGGACCTAAATTTAATTTACACCAACATCTCACCTAATTTGTTAACAATTACTCAAAACTAATAAAAAATATATTTCAAAAATGAAATAAGATAAAAACCAACAAAAAATAAAATCGTACAAAAAATAGTTCGTTCCGCAACTTACACATATATTTTCACCAGTCTCACCGTTAGCCTTAAACTACAATGTATTAATCTAGTTCGCTTATTTTCGAGGTACAAATGCTATAAAATATATTAAAATAAGTTAATTTTAAACCAAGGATTTGTTATTAATTTTAAACCAATTGTTCTTGTAATAAAAAATAATAATAATTTTTTTTTAAGTATATATGTATGTTTGTGATTAAATTATTGTTATATTTTTAAATTAAATCTGAAATTAAATATTCAATTTTAATTCCAGAAATGGCAAAATATACCAATGAAATTTTGAAAATTCCCAAAACCAAGGGCGAAACGTCAAAAATAATTTTTTGAAAATGTGTTAACTGAATGATCTTGTACCCAAGATTACAACACAGGATTTATATATATATATATATATATATATATATATATATATATATATATATATATATATGTATATATGTATATATGTATATATGTATATATATACATATGTACATATGTATATATGTATATATGTATATATGTATATATGTATATATGTATATATGTATATATGTATATATGTATATATGTATATATGTATATATGTATATATATATATATATATATATATATATATATATATATATATATATACGAGGCTGGTTTGAAAAGTCCGTGCAAAGTCCGAGAGATGGCACCACCGGCGCGTATCGAGGCCATGTTTAGTTAGTAGCATCTCTTGAATGAACGCACACCAAGTTTCAGCCATATTGGTCTATTTCTTTCTGTTTGGCATTCGTGTGAATCAACGAAGTCGAGTGATTTTTCAAGAAATGGACGAAAAAGAAAGAATTTCGTGTGGTGATTAAACATTACTTTATGAAAGGCAAAACGCCTCAGGAGACTAAAGAGAAGCTTGATAAACATTATGGTGACTCTGCACCTTCGATTAGAACAGTTTAAAAGTGGTTTCAAAATTTTCGGACTGGCCATATGGGCACAAGTGACGCTGAACGTTCTGGACGGCCTGTGGAGGTTGCGACTCCAGAAATCATTGATCAAATCCATGATATGGTGATGGATGACAGAAGAGTTAAGGTGCGTGAGATTGCTAGTGCTGTGGGCATCTCGACTAAACGGGTACATAATATTTTGCATAAACATTTCGACATGAGAAAGCTATCCGCAAGATGGGTGCCGCGATTGCTCACGCTTGACCAAAAACGGAATCGTGTGAAGTGTTGCAAGGATGGTTTGCAGCTGTTTCAGAAGAATCCGGAGGACTTTAAGCGTCGTTTCGTCACTGTGGATGAAACATGGATACATTACTATACTCCTGAGACCAAACTACAATCTAAACAATGGGTTACCAAGGGGGAATCTGCACCAAAAAAGGCGAAGACCGTTCCTTTGGCCGGAAAGGTTATGGCGACTGTCTTTTGGGATTCGCAAGGGATAATCCTCATCGACTATCTGAAAAAGGGTAAAACTATTACAGGTGAATATTATTCATCGTTATTGGACCGTTTGAAAACCGAGCTGCAACAAGAAAAACGCCCGCGATTGGCCCACAAGAAAGTCCTTTTCCATCACGACAACGCACCAGCACACACCTCAGCAGTTGTGGTCGCAAAATTAATGGAAATAGGTTTCCAACTCGTTTCACATCCCCCATATTCTCCAGACTTGGCTCCCTCGGACTACTATTTGTTCCCCAATTTTGCAGACTTGGACAAATCCTATTATTCGGAAGGGATCAACAAACTAGAACATCGTCGGACGAAGTGTATAAGCCTAAAAGGAGACTATGTCGAAAAATAAAAAAGGTTTACCTCAAACACATAAGTAGTTTTTATTTTTGCACGGACTTTTCAAACCAGCCTCGTATATATATATATATATATATACATATATATATATATATATATATATATATATATATATATATATATATACATATATATATATATATATATATATATATATATATATATATATATATATATATATATATATATATATATACACATACATACATACATACATACATACATACATACATATATATACATATACATATATACATATACATATATATATATATATATATATATATATATATATATATATATATATATATACATATATATATATATATATATATATATATATATATATATATATATATATATATATATATTCATTTATATGGAACCTAATGGAGTGCATAGTTCTCTTTAATAGAAAAGAAAATAAATAATATTAAATTTGATAAGTGACAACTCGGCTACGATAACCAAAGAGGTTTGTACTACAAAACAGTAAGTGGTTATTTAATTCTCCAGTTGCGGCGTTGCATGGACGTAGTATAAGTTAGGTTTTTGTATAGGATAGAGTTCTATCTGGGCTATAAGTACCGTCCCCTGCCACAACTTTGAAAACAATCCTTGCAATAATACCCCTAGATATATTCATAAACGGTGAGGCTGTCAATAACACCTATTGAACAAGGAAAAATGGGGAATGGTAACAACAACCTGTACAATTTGGACACACAAGAGTTATGAATCGAATCAAAGATAAACTCTTGTATATTCATTCTGATTATATGACAATGTCGTATTTTCGAAAAAGCATCGACCTAAATCTATGGATGAAGGCAGAACTACGCCACCGGCAGAGATTCTGGTCTATTACACGGACAGATTAAAAACGTTGAGCATTGTGGGCGCTACCATATACGCAGATAAGCGCAGTTGGAGTATAGGCATTCCACTAGGTTCAAGTGCAATAATATTACGGGCAGAAATTCATGTAATAAAAGAATGTATTCACAAGACTATTAGACGGGACTAGTGTAACCCAGAAATATATATATTCTCTTAGACAGTCAAGCTGCTCTAAAGGCTTTATATACCTATCAGGCTAACTCCAAGATCACGATGGAGTGTAAATGAACCCTGTTAGAACCATCCTTCAGGAGCAACAGCGTTAAACTACTGTGAGTTCCAGGACATTCGGGGATAAAAAGTAATGGAAAAGCAGACAAATTAACAAGATTCGGAGCTACAACACCAAACAGGTGTCCAGAACCAGCGCAGCGTTTGGTATACCAAAACAGGTGGTAAAAATAACAGTCAACAGATGGTCATATCAGCAACATCTAGACTGTTTGCTCGCAATATCTGGCCTAAGACATGCAAAGGACGCAATTGGCAGCTCCTCAAAGAAACTAACAACTGAAGTCCGTCATTTAACAAGGACCCAGACCAAACTAGTGGTGAGACTGATCACCGGTCATTGTCACTTGAGGAAACGTTTATAGAAAATGGATATCCACAATGGTTTCACAACATCCAGAGGAAGAAACCTCGATGCACATCACATATGAATGTGCGGCTTTAACTCGGAACATACATAAACTATCCCGATCTACATCGGAATAATAAAATATCACATGAAAGGCTTGAAAAAAGCTCACAAACCTTCGTAAAGAGGCGTCGCACTTGTGATCAAAAGAAAAGATCACAATAAGCTAAGAGCCCCCCCCCCCCCCCCCCCCCGCTGCATTGTATAAACAGGCACATTCGCCAATCCCGTCTACAGTCAACCAACCAACCAAGAGCACACAATGAAATGAAAATGAAAATGGCTACAAGAGAAGCACGCGGATGTAGCGAATTCGTTAGTTCCAAATTGCTGCAGATGACACTTGGTGGAATACAAACGACAGGGCATTTCTTTCTAAAGGGATGAGGTTCTTCATACGACAAAGTTCTTGAGAAAGCTGGTACGAGGAGGGACAAACTAAACCTTATACAGCTGTGATGTATTAGCGCAACGTCCACCGAACACTTCTCATGAAAATATTTATAGAATAGATTCACGTCACCAACTTTTCTCCGCTGTTCTCAAGAATCAAGTGAGTTAATAGTCACTAAACTGGCAAATAGCTGTAGCATAGGAGCAGAATCTTATACATGGGGAGCAATATTCTAGGGCTGGTGAAATTTGATCTTGTCGAGCATGAAGCATTCTAACACGCAATAATATTTCCAGCTTTTAAGAGCAGATTACAACTTACACCCAAGAGGCGTCAAGTTGGTTACTATGCTAGTAGAATAGAGTGCCTCCGCATAAGTATGTCGGGTTCTGTTACGTAAAATTTTAGAATAAACTGCGGTCTGCGTTTTTGTAGTTTTAAATTGTACTTAGTTACTATCACTCCACGACAGAATTTCTTCCAGATTTTTGTTAGGTTATATAGTTTCCTGCTATTCATGGATTTTTGCATGGGCAGCTGGTGTTGGAATATTCAAGGTAAATAAATAAACAAACATCCTGTCATGAGCAACGCTATTTAATTGATTTTTGTGTTCTTTCCAACAGATATGTTAAATTCTATGACTTCCTGCTGTCTATAGATATTTCCATGTGCAGCTGGCATTTAAGTGTTCAAAGTTAATAAAGAAATACGAATGCTGTCACCAGCAAATCTATAGATTGAAAATTCTTTTTCTCAGCAGTTCATTAAACTAAAAAAAGATAGTAGGAGACAATATGGAGCCAGCATTTATAGTGTAGGTGTCGATAGAAACTTCATTAGCTGCTATAAAAGATGGAAAAGTAAGGGAACAACAAAACATTTCAGTCTTCAGTCCGCGGCTTAGAATAAAGGTGATATTTAGAATAAAGAAAATTAGCTAATTCATATTTCGAGTTACAAAAAATTACTTTAAAATTTTGATCTTTGCTTAATAATAACCCCTAACCAGGGAAATCCGAACCTAGACTGCGAAATTACCATATACAATTATAAAACCATTAGTAAATCTATAAATGAACCTTCGTTGCGATCTTAAGAATTACATGTTCCAATACAATTTTTCCATTTCAATACAACTGATAATAAGAAAATAATTATATTATTGCGTCAGCATGAACATTTTAATAGAATATTCTCGACGGAAGTGACATTTCTATTTTATTAGTGCTAATGTAATTATATGGGATGCGTTTGTGTAAATCTCTCATTTCTCTTTGGGTAGGCTTATATCGCCTTTAAACTTAGCTTAGATCCTCATCTACTCTTATTTGTGTTCAATCTTCTATTCTATAGGCCATATTAGAATTGTCTGATCATTCTGTTCCATTTTTTATAATCTAGGAGGAGGGAGATATTAAACATTTTGACAAATTCAAATAGGTAGAATTTGCATGAATAATCATAGCAGTAGCGATATGGAGTTAAAGCAAAATTAAACAATATAAATATACCTTTACCAGATTTAAATACTCTTAAAAACAGTTATCTAAATACTTTTTGAGCTTCAGTTGTAAGTAGTAGTTGATATTAGGTTACGACTAATCTGCTTGGCTTTATGAAGTAGAAATATTGAGTTTCAAAACATAGAATATAAAAAATTCCCTACAATAATTTTCCAAAATAAATTATTTTAATTTATTTTCAAATTCCCCTCGTAACTCTAACGACATTAACTATTATTAGTGGCTACTACCTCCATATTACCATAGTTTTTTTTATTTATTTTTTATAATTAATTTTTAATACCAGTTCATAATTTCTTGATTAAAGAAAATTCTTCAACACCGTTATTGACGGCGCAAGTATAAGCAGTTTTCTATGTAGGGGAAGTCGGGGACTATGGATCATCGGTTAATATCGAATTCACAATGGCTCCGGTTACAGTGTCATCTGTAATGCGCTGAGGTCGTAATTTACTCAAAGATCTAATTCAATATAATCATTTGTAATTAGTTTTTTTTACATCGCATTACATAATCCTTTATGACACTGATAACACTTTTGGGGGCCTTCACTATTATTCTGTTCAGCTTAAGCAGTTGGTACTACTGCATCCAGAAAAGGGAATCATTGAGGATCCAGTGATAAATAAAAAGCATGTTAAATTGCAGCAACATATCACTAACTAAAGATATTTCAACATAACCTAATAACCTTGAATATCATTAAACACCGAAAGATGAAACCTTTGATGAGATAAATAAAATCCAACATGACGTAGTCAGTCATGTTAGGAAATAGCATACTCTTGGGCAAGGACTAGAAAGAAGTTGGTACATCGTTTTTCTTGTCTCAAGTAGATCTGTTTTTACCGGCTTTCTATTAATTATTATGTGAAATGTGAAAAAATAATAAAACAATTATTTCCACACTTTCTGTTAATTTAAAGTGTCACATGTTTTCAACGTCCTATTGTATAATCAATGTTAATTTTTTAATATTCCTCCAGTTTAGCTGCTATCAACTTTAAACTAAAATACTGATATAAGACAGACATTTTGTTAAAGCACCATTGTCTCTTGTTTTTTTTTAATGTTCCTCTATTTGTATTTGGCGTATTGTATGTATATGGTTATGCAATTATCCTTTCCATTATTTTTTTTCTCTGTTTTAGTAGCCTCACGAACTTAGCGTATTAGCCACGAACTTGTATATATTTTTTTAAAATCTGGGACGTCACAACACCCAGCCGCTAGCGACAGTTTCATACCATCGACATCCGGACACTTAGCGTACATACCCACTCGACTACCAAGGCCGGCGTTTATTTTTCTTATTAGAAAATTTCACAGAAGCAAATAATAGCAGAGTTAGCAGATTAGGTTATTTTTAGTGTTCCGTACGGAATGTTTATAGGATCACTTCGGTGTCTGCCTGTCACACCCGATTTTCTTCGAAACTATTTTCATAGAAAGTTCAAGTTTATCACAAACATAGGAATTGATGACCTAATTAGAGCCGTGTAGTTTTAAAAGTTAAATTTTAACTGAAGGGGTTAGTTTTGGGGTGTAAAATCGGAAGTGAAAAACATTTTTTGCAAGGTCATCGAGTGGGGTGTAAAATGAGAGCCTGTGAAAACACGAGTTCAAAAGTATATATGATATAATACTAGCGCAAATTTTTCTTTATATTACTTTTAAAAAATTGCTAAAACTCGCTGTCATCTCCCACTATCTCTAAGAGTACTTACATAAAAATTTCGAAAAACTCTAGAATATTCATCATAAGGTGTAGATTGAACGAAAATTATCACGAGTGCATTACTTTTGATAATTTTTCTCGTATATAAAAAACAAAAATTTTAAGGTCGTCAGTTTTCAGAAAAGAGCGGAAATCTCATTTGGGGTGTATCTTGTGAAGTAATTGATCATTTTATACATCCCTAACAAAATTTTTATTTCAAAAGCAATTACCGTACGGAACACTAACTGCACAAGTGTGTCTTGGGATTTTTATTTAGTCATGATAACATAATAACAAAAATAATAATAATGAACTTTCAATCACCGCTTAAAATAATTGAGCAATAAACGTAGGAGACTGTATGGAATATCTATTAAAAAAATGTGTGTTTATCAGCACGATCGACTCGTAAATTATTGGATGAAGTCGCCTGGCTCGGATAGAACCCGAATAATCTCAAGTCATTAGGAGCCACCTTATTTTTTTTTTAAAGGATACACTTACAGGTTACATACGAGTTTGAATAGAATTTAAGACTTAAAATCTACTCGTCAATCCAGAAAGTTCTTTGTGCTTAACATGATGGAATATTAATATTTTTTTTTATTATAATATCCTATTTTTAATATTATTATTTTTTGATCTTCTCTCTCACATTTGGTCAATGTGATTCTGTGTTTGGCTGACGGGCCTAAGCCAAGTCACCACAAACGCTATTACCATTGTGTATTAAGGAATGACCTGACAATGTTATATGTTTTCAAAATTAATGACTGCTGAATGTTTTTGTGTATGTTTGTGTTGAGTCCTAATTATACTGTGGTGTGAATGTTGTTGGTATAAGGCCTATGGCTGATAAAACTAGGGGGACAATGATGACTTGTTTCCATAGCCATTTTATTTCTGTTGCAAGGTCTGTCTATTTGAAGATTTTTTCTGTGTATTTCGTTTGGATGTTTGTGTCGTTGGGGACAGCTATGTCAATCAGATAGGTGACTTTTCCTTTTTTGCATTGAAGAGTAATATCGGGTCTATTGGCGGGGACTGTTTTATCTGTATGAATACTGATGTCCCAGTAGAGCTTGCAATCTTTATTTTCAAGGATAGATGTTGGTGTGTATCTGTAGTAGGGATCTGTGTTTTCTATGAGTTTGTATGTTGTGGCCAGTGCTTGGTGAACTAGTTTTGCCTCTGAGTCATGTCTGGCTGTGTATTCCGTTCCGGCTAATATTTTACATCTGCTTGTTATGTGTTCGATCGTTTCTTTATGCTGGTGGCTTGTCCTGCAACTGTCTTCTATAACAGTTAGGTCTTTGATGATATGTTTTTAGTAACTTCTGGCTAATATGACTGGATGGCAAGTAAGAAGCCTTGTTTTAGGGAACAGCTGCTCATCCTGTAACCAGGTGTATGATTTTTTTTATGTGGTCTTGTTCTATGTGGTATCTGTGTTTTCCGTGGAGTGTTTTTTTATGAAAGGATTTCTGACCACGTTTTTCATCTTTTTTTATTCATCATCTGTTCTAATTGGGTTTGACACTGTGTGTAGGCGATATACCCATTTTAAGAGAGTTTAAGACTCGATATCTACATCCGGAATATCGGAATATTGACATACATTTATTGTTATGATTTTTTTGTATTTACACTTGTGTGGAGTCTTTTAGGTACACAAATACTGTACCAAGAGCACTGAGGTTGTCTAAGGGACGTTTAGGGCTCTTCTTACTATTCCGGTAGTGCCTAAATCTTTTTGAATCTATAATATTGGTCCTAGGATGTCTAATATTTTCATATTTTTCGTTCATTTCTTACTTACAAGGCCGTTAGCATTAATAATAAATCGGAGGATGGTTACTTTATTTAATTGTCGTAAGTTCTTTATTTCAGATGCTTCGTATTTGTTTTTTTATTTCTGTAAATCTATATATTGTCGTTAAAAGGTATAGAGAAATCTAATATCATGTTTTACCTCTTTCGGCCTCAACACCATGTCAGGTTTATTTGCTTAACTAGTCTGGTGGTGTGTATTTTCATATCTCAGTATATTTTTATGTGTTCATTTTCAGCTAATGAACTGAGTACAGGTCATAAATTACGAATTTTTCGTTGATCTTATACTTTAATGTTAACAGTTGATGAGCCAATTTTACCCATGTTTCTGTGTCTTAATAGGTAGCTGGTGGGAGGAATGGATTCTTCATCTTTGTTGCATTATCTGCATTTCGTGGTTGCGATATTTTATTTTAGAATGATTTTAGTGTATGTTCTAGTTGGAGTTTTTTGATTTTTCTAAGATTAAGTAGCCAGAGGTGAGGTAAGTGTTAGAAGCCTTAATTTCTACTTCATTTTTATGTAGACTTGAGTAGAATCATTCGTGTAATGTTTTGCTGCGGCATTTGTGTTTCGCTAATAGGAGAAATTGTACGTGTTCCAATCTTAAAGAGGTCTCAAACAGATATTACAAAATTGGTCTGAAAAATTACATAAAATTCAAGAAAAACGATGAAAGAACTCTAAGAATGGTGTATACCCATAAGAAAAAATATATGAAGATACGCACAACACGACAGAAGGAGACAACCCGCAGTAAGACAAAAACAGACCACGCGAAGGAAATCAGTAATATAGTAAAGTCAGGATAATTTCAAGAAACTAACAATAGAGGAATAAGAGGCTGCACAGACAAATCCTAAAGAAAATTGAAAAATCATTACGTGTACAGTAAGATGTCTTGGAACTGGTTTAAGAATTGTGACTTAAAAGGAAAATTTAGACTCTAACTATGATAAAATAAAAATTCTCAGAACAGTTAGTGAGCTATGAAAATCAGAAGCCGAAGCCATTCAACATTTTATGTTCGTATACTTCATACTGGCGAGAGAAGAATACCTCGATGTACATAATGCGATATTCTCTCATCTGCACTGAAATACCTGTAGATACTACGGAAGGGAGGTTACGGTCAAATGGTATCGGCATACGCTAGAACAAATTATCGACACCCCAGTAGTAATGATACTGTGGGACTCGGAGATCCAGACCGATAGGCAAATTAATATCGCGCAATGGGCAGTACAATAATAAAAATAATATTAATTAGATTATTGCAGCAGAATATTCTAAAAAAGTTGTGTTTTAAAGATTTAAGGGGTAAAGATTAATAATTATTATTAACCTTGGTGTATTACCCAATTAAAAATATATGTTAAATTTCCCTGAAAATATGGCGGGGGCTATCATAAGAGTATCAAAATTACCGCATTGCATGAAATCGTGTTCAGTTAAATGGAATTAGTGGACTTTCTTTTTGTTGGAAATAACAATGAAAACTATAAAATATTTCTCGAGTAAACAACGATAACTCAAGAATCGATAACACTGTTTTATTTAAAATACCTTTTAAGTATCGTATCTGATTGTTACTTGCAATGAAATTATAGGATAATTTTGTGTTAATTGTTAGTATGATGTTTTTATGAACAACGAAAATATCCGTATAAGTTAAACATGTTTAGTACTGTTTTGGTTTTTTAACTACTAAAGTAAATGATTTTTATCTCGGTACCTCCTTTTTTACTTACTTTACTATGTAATGTTTGATGAAAATTTTCTTATATTATTTTACAAGAAATTAAAAAAAAATCCGATTTCAGTTCTATAATATATTCCTTGCTAAAGCAAATTATATTTGAATATGGGTGGTTTAGAAAAAATTATACACAAATAATTTTCTATTCAAAACTGAAATTTTGCTTAACTATTTTAAATACTATATTTCCGTTACAAAAAATACGTAGCTTTCATTAGCGGCCCAACGACATAGTGTAAAAATATCCACGATATAAATTTTATCACCAGCTTGTAAACCCACGTCAAAAATTTTTAAAAATACTCAGGTTTAAATTCTGAAAAATGAAAAATAAAAACCTTTTCCACATGAAAGAAGTATTATGAAATTCACTACTTATTACTATTCTTAAGTTTACAAAGTATTAAAGCTATTTAAGTCATAAATTACTAAAGAAAAATTTACGATTTGTTAGAAAGCATCGAAAACTATCAATAACTTCAACTGAACCATGAAGTCAGTAGTGTTAACGGTCTAGATGCACGAGAGCAAAAGTCCTCGAACTTTTCTGGTTAAACTTATCAAAAATTAAGTACTTGTCATTTTTGTTTAGAATATTAATATGTTAATGTTACAAATATGCGAATTGAAAACGAAAGATTCACCTTATCAATACACTAAAGTATTTTCATTCAACACCCAGTATAAAATTTCTCAGCTGTCTCCTATAACCAATTTTCCGTATACCCATCATTAGAATTTAATTCTAGATGCATGATAACCAGATTTGTCATCAATTAATAACATGATACTTATAACTTATTAAATATAAGGTGTCTCGTTTCGCAATATAAATATTAAAACTTGTTGTCGCCTTCCTCATAATTTTACTTTCAAAACTAATAAGTAAACAAAACAGTCCTGATTATGGTCATCGTTATCATCATGAAGTTAGATTGGAGGTTGGAATAAAAATGTGAAAGGAAGTAAGACCTGACATATAAAATATCATTTTTGCTCGACATTTGTTCTTATTTTAGTCACCAGGCCTACCCAATAATTTGCTATATCCGATTTATACTGGGTAATAAGAGCACTGAATCACTTGAAACAAAAAATAAATGAGAAAAAATGGAACGGAATATTAACTTTTTTCTTAATGTCACTTATAAGATAACAATAATGTGGGTGGTAAAAGTCATTCTTATATATGAAAAAGATTCCTTAAATAGACCAATGAAGACACGCGAAAAATTAGATAATTTATTAATTTAGTAATAATAACCTTCGCACTCTCTCGTAGCCGTATGAATTCAAAATCAAGAAATGGATAAAATGGTATATCCTCCCAAATAAGCAATTGTAAAATAAACAGAGAATTATACTTTCTCACACTAAAGAAGAATTCAGCTATTACAACTTAAGTACTTTATGGTGAGGTATTAACTGCAAAACAAAAAGTTCAGAAAAAATGGTCATAATACTATTGAAACTATACAAAATTGATTGACTTCACTCTCTTAAATTAAAGCGGTATTGCGCACAAACTACAGGATAGTTCTTACGTCAAATATTACAAATGCTGAATGGATTCTTCATCTTTGTTCTCAGTAAATCAGCAATGCATTACTCTGTCTGCCCACATAATTGCTTGCCATTCTCTCCTTCTCTTTTACCATCTTCAGTTTTTTTTTTTTGTATATATATATATATATATATATATATATATATATATATATATATATATATATATATATACTATCAAGGCCAAGTAACGCATTTTTGGAGAATTCATTTATTGAAAGTAAAGCTTTTTTGGAATTGTATTTTTAATTGATTTAATAAATGTTTAAGTAATATTATTATTACCTCATAGATAAGAGAGACCGACATACTGACATACAGACTGTTGAAAACTAAATATGATGTTTTTAGTGACTTAGATCCTGAAACGTAAAAAAGGCAAACATTTTAGAGGGTGACGAAGTGAATATTGTCGCTTCAAAAGATGACACTCCAACTTAGCTAGTTTTGGCAATAAAGTTTTTTTCTGGATAATTTTTATTTGATAAATACTATTTTAAGAATCAATAACGAAAATTTAATTTTTCATATTATTTTATTATTAAGCAGCAAGCCATGCAAATTTGAGAAATACGTTATTATTTATTTCATGTTTTTTTTACACCAGTCTTCGATACGGACGTAGGCGACCCTCTCGCCTTTGCCTGTGGTTGGTGTCTTTTTTAAGTCTTTCCATAGACGAAGGGGACCTACAGTTTAATGTCGGTTCCGAACGGCCAAAGTGAGAGGCCATTACTATGCATGATACTAGGAGTGGTTTGCCATTGCCTTTCATCACCCTGAAGCTTTAGATATTAATTTATCCTTATCTGTTCATAAAATGTTACGATAACGAAAAATCAAAGTTATAGTAGAATGATAAAAGTTGAGTTTTATATAATTGCAAAAGAATATTAAGAAATCTTGAGGAAATCGTAACCAAACCTTGACAAGATTACTAGCATGGCTAGTATAAAATAATAAAAACAAAAATGCATTTTAGCTTGCAAGAATTGGTATACACAATATAACAATCTGGAAAACAAACCTAACTGGTGCTGTAAAACTTAAAACACTTTTTTTTCAGATTTTTCTTTTTTATTCGGTATATTTGTCTTCCTAATTTAATGCATTTTTTATAACGAGTTAATAATGATTAAAGTGAATTTCCTTGCTCAACTTGCCTACAAAATACTTGCAAAAGTCTTTTGAATAATCTCTATGTCCTCGTATAAGTACATTCCTAACTTAATTTTAATTTCTTGGAGCAGTAACAAGGTGCTTAATCCGGTGAATACCGTGGATGGCTGAAGTATAGAAACTAGATTTTGAGGCAAAAAGTGATCAATGAATAAACTGTGACTTGGTTTATTATTGTATAACAAGCCCCAGCTATCTGAATCACCATATTGAGAATGAACACGACAAATTCTACTAATCAAACTGCCAAATAATACATGCCAATAATAACTTGGCCAATTGAAACAAATTCTTGAGAATAATATCTTAACCATTTTAGAAACAATCAAAATTGTTTTAAATTATATTAATTTAAATTTCGTGTGTTTTGGCTTGCGGTGATGATCTTGACTGCCCTCTGACACTTGGTTTGTAACTGACATTAAAACATCATGTCCCAACACTACTAACTGATTTTAGAAAGCTAGGATTCTTTTCAGAGGCTCCTACGATTTCCTAGGAATATGTACGCTCAATAACTTTTGATCTTTATTGAATGTGTATAGGATAAATGTTGCGACAACCTTTGGTTTGCCTAGATTTTCTTTGAAAATTATTTAAATTGTTGTCATTTGGCGCTGAAAGCTTCTTCCATCCTTTTTAATGGTGCGTTGCGATTATGTGCCACGAATTGATGAACTTCAAATCATTTCGAAATGATATTGGTCTTCACTTATATGTTTCATCTTTAAGTGGTTCTCTCCCGTGTAAAAAACATTTATACCATTCAAAAACTTACATTCATGGAAGTAACCATTGCTCTTTCCATCATTTTGAATATTTCCTTAGCATTTATGACAAGTTTTGCGTGAAATTTTATTACAGCTCTATTTTTTTATAGACCTGGCACACGTGCTTAAGGGAAATCCCTAAGGTACTATAGAGCGATTCTGGATGATCTTGAATCGTTTCAAGTTATACTCGATGGGAAACAGAGTATTGGGTAATCATTCCAAATTGTTGTAGTTCTTCATATAAAAGTATCCTTGAAAAGGGTTGTATGACGAGTGACATGCTGAACCTTATCCGAATGTGATATATTAATGCTACGTATATTCCTGGCATGCACCACTGTGGAAACAGCCTACATGCCTTGAACACTTTCCGTATAGAATATACTCAAATCGTCAACCATTTTTCAATGTTCCAACTAATAAAGGTTGCTGGTGAATTCTGGGTCTCCAATTAGACGAATAGTTAGTTCCCGTTTGAATTAAATCTAACAAATGTAGTGTATGTTTGGGAGCAGAGCCCCAAGTGACGATGCTAGGGAAATGGATTGTTTTGACATAACTAACTTTTAGAACTAAGTTTTGTTTTTAGAAAAAACTTAGTTTAGAAAAAAAAAGCACCGTTAACTAACTTTTAGAACTAAGTTTTAGAAAAAACTCCAGCCTGGGTTTTTACGGAATTAAATTCTACTTCCTAACAGTCACCCCAAAAATAAAATTTCTTCCCGGTCTTTATTAAGTTGAACGACTTCCTGATCTCTGTGGGTCGTGGCATGAGTAGCTAATGTTCGAGGATTTAAAGTGAATGAAGAAGCAAAGTATACTGTGTCGGCAAAACTGTAGATTGGATTTCTGTAGATCGCTAATGTGAAGGAGAAAAAAAGTAAGAGATAGTGGGAGCCTTGGGGTTACACCGGCATGGCTAGTGAAGGTATTACAAATAAAGCCGTCAAGTGCCATTTGCAAAGAACTCTCTCTAAGGAAATATGAGAGCTATAAACGAAACTTATTAGATATGTAAGAGCGTAGCTTAGCCATCAACCAGTTATGCCAAACAGGGTCCAATGCCTTTGCTATATCAAGTACTATCGCTCGAAATTCTCCGGTATATTCAATTGCTTTGTTTCAGGCACTCGTAACATAAGTTAGAAGATCGCCTGTTGATATTTGTTTAAGAAAGCCATATTCATTGTCATTAATGATATTGAATCCTTCCAGATATTTAAAAGAGTTGATTGATATTATTTTTCATAACTTTCGATGTTACTGAAAGTAGTGCGATTGGTCGGTAGTTGTTTGGCACGTTCTTTTTGCCTTTTTTGGGTATCGACTGAACTGTAATGCATTTCCAGTAGGAAGAAAATATTTATTTTCTTTAAGATATGTTGAAAAATTTACAAAAAACTGGAGTTAGTTCGTTCGAGCATTTTTTGAGTACTATGTTAGGTATTTCAGCAGCGTCTGAAGCTTTTTGGTATCTAGTTTCATTAAAATATGTTTTATTACTAGCTCTCTGAAGACAGCATTGAACATCTTTGAATGAACATTCAGAATAGTGTTTTTCCTGAAAATCGATAGTAGAATGTGAAGCTAGCCAGTTGACTTTCTTATCATGTGCTGTTGAAATAGTATTATTTGGCCGCGTAAGTGATGGTATAGTAAAAATGAAAATGAATTAGTGAAATTTTGACTATTGGCTGTAGCGACCAACCAAAAAGGACCTGAAGCTGTTGGAGCATGCAAGAAGCTTATTTTTGATTCTTTGATGGTATGGTTCCGTGATGTCGTGGATTATTTGTTGACATCTGTTCCGAGTATAAACGAAGATGTTACGATTTATGACGGATCTAAAACAATTCTCTAACATAGGGAACATTCACAAGTATTTCATGAGTTTTTCCCATTTAAAGGATTTGTAGTACCAAAAAATTGGTAAGATACTCGATGTCGAAAGTAGTTTATGGTAGAAAGAACATAACGACGGTTTTACAGTAACAATGTAAATTTGGTTGATCGATAAGCTAAATAAAGCCAGAATTGATTGAGAAAAATTCAGCTTCGTTCGCCGGTAGTGTTTACATACTTAAGCTAGTTAATGTTGTGGATATTAAAGTCGCCCAGGATGGCAATTTTGGAACCTTGATAATTGATCTGTTAAGATCGTCGGTGTCCGCCAGGGAAACGAAAGGTTTTCTCAAGTTAATATCACTTGGTGGTCTATAGAGGCAGCAGATAAATCTTGTGGTTTATTGAGTTGTTATTTCTAACCACATGAGATCCAAGTCTCGGGGCTTCCAGGTCTCCGTTCGTTTGCAAGAGAGATCGCTTCTGACAAAAAGATAGATTCTAAAGTTACAGCTAAACCCAGGTGATTAAAGTTGACTGTGCTAGTTGATGAACTGACCTTAATTTTATATATATATATAGAGAGAGAGAGAGAGTATGTGAGGCTTATTTGCTTGGAGATGTGGTGCACTGAATTTTTTATTCGATGCTGTATATTGCAAAAATTTATTATAAAATTTTGATCTTCTCATGGTAATTCATTAATGAAACTTTTTGACTGTTAAATAAAGCGTCAATTTCTGTCATCTGTCAACATTTCACGTTAAAATCTAAAAGATAGAATTAAAAAGGAATATAGCTTTAAAATGACATAATAAACGTCTAGAGGTTATGATACACAGCACCAGTCCGGAAAAGTAATGTCGATCGATCTAAATAGGCGAGATATTTTTGGAGTTTCTCACTGAAATATTAAATCTTATGGCATTATCATAATATTTTTTGATGATACTAACTTTATCATTATTGTACACGTAGAATGTAATAAAAATTTTCTATATCTATAAGAAATTCATAATGATGGATTTGTTTCCAAATTTGTTTTATAAAAAGCATTATTCAATGTTATTCAAAGTTAAATATACCTCCCACAAAGATTTTGCTGTTTCAGTCTTAAAATATATTAACTTTAAATGTGAATGTGTTTAGTTGGGGAATTATCTTTAAAATCAAGGAAGGATCTTTAAAATAATTGAGATCTTGTTTGTTTTAAGACTAGCAGATATCTCGTTATCACAAAATTACGAGAGAATACCGAGTTGTATACTCCAGTGATTTCTGATTCGTCATGTCGGTAATGATAGAAAATTATTTTTCAAAACTAGTAACAATTAAAATTTTCTTCTGTAATGCTATATTTTAAGAGCGCCATTGTTAATAGTTCAAATTAAATACTATAATGCAAAGGGATTTTATATATTATAGCAATATATAAAGTACAGATTATTGTGGTCAAAGACGCGAACGAGTTACCAACCATATAAAATTCATACTACCATTTCTGAAAGCAATATGCTTTGAGAAATGGTAATTTTTATGCCATCACTAACACCTTCACAATAATGTGGTTGTTATTAATTCAAGTGCACTTTAAAATGTACGCTACTGATCTATGGCTAAAAGGGGGGCATTAAACAGTGTTAGAGCTGTTACCTTTGTGGCAAATACCCTGACGTCTTAGCATTAGGCTAAGGGATTTTAAGGGTAATTTGTTGGCTGGATAAAGAGCACAAACAGACCACCCCTCACGGTGGGGTGCCTTGCTAAATACTTCTAATAAGCTCCTTTCTAAGATGTGGACTTGGGAATTACCAACTTTTTAAACCCTAAGATGCTTTAGAAAAATGTTTAAATATGATGTTTATCCTTTAGTTTACTTTTCGTCATAACTGATTAGTCTAAAGTTGGATAAATGTGCTATTAACCGATTTCGTAAATTATTGTGAGTTTAATTAAGATTACTTTTTATCCTTAAAAATATATGGAAATTAATATTAGGAATTATATTATAAGTTACAAATTTATTAATTTAAATAATTAATAATAATATTAAAGATGTTTGTTTTATGAGATGGGGAGTTTAAATTAATTCTTGCAATATAATTAAGTTGTGTTTTCAGGTATGGCAAAAAATCTATGAATATTAATAGATTGTAATTCTTTTTCTAGATGTCATATATGATTAATCATATGATCGTAACTCTTTTCCTAGATATCATATATTCTTGGATTACCCTCAAAGCTGATATTTTATTCTTAATTAGTTACTTGGATTAAGATTACTTTTTTATCTTAAAAATATATGGAAACTAATATTAGGAATTATATTATAAATTACAAATTTATTAATTTAAATAATTAGTAATAATATTAAAGATGTTTGTTTTATGAGATGGGGAGTTTAAATTAATTCTTACAATATAATTAAGTTGTGTTTTCAGGTATGGCAAAAAATCTATTAATATTAATAGATTGTAACTCTTTTTCTAGATGTTATATATGTTTAATTATATGATTGTAACTCTTTTCCTAGATATCATATATTCTTGGATTATCCTCAAAGCTGATTTGATTTTTAATTAATTACTTGGATTTTCCTCGATTTTTTACTTTTTGTGGCTGTGATCTTATTTAAGGATGAACAACTAAATAGAAGATGTCCCGTTAATACTACAAACGTAAATACGAGGAGAATTGATAATAATTAAAGAGATTTTTTATGTTGAAGTATAATCGATGACACCATTTATACACGTCATTCACAATGACCACTTAGATTTTATTTGACCTCCTGCAATTTGAGTTTCTTTTTCATGAAAATGGGGCTATATATTTATAATAACACGAGCAATGACTTTTCTTACGATTCCTCAACCATAGACGTCAGATGCAGTTTCATTAAAGTACGTTTTATAATACAATTCCTCAAGACAATATCGGGCATCTTTGACTCCACATTGGGAATAATGTGTGGTGTTTTTCTCTGAAATAGATACTGGAGTGTGAAGTAAAGGCTCTCTCAAAGGTGTTGTTGCAATAGCATTATTTGGCCGTGTAAGTGGTGGTATAGTGTTGACCTTAGCAACCGATTAAAAAGATCTGGAATCTTTGGGACAGGAAAAAAGTTTGTTTCTAATTCTTTTTGTGTGTCCTTGATTTCATCGATTATTTGTTTTCATCTGTTCCAGTTGCGAACAAAAATCTTACGATTTATGAGATTAGGGTTTTCACGTCATTGCCGGTAGGCAAGTAATTTCGAAACAACAGCTTCTTTGCATTTTAGATCAAACCAGGGTGTGCCCTTAGAAGTGCATTATTTCGAAAAAGAGATTCCATGGCAGCCGAAATGACATCGGAAACCTCTTGAGAGCAGTCGGATGAGTCGTCGTATCTAAAAGAAACGACTAAGGAAATGTTCGAAAATATTCTATGTGTTCTTTCCATTTAGCAGATTTGTAGTGCTAAATCATACTCTTTTTAGGCGCTTCTTCGTTACTGAATGGTAAAGTACTCGATGTCGAAACAAGTTTACGGTCGGAAGAACCTAACGGCGGATTTACGGTGACAGTGTAAATCTCTGAATTAGTTGTTAGAAAAGGTCAGGAAGACTAGCGAACTCTCCGTCATGGTTAGGAATATGTGTTAGTTCATTGATAAGCTGAGTAAAGCTATAACTGAATTTGAGAATGTTTTAGCTCCATCGTCTTGTTTGACGGTGATATTTGAATACTTGCCAGTTGATGAGGACATTAAAGTATCCCAAGATGGCAATTTCGGAACTTGGATCTGTAAATGATGAGAGAAGCGAAAAGTGTTCTAAAGTTAGTATCACTTGGTGGTCAATAGAAGCGGCAGACGAATCTTGTGGTTTGTTGAGTTGTTATTGTTAATCACATAACATCAAAGTCTCAGGTCTCCAGAACCCCTTCTCGTTAGTAAGAGAGATTGCTTCTGACAAAAGACAGATTCCAAAGTTATGCCTAAACCGGAAGTAGAAGTCGTACCCAGAATATAGAAAATTGACTGCGGTGGCTGATCTTAGTTTCACAGAAAGCGAGTATGTGAGGTTTATTTGATTGTAGGTGTTCGACTGGCTCTTTGCGTTTCAATCTTCCAAGTAATCCATCGTTGTCCGTTGGATGGCTTATATGTTCCAGCGAAGCACTTAATTTCACTGAATAACTTGGTCACAAGCCTATTGTAATTTTACAGAGGAAACATCTACATTATCTTCTACTGCTAAGATTGCTGTCTTGTCTGCAAATGTAGCGAATTATTTCGCCTTTTTTTTAATTATTTTGAATTTGTTAATAGTAATTATATTATTACCTAGAAGACTGATCCAGCTTTTTATCAAGCCCACGAATTGTTTGTTTTTAACATATAAGTAAACCATATCTGGCTATATTTCTTCATTATTTTGGTCATTTCTCTATACTCTAACTCGGTATCTACATTAAATTTAATTTAGTGGTTTCCTAGCATCTTACCGCTGACGGTAATTTTTTTTTATATTTGATTAACGAACTCTGTGGACGTATACCTCGCTGACTATAACTGAAAGGAGTCTTAGGCGTAGTCTGTGCTTCCTGAATATTCTTTAAATTAGTTTCGTTGATATTCTTGGATTCTAAAGTCTTCTTTATTCATTTTTCTGCACAATCTCGGTAATTTTAAGAGTTATCGTGCCAACAAGCAGACAGACCGAGAAACTGACAGAACTTGAGAACTATGTTTTTTGTACTTTAGGGACCCCGAAATGTGAAAAAATGCCATAATCTAGAAATGTGATCTTATCGCGAATGTGCGAATTTAGTAAGGAAGGTCATTAGGTAGTATCGTATATTTAATTTAAAAACATAATATAGAAAATTTGAGTATGAAAGAGCCTAACACAATTTTGTTGTTAAGCTTTATATTTAAATATATTTTTAATCAGACTGGAAGGGAAAGTCGTAAATATCCTTTTACCAACTCTAATGGTGCTAAATACGATTTAAATCTTGAAACAGAAGTGTTTAGGCCTGACAATTCTCCTCTCTTTCATCGCTTTTGGTTTTCTAGTCGTTCACCTTACGTTATACAAGTTTAAAAATACTTCTTCCTCTAAAACTCTTTAAGTCACCTCATAGAGTTTTTAGTTTAAATGCTGAAATATACAGACGATACGGCACCTTATTATAAGAAAAAGTTTCGTGGGAACATCTACTTAAATTATGAAATAATTTTATGTATTATTCTATATCAACACAAATTACCGTCATAACTTAATTGTGATTTGATATTTAATAATGAGAAACGTATGTGTTTTAGCTTGCTAATTTTGTTAATTTATATCTATCTTGGAAAGTTACGTTAATATTGGCCTTCAACAGTGAGACGATCAAATTTCTAGTTGAATTTCTAAAAGCGCAGCGGAAATCTTTTGAAAAACCCTTAGAGTACAGCTTGTTGTTTAAGCTTTTTACTTTCCCCATCATTTTGTAATATATACTACTTAAATTACAGCTTAGTAGGCTATAATATACTGCCCGTATCGCTTAAACCATCATTAAATTACACTAAACTCTGAATGTGGTTCCCTTTTCAAAACATAAAGGTTTTTAAAAAGATCACTGAAAATTAAAACTGCATTGGATTGTGAAACTGATCCCTTACTATTATTCAAGTTCTTTTATTTGTATATACAATTTGTATATTTGTCATTGAGTACAAAAGCAAGATATATCAATTACATAAAATTGGGTGCCGGTGGTTAGACTTAAGATTATACTTTTTATTTTACTTTTTTTAATGGAACAATCGATGTAGAATTATGTACGTATAGAATGCTTCAGAGAATGCATAAAATTCTTGTTTACTAACAAACCACCTATTATTTATTAACAATTATTCAGAGCCATTCTTTTTTTGAATAGTTTCATTATAAAGATTATCTGTATGTGAGAAACCCAAACAATATATTTTCTTTCACGTCATATTAAGTTCAAATCGAAATCAGTCAGTTAGAACCAATATACCAAAACTGCGTAAGTATGACGATGCTTATGGTAATAAAAGAAATAATTTACTCATTTCTATCAGAGACGACCTAAATCACCTAATCACATGTTAAAAATTTAATAACTTTTCACAAATATCGGTAAATTAATTCTTAGTAGATTCTGTACTTTACGTGGACTAAATGTTCTCTACGTTGGGTAAAAAAACAACCCAATTCTATTCTGTTTAATGTTTTATTTTGTTTTTTGTAGTAATATTTCCGTAGTTCTTGCGATTAAATATTAACCGCTTTCAAATTTCCTTATTAGACACAACAGTAGTAGACTGTTTCTAATTACAATATTTTACAATTTAATTTTTCTTTCATATTGCGACGCCCCGGTTGGTTTGAGATCTTAAATCCGTACTAATTGTAAGTTTGAGATTATTCTTTGAAAACATTTACAACCAGATGTGTGGGCGTGTGTTGGTATGTACAGGTTTATGGTACTGGTTGAAACCAAATCTCCAGCTTCATATGTTATATATTTAGTACTATTTATAACTTTGTCCTTACTGTTCTTCGTATTTGTATTTAGGTATTTTACAGTATCAAGTGTGTTTCGTAGGACATTTTTTTTTATCTGTTCCTTGTTTTAGTTTTTATACAAATATATATTTATTTCTTCCGTGTTTTCTTTCCTTTTTTTGTATACTGTTTTTTATTTTATTTATTTAATATACATGCATACATACATACATCTTGTTATTAATCTTTTAAATATTATTTAGTGTTAACAATATACTTGTAATGGTTCTCTTACGTTTCTATTTTTTTAGCTGCTATAAAGTTATACAATACCTTATATAGTACTCTATTATTTAATAAAATAAGATAATTTAAACTGAATGGTAAGTCTACAAGGATTCCTAGATTTTTAGTTAATACATTTAGATGGTTTCTTAAATAAATTCAGTTTAAAATACAATAGAAAAATTTTGCAAAGCTTATTTTTCACTTTATTCTTATAGTTATCTCAGATATGCGCAGTATTAACACTACCGCAGATTTGCAATAAAATAAACTAAAAGTAAGATTACGTTAGTATTCGTCTTCTACATATAAACTTTTTCATTCATTTCATGGTTAAGCACACCGGTTATTAGTATTTGATGGATCAACACAAGTTTCTAAATTAAAGTTGTGTCTAGTAGGTTTCTATCACTTCCTTCAATATTTCCAAGTTAACACGAATGTGCGATAAAAATTTCATTTGAAATTAGCACTACACAACAGCTATGACCATCGCAGCAAACACTGTATTTTTTTTATTCGACACGTGTTACACGAACTATGTTAGCATCATCAGGAGGAATTAGTAAGTCGACAGTCATTCATTACACGTGACGATGCTCACCTGGTTCGAGAAACGCGTGTTAGGTGCAAAAATAAAGTGTTTGTTCTAGGAGTGATAACTATTCTGTAATGGCATTGTGCCAAAGATTGCAAAATCCCAAAATAATCTGAACACTAATTAACTGTTGTCAGCGTTATTTGCAATAAAAAATTATAATTTCAATTTTACTATATTTTTCAGTGGTTTTTAGTGTTCCGTACGGAACACTTATAAGATCACTTCGGTGTCTGTCCGTCTGTCTGTCCGTCTGTCCGTCTGTCACACCCGATTTTCTCCGAAACTATTTGTCATAGAAAGTTGAAATTTGGTAGTAATATAGGAATTGATGGCCTCATCAGAGCCATGTAGTTTTGAAAGTTAAATTTTGACTTAAGGGGTTAGTTTTGGGGGGTGAAATCGGAAGTGAAAAAAAAAAATTTCTACTAGGTAATCGAGTGTGGTGTCAAATGAAAGCTTGTGAAAACACGAGTAAAAAATATATATATAATGTAATACTTGCGCGCACTTTTCTTTGTATTATTTTCATAAAATCGCTGTCCACCCGCCTTATCTCGGAAAGTACTTATCAAAAAATTTTGAAAAAATTCTGGAATATTCTCCACGGGGTGTAGATTGAACGAAAATTATCACGAGTGCATTACCTGTAATAATTTATCTGGTATATAAAAAAAACAGAAATTTCAAGGTAATCAATTTTCAGTAAAGATTGGAAATAAACTTTGTTGAAACTTATTTGGGGTGTATTTTGTGAAGTCACTGATCATTTTATATCACCGTAACATAAATTTTGACTTAAGGGATTCGTTTTGAGGGGTGAAATCGGAAGTGAAAAAAAAAATTTTTTTACTAGCTCATCGAGTTGGGTGTCAAATGAAAGCTTGTGAAAACACGAGTAAAAAATATGTATATAATGTAATACTTGCGCACACTTTTCTTCGTATTACTTTTAAAAAATCGTGAAAAATCGCTGTCCCCTACCTTATCTCGAAAAGTACTGATCAAAAAATTTTGAAAAAACCCTGGAATATTCTCCACGGGGTATAGATTGAACGAAAATTATCATTACCTTTAATAATTTATCTGGTATAGAAAAAAAAAACAAAATTTCAAGGTCACCAGTTTTCAGTAAAGATTCGAAACAAACTTTGTTGAAAACTCATTTGGGGTGTGTTTTGTGAAGTCACTGATCATTTTATATCACCCTAACAAAATTTTTTTTATTTTAAAAACAATCAAGGTACGGAACACTAATTGTGCAAGTTCAACTTGCACTTGACCGGTTATTATACCTAAGTAGGAAAAAAAAAACAGGCCCTACCATAATAGCGATAAGAATAACGAACTTCCAATAACCTCTCTTATAATTTTCCAGGGTAATCGTTATCCTTAATAAAGGTTTCTCTCATTTTGTTTCAATACTGCGTAACCTCTAAACGGTGGGCTCATGCTTCAAATAATGATCACAGCCGAGTCCTTATATTTAATTTCTTCCCTTTATAGACCAAGAGGGCGACTCGAAATTTTGATCGGTCGACTCACCGTCTGCCTAGTTATATATTCTATCGGGCGAATCGTTTAACGTTGATTTTGCGCCCCTCGTGCCCTGTAATGCCCAGGTAAGGCTCAAAATGCTTCATCCAAAAATGGACTGTCGTTTAACCACTTGAATCAAGTACCATAACATTTGTTGACACGCTCCAAAGGGCAGACGCCGCCAAGATCAGACCCGGCTTTAGAACCCAAAAAACACCGATCCAAAAATGGACTGTCATTAAACCAAATAAAATCAATAAATTTAGTTCAGGTTAGTTCTTGACAAAATAAGAGGAAACCTGTAAAAGGCAGACGCGGCCAATACCGGAGGATAAAGCTACACCCGCTTTTTCGAGTTTTTGAATAAATAAATCCCAAGTTTTGGGTCCTACACGTCTGTCAAAATTATTTTTGGAAAATTTAGGCCTTAATAAAATATTACAAGGACAGACACCTCGCTTGTACCCGAACTACTTAAGGTATTTTCAAAGTTCAAAAAAAATCTAAATTCTGATAATATAGACGCTATTATAGGTTCTACATAAAATTCATACGGGATGATTGTGTTATTTTTTTATGTTTTTCGACCCGTAGAATCTGAATTATAATTACGTTCGAAAGAGGTTAATTTCCTATTGTCTATGAAATATTGTGCTGATAGTCGCAAGAAATTCAAATGGTATGTTATTTAAAAAAAAATTTTTTTGTACATTTTTATTATAGAAAATATGCTGGAAAATATTTATTTTTTTAATACATTAAAAAGAAAATTTAGATGAATTTTAAAGTATTTACTTAAAATCAAGTATTTCTTAGATTTTTGAAGTGTTTACTAGAAATTTCAAATAAAATGTGTTTCAATGATAGTATAAATTAAAAAAATCAAGTAAATTAATGCTTGAAAAATCAAGTAAATATTTGAATTCGATTAAACGCTTGAAAAATTTAGAAAATACTTAATTTTAAGTAAATACTTTAAAATTCATCTAAAGTTTTTTTACAGTGTATTAAAAAATAAATATTTTCCATCATATTTTCTATAATAAAAATGAACAAAAAAAAATTTTTAAAAGTACTTACCATATGAATTTCTTGGAACTAGCGGCATAATATTTCATAGAAAATAGAACGTAATTAAACTGGTATTACAAACAAATACCAATTTGGGCCTAATTGGGCTCATAGCAATAGACCCAAACGATTTTATTCATTAGGACTAGTTTTTCCGAATTCCACGAATTCTATTACTCATGAAAATGGTCAATATACCCTCTCAATATATAGGCTGTCCCAGAAATTGCATAAAAAAAGCTTTTTCAGGCCCATGGCGAAAGACCCGAACACTATCGGGCCTCGAGAATGGCGAATTCGGATTCTATGGATCGAGAACCATAAAAAAATAACAATTTCAATCATCCGGTATGAATTTTATGTACAACCTATAATAGCGTTTAGACTATCAGAATTTCGATTTTTTTTGCTTTGAAAATGCCTTGGCTTGTTCGGATACAAGCGAGGAGTCTGCTCTCGTGATATTTTATTAATTAAGGCCTAAATTTTCCGAAAATAACTTAAGCAGACGCGTAGGACCGAATACTTGGAACTTACGGTTTTAGTTATTTAAAAACTCGAAAAACGACCGTTTTTGGTTGGAAAAAGCGGGTCCAGCTTCATCCTCCGGTAATGCCTTTTGCAGCTTCCCTCTTATTTTATCAAGAACAAACTAAATTTATTAATTTTAGATACTTAAATGACGTTTTTTGGGCCCTAAAGTTGGGTCCGGTCTTGGCGGCGTCTGCCCTTTGGGGCGCTCGACTTTTTTATTGTCAACAAATGTTATGGTACTTGATTCAAGTGGTTAAATGATGCATTTTTGAATGTAGTATTTTGGGGGCATTCCAGGGCACGGGGGCCGCAAAATCAACATTAAAGGCTTTTATTTTACTCGTCCGACAGAATGAACAACTAGGCAGACGGTTAGTCGGCAGGTCAAAATTTCGCGTCACCCTCTTGGTCTATTACTATTGTGCATGCTTCAAATCAAGATAAAGCCAGTTACCTGCCAAAATAAGCGTAGCAAAATCTCTTTAATGTTACAGGTCTTTTACTTTTCCGTGGTCACAATATTCCTTTTCGCTAATGCCTATTCTTTTTTTTTGTGTTTTGGATAAAATGCATGAAAGGTTCCTATTCTAGAAATTCCTCTTATAAAATTTCTATTGGATAGTTTGTGAAACCAAGGATTTTTCGGAATCAACGAAAGTATTTGTTAATAAATTACTCTTGTAGCTGATTCATTGTAACATACTTGCCAATTTTGTTCTAATTTTCCTTTTGCATTTCTAATAATGTGTGTGTATGGAATTTTAAAATTATCAGTTATTTGTGGGACCTACGTATGCTTTTAGCCACTCTAAACAAAGACAGATACAATTAGATTGTAAGATATGATATGTTTTTAATACCTCTGTAATAATATAATTTGCAACAGAATTACATTTTGAATTTGATATAGTTTCGGGTGCGCTTTTGCTGTCAGAAAATATTACTCAATATTTATTTTCTTTATATTCAGAACAATACTTAAGAGCCTCTAGAATAGAATTGTTTTGAAAAATGTTTATTTTTATAATCAAAAGCACGCCTAGTTGGTTTAAAACCACCCGGTAAAATTTTTTCATATTTTAGCCATCTGGTTCCGACCTGTTCCACAAATCTCGTTTTTTAGTGTTCCATACGGAACACTTATAAGATCACTTTCGTGTCTCCTTGTCCGTCGGTCACACCCGATTTTTTCCGAAACTATTTGACATAGAAAGTTGAAATTTGGCACTAATATAGGAATTGATGGCCTCATCAGAGCCGTGTAGTTTTGAAAGTTTGAAAAATTGTGGCTTAAGGGGTTAGTTTTGGGGAGTGAAATTGGAAGTGAAAAAAATTTTTTTACCAGGTGTGGGGGGTCAAATGAAAACTTATAAAAACACGAGGTCAAAAATATATATAATGTAATAGTGATTGTAAAGCAACTGAAAATAGACAGAAGTCCATATTTCAGCAGTTTACTAGCTGTTCTCTTGTCCGTCAAATCCATCCTGAGACGCGTTTCGCCGTATCACGGCTCGTCAGTCAGGCTAGGATTGACAAACAAGAGAACGGAATCAACTGGTACTTATCCCAGAAGATACGGAGTACGAGGGTAGGATACAACGAATCGTATTAAGTACGCTTACCTATTACTCCATGGAAAGCTGACACAGCAGCTTTCGAGCCGGCTTAAAAACAGGTTGCGCTTTTCGAGGGATCCTCCTCAGGCATATATAGTTATTGTAAAGCAACTGAAAATATACAGAAGTCCATATTTCAGCAGTTTACTAGCTGTTCTCTTGTTCGTCAAATCCATCGTGAGACGCGTTTCGCCATATCACGGCTCGTCAGTCAGGCTAGTATTGACAAACAAGAGAATGGAATCAACTGCTACTTATCCCAGAAGTTACGGAGTACTCCGTAGAGAACGGAATCAACTGCTACTTATCTCAGAAGTTACGCAATTAACGTACGGAACACTAATTGCGCAAGTCCGACTTGCACTTGGTCGGATTTTATTATATTTGGATCCTTTATGTCTTTGGTTTATAATTGACTTTTTAGTAGATACCTCCATTTTCTTTTAAAAATTAAAATGATCTTTATTATATGTCCTGGTAAATATCTGCGCTGGGAACGAATACTGATACAAAGAATTCGAATTGCGAATGTGAACTTATACATTATTTGATTCGCAATCCAAATACATTTTGAAGGTTCTAATTTCTGACTTTTAGATTTAAATTTAATTCGAAAATGTTAGAATCATACTTTAGGAGTTAATAATAATGATTCGGATTCTGTCCAGCCGTAGTAAACATAGTTAAAATATAAAGTAGCTATTTCTAACTTTACAAAAATATAGTGTTATTGGTGTTCTTTGGAATAACTTTTATATTTTCCTTATTGCAGAATGCAACAACAACAACTAGCAGCACAACTAGCACACCATGGAAGCGACCGTAGACCGCCACTTAGTCCAGTACCTTCAGATAGTGATTCAGATATTTCACTTGGTGCCCATTCACCTGTGGGGTCACCTGGTCCGTTAAGATTAGGACCATCTAGTCCAAACCCCATTACATCTTTTAGATTCGGACCTCATTCTCCTGGACCTATGCCTGCACAGTTTAGATTCGGTGGAAACCATACACCTCCTAATTATAGGTAATATTTTTTACTTTAATATGAACGCTTGCTAAATAATTGGTGAAACTATTCACCCTGTAATTGCTTGAGAAATATAGGTTTTAAAGTAAATGCAGAATATGACTTCGTTGTACTAAAAACTAACTTCATTTAGAATCAAATGATATATGTGGTGCCCTGGACTGCATTTTGAAAACTTTAAATTATACTAGAGCTTCAAACTTTAAGAAAAAACGTGACGATCACATTGTCAAACATGAAACTCTCTTCGAAGTAAAACCTTGAGAAGATTTAATCAGTTGAAAATGTCTTTTACTTTAGTTTTCGTGGCATATCTCGGAAACTCCTCTACGGATTTTATCGAACAAAATAAAAAACCACTCCTATCATTTATCAGTTTATCATTATCAGGAAGAGAACTATGTTTTTGAGTAAAAAATAATCAACTACTAAGTTAGAAAAACATAGTCTTCTCAAAACTATTTCCTGGTCATTAAAAGATTTTACGCCTTTAAAGAAATCTTGTAACAGTTCTGCACAAGTATCACCATACTTTATAATGAATAACACTGAATAATAATATGTATGAAATAAGAACTCAACTAGCTAACTTTCTGTCCGATTAAATTTTCTGGAGACTATTTCTTGAAAACAGTCATTGTTAACTATATGTGTGGTTTTTTCTTGTTGATTTTTGGTGGTCTCACAACTTAAAATCCTCTCTACGGGAAATTGGAGTTTCAATTTTATAAAGAAAAAGAAAAAGGGACCGTAAAAATCAGGATCTCTTCCCTTCGTTTCTTCTGTTACAGAGAACCCTTAAAATAATAAAGAAAGAAAAAGTCAAAAAGTATGCTACAGAACCTAATCTCATTTAAAATCTATTTATTATAAATAACTAAAATCTATTTTCTGTAAAATACTATATGCTTTCCCAGTAAATACCTCCTATATTTTAAAAATTCTCAAATTGGTACCAGTCATAAGGGATAGACCATTTTAAATTCTGTAATTTTAAGCAGTAAACATTTCCTTTTTGATTAATATCATACTATAAAGTAACATCTAAACTAAAATTTCATTTAAATCTTTGTTTTGTTTCATACAAATACAAAAAGAAATCTTTGAATTGAAATTAAATTGAAAATGGCTACTGTTATCGAAAAAAATTATAAAATGATATCGAAATTTTACAAAACTGATCGCCCTCTACCCTTTTCATATCTCCTCTCCAAAAGGGATATGGCTTAAAAAAAGAATTTCTTTTCCACTTTGACTGACAGGAAGTCAAACATATCGACGGACCCTCGAAATAATTATTTTTGTGATCCTAAATTGACTTCTAAATGCGAAGAAATAAAGAATTCGTGAAATGTTTTTTGTTTCGTAAATACGATACTTCTCTCAGGAATGGAAGTAACAAATTGTGTTTTTAAATTGACTATCTAAAGAAAGTGTTTCCCAAAAGACATATTAATTAAGGATAGCTCAATTTTACAATGAGTAATTATATCAGTTCATAACAAAAAATTATTGTTGCCTTGTCCTCCTAAAAAGAAATAAGTGTGAGTCGAACTTGCCCTATTAGTGTTCCGTAAGTTGATCACTTTTAGAATAAAAAATTTTGTTTTGAAGGTATAAAATGATCAATTACTTCACAAAACACCCCAAATGAGTTTTTTCTCCGGTTTTTACTGAAATCTGTTGACCTTGGAATTTTTGTTTTTTTTTTTATATACCAGTTAAATTATTAAAGATGATAATTTTCGTTTAATCTACACTCTGTGGAGAATATTCCAGAATTTTTTCAAAATTTTTTGATCAGTACGGGGGGGGGGACAGCGATTTCTCGCAATTTTTTAAAAATATTACAAAGAAAAGTATGCCCAAGTATTACATTATGTGTATTTTTAAACTCGTGTTTTTACAAGTTTTCATTTGATAGCCCACTCGATGACCTGATAAAAAAATTTTACTTTCACTTCCGATTTCGTTCCCCAAAACTAGGTCAAAATTTAACTTTCAAAACATCAATTCCCATATTAGTGCCAAATTTCAACTTTCTACGTCAAATAGTTTCAGAGAAAATCGGACGGATAGACAGGCAGACAGACAGACCACCGAAGTGATCTTATAAGTGTTCCGTACGGAACACTAAAAACAATTAGCAGTTCTCTAGTTTGCTACTTTTTATTAATGTACGTATCGTATTTCTATTTATTTACCAATGTGCTAATATAACAGCAACCAGTGACCAGATTATAGAACTTGAAGCAAATCGGTCGACGATACCACCTGACGAGAAAAAAATACTTATGCAATGGAACTGTAAAAGCTTGGATGCAACCAAAGACAATAAACTAAAAGTCTTACACTCATTTTAAAACTTATGACCGGGGTGAAAGAGATACAGATTTACACCAAATGGGACCTTTTCTTATAAGAGAACTTCCAGAACTCATACCTTCTTAAAAATCGATGACCGATGGACGGTAAGATTTTTCACCACAGTCTGCATCTAAAAACTTATACCCAATTTAGAAATTGATTACCCGGGAAGTGAAATTTTTTCCAAGAAGTACTGCCAATTAAAAGAAGTTCCGATTCTAACGGTTGCTATTTTTTACATTCATAGAGGCAGAGTTGCTCCCCAACTGTACTGATCAAAATATTTTGAAAAAATTCTGGAATATTCTCCATAGGGTGTAGATTCAACGAAAATTATCACGAGTGCATTATCTTTAGAATTTATCTGGTACATAAAAAATACAAAAATTTCCAGGTCATCTGTTTTTAACTAAGATCGGAAGCAAACTTAGTTGAAAACTCATTTGGGGTGTGTTTTGTGAAGTCACTGATCATTTTATACTTCTGTAACAAAAATGTTTATTTTTAAAGCAGTCAACGTACGGAACATCAATTGCTCAAGTCCTACTTGTACTTGGCCGGTTATTATTTTATTCTAAAACTTAACTTTTAAACCCTTTTTGTTTCGTAACTAACGTTCTACAAGTATTGAGTTATCGAGAAAATTTGATTAGAGTCTATTTGACTCTTCGTATTTGGTAGAAACCAAAAAGTGTTAAGAGGTTAAGGGTTAAAATAAAAATAATATGTCGTGCCTAACAAGTTTTGAAAATGGCACTTTTTACGCATGGTATATTGTAACATCTGCCGTAGGAGATTCATGTCATGCCACTGTGGAAAGTGGCTTTTACACGTGTTATACACTATACTTCTTCTATAAGTAGGTCAAATTAACAATTAATATTAAATTCAGTAATACTATTTCACCGGTTGAAGGATTAAAAAAACTCTTTTAACGGGTCAAGGATTTTGAATAATATTTTATTATTTTGCAAATATGGCAAGTATATATCTCGTTACTTAATCGTATATTTATGCAAAATCTCCTACTACATGCTTTAGGCGTACCTGAAAGATTTGTTATGGCAGTAAATAATTTTCAATCACACAAATAGTGAGTTATTAAACAATTTCTCTAGCTGTCGCGATAAAAAAAAAAAAGAATTTTAATGATATCCTGATGCGTAGTAGATATTTGCCTGACTGATTCGCGTCATGTTGTGTAATCCATCAGCTAGGAAGCTTTTACTTAGTTTTATGCCTTTTAATTAACCGAACCTTACAAATATATTTAAAACTGTTTCAAAGATTTATTTCATTCTAACCTTCTACTTCATCTCTCATTTATTTTATTATAACACATATCCAATATCTCAATCAAGAATCAGGAAAAATTGTCATAACACTATTAAAATGATATAAAAACCCCTTTCATCCTCTTCCCATGTGAACATAACAATAAAATTAGAGAGAAAAAATGTAAACCTTGAAAAGGACATATAACGCTATATATGCCAAACAATCCCTCTAATCACCACCCACATCCGTTTTCACTCTTTATGTTTTTCTTTAAATATTAGTACATATTATTTGTTTATTATCTCAACAAAATAACAGAAAAAAATTACCCTAGGACTATTAAAATCATAGAAAATTTCTCAACGCCCTTTCAGCCCCTTCGCCTTGAGCGATATGGCTCAAAAACTATAGGTTTCATTCCCTCATTAGGTATTATATATACAAATTTGAAACTTCGTTTAAGGATTATCGTGCCAACAGACCGATAGATCGGCAGACCGACGGATGGAAATAAGTGACTATGTTTTTCCTGAGCTGAGAAGCATAAAACGTGAAGAAAATCGAAAATCTTGTGGGGCGATTTTTTTACGAATACAGTACTTTTCTTTATCGAGCAAAGTAAAAACAACCGAAAAATTATTTTTGATTAAATTTAAGTACCAAACATTGTAGTTCGGGAATTGTCATCTTTTAAGGTGTGCCCTGTACATCAATCAAATTTGAAGATTACACAGGCCGACAAAATTGGACGAAACTCCAGACCCTGAGACCAAAGTATACTTTCCCAAAGGTTTTTGGTGCGCTCAAGCCGAATCTGACCTCAGAATTGCTCCATCGCATCAGGTTTTCTAGATATCCTAACCTAAAAATACAAAAAAAACGGTGTTTCGCTATATTCGGAATTATATTACACCGCGAATTAATTTTTCTCCACAAAACTCGTTGCGGCATATGAAAGTACTACTCTTCCCCATCAAAATACATTTTGAATTTTTCAGATCTCTTATTTCTTCCCGGAGAAATCATCTTTCTATTAGCAATATTGTTTATTTGTTATCATACATGGTATCCCATTTTAATGTACCAGGCTTCTTAATTCTTGTATGTCAATTTTTAGTAAAAAAAAGTTTCAGACCAAAATTGAAGGTACTCAGTATATATCACCACTACACCAAACACTTTATTTTTGCACTCGACGCGCGTTTCGCTAACCATGTTAGCTTCATCAGGAGCGATGATTAGTCAATCATCGCTCCTGATGAAGCTAACATAGCGAAACGCGCGTCGAGTGCAAAAATAAAGTGTTTGGTGTAGTGGTGATATATACTGAATAGTATCATTGTTCCAAAGATTCCACATTCCCAACTTAGTAAAAATTAAAGGGTTTTGAAGGAGTTATAAAATGATATAATTGCAATGACCTTCAAAATGACCTTGGAAGATCATTTTGAAGGTCATTTCAAGGTCAACTTTGATTTAAATGGGAATCTATATCTTTTATGACAGCATCATGTTTCTCTAGCAAAAATACACTTTGTTCGAAAAAATTTTCTCGTTCTTTAATACTTCATTGATAAAAGACATTACAAATAAGCATAAAGGCAAATGAACCTAACATAACCTCAAGCGTCGAGTGAAAATTGATAAAAGATATTACATGCTTAAATCCTAAAAGAATCAAAATTTAACACAACCTAAAGGCAAACGTAACAAACTCTTAACCAAACTGGTATGGTTGTAACGAAAACGCCAAACTAAAATATTCATTCAAAATGTATTTTGAACGGAAAAAGTTTTGTGGAGAAAAATTAATTCGCGGTATAATACAAATCCGAATATAGCGAAAAATCGTGTTTTTTGCACTTTTAGTTCAGGATATTTTGAAAACCTGATGTGATGGAGCAATTCTGAGCTCGGATTTGGATTCAGTGCACCAAAAACGTTCGAAAAAGTATAGTCTTGTGTCAGAGTTTGAAAAATGTTGACCTGTGTTATTTTTGATTTTAAACCTATATAAATGTGGGACTTCGGAATAGTTATTTTTATTCGGAAAGAAAACCGACAACGAATATTTTTTATCAAACTGATAAACCTGGTAATTTTTTATACGCTTTGACTTGCTGTTACTCTGTAATAAGATCTTTTGATAATATAAATGAAAGTGATGTTACGTAAACTTGGATATTCTATTTTTTTTTTTTCAATAAGTCGTGTTAAAAATTCATTTGAAATGGCTGAATATTATTAACGATCTGATATTTTTATATTTTGCTCATTTAACCTTTATCAAGCTTTCATGCTTTTCTAAAATTTTGAAACCAAAACTAGAAAAAAGCAAAATTAAAACTTTAAACATATTTTTAATAATTTTATCTGTGCGGCATAACACCTGAACAGATCACATCGCTAAATTGAAATCATTTTATATTTCAGGCTAGACCGACAGTCGCCTACACCTCCAAATTTCCGGATGGATCGGGCAAATTCAAAACTCGATTCTGAATCGCCCCCGATGAATGTCGATTCGACAACGACCTCATCCACCTACGCGGACGCCGTTAATATGAGGCTGACATCGAACGAGAGCCCGATCGATGTCGATTCAAACAACGACTACGAGACGGAAGTCAGGGTAAGTGTTTTATTTCGGAAATTACGATGAAATCTGGCAGTTAATCGATGTTGGACTAGTTTTGTAGTTATAATGACTTTGTTTCTTTTTATTACTAGTTGTATAATGTGAATGTTTTTCACAGTTAAAATTAAAAATACTTGTTAAATTTGCCTCTTAGAAGCCATCCTACTCCAGACCATGAAAATTTCGCGTTTTTGGGATTTTTTTTTGGAAAAAGTATAAGACGTAATTGAAAAAAAATTTTTAGATAATATTTATTTAACTTTGGAGTACATTTATAAATTTTTTTGAGTCAGTCTGCTTCTTATATATATATATATATATATATATATATATATATATATATATATATATATATATATATATATATATAATTAGTTCATATTTACATAAGGGTGTGTTTAAAAAAAAGGAACCTCGCTCGGCTCCATGATTCCGACTTCCAGTAACGTCTGAAACTAAAAATACAAAAAGGTTCTTAAAAAAATGGGTGTAATTCTAGGAATTTTTACCATGCGGAATAACAAAATGGCAGCTACTCAAAATTTCAGGTTCGATTTTCGCCAAATTTTCGGCTCAAAAACCGTTGATAAAAAAAATTTATAGATAAAAATTTTTCCATATTTCGGCCGAAGCATTTCTGAATACTGTGTCAAAATTCCGAAGAGGTTGGATAAGCGGTAATGACGGAATCATGGAGCCGAGGTTGAAAAAAGTAGTTTGGAGATATAAGAGTTTAAAGATTTCGATCACGTTTCCGACATGATAAAATAAAAAAAGTCATACTTACAGCTAATCAGTTATTCCAAAGTCATAAAGTAACCCTTATAATTCTTCATAATACTAATTTTGTTCAGTACTAAGCATTCTCCGAACTATTTTTGCTTCTTTTGACCGAGCTTGAGATCTTTGCTCTACATGCGTGCGCCGACTGCGTATGCATAAAACCGGGCGTTGCTCGCGCCTTCCTAAGACATATAATATCTTCAAAAATAAATAAGATATCAAAAAATCCTCTCTCACATATATTCTTGAAGGTTCAAACTATAAAGAAATGCAAAATTCAAAATTCTGGAGTAGGATGGCCCCTTAATATGAAATACACTCCATTACTACAGAGAAAAAGAAAAACATATTTTTGAAGATCTAGAAAAAAAATGAAATATGTAACAATTAAAATGGACAATATGTTAATTTGATATTTAACAATCCAAGCACCAAAATGGCGTCAATGGTCTCAATTGTGATTTATTGATACACACTCCTTTGAAAAATATAAGAAATATAAGGTAACGAAATTGCTGTTGGTTGCGATACTAGAAAATTCCCTTTGATTCATTAATAAATCGATCAAAACCCGAAATTGTTTAAATCAAGGATCCTACTACAAATTTGACCTCGATATATAATAATGAACGGATCAACTATTTTTATAATATACATTACTATCACTATCACTATAAGCCTAATTCTATCCATTGCTGGATGTAAGCCTTCCCCCTGAATTTCCATCTCAATCTACTTGCAGTTGTTGTTATCCATCCAGTGCCCGCAACTCACTGTATATCATCCCGCCATCTTGTTTTGGGACGTCCTACTCCTCTTTTCTGTTCTCGTATATATATATATATATATATATATATATATATATATATATATATATATATATATATATACCCTCGCATCGTTGCTCGGCTCCGAGCGTCGTGACCTCTATTGCATTGTTACACAGAATACAACAGCCCTAAAGGCTTTTCTATCTTCAACATTTCTCATAATCTCCGGTAACTCTAAGTGCATTGTAGACATGACCTGATCGACGTATCTGTTGGGAGATCTACCTCTTTTTCTTCTACCGTCGACTTTCCTCTGGATCAGCAACTTTTCCATGCGATTCCTCCTTGTTATGTGACCAAAAATGATGCTATTTTTCTCTGCATCGACGGTAACAGCCGGTTACTATTTTGGATGTTAAGATCGCTCAGAACAGACGCATTTGTTCTATGAGCTGTCAAGGAAATTCTGAGCATTCGCCTGTGGCATATAGTTTCCAAAGCCTCTATTCTTTTACGGCATGCTGCATTAATAGTCCATGTTTCGTCTCCTTATGTGGCTCTAGGGAGTATTAGTAAATTGACAAGCCTTCTTTTAGTCATTTTATTTATTCTGTGATCACTCTGCTTAGGCTTGTCATTGTAGTTTTGGCCATCGCTAACCTTCTTTTAATATCTTCTTCGCAGCCCTCCTTGTTAGGCAAAATTTTAGCTCGATCTACTATAGTAAGAGAACATTATATACATTATTAATATATATATATATATATATATATATATATATATATATATATATATATATATATATATATATATATATATATATATATATGGTATATATATATATATATATATATATATATATATATATATATTATATATATATGGTATATACACACACACACACACACATGTATGTACTATATATACTATATATTAGGGTGACAAGCCAAAATTTTTTTTTTTACTTTACTTTCTTTGGTTCTACTCTCGCAAAATCTTCAATTCTATGAAAAATTGAAGCCTAAATTTTTAGAAAAAAATATTCATATTTAGAAGTTGCATCCATCGATTGAAAATATATTTTTTCTTCTCAATCGTTTTTTTCCCTTCAACAGCCCGTTAGACTTCTGATTTGAATTTAAGGAATATGAAGGTATCTCCTTGTACATTTTTTTATACTGAATCCGCTCCCAAGGGCCGTTTCCCCCTAAAATCCTCCAGTTTTCCGCAATGCTCATGTTAAGTTCACATTAAAGGTGAAAAAATGCGTTTTCCTTTCAAGAAAGTTCCGCAAAATTTACGGGACGCATTGTAGATCAAGTTTTATGATGCAAAATCATAGATAAGACATAGATATTTGAAAAATTTCATGGCGCACGAGTAATATGGGACAAAGACAGCAAGAACGAAGCGCTTTGTTGGAAAAAAGATTGACACACTTAAAAAAACTCGACAGGAAGACGACTTCTGAAAAAATGTTTCAGACAAAAGTTTTAGCATTGCTTACTATTATCATTGCACATATTATTAATTTCAAACAGTTCGTATAATTTTTCTATAAAATTAGTTCTTTTCGCAATTACAAAAATAGAATGAACATTCTTCTGTTTCTTATGAAATAAATATTCCGAATATATTTTTTCAATTTTCGCGATAATATTTCTTTTATCTCTGATAGGTAGTTCAAAATATGTTCAGTTTGCAATTTTCATAGATACAATGGCAGCGTTTTCTCTAATTGTACGCTTTGATCATTATGAAGAAACAATCTTAAAATATGATTATTCGACGGCAAGGTATTTGCAGAAACGCACTCGGAAAAATCCTCCAAATATGATTCCACTGACCAAAAATCAGTAACCTTTTCCTTGTTCACGTTAGGGCTTTTATGATTTCTACATGCCATTTTTAATCACGGAAGCAAAGATTACTTAAACACCGATAATTATTATCTTTTTAAAATGTGACTGGAACGACGCGAAATATTGGCTTGTCACTCGATTTTTTAACTTAGTTATTAGCTTTTAACATGGATATAATTCTTTTCAACTGTCGCATGTTATTGCAGTTCCAATGAGGTCCAATCAAAATTCAGTGTTTACTCGGACGTAAAATTCTCGCTGAATTCAAATATATATTAAAGGTTTCCATTTAAATTTTTAATTTTGGGACTCCTAGAGTCTCAATAGAGTGTTGGGCTCAAAATCTAATAAGCCCATTCAATTCCCAGGAAAAAATGCTAAAACTTTTGTCTAAAACATTTTTTCTAAAGTTGCCTTCCTGTCGAGTTTGTTTAGGTGTCAAACTTTTTTCTAACAAAGCGCTTCGTTTTCGCTGTCTTTGCCCAATATTACTCATGCGCCATGACAATTTCTCAAAGATCTGTACAATATCTATGCTTTTGCCTCGTAAAACTCGATCTACAATGCTTCCCGTAAATTTTGAGGAACTTTTTTGAAAGGAAAACGCATTTTTTCATCCTTAATGTGCACTTAACATAAGTACTGAGGAAAACTGAAGAGTTGTAGGGGGAAACAGCCCTTGGGAACGGATTTAGCATCAAAAAATGTACAAGGAAACACCTTCATAATCCTTAAATTCAAATCAGAAGTGTAATGGGCGGCTATTGAAGGGGAAAAAAAAAACGTTTGAGAAGAAAAAATATATTTTTAATCAATGATGATCATAGGATTGAACAATTTACGGGGATATTGACCACAGAAAATCAAAAAAAAAAAATTTTGACTTGTCACCTTATTATATATATATATATATATATATATATATATATATATATATATATATATATATATATATATATATATATATATATATATATATATATATATATATATATATATATATATATATATATATATATATATATATATGTATATATATGTATATAACTAACCGAGTTGGTCGTTCGACGCAAACCACAAATGTACTGGCTCTGGTTTGTGAACTGTTAGTGTGTTTTCCAACCTTTAAGTGTTCTGTCGTATAACTTGGTTGAGTGCTACTGATAGGGACCAAACACGTGCATAATACCACTATTACTCAGCATCTTCAAGACTTTTCTCTTTGTTTGGCAATTATAGCTGTCGTTTCTTTTTTTTTATTCAATAATGTATATATATATATATATATATATATATATATATATATATATATATATATATATATATATATATATATATATATATATATATATATATATATATATATATATATATATATATATATATATATATATATATATATATATATATATATATATATATATATATATATATATATATATATATATATATATATATATATATATATATATATATATATATATATATATATATATATATATATATATATATATATATATATATATATATATATATATATATATATATATATATATATATATATATATATATATATATATATATATATATATATATATATATATATATATATATATATATATATATATATATATATATATATATATATATATATATATATATATATATATATATATATATATATATATATATATATATATATATATATATATATATTATATATATATATATATATATATATATATATATATATATATATATATATATATATATATATATATATATATATATATATATATATATATATATATATATATATATATATATATATATATATATATATATATATATATATATATATATATATATATATATATATATATATATATATATATATATATATATATATATATATATATATATATATATATATATATATATATATATATATATATATATATATATATATATATATATATATATATATATATATATATATATATATATATATATATATATATATATATATATATATATATATATATATATATATATATATATATATATATATATATATATATATAAATATAAATATTAGCAGGTAAGCAAGTAATTTTTTCTGGAATTTTTTTGTTTAAAAAAACTGACTATGAGAAAGTTATAAAATGTAATTAGACGTGATTTGGTCGTCATTGCTGACAACAACAGAAAAATACATGCAAATTTTTTCTACATTAGGTAAACAGCTTTGTTTCTTTTGCTTAAATTTCTCTGTTTAAATAAGAAATTAGTCTGATAAATATATGCACAAATAGCATTATTGAAATGTAGTTAACTTTAAATAACTTTAGTTATTTTAATATCTATTTTTCTGTTGTTTCAGGATAAACATAGCGGTAACAGTCCAATTCGATTAGACAAAACTCCACCTCAAACCCAACTTCAGCACTCTCCCCCAATGAATCTCAGTAACTTAAGGGCTTCTCAAATTGAAGGACGAAAAATTGAAGCTCCGCTACCACTTCGTCTCACATCAGCACCCCAGTTGACGTCGCCGTTGCGAGTACAAATCAACTCGCATCCTAGTCGAGTGATGCCTTCGCTTCATACTCATCTATTAAATCCTCATGGAGGAATAGTTAGAATAGCGCCTCCAACTACGCAGTGCAACGGGCCTGTGTTGCACAGGCCTTATTCCCCGCCAAGGCTAACGTGATATTCAGCTTTTGAATGGAAAGAAACTATGTGAATAATATTTAATCTGTCAATTCAAAACAGTCAATTTTTTACAGGCAGATTTATTAAAATTATCAGAATTTGTTCGAGAAAATAGAATGTTTCGTGGCTGTATCCTACGTAGATGACTCTTGCGATACGAGCGGTACGTATAGTCGAGAACAGCTTGCAACGCTAGCGATACGATTAGAGTATACTGTACAAGAGGCCAAAAGCAGCAAGACAAAGAGTGTTTTGCTAGCTGCAAAGCTTACTCACAAAAAAACCTCATATCCAGCAAAATATTACAAAAAACTGCCAATTCCTGATATAAAATTATTAATAACAATAGTTCTATTATACAGAAAATTTCAACAAAGATAAAGAGTTCGATCTCTACTTCCTGTTTAAATTGAACTAATAAAATCTTGTCACTATTTTCATTTGAAAAATTCTCAAATCTATATATACATTTTCTATCCAAATACTTTAACCAAACAAGTATAGATGATATGATCAAGAAATATCTGTAAATCAAAAATTAGTGACGCCACCTTCACAGAAAACTTGTACGATTTTTCAAAAATTTCTTCGTAATTTTTATTTTAACATATACCTAAAAAAAATTTTCAAACAATACAAAAATATTATAATAATAAATTATAAGGTGACAATGGGATATTAATAGAGTTTTAATATGCCTAAATAAAAAAGTTGTGCGTAATTGTGTATCGTAAAATGAATTATTAAAGTAGGTAATTTCGAATTAATTGATAAATTAATGTAATTGAGTCGTGCTATTAAAAAATTTAGTCATCGTAGCCACTTCAAATATCGCTCCCACTGCCTAGTTACATGTCACTTCTCCGTAGAAAACCTCCATATAAAAGCCCTTTTTTATTTTGTCGCCTAGTCGTGTTGCTCGCATCGTTTACAGTAAGTCATCGACGAAAAACACAGCGTTAATTGGCATGTCTCACTGTATCAACAACGGGACAAGCTCTTGTAAGGATAGCGAATATCTTTTGTTCAGACATAAACAATGTGTTTAAGTATAATAGCGACAAAAAAACAAAATGCTTCTTCCATTGATTATAAATACGGTTTTTCAAACTGTACAAATGTGGAGCGGAGGTTGAATATTTCAGATCAGTTTTGAGAGAGAATCAGAAACTCAAAAGTGTAAGAGAGAATTAATAATTTTCTGAAGGTGTAGTACATTAAACATGCATTTTTATTTGTTTTAACTATATATGTGTTATTGAATTTTACTTGCTACACTATGTACTCTGGTATAAAAGTTCATGTGTAGAAAACAAAATTTCTACACCTTTGCAAGCTTTTTTTTATTGTCCTAGCACACGTGCTACAGGGAAATCCCTAATCAGCTACAGGAGCGACACGTGTGCGGAAGAAGCGTTTCACGTTGGTCTTGAATCACTGTAAATTGTACTCGGTCGGAGACACAGTCCTGGGCAAATTATTCTAAAGGAATGAGGTTCTCTATATAAAAGAATGCTTGAAAACAGTTGTACGAGGAGTACTAACGTTAATCTCATACGGATGTGAAGTATTAGCATGATGTTCCGTGAACCGCTTTAGGAGGAATTAAGTGGGCATATGCATCGAACATTTTCCATAAAAATACTCGAAACGCCAACCGTTCTTCGATGTTCCAGTGAATTCTGGTCAGTTCCGGGTCTCCAATCAGACGAACAGGTGTCTTCTGAATAGATTCCAACAAATGCAGCGTACGTTTGGGAGCAGAGCCCCGAACCTGGGAGTAATATTCCATCGTTGGTCAAATTTGAGCTTTGTGCCGAATTAAAAGTTGTTGTGGAGTGTGAAGCTTTCTAGTTCGAAATAATATTACCATCTCTTGAGAAGATCTCTGTGCAGTGTTTGCAACAAGACATATTTGCTCCCAAATTAACGCCCAGCAAATTGAGTTGAACAACTTCCTGCTATCTGAGGATATTTGCGTGGGTAGCCGATGTTCAAGCTTTCAAAGTAAATGAAGAGATAAGCGTACCGTCAACTGTAAAGCTGTAAATTGGATTCCTGATTCTTTCAAGCAAATAGTTAATGTAAATGAGAGAGAGAGTAGAAGACAGTATGGAGCCCTGGGGCACACCAGCGTTGATAGTGAAAGTGTTAAAAAGAAATCCGCCAACTGCTACTCATAGAGAAAGCTCTTTCAGGAGACGTGAGAGTCACAAACAGAACTTTTCAGACCTACCAGAAGAGCGTAGCTTAGCCCACAATCCATCTTACCAAACACCGTCGAATACCTTGGATATATCAAGAGCAACCGCTCGAGATTCTCCAAAGTGTTTAATTGCGTTGTTCCAAACATGTGTTACATAAGTTAGAAGATCTCCTGTTGATCTATGTTTACGAGAGCTATATTGATGGTTGCTAATAATATTGAATCCTTCAATATATTTTAGAAGATGCTGACTTGTCCATGACTTTCGATATATTAAAAGCAGTGCGACTGGTCGGTAGTTGTTTCTTGCCTTTTTTGTGTATCGGCTGAACAGTGGCTCATTTCCAGTGGGAAGGAAATATTCCCTTTTTACAGGGTATCTTGCAAAGTCTACAGAAAGTTGGTGTTAGTTCTCTCGCATAGTTTTGAGTACTATGGCAGGTATTCCGCCAGCATTAGAAGCTTTTTTGGTGTCTATCTTCATTAGAATACATTTTATGATACGCTGTCTGAAGCCAATATCGGGCATGACTGCACTATGGGAATAGTAGGTGGTGTTTTTCCTTGGAAATCGACAGTAGAGCATGAAGCAAAGAGTTCAGCCAACAAGTTCGTTTTCTCAACTGGTGCTATTGCAATGAGTGGTGGTATAGTGGGATTGGTAAAATTTTGACTAACGGCCTTAGCGACTGACCAAAAGGACCCGGAATTGCTGGGGTAAACAAGAAGTTTGTTACTAATTCGTTGATTGTGTGCCTCCATGGTCCACAAACAAAGATGCTACGATTTAAGACCTTAGGACTTTTACTCATTGTCGGTAGGCAAGATCTCTAGAAGCAACAGCTTCTTTGCACTTTCGGTCAAACCAAGGCTTGCCTTTGGAACGATATTTCTTTGAACAGGGGATGTAAGTGTCCATACCAGACAAAATAACATCGGAAACCTCCTTAGCGCAGTCAGATGGGTCATCGGATCTAAAATAAATGTCTAATCAAGAGAAAGTTTCAAAATATTCCATGAGTTCTTCCCATTTAGCAGATTTGTGGTGCCAAATCTTGGGTGATTTAGGCGCCTTTTTGTCACTAATTGGTGGAATACTCGATGTCGAAAGCAGTTTATTGTCGGAAGAACCTAACGGCGGCTTTACGATAAATCTCGGGATTGGTGGTGAAAAACAGATCAAGAAGACTGGCGAACTCTCCGTCTCGATCAGGGATCCGTGTTGGTTCGTCAATAACTTGAGTTAAGTCACAACTGATTGAAAATGATTCAGCTTAACGACCTTGTTTGTCGGTAGTATTTGAATACTTAACTTACAGGTGATGTTGTGGAGATTAAAGTCGCCCAGAATAACAATTTCGGTATTTGGATAATTAATCTGTTGTCAGCAAGAAAAGCGAAAAGTTTTTTAAAGTTAGTATTACTTGCTGGTCGATAGAGAGTAGATAAAAATAGTGGTTTGTTAAATCGTTATTTTTAACCACATAACATGAAAGTTTCGGGGCTCTAGAGCCTCCTCTTGTTGGCAAGAGAGGTCGCTTCTGACAAAGAAATAGATTCCAAAGTTACGCCTAAACCAGGAATAGAAGTTGTACCCACGATAGAGAAAGTTGACTGTGCTGGTCGATGAACTGACCTTGGTTTCACATAGAGCGAGTACATGAGGTTTATTTGATTGCAGATGTTGATGCACTGAATTTATGTTCGAGTTTAAACTTCGTATGTTGCAAAAATCTATTTTAAAGATGTAATCTCTGCACGTTCACGCCCCTGAGTCAGAGAGAGGTATTTTACCTCCAGGTGCTTCATCATGCTATTTGATCCCAGAGTCCGGGGACATCGGCACATCCACAAAACGTTAATCAACTTCACGGAGCCTAAGCCGATGCTATGGTATCAGGCTGGGCAATTCCTAGTGGGATCTGGGCATCTATCATCTAAGTTGTTCTTTTAGTCGCCTTCAAAGACAGCCAGAATATGCTGGGGGTGATACTCTATCCCGCACCCCCACGAGGAAGCTATAATTAAAAGAACAGTATGTTAGTCGTTGTTTTCTTAGGATTATATACTCTATCTAAAAAAGCAAACTTCTGATTAGGTTCCAACTGAATCGGAAAGTTGTGTTAGTTTCGGTTCAGAGAGAGATTTTTGGATAAAGCCTAAAAAACCCAATCAAAAGGTCCAAGTTACATTTATTACACGGTTGGGGGGTATAATTGGGGAAAATCGTATTTTGTAAAACGTCCACCTGTCGGAAATTATTAAATTTAGGCTCACAATAAACACTTGTTACAGTTTGGAGGAGAACTGAAAAGTAATATAATGCGCAGTGTTCCATAAAAATGATATATAATTTACTATACGACTTTAAGTGTCTGTGTTCACAGGAAAATATTTCTGAATTTCTCGTTTCTCCGAACTTTTTCTATATCTTTTGTAAAATTTCAGATATTCTGCACCAATCCAGAATAAAATCTTTTAAACACTTGGCCAAGTGTTAAATATTTCATCGAACTCTATTTGTAATTGATGTAAACTGCGTTTGTTTTGATGTCGTCTATTCATTTACCCAGTATTGTTTCTGTCTATAAATTTATACACAGGTACAGATTTTACGGTCATATTAATTTGTTAAAAACCATTTTGAGGCTCTTATCTAATTTTTTATCTTGACAGCTAAACTAATTTCTGCTATTGGAAAATACGCCACAAAAGAGTAGTTCATAGTTCATATAGTAAAATATTTGAAGACAAAATAACAAGGATACTTAAGACGCCCAACGTTACAGTAAATTTTAAACATTTGTACAGTCATGTACATTGTCATTATATTTATTGTGTTTTTGATTAATCTAGATGTATTCAAATCAAAAACAAACATATTAACAGTTGCGATAGTTGAAAACAGCTAGAAATTACATCTCAAAAGCATAGCATACGATTCCCAAAATTTTAGAATTTGTTTTTTGGATAACTAATTTTTCCAACAACTGTCATAGTTGACCGCGAAAAAAATTTAAATAAAAATGTTTAACTGCAAAAAAGATGTAAAATAAGACCTTCAAAACATCCTGTATCTTTTTAAAAGTTACAGGATATTTTTTATGAGAAAATAACTGGCGAAGTGCAAGTCGGACTTAGTGTTCCGTACGTTGATTGCTTTTAAAATAAAAAATTTTGTTACGGAGGTATAAAATGATCAGTGACTTCACAAAACACACCCCAAATGAGTTTTTCCAATCTTTACTGATGACCTTGAAATTTTTGTATTTTTATATGCCAGATAAATTCTTTAAGGTAATGCACTCGTGATAATTTTTGTGCAATCTACACCCTGTGGAGAATATTCCAGAATTTTTTCAAAATTTTTTGATTAGGGGGAACAGCGATTTTTCGCAATTTTTTAATAATAATAGAAAAGTGTGTGCAAGTATCACATTATATAAATTTTTCAACTTGTGTTTTTACAAGCTTTTTTTTGACACCCCACTGGATGTCATGGTAAATTTTTATTTTCACTTCCGATTTCACCCCCTTAAGTCAAAATTTACCTTTCAAAACTACACGGCTCTGATAAGGTCATCAGTTCCTATATTAATGCCAAATTTCAACTTTCTAGGTCAAATAATTTCGGAGGAAATCGGGTGTGACAGACGGACAGATAGACGGACGGACAGACGGACGGACAGAGAGACGGACAGACACCGAAGTGATTTTATAAGTGTTCCGTACGGAACACTAAAAACTTTAAATCTAATATCATTTGAAAAAGTAGCAAAAGAATTTAAGTTTTTAGTGAAAAATATTGCGATGTAATAAAATGTCTGTTATGGATTGACCTCATTTTCTATCTATAGTCTTGTTGCAATATCGTGTATTTTGCTTTTAAAGTACGGAATTGTGTATAATATGTGCGAAATAAAAAATAGAAATATTTAATTTTCATTTTATAATAGGATCCCACATTTGAAGAGGTTTTTATTCAAAATACCCACTGCAAATATTAAAGAAACTTAAGTATGAATAATGCATAATTAAAAAAGATGTACCGTTAGTGTATTATTGTCCGTAAAAATGGAAATGGTTCGAATATGGTCGATTTTTATAGAAAAACTAGGGGACAATGTCAAATTTATTTCATTATTGTCATGTTTATATTCTTTATTATGCAGAGAAACTCCAAAGAAAGGATAGGGATATGCGTGTTATTTTTTTAATGGCACTCACCTTATATGACGTACAGAGTTGTAGTAGTAGAAATTATTAGAAAGAAACAGTTGTATAAAATCATTAGGTTATTTTTTTAATACATATATGAGGGCTACCTTTTAAGTTTTTACAAAACAATGAAAAAAAAAAAAAAAATGTTGGTACAAATCGTTTTGCTTCATTGTTTCTCAAAATATTCTTCTTGAAGATTTATACACTTTTGCATGCGTTCGAACCAATTCTCGAAACATTTTTCCACTCTGAAGTTGGTACCTCCAAAACATACTTCTAGAAGGATTGAACAAAAAGGAGTCATTAGGTGATAAATCAGGTAAATACGGGCAATGAGACATTAATTCGATGTTTTTCTGCGTCAAATAATCAGTTGTGTGACGTGCTGTGTGAGAGCTGGCATTGTCATGATGAAAAATGATACGAAGTTTTCGATTGTGTTTCTTGATTTCATCGACTTCTGGCAAGTAATTTGTTGTATACCGTTCAGCATTAACTGTTACAACATGTCCAGTATAACCAAAGAAACAAGCGATCATTTGCTTGGAAGTGCTTCGCGAACGAACCACTTTTGGTGGATTCGGCTCATCTTGGAACACCTAAACAGTTGATTGTTGCTTAGTTTCCGGCTCGTACAAATATATATAAGTTTGGTCTCCTCTTTTGATGCTGTGTACAGATTTTTCATGTTCTCGGTCGAATTTTTTGAACATTTCCTTACACCAATTGACACGAGTCTGTTTTTGGGTTTCGGTCAAATTATGCGAAATCCAGCGGGAACAGATCCTTTTCACAGCTAAATGTTCATGCAAAATCGAATGTACTGCAGTCCTCGATATCCCCCTCGATGCCTCTATCTCACGATATACATACCGATCCTCTTCAATCATGTTGTACACAGCATCGACGTTTTTTGGAACAACAGAGTTTGGTTGATTTTGACTAAATTCATTGCTGACGGAAGCACGATCATGACGAAATTCTGCAAACTATAGTGATTTATTATCAAAAGTTGAACGAAGCGATTCGAGGCATTGTTGTTGAGTTAGGCTTTTACTAAAATCGTAAAAAATCATCCAACGAACACCTTCACGTGAAATTCCCATTTGTTCACGAAACTGTTTTTTTTAAAGCTCACAATGTTACAATAATGATAATGTCACATCTCAATAGCGCCATCTAGTGGTCGTTTATAAAAACTTAAAAGGCAACTTTCATACTTAACTTTACGTTTATGAAACAGTTTTTATATAGTTTGAAGCGAACCAGAGAATAACATTAAATTAGTACTGAAGAGTTCAACTAATTTATGACATTGAGACGTAACCAGTTCTAACTATAATAAATAAAATATGTCTTAAACTTATAAAAATAGATAAATAAACTGGTGTGTTTAAGTGATCGAGCGTCTTTTATAAAAATTCCCCTGAAAAGTTTAATTTTAAAAATTTATAGCAAAAGACAAACTAATAAATAAAAAACCTTCATTGGGTATCAAATTACATTGTATGGCACGGTGTTTCCGTCATCGCTGTAGTTTCTTTCCGGATAGTTTCTTTTAATCGTTCCAGGAAGCGCGAATTATTACTGTCTAACTAAATTTTGAGGTATTTCCACAAGAAAAAATCTATCTGTGTCATATCAAGGGTAGGTAGAGATCAACTGATGTTACTTTTTGAAAATCAATATATTCGTGAAAATTCCACAAATGACTTTCAAATGTATGTTTATAGTGTTTGATCTAACTCCATGATGCTCAAAATGCATAAATCTTAACTAAAGGTGTGTTATAATGAACTCCCACGGTTTTTGATAGTTTGCCACCACAGAGGTCGGAATTTTTTGCCAACTAAAACTCGAACGTATTACATGTTTCCCTATCTTCTTGATGACCTTGGTCACCGAGCACGATGTTTACTTAAAATCAAACCAGGTGCTTCAAACTTCTGCACGTATTTTTTAATTCGTTGAATAATTTTGTATTGAGTAACATATATTGAATGTGAAATGTGCGCCCCTAGATAGTAGCAGAACTATTGGTTTGATAAAACTTTTACACGCTTCGCTTCGATGAGCCGCTCCGCAGCGACCAAATTTCCAAGAACCGCAGTGACGTCTGTGCCTTCCTCGTTGGCATCCGTGCAATAAGCGAAACAAATTTGATCTTATTTATAGGGCACCTATTACCTATTGCAGAAATGATAATGATCATTTTTTAAGGCAGTAATGGAAACCGAAAGTTAACTCTATCTAAAAAGTATTTTTTAGTACGTAATCGAAAAAAACATGGTAAATTTTTTATACTAATAGCCTCTTCAAAACAGATGTGGGACCCTAATATTATATTTTCTGTTTTAGTTTTTTTCAATAAAGTTTTAAAAGCAATATATTTCGACTTTTGGTATAATTTTAATTAATATTTTAAAAATATTTTAATAACTTAATACTGATATAACAGTGGTATTTCGAAAATGAAGAAGAGACTTAATATTTTAAAGCTTCTAATACTACAATATTACAGAAATATGCCTTTTTATCCTATAGGAAGTACAATCTTTGTAGTGTGCTCTATACAGATTTTTTACCGGATCCTGTCTCTTCCAGTTTCCATCTGTTTATTTCGGTAATTACTTTTTATGCGTTTAACACGTTCTAATCAACTTTATAGTTTACAATTAATAGTTTCCGCACTAGTGCATAAATTAAATTGTTCCTTTCGATTTCATCTTGCATAAGATCAGAAAAGCCAATAAAAATACATTATGTATTAAATTAGTAACTTGGGTAATATAGTATTTTGTCATATATTTCATGACAAGTTTTGACAAATAAAAACGTATTTATTCCTTATTATTTTATATTGATTTATACGAGTGTAGAAAAGCACACATCACGTCGAATAGTGGTAATGCAGGACTGCTAAACGCCTTGCTCGTTATCTAAATAATACTTTTTGAATTTGACCTATAAGTAAATATTTTTTCCACCTTTCTATTCATTATCCAATTATTCAACTTCGATATGGTAGTCTTTTACGTTACAATGTCGGAAACTGTTAGTTGCAGGCCGAGTCCTGAAAGCGAATCCTGGTACTTTTCATACTGAGACGATTTTTTAAACATTCTGTAAAATAACGTTTAGATAATAAATACATTATTATTTGTTGGTCAAAATTTGCATAAGAAATACAGAATATTGAGAAAATACGTGCACTTCGTTGCAATGATATCGCTATCCTAGGTTCATATGCATATTTTTCATATTTGATTCTATCATATTATATTATCTCCCTTGGCTTTTGGTTGAAATAATGAAAAGATTTCAAGTATAATTTGTTAGTGAAATTTATAAGACGTTGATAGAGAGATTGCTTGCTCTTGGAATAGGAGACTCTAAAAATTATTTATATTTCAATAGGCTCAATTTTAACAGAAACAGTGCATAGAAAGAAAGTTAGATTTCAGTGGTAAGTATCTTGAAGCCCTTCCTCTGCTCAGCTTTTTTACCATAAAGTACCTATCGAATAAAATATCGAGTTGTAATTCTTAGGTTAAATTATTCTATAGTATCAGAAAGTAAATTCCAGGATTTATTATTGGCATCTTTTATTTTTACGGAAAAAATTGTTTTGTACACAATGCGAGAAACAGTATCTTTGTTTTAAAAAATTGATTAGAAAGTGATAATTACCAGAACAAATGATGAAAACATAATTCATTTTTAAAATGTTCCTTAAAACCACTTATTTTTTAATATCAATGTTATGTCTGTTGGTCTACTGATGATCGATTTAATGACACTGTTTGCCGATAATAATTTTAGTTGTGACCAACAAACAAGCAAACTAATGTAAATTTGTATAAAAATATTTAGTCAAGAATTCATTCTGCACAAATTTTAAGTTTAGGTAAAAGCTGTTGACTTTTTTTAATATTAATATTATCAGGCTACTAAACGTGGTTAGAGTGCATATATTTTATATTTTATTGTAGATTGTATTCAGTTCGTGGTAGAATATGTTCTAAAAAACTCTAAACGAGTATATTATTTATATCGTCCATCAACGTATAAATTAATAAACATTAGTAAATATGTTTAAAAATTTGTTTTATTTCTAAATCCTAATGTATAATAAAAATCAGTGAGTAATACTGAAATAAGGTACAAGATTTGGATTTTAAAACTTGAAAATATGAAATTCTGTCGATACAAACTTCACAAAATAAACAAATGTTTGTAAGTTTTCTGGCGTAAACCGTACCGAACACTTTTCAGCTGGTTGGCGATTATCGAAACGTCCGTTCTTAATAATCGGTGTGCTAGTATGCCAACGCGAAGTTACTCTAGTTACATAATTTTATACGAAAGGGTCAATAAATACTATTTTGTTAGCAACATTCCCTTGTCGTCAAAGGTAACTGAACAAATTCTATTAATATCTTATACAAAGTAAAAAATGTCCTTAAATTATATCAAAATTTATTTTTGACTTGATTTTGCCCACGCCTATTTGTGTGGGCAAGGTGAGTCGGAGTTTTTTTTCCAGCTTTTTCTTAACTTATTTTGAGGGTATCTTCTTTGATATATTTCAGTCGCTTGGTTCTAAAAAGGTTAATGTCAATTTTTGGGCAAAATTAGTTTTTGATAGCAATATTTTTCTTTTAGCAAACATGATGTTCGTCTCAAAATGTGAAGTGCCTAAGTCAAGATTTTGAGATAGCACTATTTTTCTTGCCAATGTCAATAGTCATTGGTTGATTTATTTTAATTCTGAAAATTCATGTTTTTTCTTGATAGATAAGAAATCATGAATGCTTACGCACTGTTAAAAAGTCCAATACTTGAGAAACATTCTCATTTCTCAGGTAAACGAGCAATATAATAAACCAGTTGGTTTATTATATTGCTCGTTTCAAAAAATTTTGTTGTCAAAAATATTTTTAAAAAATTGGGTAAGGAAAGTCATGTGATGTCCACGCCAACTAGTTTAAATTTGGTCCAAAGGCACTCGTGAGTCTATTTTAATTTCTCAGATTTAATAAGAAGAACATGTTATATTTCTTAAATAAATTATAGAATATAGAACGAAAAACAATAAAAATTATTTCGAAAATACATTTGGCAAAACATTGTAGACAGTTTAATTTAGCTTAAAAACTTTAACCGCATTTTGCTCAAAACTGCTGGATATGACATTGGCCCTTTCAGAACCAAGCCACTAATTTTTGTTAGTAGTATCCAAACATGTTTTTTATCAAAAGAAGTCTGATATGTCTAAGAACTAGCCAGATGTTTTAAGGTGGAAAGCAGTTTAATAAGTATTTACAAAGCGAAAAAGAAATGTATAATCTCAAAATCAGCATTGCATGATCATTTTAAAGGAAGATGTATTTTAGAAATAGAAATTCAAAGTTATATTGGTGAGTGGCCTTATCCTAGAATTTAAGCTGAGCGTTGCTCATAAATTACCTGTTTGTGAGCATTTGAAGGTCACGATGAATTTGAGGGTTTTGGACAAACCATGAAGCTTTGGCGATGATCCGGAGGGCCTTGTTTTGAACCTACTGGGAGATAGTTCTGTGGGTGTGCCACATTTGACACCGTGCCGAACCTGGGTAGGTGAGGCTGGCTGTGATGAACATTTTGTCAATTGTCAACTTGTCACGTGACAAATTAATGGACTTGTTTAGGAGAGAGAGATTTACTAAACTTTTTATTGTATAACCACATTTACCATCCAGCAATAATCACTTTTAGAAAAAAGGTAATAAAGGATTTGTATTAAGTCTTGTCATAAGTTGTGTCTCTCATGCAGATAAAATAAACTGAAAAAGAAAACATTAAGCAACGTTATTAGTAATTAAATCATTTATTTTTTATCTATAATATATACATATATTATATATATATATATATATATATATATATATATATATATATATATATATATATATATATGTATATATATATATATATATATATATATATATATATATATATATATATATATATATATATAATGCAACGTCTCTCTGTCTGTCTGTCCGTTAGTGCGCTTATCACTGGAGAACCACTTATCCGATTTACGTACTTTTTTTTTTTAAACATACATATGTTCTCTGGCCAGGTTATAGGCTATATTTTATTACGATAGGTAGCATAAGGAATGAGAAGTGACGATAATAGTGAATGAAGTCGGAAAAAAGTTTGCCGCTAGCGCGTTCCCTCGCAATAGACAGCCCAAATCATTAAATATAGAACAATATTATGTAGCAGAGAATATCTATAATCTATAATTATATATATATATATATATATATATATATATATATATATATATATATATATATATATATTTCAAGACAGGGTAAAATTTGTTCTTTTGCATGAAATGCTTGGGTTTGTCATTTTTTTAAGTAACTTTATAATCTTATAATTTTTATTAGCCTATCATGAAATATATCTTAACAACAATTTTCAATAATAGAACTTCGCCTTAAGCTGGCTCATGTGAGAACCTGTTTTGAGTCCTATTGTGCCTACAAATTTTTCCTTTAACAGTGATTTGAACTCCCCTCGCCTCATTATATACGTCTGTTATAGTAGTCTAAATTAGAACAACACACATATTAAATGCTCATCCTTCTCAGAAAATCGTCTGCTCTATTGTCTCCTAATTAATAAAAATTAACTATATTTAATTATTTTTATAACAAAATTATGTAGCTTCACATATGATCATTTAAAATTGTTTGCCTTTTTAATTAATCCCACGGATTTATTAATTTTAATTGGTCACTTTCGAGCCAGCAGTTTATATGTCCAATTGTAGCCTGGAGATATTTTAGTATATCATAGGTTTAACAACTTTAATTGAAATTAATTAATTAATATTTAATTAATTGGTAAAATGGCGTTCTCTGTCAACAAGCATAAGTGAAATTACACGCCCACCTAAGGCTATTTGTCAACTTTATTTAGGATGAAGTACACCAAAAGTTACTACAAGGCACCGTTTAAAATTTATGCTCATATATTATTACAAGAATGTGCTTCTGGCGCTGCCCTCACGGTGTAGAAGATTCAAATCATTAGGTATTAAAGGAACATAGGAAAAGGTCACTAAAGCTCCATTTTCTAGTACAAATAGGCTCCGCAGCTTATGCGCATTTGCAATAAAGGTTCCATGAGCAAGTTTCTAATACTACGTCAAAAATGAATGACGTTGCGCCATATATATTATATTTGGTTAAATAGGTGCGAGATTCTTATAGCTACATTACAAATTTTCTCGCATCAGTTACAGAAGGGCTTTTTAATATATAAGGTTTTTATTGGCCTGCGTCATGTGACTTAACAATAATTAAATTGATTGGAAAACCTTGCTAATAATTTTTAAAATTCCTAGAGATATCAAAGGATTGAAAACACGTCCTCTTCTAGAAGTGTAATGATAATTTCGAAAATCATTCTTACGAATTCGAGATATATATATATATATATATATATATATATATATATATATATATATATATATATATATATATATATATATATATATATATTGTTTACATTAAAATGACTTCAATTATATTCCCTGAAGCATATCCATGATTGAAATGTCTGTCGAGATAAACCAATCTGATAATGTCTATTGAAAAAAATTCCAATCAAAAGAGTTTATGAAAATATGTGTATCTTCTTGTGGCTTGGCAAAATATTCGACAAAAGTTTTATTTTTTTTTAATAAATGAGTGCTTTTTTTAAATAGTTGTTAATTTCTTTATGAGGTATCACATGTGCTGCAGGGAAATCCTTAAAGTACTACAGGAGCGAGGCGTGTGCAAAATAATAATTAGTTTTATTTAGGACAATTTATTATTTTTACTTTTTTTCTTTAGAGAAGCTTCATATGACACTGTTTAGGAAAATGTATTGAATATTTATATATTTCTATATTGCCTAATTAATGATTTTGATATTTTTGTCATTTAATTTTAAACCTAAAGGAACTACAAATTTTTAATAACAAAATGTGAGTGACGGGTAACATTATCAATATATAAATAACTAGTCGTGCCCGCGGCTCCGCTCGTGTGGACTTCATTCGCTATTATCGTTACTGCTCATTCCTTATATTACCTAACGTAATAATATATATCCTATAACCTGGCCAGAGAACATATGCATGAATTAAAAAAAAAAAAACACGTAAAGCGGATAAGTGGTTCTCGAATGATAAGTGCACTAACAGACAAGCAGACAGACAGACTGAGAGATGTTGCATTTTATATATATTATATTCGTTGCTACATGATATTGTTCCATATTTAATGGTTTAGGCAGCGTATTGCAAGAGAACGCGCTAACGGCAAACTTTTTTCCGACTTGATTCACTATTATCGTCACTGCTTATTCCTTGTGTTACCTAACGTAATAAAATATATCCTATAACCTGGCCAGAGAACAAATGTATGAATTAAAAAAAAACACGTAAATCGGATAAGTGGTTGTCGAGTGATAAGCGCACTAACGGACAGACAGCCCGACAGACAGAGGGACGTTGCATTTTATATAAAATGTATATTATATCCTTTGCTACATTATCGTATTCCATATTTAATGGTTTAGGCAGTGTATTGCAAGAGAATGTGCTAGCGGCAAACTATTTTCAGACTTGATTCACTATTATCTTATTCCTTATGGTATCTAACGTAATAAGATATATCCTATAACCTGGCCAGCGAACATATGTATGTTTAAAAAAAAAGCACGTAATTCGGATAAGTGGGTCTCCAATGATAGGCTCACTAATGGACATACAGACAGAGAGACGTTGCATTTTATATATATTATAGATAATCAAGCCATAATAATTTTAAATAAATTTTAAAGAATTCGATGGTTAGAAAGTCTGGCTATCTAGAGAGAATTTTTAGCGTGAATTAAAAATAATGAAAAATTAGAACATTTCTAGCTTAGTTTAAAAGACAACGCTCTTGTGACTATGGTTATTTCTACTTTAAAAAATCTTATGAAGAAAATATGGCCCATTGAAAACACGTAAAAAAATCATACGAAGAGAAATCGTGGACCTTTGGATTAGACCGTGCCAAACTGGAGTAACTTTTCAATGTTTTGCCTACATTTGTCGTCGTGCCAGGGCCATAGTCTCTTATAATATAAAGACGACTCGTGTATTTACACGAGTCGTCTTTATTATATCATACTCTTCGAGATTAGAATGCTAAATTCAGTGTTTTAAACTCGAAGAGTAGAAATTCCTAAAGAAGCCTCGTACAATCGCAGCTGAAACGTAAGAAAGTTACTGCAATATGACACTGTCTGATCACAAGAGTCACTATTTCTTATTTAACAAAGACCGTGAAAGTTTTCATTCCATGTTAAAATCATACGCCGTCCGACAGCCCGGTAAAATTATTTATTATTACTTTATTATAAGTATGGTATAAGTACCCACATGATTATTAAGTATCATACACCTTTTGCAAAATTTTCATATTTTTTAAAGGCACTTTAAAATATACTCTAGAAGCGGTGAGATTTTTTAACGCTTGCGTTTAAATTCGATCATGGTCTTTTTGTATTAACTATTCCTTTCTTTTTATAATAGAAATTATGTGATGGTATAATTTATAAATCAAAGCATAATAATTAAACTTAAATTTGATAAATTGGAGAGTAGTATGAAAAAATTCCAGGCTTATATATATTAAACATAAAGTTAGTAGTGTGTAAATTTACCAAACTAATCAAAACTAAGGGGGATCTAAGTATATAACAAATTTACAATTTGAATTGCTAATGTATTAGGTAAGAGGTAAAAACGATACAGTTTTGACAATACCACCATTATTTTAGATTTTTTCATTTGTACTGTTTACATTTTAATTTAATTTTAAGCCCCTTTCTCCAATTTTTACTTTTGTATTGTGTTTAAAATGAATTCGGTAACTAAAATATTACAATTTCTATCATACTTAGCATTAAAAACAGAAGATGAATATCTGCTACTACATATGTACATACATACATAATCCTTCCTCTTTTACCTTACGGTGTCGAGGTAGTTGAGCAGGTAATGCGTCGCCACTCATTTTGGTCCTCTGCCATTTTTTCCACCTGTTTCCAGGTAATGTTCTTCTCTTTCAAGATTTTTCCTACACCATCATTCCACGTTCTTATTGGCCTACCTCTTTTACGCTTCTTATCCACCGCCATTTTCCATATTTTCTTTACCATTCTACAATCGCTCATTCGCACCATGTGCCCAAACCACGTTAACTGTTCTGATGCGGCCTCGTCTCGTCACTCCGATAGCCGCCCTTAAAAAGCGCATTTCACACGCCTGGATTCTACTTCGGTTTCGCTCATCCAAACTCCAAGTCTCACCCCCCATACAGCAGCACCGGAATGTACACCGTATTAAACACCCTTTTTTTGTATTCACACACTTCTCTTTTTCTAATAAATGATGTGTTCAGTGCGTAGAATAACTTAGTTACCCCGGTCACTATACTATCCACTTCAGTATCAAGCTTTCCACACGCACTCAAAAAGGATCCGAGGTACCTAAAATCCTCAACCTGCTTAATTTTCATCATTCATGGTGATTTCTGCTTCTCTCGGTGTTTTAGCGATCACTAACAGCTCTATCTTAGCAGTATTCACTTTCATTCCATATTTTACAAAGATATCATTCCATACATTCAGGTTTATTGCCCCAGTTTGTGGATACCCACCCTCGTCTTCTTAACCTTATTCCTGGCTTCGTTCGAGATTTCATCCATCAACGCAATAAACAGTAAAGGACTTAACACACCACCCTGTCTCACCCCTGCCCTCGTTTCAGATTCATTCGACACTTGGTTGTTTGTTCTTACTACGTTACGGCTACATGAGTATAGCTCGCATCGGCTTATTTTCAACGCCTTTACGTTCCAGTGCACTATCAAATGATTTTTCCAGGTCTATAAAGCACACGTACATGATATCATCATATTGCAACATTAGATCCGTCGTGCCAGGGCCAGGTCTAAAGCCGCACTGATTATCATCAAGTGTACATTCAATAATGTCTCATAGTCTCTTCTCTAGTATAATTTCATATACCTTGCTGGCTACAGTCAGCATTTTCCATATTTATAAATATCACCTTCCTTGAATAGTGGGAGAATAGTTGCCAGTGTCTAGTCTCTAGGTATGTCACCCGTATTCCATGCAGTTATTATTATTTTGTGCAGTAGCTGCAGCCCTTCGCCGTCTACATATTTAATCATTTCGGTCTTGATATTATCATGTCCTGCAGCTTTTCAGTTTAGCAAGAGCTATTTGTAGTTCTTCCACTTTAATATCATCATCAATTTCTATTGCAGAATCTATTTTTTGCTCATGCTTATCAGTGACCATTACATCTCCATCCAACACCTCCACCAAATGTTGTTGCCATCTCTCTATAATCCGTTCATCTGATAACAGCAGATTGCCTTCCCCATCCTCAATGCCAGCTACGTCACTACTTGTATCTTTCTTTAAATTTCTCAGCGTTCTGTAGTGTAGTTTTGCATTGCCTTTACTATCCTCTTCCACCTTGTTATCAAATTCTTCCCATTGCCTTATTTTAGCATCCTTAATCATCTTTTTGACAATTTTTCTTTGTTCTTTATATTCCTCAGGGCTGTCAATATTCTAGTCGCCCAAATACCTTCTCCATAATCTCTTTGTCTTTGCAATCTCATTTTTTATATCGTTATTCCACCATGATATGAGTTTGGTCTGTCTTCCCTTTGTCACTCCACATACTTATTCTTCTATTTCACATACTGTTTCCTTAAAAATCTTCTACAGTACTTCGAGTTGTCCTTTCATTTGTCCAGTTCATTTTTCTTATCCTTTCGTTTATTTTTCCGCAGTATTCCTTTCTAATTTCTTCGCCCTGTAGCTTATATACTCTGACATTAGCCTGTTTATATTTGTCATTTCCTATTCTTCTTGTTACTCTGGGGCTTTCTTTCCTCTTTTCTAATATTACTTCTACAAGATAATGGTCTGTGCCCAATTCATATCCTCTTCTAACTCGCACATCCTTGATTAAATTCTTATCTCCGTCCCTCACTACCACTAAATCGATATCTGCTGCTATTTACATGAAATGTGAGATAAATCACAACTCAGCATATATTTGTAGACTCAACATTTCCATGTATAATTTAATTACATATCGTAGCACAAAGCTATCTTATTTCAGCTTTTGTGTAACACTGCAAAAAAATAATAATCGCATGTTGCCTTGTAGTAAACCCTGCTTTGGATACGTACCGGTCACATATATTTCTGATTTTAGTAGCAGGTTATACTTCGTTACATATAAATTATTGAAGCACAAATTTAGATATTCTGTTGTTCCGTATAAATATAATATTATTTGCTTTCTTTCCTATTAGATAAAATTATGTATTTCAGACTTTTAATGATATAAAGAAAGCTAATGACCCATAGAATTTTTTAAATTTTGGAAGTTTGGTAACACTGATTCGTTAGTAGTCGATCCAGTTAACCCATTTTCTCTACAGGTCAGAAGTTCGATCATAATTTAATGTAAATATGCGGAGTAGTGGTTATTTCTCTTTAAATATAAACTTCTAGACAAAGTTAGGAGTTATTAATTTTGAAACGTTATTAACAAAAATGAAAGCTCTTTTTCTCATGTATATAATGAAATGGAGATTAAGAAATATACAACGTAAGTCTTAAGAATAGGTTTTTTGGGTACGAGTATTTTAACTGCTGCACGAAGAGCACCAAAATGCAGTCCCATAACTTTTTAGGGCTAGAACTAAGAACTAGATTAATTACTAGAATTTTTCGAATTCTTGTTTCTGACATTTCTAGTTCAAGAGATATGAATTTTCATTTTGCACATTTTAATGATTTGTTATTTAACTAACGTGGTTCATAATTTAATAGGAACGATTTGATGATTTTAATATTTTATTGGCTAAGATAATAAATAAGCAATTTAAACAAAAATAACCTCTTCAAGTTGCATTTTATATTCATACGCATTACAACTGAAGGAATCTAACTTACGTTTTAAACAATCGACATATTCTTGTTAAACCAAATTATTTGCAAAGAGCTTTGATAATTAGAGCTAACACTTTATACATTATGTTTCTATAACTCATGTGCAGGTCACAATATTGGATCGATACAAATTGATATACATACAATTTTCGAGTAGGTTCCTCAAGCCACTTAGGATTATTGAAAGAGAATTCATGAAAATGTTGATTTCTACTAGTAAGGTCGTATCTCCAGAACTAGGTGTGATAGAAATACGGTTCTAAGAAGCTCATCATTGTACATGGTATCTAAAAAAGTTCTTAAGTCCCATTTTGGCACTTTTCGTGCCTCAACTGAAATGACCCAATTAATCATGTACTTATGGTTTATTCTGTATATTTCTTCAAATCTCGTCGTATTTATCGCATTATACTTCCATTTTTTAAATATACATTTTTTGTAGTATCTTATTACATCACTTTTTACTCCCGTAAAAATGAAATTAGAGGTTGTTTTTGTAAAGCTGAAATGCTTATTGTTTGAGAACGGCTTACCCGGTGTTTATAATCTTTTGGATTTTAAAATCTCTGAATTTTATTAGAGGAAGTCATCTTGTGCCTGCAAAAAGTTTCGTTTATTAAATATTATGGAAATGAATTATTAAAAAGGATTAATAAAACCACTATTTCCTTAATAAATTTTTACTTCGCTTGGGTGAAGAAACCACTTTCGATTTTGATATTTCTTTACAGATAATGAAAAATATAATTTACGGATATTCGTTGATCTGTGGGTCTGTCGGTTTGAATGCCTGTTGGTACGATAACGAATAATATATCGATTTCAAACTTAATGTAAGAAAGGAATCACTTGAAAGTAAGGGGGTGAAGATAAGACAGATAAATTTTGTACAGTGTTTTAATGGCCTTGCGACAATTTTTTATGTTTTAATGTTAGATAATAAATACATTTTAATCATAATTATCTATTGTTACATATCTTATCAAAGGGTTGGAAGAGGAGGTTGCTTGTATATTGGAGGTTGCTAGTCGAAGAATCTTAAAATTATGTTAATTTTTATTTATAATTTTAACAGAAGCCTTTCGTCTTACCTATTATTTCAAATCTCGGGTTATAATGCTTATATCAAGTGATTCTGTAGAGAAAAAAAATCAATAAATTTGCGTATTTGAGCGAAAAGCACACAATAAATTACTTTACCCACTTTTTTTCTCTATATATGGTTTTTCTAAGAGTGATGGGCAATTATGTCATAATGCGTTAATCTGGAAGAAATGCAAGAAAAGGTAGGTATATCTATTTACGTAGCTGACAATGAAGGTTACAGCTGAAGCAGATTTTTACTGTATGTGTGTTCTATCATCCGATTTAGGTTACAACTTGAATGAAATTGAAATAAAAAAAAAAACAAATGATTTCCTGGCAGTTGTAACCAATTCTTAAAATGAGTATCTCTACTAATTAATACATAAATAATAAATTATAATCTCTAGGTCTTCCAACGCCTTTGACTTTTTTTTTTGATAATTTGATAATGACTGGTGGTATATGTTTCATATGTAATTATATATGATATTAATTTTTTAAATATTTTTCATGCACAGAAGTTTTCTGATGTTCAAATAATATATTTTTTAACCATTTATTTTTAAAGAATATACTTATGAAAAACCTGTAACCGTTTCAAACCTTGAATTTTAGGTTTATAAGGTAAATTACAATTTAAATGCGTTGGTATAATATATATATTTTTTTTAAATCGATATATTTTTAATGCTATTAATACATTTTACGAAATTTCTGGGAAATAGTTTTATGATAAAAACAAATAATTATAAACTTTAAATATAAATGGACATAAATTTCTTGAATTTTACTGAACAATAAAAAATGAATTTTCTTTATAACTAAGGATGGGTGATAATGAGTTTTCCTTATCGATAGTCGATAGCAACCTATCTATTGAGACCATTCAGTATATATCACCATTACACCAAACACTTTATTTTTACGCTTGACGCGCGTTTCGTTAACCATGTTAGCTTCATCATTAGCGATGATTGACTAAAGCTAAACTACAAATCTGTCCTTTTTATATTTAGCCTAATTCTTGAATTATTCAGGCGGAACGAATAGCATAGGCGAGGCCATCAGTTCCGGCTAAGTAACCAGTAGGGGGGACTATAAGGGATAGGCCCGCTGTCTTTATTTAAACTACTTTTACATTTTATAATTTCTTTTTTTCGTATGCGTTCAACAATCTCCTATCAGATACATTTTTAATTAATCTTAGATTATCTAATGTTAAAATATGATCATCTTCAAGGGCTTGTTCGGCAATGCTAGACTTTTCAGTTCTATTGTATTTTAAATGTGCTAAATGTTCTTTTAATCGTGTTGTAATTGACCTTTTAGTTTGCCCAACATACTTTTTGTGGGAACCATTACAACTAATTTCATAAATTCCACTTTTCTCACAATTAGGAATCTTATCTTTGAGATTTCCTAAGGTATTCATCAGATTGTCTGATGACTTATAGACTAAGGTGAGGCCTGCCTGCCTTAACCTGAACTTATGTTTATTTATTAACTTATTTTCTAAGTCTTCGTCATAACCATTAACTCTAGTTATATTTCTAATACGATTCCTTTCATTATTGAAGTTTACTTTATTCAGAGGAAAAGTGACCAAACAATGAACTTATAAATGTAATGCGGCTAATACGTGTGTTTGCAATGAAATGAATCATTAAGAATATATCTATCTGTTACTGTGTTTTTTCTAGAGATTCTAATTCTAACCTATTATTATTTTAATAATTAAAATATCTAGAAAAGGCAGTAGTCCCTTGTTCTCAATTTCGTAAGTGAATTTAATGGCATCATGCCGGCTATTTACAATCACATATTAATATTAAATTAAAGGCTGCTTATATTCGTTTAAAAAAAAACTGTATAATCTAAGAAATCTTCTGCCGTCAAGAACCAAATATTATTTGTGCAAGGGCTTGATCTTTGTCAACCCAGTATGTTAGATTAATCCAAAAAATACAAAACTGTTGTATGCGCTTTTCTTTTAACATTCCATTCAGAAATCGAGTCACACCCTATTTAAATAACAGCAATATTTTAAATATGGAAAATCGTAGAAGGTGTCATTTGTATAATTTTGTCTATCGAATTTTTAAATTTGGACAACCCCAATACCTCAGAGAACAATTTAGGTAGTGTTTTTCTGCATCCGCACGATACGAGAAACATTAATTCTTTTAGAGTTCCTCAACACAGGAAGGCTGCCTTTTAAAAGTCCTTCATTTTTGTTGTTGTGCATTTGTGGAATTCTTTGTCACAAGAACCAACTTATTAACCAGCAAAAGAATTCTAATTTAACGTAAGATTTACCTACTTCTTTGTATATAATTTTTTGGGTCCTTTTAGAGGTGGTACTTCTTGCCTACCATATCATATTATGTAAAATTTACTCTGTTTAGCCATATACATCTCCCCGCGCCTCCGCCGCCCGTTTCGCTGCGTGCTCGCTGATCCCTCTTTGCGCTCTGCTATTTTTAGAATTTTTTATTTTTAGAATTCTTACAATTTTTTATTTATTTTTAATGGATATGTTCGCCACAGGGTGGCACCCAAATAGTGAAGGGCTTGTGGTATCGGCTATTTATAGTCGCTGTGCCATCCTTTTTGTCGTATTTCGAGCAAAATTAATTTCTGTTACTTTATGAATTTGTAGATATTGGCAAATAAACTGAATTTGAATTTTGGATTCGAATTTATTTAATTTGGAAACAAAATATTTTGCAATCTTTTTATCAAAAATCGCAAAACCATCATCTACATACTATACCCTTGAGAAACACTCAAATTCTTGAATGGCTTCGGTTTCAAACTTACTTATGAATAAATTGGCTATGAAAGGTGATAAGCAATTACCCATAGCTGTTCCTTCTTTCTGAACATAAAATTGACTGTTATATTGAAAATAATTTTGTTCCATACAGAGTTTAGATAATATTAAGTATTCATAAATAATTTTGTCCTCAAAGTCATTCATCCTAAGTAATTCTTCGAGATATTGTAAAGTTTGTGGTATTGGCACACTTGGGAACAAAGAACTGACATCAAAAGAAATTAAGATTTCACCTTCATTACGAACTAGATTTTTTGTTTTATTAATGAATTCTAAAGAATTCTTCACTGCAAAAGTATTTAATGGTAAATTCTCAAGTTCTTTTGATAACCATTTTGCTATCAAATAGGTGGGTGATCCGACCGATGAAACAATGGGTCGCATTGCTTTTCCAGGTTTGTGAATTTTGGGGAAGCAATACAACTTTGGTATGGAACGTGTATCTACACGTTCAAAGTAATCTTTCTTATCCAATATAACAACCTTATTTCCTTTATCCGCTTTTAAGTAGAAGACATCTTTCTTTCTCAATCCTTTAACTACTTGTTGGTTATTAAACCATCGTTTCATCGGTTGGATCATCCACATATTTGATATCCAAATGGTTATCAAAAGAACTTGAGAATTTATCATTAAATACTTTTTTTGCGACAAAAAGTATGTTGGACAAACTAAAAGGTCAATTAAAACACGATTTAAAGAACATTTAGCACATTTAACATACACTAGAACTGAAAAGTCTAGCATTGCCGAACATGCCCTTAAAGCTGATCATACTGTAACATTAGATAATCTAAGATTAATTAAAAATGTATCTGATAAGAGATTGTTGAACGCATACGAAAGTATGGAAATTAAAAATGTAAAAGTAGTTTAAATAAAGACAGAGGGCCTATTCCTTATAGTATCCTCTAGTGGTTACTTGACCGGAACTGATGGCCTCACCTATGCCATTAGCTCCGCCTGAGTAATTCAAGGATTAGGCTAAATATAAATAGGATAGATTTGTAGTTTAAGTTTAGTCATTCATCGCTCCTGATAAAGCTAACGTAGTTAGCGAGACCCGCGTCGAGTGCAAAAATAAAGTGTTTGGTGTGGTGTGGTGATATATACTGAGTAGTGTCATTGTGTCAAAGATTCCACATTCCCAACATAGTTGAGATGGGTTCACAGTCAACGGAATTAAACCTTTATTGTAAGTTCAGTAGTAAGATTAGATTAATAGGTGCAGATATTTGGTTTTTAAAGTCTTGCAAGAAACTTAAAGTTTTCCCTAATTTTATTAAGGTTAATTTACCAAAATCAAACATTGCAGAAAGAGTTTCATTTTTTTGCTAAACAAAAATGGCTTGACTTAGAAATCAAAAATTTGTACACAAAACGTAGTATGTTAGAAGTAGAATCATACTCATCATATTCAAAAAATTTACTTCAAGATTAAACAATATTGAATATGAAGTATGGAGCGAGTTCCAGAGGAAAATGTTTTTAGTTATGATATACAATATAAAAAGAAATTCTCTATTCTAAGTAAAAAATTAAAAAAGCTCTTACCCAAAAAGAACAGGCCTCAGGAACTCGGAAATATTGTAGAAAATCATTCATCTCAATCCTTTACACGAAATGAAATTAGCATCTTAAACAAAGGTCTTAACTTTGCAGTACCTGCTACTAGAGATATTTTATCAGAAATAGTTGCTCATATTGAAAGTTCCATTAGTACACTTTCAGAAAATAGTAAATCATTTGTTAGGGAAGCACGTAGCAATCAAGTATCAAAAAACATGGTTGACAACACAAATTCTAATTCACAAAAAAAAACATAAAAGTAGTTAAAGGATTGAGAAAGAAAGATGTCTTCTATTTAAAAGCGGATAAAGGAAATAAGGTTGTTATATTGGATAAGAAAGATTACTTTGAACGTGTAAATAATCTTATCGAATCTGGCCCTTATGAAAAGGTAATAAGAAATCCATTACTGAGAATGATAACAGAGGTTAAAAATTCTTTAAAGAAATGTAATAACCTTATCTTCGATTCGCTAAAATTTAAATTAAATGTAAGTAATCCGATCATATCAAAGTTGTATTGCTTACCCAAAATTCACAAACCTGGAAAAGCAATGCTACCCATTGTTTTATCGGTCGGATCACCCACATATTTGATATCCAAATGGTTATCAAAAGAACTTGAGAATTTACCATTAAATACTTTTGCAGTAAAGAATTTTTTAGAAACAAAAAATCTAGTTCTTAATGAAGGTGAAATCTTAATTTCTTTTGGTGTCAGGTCTTTGTTCCCAAGTGTGCCAATACCACAAACTTTACAATATTACTTAGGATGAATGACTTTGAGGACGAAATTATTCATGAATACTTAATATTATCTAAACTTTGTATGGAACAAAATTATTTTCAATATAACAGTCAATTTTATGTTCAGAAAGAAGGAAGGGGGTAAATTGCTTATCACCTTTCAAAGCCAATTTATTCATGAGGAAGTTTGAAACCGAAGCCAGTCAAAAATTTGAGTATTTCCTAAGGGTATGGTACAGGTATGTGGATGTTTTCGCAATTTTTGATACAAAGAAAGCAAATATAGATGATTTTGTTTCCAAATTAAATAGCCAGTATGATTCCATTAAATCCACTTACAAAATTGAGACCAAAGGACAACTGCATTTTTTAGATATTTTAATTATTAAAAATAATAATAGGTTAGAATTTGATATCTATAGAAAAGACGCAGTAACAAATAAATATACTCCTAATAATTCATTTCATTGCAAACAACCTAAATTAGCCGCATTACATTTTGTAGTTCATTGTTTGGTCACTTTTCCTCTGAATGGTTATGACGAAGACTTAGTAAATAAGGTAATAGATAGACATAAGACGTAAAATTAAATATTCAGAATTCCAGCTTTTTTACACGTAAAGAAAATAAGACCAAGTATGTCTCCATACCATATAATCCGAAATACAGCAGGGGACTCAATAAGATATTTAATAAGGCAGGCCTCACCTTAGTCTATAAGTCATCAGACAATCTGATGAATACCTTAGGAAATCCCAAAGATAAGATTTCTAATTGTGAGAAAAGTGGAATTTATGAAATTAGTTGTAATGGTTCCCACAAAAAGTATGTTGGGCAAACTAAAAGGTCAATTACAACACGATTAAAAGAACATTTAGCACATTTAAAATACAATAGAACTGAAAAGTCTAGCATTGCCGAACATGCCCTTGAAGCTGATCATACTGTAAGATTAGATAATCTAAGATTAATTAAAAATGTATCTAATAGGACATTGTTGAACGCATACGAAAGTATAAAAATTATAAAATGTAAAACTTGTTTAAATAAAGACAGCGGGCCTATTCCTTATAGTCCTCTCTATTGGTTACTTGACCGGAACTGATGGCCTCGCCTATGCTATAAGTTCCGCCTGAATAATTTAGGGATTAGGATAAATATAAATAGGATAGATTTGTAGTTTAGCTCTAGTCAATCATCGCTCCTGGTGAAGCTAACATGGTTAGCGAAACGCGCGTCGATTGCAAAAATAAAGTGTTTGGTGTAGTGGTGATATATACTGAGTAGTCATTGTGCCAAAGATTCCACATTCCCAACTTAATATCTATTGAGAGTTTCAACCTATCATTATATTGGTAGTTTTAGAAGTATCCATAGTTATCCATATATTAATAGCTCCTGATATACCTATAGTTATCAATATATTGATTGTGAATATGCCGACAGTTATTTATATTTCGATAAGTATATGAAAAAACTTTACTTTGTCAGATTATTGTGGATCCTGGTCAAATTATAAATTGAAAATAGAGCTACTACAAAGAATTTATTTCGTATTCTGGTATGAAATATTAAAATTAAGATAAAGTCCCAGCCATATATTTTATTTATTTTAAAATTTATATTAAATTCTTGCAAAAGACTTAGACGCGAAGTTTCAATTAAATATCATTTCCTTGTATTTTGTTATGGAATTTTTACAAATTTCATTCAATATTCAATGAACATATCGATAACTGTCGATAAGGAAAGTAAAAATTAATTAACGAAATGTAATTTTGGTATTACTTTTTAAAACTGCTTTTTCACAATGTCTAATTGACCAAGCTTTTTGCAGGGATGAAGGGGCTTTCTCTCGAAATTCAGAGACAAGAAGTTAACAAAACTTGGAAAAGTTCCTCAGAATTGGTTAAGCTGCTTTGGAACTCGGAGCACTGCATCGTTTAGGAGAATTTTATATTAAAATTAGTTTATTATTGTAGCTATTTTTTCAGGAAGTGGCACCCCTTAAAAAGCCTGCGGAAAGGCGCAGGAAACCTCACGTCCCGTTTCTGGCTTTAGTAATGCAGTATATCATAACAAAGATTTATATTTAAAAAAGGAGAAAAATAAGCTGCTGCAGATAACAGAATAAAACATTAATATATGATTTTTTAGATAATTTTAAGTGACACGAAAAGTGCGAAAATGCCATTTAAGAACATGTTTAGGTGTTATATGTAGGATTAAGTACTTTTTCTTATCCTTTACCCTTTTATATATCCTAAGGATATCACCGAGGATACCGTAATATGCGTCAACGTTGTCCAAGTGCCGAAACATACATTTTTGTATTTCACAGTATGTGTATTTGTATTGTATTAGTTAAATGCATTTTTTCGAACTTGGTTCTATTATATTTAGTTCTGAATATACAAATTTATTTTTAGATATTTACATTTTAATGAATGCTTGTTCGATACTCCAAAGTCACTAGATGAACCTAAGTGAAAGTTTGGCGAAGAAATTATATACAGGATGCGACGCATGCAAAATTATTTGTATCGACAGTTAGTCTCGACACGAATGTATACAAAAGAGAGTTATGTTATTTCTGTGTGTTAAAATTTTTTGTTGGTAACAAAATTTTTCAGGTTTTTTGGTAAAAAATATCATACTATCAATTTAGTTTACATGATTGAGTCGCTGTCTAACTACAAAATCTCATATTCGTCATGTCTTTAGAAGTAAATTATAATATCCATGGTTAAATAGCAATTCATTAAAATGTGGATAATGTGTATTCAATAAAATTCATATCTCTAGTGGTAATAGAAACACGATTTAGAAAAGCCAAGTTAGTTTGACACCAAAAATTAATTGAGTTGCATTTTGAGACTCCAAAAATACTCAAAAACAACTTTTTAAGATTTACTAATATATTTCCTAACATTTACCTCGTCATATCCTTTTTTCGTACACGAGAATTACGTAGTTTTTAGAAATGTCAATCGATTTATCGATATAAATATTTTGATATGATTCAGAATTCCTCTCTTCTAAACAGTTTTGCGAAAGATGTACGGAGATCATATGAACGCAGTCTTATTGAACTAATACAGGTAGTAAAATTTAAATATTATTTTTTAAGGAATTTATGATATCTTAGCAGTTTTACTTATTTGTACATAAATATGCAGAAATTCACACCTACGCACCACATAAATGTCAAAGTATCTATTTTGTTTAAAATAAAATACTTTCTTCATAGTTTTATATAGCTAATTGAATAAATTTATGCATTTGTTTTAATTAATTTCCTATTTTAAAAGTTTAAGGCCAATAAATAATTATTTATTAAGCATAATTGTAAACATTTCGTAATTTGCCTAAGCTTATATAGAGATGATTGATATGTCTAATTATTTATGTCAATAATAATTTAGCATACCACACAATATTAGTTATTTTTAAATTCGCATAAACAAGGAAAGAAATAATTTTTTCTTTGTTAATTGAAACCAGCAATAATGAAACTAGTGCAGTAAAATTCAATAAGCATTACAAAATTTGTTATTTTCTAATTATCTCCTCGGCAGCTTCATTGGCAGGTGATTTGAGATGATACTGCAAAACTGACAGGTCAAAAGATCGGAAAAGTGATAGGTAGGGGCAAAGCGGTTATATGCTAGGTCGTTCTTATATTGACCAACTATTCTTATTTCAAAAATTTTGTAAAACCATAATTGCAGTTCATTTTGAAGTATATATAGCAACACTCGATCTAATAAAAGTTTATATTGCCAAACAATAAGCTTTAGAAAATACTTACAGAAACTGGATGAGTAACGCTCGTAATCCTTATAAAAGTCTTTGCGGCGAAAATACTGCTATTGTTAAACAATGCAATAACATCAGAATTAATGCGAACAACTAAAGATAAGGTTGTAGTTCGTCCTCAGTGTTATTTAATACATATGTAGAATAGGTTTTAAAGTAAGGGAAGCGTAGCTGAATTTTAAAATAATGAAAGATAACCTAATTTCTGAATTTCTCGACTCGACCAAAATCTTGAAAAGGACAACCCCTCTTCCCCCATCCCTTTCATCCATTTATATATATATATATATATATATATATATATATATATATATATATATATATATAATATACTGGAGGCGACTATAACGTAGCGGTTAAGGTGTCTTACTTCTACGCCGGAGACCCGAGTTTGAATCTCGGCTCGGAAAAAAAATATTAAATTAAAAAAAAAAATGCAAGAGGAAGGCAATGCCAAACCACCCATAATATCATGTTTAGTAAAGTCTTTAGCCGTTCGGAACCGGCATTAAACTGTAGGTCCCCTTTATCTGTGGAAACCCTTAAAAAGGCACCAACCACAAGCAAAGGCGAGAGGGTCGCCTACGTCGGTATCGGATATGGTACTTCAAGAAGATATAATATACTAAGTTTGAAAGCGATATTTCATTTTGTTCGAGAGTTATCATGCCAACAGACTTACAGACCGACAGGCCGACAGTCAGATCGACGGAAACGGGTGACTATGTTTTTTGGGATCTAGGAACCCTGAAATGTAAAAAAAGGCGAAGGTCTCGGAATGTGATTTATTCACGAATACAGTACTTTCCTTTAGCAAGAAAAGTAAAAAATTAGTTATTGATATTCCAGGAATTTCTTACAGTTGCGCTGTGGTTACTTTAAAGTTCTCTCGAAATTTACTACACTTGCACTAAAAATTTCACTCATTTATCCTGAAAGTTATCATTTTAAAAATAATTGTATACATCCGAAAAAATACATTACCTGAACGAGTAGTGTAAGTATTAAAAAAAGTATTTTTTTAAATATAAGGAGGAAATTCCGGAAGTAGGAACAGTTCATTTTATTTATATATTTTAAAAACAATTAGAGTAATTTTCTGGAATAAACAGCGACTTTTGAAAAAATAAATCTGGTATCGTATTTTTCCTGTAATAATTCAGTACCGATATTTTAATAAACCACTTTTTGTTTCTAAATGTTGTTAAGTCACTGTTAAACGGTAAAAAAAACTGTTAAAACCAGTTTACTGAAATTTGACAGATAGTATGAATAATCGGTATCATCTAGGTTATGATTCGATCGAAAATGGACTTTCGTACAGATATTAGAAACGGTGTTTTTTTTTTAATAAACGTGTGTTCACGCGGACACTTCGTGAAGGTTCCGCACTGTTCAGGGTAAGTTGTATGAGCCCCCTGCGGAACAAAATATTCAAACTAATCTATTTGTTAGTTGACGTCGTTATTATTTCATTGAAAACTAAGTATAAGATGGAACTAGACGACTGGTCTCACTAAAACTTCCAGGATAGAGACACTGTTTCGCGGCAGCAAAAATGCAACGTGCCCTCTGCTGTTGTGCTTACATCAGGGAACCCTTTGTAATGTACACTTTAATTTTAATTGAAATATGGTAGCTTGTATTCATTAAAACCCCTAATATATGAATATTTTACGTTTGTAACTTTAACTTTGTCGTCGTCTGTCTAACAAATTGGCCTATTGGAACTTTCTGTTCCAAAGTTTGAATAACTTTGCAGAAATTATGCTGTTACTTGGCTGCAATAATGTTTAAGTTTTGGGGCCATATAAATCCAATTTTAACAAGACTCTCGAAATAACATGATTTTTAAAATGAATTATTCTTTCTCTTAAATTTCTGTTATTAGCAAAAAGAGTCATCGGTTTTTGACAACGAACAAAGTTGCCTCTGATTACTTACTACCTCTTGTACTCATGCTAATGTTATCTATCGAAGAAGGAAGGTATAGTATTTTTCACGATCTAAGAAAGTGACTTAGCTACCTATACCCATTTATAATTCAACAAAATTCGAAAGTGATTAATTTATGGCTGTTTAATGACAAGGCATCGTGCAGGGCCGCACTATACCTGATTGCGTAATTATTGGGTTTAAAATTTTATTGTGATAAGACAGTTGAATTTTAATGTTTTATGTACTGACTAATACACAAAATAGTAATGACACAAATATATTAAAACAGTGTACAGTGTTTTTGCGTACGTTTGTTACAATTTTAGTTATTAATTAATTTCTAGTTCAATTTCGTTATCGTTGCTATCAATAATAAGTTTTTTTACAGGTTCTAAAATATTTATATTTATGTATATACATCTATATGAGTTTTCAATTTTTTTGACGTGTTGAATACAGTTTTTCCAGTTTTCAAATGTAACTTTGACTTCTGTCTTTATCAACTCAATCACATTACTGTTTAAAGTGGGTGTATTATTGTGAGCACGTATATTAGACTTTATTTTATTCCATATCAACTCGATCGCATTAAAGATACAATAATATGGTGGAAGCAAAATTATTTCGTGTCCTGCTCCCTTTGCAATTTTATCACAAACATATTCCTTTGAAAAATTGTAACTTTTTAAAACTTCTAACAATTGTTTAACTGTATAACTTTCAAGGAAATATATGTCACGTTCGCACAAAAAGGCTTGTATTTCCCTTTTTCTACTACTATGATAAGATGTATTATCCATCACAATACAGCTATTCGGTAGTAAATACGGCATTAATTTGTTTTGATGCCAATCTTCAAAAACTTCAGCGGTTGTATCACAATGATAATCCAAGCTGGAATCTGAAATATTCTTGGCGGCTAGAAATAGACATTCTGGTATCCATCCTTCTTCTAATTTCGCATATAAAGTAGTTATTCTTTTATTTTGATTTGATGGAGCTTTGGTGTGGCATTTTTGGATTTATCAATCCATCATTTACTGGGTGTGTCGTGGGTGTCATACCGAGTCTCATCTAGATAGATTATCGTTCGATTTTCCGATCTAGCTGTATTTATTTTTTCAAGATATTTCATACTGAGTTGTTGTAAGCGCCGTGATTCCATTATAACTTGCGTTTTGTCTATTTTTTTGAACAAAAACCCAAACGACGTAGAATACGTCATAAAGTTGTAGTGGAACATTTTATGTCACAACTATCCTCGGACAGCCTCCGTGAAAGTAACAATAACGTAGGAACTTTATGTTCTGCATACATTTTATTAATTTTGCGGCGGATTAAGTTTTCTTGACAGAAATCAATACATCTCGACACATCTTTGTCTTTTCGTGTTTTTTTTTAGGTGCTATCGAATTATTTACAATTTTCCAAACTGTACTTTTAGGGATGCTTGTTAAAGCTGATGTCTCCATCAATGAAAAGTACTTTTCGTGACCTCGCTCCACTAACTTTAAATAAACTCTTTTAACTATCATTTTTGCCTCAACGGGCAAACATTTGCGGCTTCTGATGGAAAAGGCTTCGGACATTTTAAAACACTATTTCAGTATAATACTGCAGATAAAATGAAGAATATTCTTTATATTTATAAACACGAAGTAGCCAATAAAATATTAGATTGAAAGGGAGGTATATATATATATATATATATATATATATATATATATATATATATATATATATATATATATATATATATATATATATAATATATATATGTATATATATATATATATATATATATATATATATATATATATATATATATATGTATATATATATATATATATATATAAATATATATATATATATATATATATATATATATATGTATATATATATATATATATATATATATATATATATATATTATATATATATATATATATATATATATATGTATATATATATATATATATATATATATATATATATATATATATATATATATATATATATATATATATATACATATATATATATATATATATATATATATATATATATATATATATATATATATATATCAATTACGACCCTGTTACGGCCAGGTACGTGCGAAGATCCTAACGATCGTTTAATGTTTTTATTGCATCAATTTGCCAAATCACTTTCTTAGGTCTTGAAAAATACTATACCATTTTCTCTTAGAGAAACTCTTTATAGAAAAAAGTATTGCACTTTCTTGCCCATGTTGTAATGCTTCTTTGTTAAATTTAGCTTTAAAGCCTAAAACAGTGTTTTAAATTTTGTATAATAAATTATAATTAATTAGATTATAGTAGAAACTAATAATATCGACTAAATCTAATCTTACTAATTTAATGTATAAATGTGTTGAAAGACGACCCAAAATTGCATATTTAATATAAGTAAGTGTTAACATGAATGACAAGCTTTTACAAAAATATACAAAAATAAAAAATAACAAATAACTGTACTATCAATATCCAAAGAAAAGAAAAAAAAAATAACTTGATCAAAAATTTCAGCTAACATAAAAACAACAAACCTAGATATTAACAAATAAGTATGTTAAATATAAATATATAAATAAATTAGTGTAGTGCAGTGTTGTGTAAATAGTGCAAATAAAAATTTAAAATAGACTTAACACACTTACATAAACCATATTACCAATCTATTAAAATAAGCCTATAAATATGTAAACTAGAAAATAAGATAGTAAATAATGTAAAGAGTGAATTATATACATAGGTTTAAAAGAGAGAGAAGAATGAAAGGGAGAGAATGAATGAGATTAAAAAGACAACAACAGAGTCTAACATCAATATTACTACATGAACCTGATAATATTAAACTGGGTTTTTTGAAAGAATTTTCTCAGTAAAACTGAATAAAAAATCTACACAGTTATTAATAATAAATACTAAAAATCTCTTTTCAAAATCAAATCAAAGAAAGAAGTACTCGGAAATGACTAAAAACAATATTAACACGGACATAGGGGACGGGCTACCAAAACGCAGACTACTAGCCAGCCGTAAGGCTAACAACGAGTGAATTTATATGAAATCAATTATATCAGTTGTACTTAGATAAATAAGCCAACATTGTATTAACAAATTAGAAAGAATAAAGAGCTTGTTGAATTTAAAATTTGGAAGCTTTTATAGACTTGGCTACCTGACAAATCGCCTACGATTGCACGAAATATCTTCAGAGAACATTACTCTAAATGAGTTTGAGAAAGCACGTCACGAGTCAAATATTTATTTCTTTCCAGTGTTTACTGAACCATGACCCAGTGTAAAAATCGTTGTCCAGAAGTGGTGCAGACCGTAACCCTAGTCCTTATTAATGATAGGGTAAAATTTAGAATTCTTTTATATGGATCTACCTATCCAAGTAGCAAAATTAGTTTTTGTCCAAAGACTAAAACTTCCCAATTTTGTCAAAGAAATAAATGGAAGCATTGATTAGGAAAGTATTACCTGAACCAAGCTAAAATGAATAAAAATATTTAAACTTGAACAAGTTATTGTTAATATTGCAGAATATATCTTTTTACATAAAATCATCTAGAACCTCCTTATTCGAAAAAGTGTTTGTTATATAGTAGTATATCTTGTCTTGCCTTGTTGCATTATCTCTTTCTTATATTTTATTTTGGGGCCTATAACAGTGGAAAATTTATTATGAAAATAAGGGTCTTTTCATGTCAAGGAAAATTATGATAGTAGAGCTTTAAAATAATGTTTTGTTTTAAGCAATTATATACTGACACTACAGATTTAATATAATCTGATATTAAATATACCCAGCATTTTTTAATCCAAAAAAGCTATTTTTATTGCACAATTGTATCTTCTCGGCTTACTGATATTAATTTGTATATATTTTTTTATTTCTTTTGAATATCTAACAAAAAATGCTGCTGCTGTTGCATTTATGCTCCTAAAACCAAAATTACTCTGAAATTGTAATTAAATTAAATTCTACTTACCACTGCCTCGAAGTGTGTATAACATATTTTTTACCTTAAATTTCAATAATCTATAAAAAAAAAGCTTCTTTATAACGAATAAGTGAGGTTAGTTGACCTGAATTCGTTGCCGCCTAGGGTTACCAGCAAACTAAAAACTATACTGGTTGCAAATTAGACGCAAAACCAGGAAGGGAAATGTATAAAGTGGAAAACATGAAAAAAATAGTTAATTAAAATTAGTACTTTGAAATAATTTACGTTAGGTACATATAAAATTAATTAAATTTATCGAAAAAACCTTAATTCCTTAAATATCAAATTTCAACGTCATGTGACGTCAGTGAAAAAATAACGCGAACGCCAGTAAATTACCTGTTTTTTAGATTATAAAATATCTGTATATGTCAGAAAACTCTGTGAAACCTCAAGTTGCAATTTTGTGATTTTTACCTTCGCTTAGAGTGTAGCTATCTTTGAAGTGGGTCTAGTTTGTGTTTATAAATATAAAGATCTGGAGCTATTTTATTTCATACAGCATTTGGAAAGGGTTAAAATGCCGCAAATAGCCGCATAACTGACCAACATTGTTTTATGTCAAGGAGATGCAGCTGAAAATGCACGGCAAGTCAGGATATTGTATATAGAGAGGTTTCCTGGTCGAGATTCCCTAGCGAAAGAACTTTTGTTTCCATTGTCTAATAAATAGGAGATCATGGAACATTCCACAGCAATGGAGACAGAGGGCGACCACGGTCTGACAACACCATATCTGCAAAGGAGGAAGTTGTACAAGCCGAACAAGAAATGCAGGAGTCAGCATAAGATGTCTTATAATGTAACTTGAAAAAACTTCAAACTTCATTACTTGGCGAACACTAAATGAAGACAGGCAGTTCGTTATAAGTTCAAAAAGTACAAGCATTACATCCTAAAGTTTATGGTTCACGCCGAGTATATTGCCAATGGTTTATACGGATATATGTATATATATATATATATATATATATATATATATATATATATATATATATATATATATATATATATATATAATATATATACATATATATATATATATATATATATAATATATATATATATATATATATATATATATATATGTATATACATATAACTCTAAAAACATCCCAAACCAAACAACAGTAGACCAATAAAAGAAGCTCGACCAAAGCGGTGAAGACTGGGTAACCGAAAATGGACCTGCCAAAGGTGTTGTGCCGGCGAGTAAGCCGACACCCACCAAGGAGGGAAAATCAAAGCAACGCATGAGTTGCACCACAGGAATCAACGAACACACCATGCGTTGCTATAATAAAATCACAAGACTTGACAAAGAAATCACTGAAAAGAGAATCACTCGCCGCCTGGACCCACCACCATCAATCTCAAGCGCAACCGACGAAATAATTAATCAAAAACTCCCGCAACGACAAAGAAACCCTAATAGCACAAAACCAGGATTCAAATGGCAAATACGAATAGAAAACAAAATCAACAACATCAGAAGAGATCTAGGACACCTTACCCAGTTTATGAACGGGAACGCGTCTAAACGTGTCACATAGGGTGTAGACAAGATCAAATCCAAGTTTCCCAACAACACACTGCCAGAAATCCTTGATACTTTGAAACAAAAACTATCCGTATACGCCTCAAGACTCCGTAGATACAAAGAATCAAACGAGAGAAAATACACCAACAACCTCTTCCGAAGAAGCGAAAAAAACAGTTCTACCGAAAAACTATGTACAACAAACAGACAGCAGTGACTGAACCACCAAACAAACAAGAACTCACAGATTATTGGAAAAGTATCTGGTCAGAACCCAAACTACATAATAATAACACCTCCTGGATCAAAGCCGAAGAAGACAAACATAAACATGTGACAGAACAAGAAAATTCCACATTAACTATTGTGGGACCAAATATCATGATGAGCTACCTAGATACAAAAAATTCCGGAGGTAAAATAGCCCCCCCGTTCGTTGTGGCTTAACTCAGCTTATTGAGAAACCAATACCAGCCTTCTTGATCTGTTTTTCACCACCAATCCGGAGATTTACACGGTCACCGTAAATCCGCGGTTAGGTTCTTCCGACCATAAACTGCTTTCGACATCCAATATCCTACCAATCAGTGCCAGAGAGGCGCCTAAGCCGCGAAAGATTTGGCACTACAAACTTGCTAAATGGGAAGATCTCATGGAATATTTTCGAACTTTGCTATGGATAGACATTTGTTTTCGATCCGACAACACATCTGGGAGCCCCGCCAGGAAGGTCTCCGATATTATTTTGGCTGGTATGGAAGCCTACATCCCTTTTTCGAAGAAATGCCCCTCCAATGCCAAGCCTTGGTTTGACGGAAAATGCAAAGAAGAATGCTAAACATCTTGCCTACCGACAATGGCGTGAAAATCCTAACCCCATAAATCGTAACACCTCTGTTCGTGCCTGGAACAGACGCAAACCAAGGAGGCACATAATCAACGAATTAGAAACAAACTTCTCGCTTGTCTCAACAATTCCAGGTCCTTTTAGGACAGTCGCTAAGGCAGATAGTCAAAATTTCACCAAATCCACCATACCACCACTCACACGACCAGATAATTCTATTGCAACGACACGCGTTGAGAAAGCGAAGTTGTTTGCTGAACTCTTTGCTTCACATTCTACTGTCGATTTCCAAGGAAAAACCCCACCTACTATTCCCATATTGCAGTTAAGGATGCCCGATGTTGTCTTCAAACAGCATATCATAAACCGTATTTTAATGAAGCTAGACACCAAAAAGGCTTCTGGCGCTGACGGAATATCTGCCATAGTTCTCAAAAACTGTGCGAGGGAACCCAGTTTCCTGTGGACTTTTCAACCTATCCTACAGAAAGGGAATATTTCCTTCCTGCTGCTTCCAGGCGGCAGTTTTCTCTAAAAAAGTTAATGTTGCTGAGCCCGACATAGTCATGTCGGGGCACTCCATTCCCCTAGCATCGTCACTCAATTTGTTGGGCGTTAATTTGGGAGCAAATATGTCCTGGCATGAACATGTTACAGGCATGCAAGGAGAGCTTCTCAAAAGTTGGGAATATTATTTCGAAACAGAAAGCTTTACACTCTGCAACAACTGTCAATTCTTTACAAAGCTCAAATTCGACCAACTATGGCATACTGCTCTCATGTTTGGGGCTCCACTCCCAATCACACACTGCATTTGTTGGATTCTGTTCAGAGAAGAGCTGTTCGTCTGATTGGAGACCCGGAACTGACCGGCGGCCTTGATTCGCTGGAACATCGAAGAACGGTTGGCGACTTGAGTCTGTTCTACAAGTATTTTGATGGAAATTGTTCGAAGGATGTAGCGCGCTTAATTCCTCCCAAAGCGGTGCATGTTAGAAATACACGTCGCGCTAATACTTCACATCCGTATGAGGTTCAGCTTGTTACTCCGCGGACAACGCTTTTCAAGCAGTCTTTTATATGTAGAATATCATCCCTTTGGAATAATTTGTCCAGGGCTGTGTTTCCCACCGAGTAAAATTTACAGCGATTCAAGAACAACGTGAATCGCTTTTTCTGCACACTTGCCGCTCCTGGAGCGCTTTAGGGATTTCCCTGTAGCACGTGTGCTAGATCCATCTATATAATATATGTATATATATATATATATATATATATATATATATTATATATATATATATATATATATATATAATATATATATATATATATATATATATATATATATATATATATATATATATATATATATATATATATATATATATATATATAATTTACTCTATTTTAAGTAAGACAAATAGTGTTATCTTCGAAAGTGTACGGGCTACAAAGTCGGTTAATTCAGAAGAAGTTGTCATTTTCGGGATTGATTTAAAATACGTTTAGAGTGTTGAAATTTTTTTTGCTTCTGAAACATTGAAGAAAGTTTATAAATCCTCATAATTTAATTTTTAAAATCACGTTATGAGTTAAAAAAAAGTTTAAATACAATAATTTGATAATTTATTCTCCATTTGCAAAGAACATACTCAGATTTTACATCCGACGTTTCGTCTACTGGCGCCCATCATCAACTTGAAAACATTTTTACCCTATATAAAACCATCTATCACTCATTCCAATATCCCAACGTTTCAATGTGAAATAGCTATCCTAAACATAATTTAGTGTTGAAGGTTCTGCAAATGTTGGATCTTTTTAGTAATTTGGATATTTTGTCTATAATGACGTGTATATAAGGTAACTCTGCACTATTTATTGGTAGATTATTATTGCTGTCTTATCTCGTAGCCGGGTTTTTACAGCGGTTAGACGAACGTTTAATATCATGCGTGCAGTATCAATTCCTTTTTTAAGCACTGATTCTGATGAGATAGAATTGTCATCACATATTGATAAAGCTCTAAATATTAGTGAGTTGATAATAGATCGTTTTCGAGAATGATATTAGTGATTCTGATATTTATTGGTATGATTGATTGAAATCAGGCGGCAATGGCGTAGTGAGTAAGATGTCTGCTTTCTACGCCCGCTACCCGGGTTAGTATCACCGCTCAAGAAAATAATACCTTAACATCGTGACGGTCGCCTCTCTCTAGAAGGCAATGGAAAATTACCCGTAGTATCATGCCTAGTAAAACTCTCTCATTTTTGCCGTTCGGAACCGACATTAAACTGCAAGTCCCCGTTTTCTGTGGAATACTTAAAAAGGCACCTACCACAGGCAAAGACGAGAGGGTCGCCTACGTCCGTATCAATCAAGTGTCCCAAGAGCCGTCACTTTTCCTTTATACCAATATATTTAGAAAAAAAAGGATACCAGATGATTCAGCTTCCATTGTCAAATTTATATTTGGATGTTGTCGCTTGAGGTGTTTCAAAAAGGCATTCGGTTTTCTTCACCATATGCCAGATAACAAATGTCTGATTAACATGTCTGCATCAAATTTTTGGTTTTAGAAAAGCCGAGCTCAAGGCACCTTTTCCAAAAGTTTATATATAATAATGTTACAATACCCATTACATACAAATATGTATTTATTAATTTATATGTTGAAAATGCTCACATCGTTATTTATCAGGCTTCACCTTTCGCTAGATGTTTTATAACAATCTTGGTGTAATTTTATTGCATGCATAGGTACATGTATAGTGGATATTTATATTGCACCATATAAGACCTGCTCTCGTCTGACCATAAAGTCTTGTTACGTTACTGAAAAATTTTTCATAATCATATTGAAACTATACAAGATCCTTCCATCTTTCTCACTCACTTTTCCTATTAGAATCGCAAGTGATGAAAGAACAAATTAATTTTCATATTCCTCTGGTCCAACAACTCCGAAAAGCGCGGTATATATGAATCTACCCCTCTAACCGCCTACCCCACCCCATTTAGCCCTTATATATTTTACTATAAATAAAATGTTTAAAATTTATATATTTCATCAACTAAGATACTAGGAAAAACTTTCAAAATACTATTGAAACTATAGATTATTTAACGACCCCCCATCCCTTTCATCCCATCTGGGGTTAAAATTAAAATTAATGGAATAGATAACCGGATTTTTGAATTCTTCGATTCCAAAAACTTCGACATGGGCATACAACGCTCTATATAGGATACAACCCCTCTAATCTCCGCCCCACATTTTGGCCCTTTTTATGTGACTATAAATATATTTGTAATATTTATAATTTTTATTTATAATATTTGTTTATTATCTTAAAAAAAATTACCATATTACTATTCAAACCAAACAAAATTTATCTACCTCTACTCCTTTCATCCTCTTCACCTTAAGCGATATCGCTCAAAACCTATAGACTTCAGCCATTTATTAGGTATATTTATATGTCCATTTTGTTCGAGAGTTGTTCTGTCAAAAGACCGACAACTTCGAAGTAGTACCTGGGCCTCTATTACGACAAGCGGCTAGTTTGGAAGCACCAAGTGGCTACCTCCGCCAAGAAAGCTAACCAAACTCCTCGGCAAATTGTACCCACTCCTCGACAAATCCAGTAAATTGTCAACTCGCAACAAGTTGATGATCTACACGATAATCATCAGAGCCGGATTGACCGACTTCAGCACAGCATGGTGCCAGATGACATGTAACCATAGATTCACCCTCCAAACCGTCCAAAACAAGGCCCCCGCATCATCGTCAAAGTCCCATGGTTCGTACGCAACACCCAACTTCACCGAGCCCTCCAGATGCCAACAATCCGGGAATTCATAAGCCACATTTAGTTCAAATTCCTGGACAAAGCCACGCACCCACCAACCCATGGTCAGGAACGCTTAATGCCTCCCTCCACGCCAACTTCCAAGACCCAGTGACCCACTACCCCTGGATTAGCTTATTATGTATCTATCTATATATATAAATATATATATATATATATATATATATATATATATATATATATATATATATATATATATATATATACATATATACATGTTTTTTTACGGATACAAGGGGCATTGTTTTAAGGAAAAAACACCATATGTTTGACTAATTACAGAGGGGGGCGGCAATCGATAAACGAGGGAGCGCCAAGGAGAAGCCCCTTTACAAAAAATGTGTCATTAATAAAGTTAGAAAGAATACCCCAAATTGAATGAGATGTGGGAGATTTTTCACAAAAAATACTTCTTCATATAAAAGAATTTGAAAACTTAAACGTAAATGATAATCAATAAACAGTAGGTATAAAAAAACTCTATTTTAAGGTGGCGTTATTTTCTATATTCATAGCTCTGCTCTGTCTGTAACCTGAAACGTTGCAGTCTATTACCGCCGAATATTCTTTCTTACTGATAATAATTTTAAATTTTCACAAAGAAGAAATACCATGATTATATTTAAAATTCTTATTCTTCCTAAACAATAAAACTAATGAAATATAACCGGCCAAGTGTAAGTCGGACTTGTGCAATTAGTGCTCCGTACGTTGATTGGTTTTAAAATAAAGATCTTTGTTACGGAGGTATAAAATTATCAATGACTTCACAAAACACACCCCAAACGAATTTTCAACAAAGTTTTTTTCTGATCTCTACTGAAAACTGATGACCTTGAATTTTTTTTTATATACCAGATAAATTATACGCACTCGTGATAATTTTCGTGGAGAATATTCAAAAATTTCCTCAAAATTTTTTGATCAGTACTTTTTGAGATAAGGGGGGCTCAGCGATTTTTCACAATTTTTTAAAATAATACAAAGAAAAGTGTGTGCAAGTATTACATTATATATATTTATTTACAAGCTTTCATTTGACACCACATTCGATGACCAGGTAAAAAAAAAATTCACTTCCGATTTCACCCCCCAAAACTAACTCCTTAAATCAAGTTGTAGTGGCCCGTGGCTCCGTGGTGTAGTACTTGCTTACGGTGCAGAAGGTCGAGGGTTCAATCCCGCAGGTTGACGGGTATTACGACATCCTCGCCGATATCCTTAGGATATGAAAAAGGGTAAAATCCGTACTCAGGCGGGGAGGTGATCGATAAAAAAATTTAACCTTCAAAACTACATGGTTCCGATGAGGCCATCATTTCCTCGATTAGTGCCAAATTTTCAACTTTCTGTGTCAAATAGTTTTGGAGAAAATTGGGTGTGACAGACGGACAGGCAAACGTGCAGACGCCGAAGTAATCTTATAAGTGTTCCGTACACAACGCTAATAAGATATTTAGTCAAATAATGATTGTATAAATTTAATTAGCTTCATTTTCTTGGCTTAATACAATACTGCCTTTTGTAGCTCTACTATTCTGTATTAAAAGTGTCAAGCAATTCAAATATACGTTTCAGCACCTGGGCAGTGTTAACGAATATCATGACGTCCTCGAATATTTCAAAGATATAGTAAAAGGGTTAGTCTCAACTGACGCTGGGGTAGGGGGTGAACGACAAATAAATGAAATCAAGTAATAAACGAAAAACTTATCAAACATAAAAGGTGTGATGTTTCCATGGAATAGCTTTTTCATGATGCTTGAGTTTTGTAACAAAACTATTGAGATATCATTGCGTTGTATGTTTTAGCACCAATATAATTATATTTTTGGTTGTCGACGTTTATACTCTTTACTAATATAAAGAAAAAGAAATTTTATCTGATGAAAAATAAGGCGTATTTGATTGAATTTTAGGAACTATTTATAATAACCACAAAATGAATATGAAAATAATTCCTAAAGGGGTCATTGCAACAAATCCAAGAACAGAGTAAAACTTTTTTTTAACTTACCAGGTACTTACTCTTAAACCTTTACTTCTTTAGTTTCAAGTAAAATTTTACCTCCATTGATATATAACGTATTTAAAAAATATATATGTATATATTTTTAATTATATATTATATGGTAACTGCAATTTTGTTAAGAATAAAACCGTTCAGGTTCATAAGTTTTTTTTATTTCAGCTATAGCATCGTGACTATAAAATATTACTATAGTTAAAAATGCTAAACTGTAATTTGTATAATCTGTATTTTTATTCTTTATTTGTATTAAAAGTAAAATAATCAGTACCAATGATGTATTGCTGTTTTTAGGAATAGTTGTTTTTTTCATTAATAATTATCTGTCAGTTCTATATGATTTACTTTCACAAGTAAAATGGAATTGAAACCTTTATTACCACCTTTAGTATTTCTATTAGTATTTCCTAGATCTTTTGTGTGGCACCAAGCAGCGTCACAGGTCATAAATTAACGTTTAGGTCCTTCCAGCCGGATCATCAATCTCTTTAACAATAACATCCAGCCTTAAACGACAAACAGGGGCGTAACGTAGTCAACAAACAGAGCCAATCAGCGTTCCTTTTCTGGCGCCCAATGAAACTGATACCTCCGTTGGCCTTGGTTGGCCGCGACGCTTGCTGGGAGCAGGAGACGAAGCCGCATCGCAGGAAACGTTAGAAATTATAAATACTACATACTTCTGGGTGGATGTCATAAATAATAATATAATAAGTTCTGTTGCTGTTAAATCAATATGAATCTAATTTAAAAAGATAGATCTAACCGTATTTTAATCAGTTCAAAACATGATCTTACATAGTTCTTCATGAGAATAATGACAAACACAAATTTATATTATAATAGAATACCAGATTCTATACTAAGTTCATCTCAAATAGGCACGTTACAACTAAAATTCAATTAATATCTAGGAAACCGCTTTATTTTTTAAAATAGATTTCTAAAATATTTATTGAGAGTTTTCTAGGCAAAACTGTTTTTTAAATTTTACTATCATTCACACGAAGTTCTTGTTTTAAAGTGCTTTAGCTGAAACAGATACAATTAGATCGTTTTACTTTAAAATATGAATGAAGTCAAAGATTTTCAAATAAGCATTTATCTGAATATCGGTTACTAATTGTAAGTAAATATATGCAAATTATTTTGTTTCAAGATATGTGTTTCAGAACACTATTTTCTCTGTCCATGTATGCCAGACTAAAACTAGCAGAATGACTCTAGATAGGGAGAAAGTGGTTTTGGCGCTTTGATTATTTTTATCATTTCTATAGAAATAACATTTTTTTTGTAAATCTGGAGTATAGACCGATTCAAATAATAAACGGTATTAGTTTACTCGTATTTTGTTGACATAAATTTTTTTTATCAAAAGATGCATACATTTTTAACTATTTTTGTAGAACGAAATAAGTTACTATTTCAAAGTGGAGTTACACTAAGAAATAAAAATAAATTACACAGGCCAACGATGCAAAAACTTTTTTAATAATTTTACCTGATTCCTATGTTTTTTGGTGTGCTGAGTCAGAAAATAATAATAAATAAGTCGTATCACCCACCAATTTTTCACATTTTAATATTCAAAATGTAAAAAGTTTATTTTTATCATTCGAATGTTATTAGGTTGGCCATAAAATCAGAATTTTATAAGGTTGGCGGTAAAATCAAATGTTATTAGGTTGGCAGTTCCGATAAATGTCACAGCAGTTTGGTTTCTTCTAGTTACTATAACCTCGCATTACAGTGTTTAATCCATGTGCTTTAATTGACACTCAAAGTATGGCTAATTGTGGTTGTAAAAACTCTTCCAACACTTTTTGTTATATATGTGGTGAGTTTGTAGTTAAAAAACATCAAAGAAACATTACTTACTTTATAAAAAAGAAGTATACTTTGCATATTTTGGTGTAGAAATCGGTAATCAAGAAAAATGTTGGGCTCCGCACAAAGTATGTTATGTTTGTGTCAAGGATCTTAGGAAATGGTATGAGAAAAAAAAAGAAAGCTTTTAGATTTGCAGTACCTATGGTATGGAGAGAGCAAGAAAAAAATCATTCAAATGATTGTTATTTTTGCAACGTTGATGTTTCTGGATATACCTCCAAAAATAAGAAAGTAATTGTCTATCCTAACTTTACTTCAGCTAATCGGCCGGTAAGACATGGACCGAGACTTCCTGTCCCCGAGCCACCTCAGTCTATTGATGACGTTTTACAGTCCAGTCCCGAATTTAATGAAGGTCGACCACATGATGATGAGTTTCAATGTTCTCTAGAAAATTTAAAACCACAGTTGTTTACACAAGCTGAGTTAAATTATTTAGTGAGAGATTTGGGTTTGACTAAGGAAAAAGCAGAATTTCTTGGTTCTAGGCTGAAAGAAAAACATTTATTGGAATCTGGAACATCTATTTACCATTACAGAACAAGAACAACATAGAGCAACATTTTTTATGTATCAAATTTTTTCTATTTTGAAATTTAATCAATGTCATATTGTGAGAGAACTGTGGGTGATACAAAAAAACTGATACCAGATACGGTTTCAGCACCCAAAAATACATAACACTTAGATGTATTGGTTTAAAAAGTTTTAACGAATATTTTTTTTGTTGGCCTGTGTTATCTAAAGGCGTGTCCACGATGACATAAACACCTCACTATGATATAATCTTATGTGATTGATATATTTTTAGGATAAACAAGATATACAATTCACACATGATTTTTTCATCAATGATACATGCTTTTATGGATTTTTTTACCTCATGAAATAAAACTCATCGTGGATTTCTATCTTAAAGCAGTGGTCAAAAATACACGGCACTGATGAAGCCATCAATATATTAGTGCCAAATTTCAACTTTCTATGTTAAATAGTTTCGAAGAAAATCGAGTGTGAGAGACGGACAGACAGACACCGAAGTGGTCCCGTACGGAACACTAAAAACAAAGGGCTAGGCCGTATGAATTATTTGGCTGCTTTTTTCTCATGAATTAAGATCTCGTAAAACTCATATTTCAAAATTCTTAATATTTAAAAGACGAGACAATGTTAGTAATAATTAGGCGTTATACGCATTCTATGTTTTCTAAGCCATATATGGGGTTTCCCATTTATTAAAGGATATAAAAAAAAGCAAATTATATTCTTTATTACTATCTTTCAATTTTCTCAAATGTTCGCCATTAAAAATATAATATTCCCTCTCCGCCTTTTGCTAACAGCGATGCATGTATAGTATAGGTGGCACTATTTTAAACAAAAAATGTGATATATTTACAGTAATTTATAAATTCATCTTTAGTATCAAAATGCGGTCGCGCTGATTATAAATATGACGGTTTCAGATCGCCCCTAGACGACAAAAATCAAGTTACACCACTTTAAATTTACACTAAATGTTCAGTATTCATCATTTAAAGTACAATGGACCTGAATAAACCTGGACAACGTCTAATTGACAATTGACTGTTTCAATGCTGACCGTTTGTATTATATTGTCAGGTACTACGTTTTTAGGTACAAATGTTTAAAAACCTATTTTTTTCAAAGTAGCGTCATTTACTCGTGGGTGTGTGATAGTCAAAATCAACTAAAAAATTAAAGATGAAATTGCGCCCATCTCATATTTTATATTTTAGTAAGAATATACTTAAAAAATTTATCATTTGAAATTCGGATTATACTTATTTCGTGTTTTGTCTTTACTTATCAAATAATGGGTACTCCTTCCCAGCAATTTTCACATGGGATTTATCAACATAGTGTAAGACTCTTATTTGTTCCCGATGTGTATAAAGCTATATCACTGGCATAACTAGGTTGAAGGGCATTTGGATACAAAGGGCATTTTTTAAGGAAAAAAGAGCACTAGAGACAGAGCTACTTATAGAGAAGCGGTGGTCAATCAACAAACAGGAGATTATCAGACAACAATCGACGAGCGAAATCTGTTGCTCTGGAACTCTGGGAGCTTAGACCCCTCCCAACGCAGTAAATTAAAAATCGACGGCCGAAGAAGAGGAGGAGGAGATTGTTTACAAAAAGGAAGGGATTCTTCCTAGAGTGAAACTCTAACACCGAATTTAATAATTGACTGGTAACCAGGGGTGAACATTTTATCACAGTTCCGTTTTTAAGGGATCTTTTTTCAACATATATAGGGACAGGAGCATATGTCCTCTGGCCTCTTAAGTTATGCCGTAGTGCTCCATGGATATACTATAAATAAAACAAAAACATAGTATCTAAACTAGTGTTCACTTGGCAGAAATTACAACCTCCTTAAGTTGCCAGGTGAAAGTATTTCTTATCAAATTGGGGGCCCACAATTTGTACCTATAGGCCGGTTTTTGGGTTTCTCAATTTTTGTTATTAAATATTTAATTTCTGTTAATAAAAATTTCTAGCTTTTTTTGTTTTTTTTTCTTGTCGCTAAGCTATACTAGAGCTACCTATGTAGGTCTAGATCGAAACTAAATAGCTTAGTATTTATATTTAAAAATTTGCGGTCTTTATTTTGCGTAATTTACATTTTTAATTGTAGATTTGTCTTATATATAGATACCCTTCTTTATTTATTAAGTATTTTATTCTTGTTTAGCTTAACTATGATCTTTAGATATATCCTAATGAAGATCGTCTGGACTTGATTTTAATAACTTATCACATTATTTAGTTATTTTTCTTCACCCGTTTTTTTGTCGTCCAAAGATCAAAGATTCAGTTTGGATTTGAAGTCTTGTATGAGATGGTTGCCTCATTAGAACTAGAATGAGGAATCAGGAATTCATTGACAATCTTGGAAACCACGTTGTCATAGATATTTGATCAGAATTTTTCTCTAATTTTTCTCTGTAGTTTTTTTTTTACTCCAGCTTTTCTTATCTGTTTTTTTTTCTCCACCTCGTTCCAAGTTTTTTCTAGTTTCTTACCACTTTGATATGCCTCCAACATCGTCGTTTTTGTTCTGGAGAGGAAATATAGTTTTTAAAACATAATTACGATAAGGCTTGATTCAGGAATGCTGTTTCCTTTTAAGATTATTGTATTTCGGAAGGAACATTTAGAGAGAACAATTAGAGCCAGTATTTTTTTTTAACATTTTAATATATAAGCTATGTCATCTTGGTATTAGTAAGTAATTTTCTTTATTTAAAATATACTTATTATAATTGAAACAAGTGATTCTCCAAGAAAGTTCTAGAACATTCCCTAAGACAAGATTTATAAAATGTAATATTTCTTTTTTATAAGCGTTTTAACACTATAGGAATCTATCAAGACAACGGATTTTTCGGTTCACCCTTTACTCTGTGTTATAAATCATATTTTAAATATTAACAAGTTATCAATTATCGTGTAACCACTAGCCGAAGAACATTTTCTTTGTATATATTTACACATTAAGAACATCATATCTCAAATAATATGCGCAATTTTTTAAAATAATACAAAGAAAGATGTGCGCAAGTATTACATTATATAGATTTTTGAACTCGTGTTTTTACACCCCACTGGATGACCTGGTAAATTTTTTTTTTCACTTCCGATTTCACCCCCTAAAACTAACCCCTTAGGTCAAAATTTAACTTTTAAAACTACACGGCTCTAATGAGGTCATCAAGCCCTGTATTAGTGCCACATTTCAACTTTCTACGTCAAATAGTTTCGGAGGAAATCGGATGTGACAGACAGACGGACACCGAAGTGATCTCGTATGGAACACTAAAAATGATGAAACTATAAATAAATTATTGTTTATTTTTATTACATTTTTTAGTTCAATTTGAAATTTAAATTAAAAACACAATTAAATCGAATCACTACCGTACTCTCCTTTACCCGTTGAGCACAGAACCCTACAAGAAGACATCATGCATTTTAAAATCCAAATGTGATTGCTATATTTAAAAGATTAATGTGACGAATATGCTAATTGATTTATTTTTAAGCGCTACTCCCATTAGACCTGTTATACACGAGCTGTTGTGGATTTAAAGTGGTCTGAGGTGTTAGATAAACACGGGAGATAAAATACATTTACTTACAAAAACATTTTCAGTGAAAATATACAGCTGTTGGCGCCAGGTGCGGCTGGTATTATTGGCAGATCCTGTCCGATAGGAACTTGCTTTTAATAACTTTACTTTTTGTTTAAAGAATACTTGTCTGTCATGTGAGATTAACTGAAACGTATACTTAAATTGCAAATGAGTAATTAATTGATATCGTGTTTATGTCAAATCGATGTACTGGATATATTTCAGCTACGGACTTGTACGGAACTTTTCAATATTACAAGATGTATATTAATTTTTAATAATATATTTTCATATAGGGCACATTCCGTAGCAAGATAGGGTCGAAATGAAATATATCCATTTTTCAATAAACAACAGAGTAGAAATTTCAAGTACTTTTTTCTTGACTGAAAGAAAGTTAAACGCATAAAAAACATGGTTAATTTTTCAAACTTATGGTTTTTATTATACAGCAGCACATGAAGCAATAATCGTGTAATATTTCAAACGAAAATTAATTTTTGTCATAAGAACGCTGAAGAGAACAATATATAGTCTCGAGTGATCGCTCTTCATATAGCCAAGGCATTCGACCGTGTTTGATATGGCGGATTGTTAGCTAGGCTCGTTCTTTGCAAACAAGAGTTAATGTTTTTCTTTTATTAACGCGAATATACCATAGGCTTTCGTACTGACATTTTTTTTTTTGCATTAATGATTTGCTGGAAAACACCAAAAGTTTCATTGATAACCTTACTAAGAGGAGAGGTTTTTTTTTCACTTTTTCACTGAAGTAATTTACACTGAATGCTCACTGGCTCCCCATGCAAATAGTAACTCTTTTCCGTTAGCATCGTCGTTCTGGGGATGAATTTGGAGCGAATATATCTTGTCGAGATCCCCTTGTATTGCAAAAAAGTTTTTTAAAGCTCGGAATAGTACCCTTTACTAGAAAGCTATATATTTCACAACATCCTTTAATACAATACAAAGCTCAAATTCGACTATCAAATATTTGGGATCCTACTCCCAAACATTCAAGACCATCCTGAATTGCTATATTGCGCATACGCCGCCACGTAGTGATACAGGGAATTCTCTGCTGCTCTATGCTCTGCCCATAAAAAGTGAGTGTATTTATGTTATGAGGAGAAGTTAACATTAACTTTTTTAATTAATTATATTTTCCCCTAAGCTTAAGAGTTCTGATAAAAAATATTTTATTTTTTTTTTAAAAAAGCAATTATATTGCAACAAAATGCCAAATTTTGTAATTTTAGATTAGTTATACCAACATCAACCTGTAAAATAAATAAACAAGCACTATTTTTACTGACTGATTTTGCAAGTTTTTAAACTTATTTAAATATCGGCAATATTAGTGTTCCGTATGGAACACTTATGGGATCACTTTAGTCCGTCCGTCCGTGTGTCACACCCAATTTTCTCAGAAACTATTTGACATACAAAGTTGAAGTTTAGCATAAATATAGAAAATGACGGCTCAGTCAGAGCCGTATAGTTTTAAAAATTAAATTTTGACTTAAGGGATTAGTTTTGAAGGGTGAAATCGGAAGTGGAAAAAAAGTTTCTTACCAGGATATCGAGTAGGATGTCAAATAAAAGCTTGTGAAAACACGAGTTCAAAAATATATATGATGTGACTTGCGCACACTTTTCTTTGTATTATTTAAAAAAAAAAATGCCAAAAACCCCTGTCTCCCCACCCTATCTCGGAAAATACTGATTAAAAAATTTTGAAAAAAATTCCAGAAGATTCTTCATAAAGTGTAGATTGAGTCAAAATTATCACGAGTGTATTTTGTTTGATAATTGATTTGATATATGCGGTGAGAAATCGAGAGCGAAAAAAAAATACCAGGTCATCGTTTAAAAATATATATGACGTAATACTTGCGCACACTCTTCTTTGTATATCACTCTTTGAAAAAATTCTGGAATATTCTTCATACAGTGTAGATTGAGCAAAAATTATCAGGAGTTAATTTCGTTTAATAATTTATCTGGTATATGGGGGTAAAATCGAAAGTGAAAAAAAAATTGCGCACGCTTTTCTTTGTATAAATTGCTTTCCCGCCCTTTATCTCGAAAAGTACTGATCAAAAACCTTTTAAAAAATTCTGGAATCAAATCTCATCTCATCACTGATCATTTTATACCTCTGTATTTTTTTTTTTTATTTTAAAGGCAGTTATAGTACGGAACACTAATTGCGCAAGTCCAACTTACACTTGACCGATTTTTTTTCTTATAAAATTATTAGAAAACATTAATTCGAATTCAATAAAATGGATTCTTGTAACAATTTGCAGCTAATCCACGATAACAACCATTATTAGATTCAATCATTACAACCTCATTTTTCAATCAAACGTACAAGTGGTCAAGAGGCGTTTTCATCATATTTTTTGTGGCATATTATTAGAGATTGTTCTTTTTTCTAACTACTCAATATTTTTGCAGTTTTGCATTTTCAGTGTTCCGTACGGAATACTTATAAGATCACTTCGGTGTCTGTCTATCCGTCTGTCTGTCACACCCGATTTTCTCCCGAAACTATTTGACATGGAAAGTTGAAATTTGGTACTAATATAGGAATTGATGGCCTCATCAGAGCCGTGTAGTTTTGAAAGTTAAATTTTGACTTAAGGGGTTAGTTGTTGGGGATAAAATCGGAAGTGAAAAAAAAATTCTTTTGCCAGGTCATCGAGTGGGATGTCAAATGAAAGCCTCTAAAAATACGAGTACAAAAATAATATAATATAATATATAATAATATATAATGTAATATTTTTACATTTTTCTTTTTATTATTTTTTAAAAATTGCGAAAAATCACTGTCTCCCCTTCATCTCGAAAAATACTGTTCAAGAAACTTTGAAGAAACTCTGGAATATTCTCCACAGGGTGTAGATTGACCTAAAATTATCACAGGTGCATTATCTTTAATAATTTATCTGGTAAATAAAAGAAATAAAAATTTCGAGGTCATCAGTTTTCACTAAAAATCTGAAAAAAAATTGTTGAACACTTATTTGTCATTGATTATTTTATACCTACGTAACAAAATTTTTTATCTTAAAAGCAATCAACGTATGGAACACTAATTGCGCAAGTCCGACTTGAACTTGGCCGGTTATTTATTTTAATCTGACCAACAAAGTATATTCGACGGGAATGGATAATTACGGTGAGGGTGAGCATAAGCATTTTGAACTCTTATTATACGTCCACTCGCGAGATGTTTTAATTAAAAATAATTTTTTTATTTTTGAATAACTACCAGATGCACACATTTTACCTTAAAATTAAAGTAATAGTATTTATAAAAAATAACCTTTTACAGTCGCTATTTTCCTGAAAAGTCTCACGAATTCATGTAATGCCAAAGAAATGACTGCTCCGTTGCAAAATATTAAATACATTTTTGTCTTTTATGAATGGTGTATTTTTAAATAATCTCTCCATCGAAACCATTAAGCGAATAAAAATTAAGATGGTTGTCAAAACTTTAAAAATATCCCTATTCATTCCAAGATAGCTTATAAACCCTGATGAACTTAATCCCTCAGAGGTAACTAATCCCTAAACACAAGGTAAAAAGGCGACAAAACGAAGTTCCTGTTCTCACCTTCCATTAGATCATTTTGCCTTTTAATATATGTCAGATTTAAGTATATTTTAGTATACAAGGGAAGATTTAAAATCGTTTATTTTAAACGAGGGACATTATATAGTTGGGAAAAAATATATGATTTTTCTTCTGCCTACGTTTTATAAACAAGTGATTACGTAGACATGGGTCAGAATATAAGATGGAATATTATCGTTTTGAGTTACCGATGATCCAAGACGCCTATTTATAGGACTGCCGAAACAAATTGACACAGCAATAAATCATAAAAACAAAAATTAAATACTCTTCATATTTTCTAATATTTTTCCTGATGACCTTGAAATTTTTGTTTTTTTATATACCATATAAGTTATTAAAGGTAATGCACTCGTAACAATTTTCTTTCAATCTACACCATGTGGAGAATATTCAAGAATCTTTTCAAAATAAAAAGTACTTTTCGAGATAAGGGTGGCCACGATTTTTCGCAATTTTTTAAAAATGATACAAAGAAAAGTGTGCGCAAGTATTACATTATACATATTTTCGAACTCAAGCTTTCATTTGGCACCCCGCTCGATGACCTGGTATTTTTTTTTACTTCCTATTTCAGCTCCTAAAACTAACCCCTTAAGTCAAAATTTAACTTTCAAAACTACACGGCTCTGATGGGTCCATTAATCCTATATTAGTGCCAAATTTCAACTTTTTATGTCGAACAGTTTCGGAGAAAATTGGGTGTCACAGAGGAATAGACAGATGGACAGACACCGAAATGATCTTATAAGTGTTCCGTACGGAATACTAAAAATGTCAACAAGCTAAAAAAAATTTAACGTCATAAGCGGCATAAACACTAATTTGAAAATTTTCGTTAAAATTAACCTAAAGTTTTTATTATATGCATAGGAAATGGACCACTAGTGTTATTGGACAACAATGACATAAAGTTTAAGTGAAACTCACCAGTAAAGTTAAAAACACTTACATATTATATATAAATATATAAATAAAAGGACTAAACAAACTAATAAAATGTAAAATTTGAATTTGATTTAGCTAAAGTTTATGTCATTTTTGGAAGTCTTTTACGTAGAATGTTGTGTACGTGAGAAATAAAGCAACTATATCACTTTCTTTACTCCTACAATTATTATAATAACCCTCGTATTAGGAGCAACAGAAATTGTTTACACTGGCTGAAACCAGACTAAAGCTATATAGAGCCATTTGATGCATCACTGGGTAACCATAATCTGTGTAGATCTCTCTTTGGCTTAACGTTTGACACGGGGTGTACGAATGATGGGGCAGACATGCGTATGCTCTAAAGTAGCTTATCAGATGCATCGTTAATGGTGTCTGTCAATGGATACCCCAGATAGAACCGTCTAGGCTGATGTGGAATGTTGATGGTTCACCGAGTATGTTGTGGTGGCTTGTTTTGAATTACAATTAAGAAATAGAAATATTTGTAAATTAAAAGTGTATGAGGGTCACAAAATAAAGAAGTGTGTGTTATAAATCAGAACTTGCTATTTATTTTGACGCGTTAAAAATAAATCTGATTTCTAAATTGCTTACTTTGTTTTCCTTTTTATTAGTGTTCCGTACGGAGCACTTATAAGATCACTTCGATGTCTGTCCGTCTGTCCGTCTGCCCATCTGTCCGCCTGTCCGTCTGTCCGTCTGTCACACCCATTTTTCTCCGAAACTATTTAAATTAAGACTCTAATAGATAGATAAGGGATAATAATAGTTATTTTCGTGTCAAATTTAAAAATGACATTTTGTATTATAACAGATGTCTCATAAAATGATGTATGGAAAAAATGTTTATTGTTTCTTAAACTATAGTCTTTCGAATAATATTTTTAAAAAAATAATGTAATCTAAGTGTAAATCGTTATGTTCTTTTCATTTTGCTGAGTGACCGGAAATTATTAATCACTGCTTCGCAAGTCCTTTCCGTGACTTCTGCCATTCCCTGCCAGAGATTTTCTTTTAGTTTTTCCAGGGAGTAACGATTGCTATTCTAAATTTTAATTATGAAATATTCCCACAAGAAAACAATCAGAAGGTCAATTTATGTCACCAATTCATTCGGGAAAATCTCCAAAATAAAATTCTAAAGGTATGATGATGTGTGATCACGTTCCATATTGCTGAAACAGATTCTATAGTTATAATTATCAAATTTTGTAAAGTAGGTATGAAGCAGTTCCAATCATATTTTACTTCAAATTAAGAGTTGTTGTGTGGCTGCTGCCATCCTCAAAGAACTACAGTCTTATTATTTCAATTACTGATACTGTAGATTAAACCGTCACTTTAAAGAATATAATGGCTCAATGTTTTATATAATAGAGAGATTTTGCAACGCGTTTACCCTTATCGTTATCTCAAGCATGCACATTATTAACGTAAAGGAATTATGAATATAGTTATTTGATAAAATTGTTTAATTTTTTATTAATTATTGAAAATTTTCAATATCAATTAAAGAATTGGCCAAAATGAACAATGTTGGCTTATTTTTCATACATTGGCGAGTATTATATCAAAAATTCAGGTCGGTATGTTAATTTTGCCACAATGATGTGGATAAATAAACAAACGTGCACGAGCTCTCAGCGCACGCGCGCGTTTTTCATGCAGCTAATCGTAGTAAAAATATGTTTTTGAATGCTTTCGTTTTCTTATTTGGTTATCTCATTTGAAAATGAAATAACCAAATATTAATGTTAATTTGTTTTAGCAAAATCAAATAAGAAACCTAAGTGGTGTAACTGTGTCGATATAAATTTTCAAAGTAAAAATTATAAAATTGTATATGCACGCTTCAAAATCGTTTTTACAATTTTTAACCCCAAAAGTCAAAAACCATTTGATTTTACAATAATTGTGGAACCAGATGGTTTTTGAATTTTGGGATTAGAAATTGTTAAAGCGCACATACATATTTTTATAATTTTTACTTGAAAAATTTTATATCTGCATATTCTTACATAAAAATACCCAAAAAAAATACTTAACTAATTGAGCGTATTTTCGTACAGTCAATTTGAGTGTTTCTCTTTACGACAAACACTCAACTTCAGTGTTATATTATGAAAAAAAAAACAATAAAGATTTTTTTAAAATAGAATAACCAAATAAGAAAAGAATATGTTTTTTTGGCAGTTGAAAGCATTCAAAAAACAAATTTGCACTGCGATTAGCAAAAAAATAGCCAAAAAATACTTAACTAATTGAGCGTATTTTCGTACACTCAACTTGAGTATTTTTCCTTACGACAAACACTCAACTTTAGTGTTATATTACCAAAAAGAAACAATAAAGATTTTTTTTAATAGAATGACCAGATAAGAAAAGAATAGGTTTTTTTTTGGCAGCTGAAAGCATTCAAAAAACAAATTTTCACTACGATTAGCATAAAAATACCCAAAAAAACTCCAGAAAATACTTAACTAAATGAGCGTATTTTCGTATACTCAACTTAAGTGTTTTTCCTTACGACAAATACTTATCTTCAGTGTTATCAAAATAAAACCCATAAAGATTTTTTTAATAGAATAACCAAATAAGAAAAGAATATGTTTTTTGGCAGCTGGAAGTATTCAAAAAACAAATTTTCACTGCGATTAGCTGCAGGAAAAGGTGCGCGTGCGCTAAGAGCTCGTACGCGCTTGTTTATTTATCCACATAATTGCTGCAAAAAATAACATACTGACCTGAGTTTTTGATATGATACTCGCAAATGTATAAGAAATAAGCCCCCATTGGTCATTTTGGCCAATTATTTAATCAATATTGAAATTTTCCAGCGTAAAGTTTATTCATTGTTAATAATAAATTAAACAAACAATTTTATCAAACGACTATATCCATACAAAGCGCACTAGTCTAAAGAGTGTTTCTACGCAAAAATCAACTTGTTTCGTTAATTATTAACAGAAAAACGACGAGTTAATTATTGCATTGTAAATTGATTTTGTCCATCGATCGACGCGTTCACAGCATTATTCTCTCTCCTGCCTACTAGGGAAACAGGGGTTACGCGTAAAAGGAGTTCTGCAATCCGGTGCCTTAATTGGACTTTCGCACTATGACAGAATTGCAATAAAATAAACTAAAAGTAAAGTTAGGTTAATATTCAGCTTCTGTAATTTTTTTTCATTCATTTCATGGTTACACACGGGTTATTAATATTCGATGGGTCAACACAAGTTTCTAAATTAAAGCTGTGTCTAGCAGGTTTCTATCACTTCCGTCAACATTTCCAAGTTAATGTAATAAATAAAATTGCATTTGAAATCAGCCTACACAACAGTTATTACCACTGCACCAAACACCTTATTTTTTCACTCGACATGTGTTACACTAACCATGTTAGCATCGTCATGAGCAGTTAGTAAGTCGATAGTCAATCATCACTCGTGATGATGCTCACATAGTTAGAGAAACGGGAATTAGGTGCAAAAATAAAATGTTTGTTGTAGTCGTGATAACTATACTGTAATGGCATTGTGCCAAAAATCGCAAAGTTCCAACATAATTTGAATACTAATTAACTGTTATCAGAATTATTAGCGATAAAAGATTATAATGTCCATTTTGCTTTTTTTCATAGTGGTTTATATACGTAAGTAGGAAAAAAAGCCCATACCATAATAGCGTTATAAGTGCCTAAATAAGGAAAATCGTTAACCTTAATAAAGGTTTCTGCGCAAGCTCCAAACGGTGGACGCATGCTTTAAATAACGATAACAGCCGACACCTTTATATTTAATTTCTTCCCTTTACTATTGCGCATACTTTACATAAAGATAAAGAAAGTGGTCTGTGAAAATAAGCGTTTGCAAAATCTCTCTAATAATAACGACAATTATGTTTATTGGCGTGACTCTTACGATGGAAATGATAAGCTAAGAAATATTAAATCACCGAAGTATCAGCTGGCTTGAATTCTAACATTAGCTGTATCTTGTAGAAGTGCAGATAATTTTTAGTTTACTATGCTGGAAAGTGTGTATTGTCGGAAAAAAATACATACTACATAGATCTGAAGTAAAATTATTTTTATGTTTAACATGCGCCTTCTTAAAAGTATCTCTAAATTTTATTTTGGATATATACAGACACTCTCATTTCATAGTATCAACAGAGTGACATAGATTTTTTTTTTTTTATTAGTCTAGCACACGTGCTGCAGGGAAGTCCCTAAAGCGCTCCAGGAGCGGCACGAGTGCGGAAAAAGCGATTCACGTTGTTCTTGAATCGCTGTAAATTGTACTCGGTGGGAAACACAGCGCTGGGCAAATTATTCCAAAGGGATGACGTTCTCCATATAAAAGATTGCTTGAAAAGCGTGGTACGCGGAGTAACAAGCTGAACACCTCATACGGATGCGAAGCACCAGCGCGACGTGTATTTCTAACATGCACCGCTTTGGGAGGAATTAAGCGGGCTACATCCTTCGAACACTTTCCATGAAAATACTTGTAGAACAGACTCAAGTAGCCAACCGTTCTTCGATGTTCCAGCGAATCAAGGCCGCCGGTCAATTCCGGGTCCCCAATCAGACGGACCGCTCTTCTCTGAACAGAATCCAACAGATGCAGTGTATGTTTGGGAGCGGAGCCCCAAACGTGAGAGCAGTATTCCATAGTTGGTCGAATTTGGGCTTTGTAAAGAATTAACAGTTGTTGTGGGGTGTAAAGCTTTCTTGTTCTAAATAATATTCCCAACTTTTGAGAAGCTCTCCTTGCTATGCCTGCAACATGCTCATGCCAAGACATATTTGCTCCCAAACTAACGCCTAACAAATTGAGCGACGATGCCAGGGGAATGGAGTGCCCCAACATAATTATGTCGGGTTCAGCAACGTTAACTTTTTTAGAAAAAACTGCCGCTTGGGTTTTTGTAGCGTTAAATTCCACTTGGTTACTGTCACCCCAAGATAGAATTTCTTCCAGGTCTTTGTTAAGTTGAACGACCTCCTGCTGCCTGCGGATATTCGCCTGAGCAGCCGATGTCCGAGCGTTCAAGGTGAATGAAGAGACAAGCGTACTGTCATCTGCAAAGCTATAGATTGGATTCCCGGTCTTTTCCAGCAGATCGTTAATGTAAATGAGAAAGAGAGTAGGAGACAGTATGGAGCCCTGGGGCACACCAGCGTTGATAGTGAAGGTGTTAGAAAGAAATCCGTCGACCGCCACTCGTAAAGAACGCTCTCTGAGGAAACATGAGAGCCACAAAGTGTGTGTGTGAGTGACATAGATCTTCGTATTATACTTAAATTACCATGAAAAATACAGACCAATTAAGAATAATTGGTAGAATGTAATTCACCAATGATTTAACATTTTTTCCTGTTATGGATAAAGTTGGAATTTTAAATTCCCTTTCTATACTATTTAACATTTGATACTATCTTTTATATTCAGGTTTTTATGGATAAAAAGAATTGTTTAAGCTTTCTAGAGAGATTATGTTAAATTAGAAAATACGATATATATCTCTCTATTTCATGTACTGAATTAGTTACGAATTTTTTTTTCTAAGAATATGCAAAACTAAACGGAAGAAATACCACAAAACCCAGTCGGCAACGGATGAAACAAAACTCTTACAAAACCTCTTCCGGTGGGCATTGTCGCAAAACCGGCATTATCCCCATTCAATCTTCGAGGTGCGAATACTAGTCCTAATCCGTTCACGGCAGTATTAGGCCGGATTAGTACGGGACATTGGCCGCACACAATCAGTGTTTACCTAAGCCCCGATACGTCGATAAACTGGATAAGTGATAACTGAGGGCTTTATTAACACTGTATCAGCTGGCCGGACGGCTCGGGCCTCATGATCTTCCTTGGACAGTAGCGTTACTAGAGATATTTTCAATTTTTATTAATACAGAGATATAATCTAAATTCTCAAGAACAAATAATGCGGAAAATGTCTTTAGATACTATAACGAAAAAAAATTATGACTATATGCAAAAAGCAATCTACTTGTAACGTCCTATTTGGCATGTGTAATCAACAACTAGACTAAAGTTACTAATACCAAATGACACTAGTCAGATGTCAGGGTTAGGTGTATAAAACGAAGTTACACTTGTTTAGAATAATCATAATGACGTTGATTTCGTTATTTGGTTAAATAATTTGCACCAATCAAAGCGAGGAAATCATAATTTGATAATAATCATCGGGGAAAATTTTCTTGCACACAGTTTTTTACTTTCTTTTGTAAAGGAAAGTATTGTATTCGTGAAAAAATCACACTCACAGATTTTTGCTTTTTGTGTGTTTTATGGTTCTTAGATCGTCAAACAGTTTGTCATTCATTTCCGTCGGTCTGTCGCTCTGTTGATGAGTGCTCACGAACAAAATGAGATATCAATTTCAAACTTGGAATAAAATAACATGTAATGAGGGGATGAAGCCTATAGTTTTCGAACAATATCACTTAAAACCAAGGGATTAAAAATGGTGGGGATTGATAAATTCTATAAGGTTTTAATAGATATATCGTATTTTATCCTGATTTTTTGTTGAAAAATAAACAAATTTTATGAATAAATATGTATAGTAAAAGACGAATGGGCGAGAGGGGTTGCGTCTTATATATAGTACTATATAATTTTCTTAAGTTGTTTGAAATTCGAAGCATTCAAAAATTAGGTTTTTTTTTATTGCTCACAATTTTAACCCAAGAAAGGGCTGAAACGGGTGGGGACTGTTTAATATTGTATGACATCAATTGCATTTTGAGATATTTAGAGTTTTTTGTTTCATATACCGGACAAATTTTAAGCATATTTATAGTAAAATATGTAAGGAGTTAAAAGGGTGGTGTAGAGGGTTCATATGGTTTCTTCGTATATATGGTGTTATCGATCCTTTGCAAGGTACTGGAGTTGAGAAGTTTGAAAATTCAGTCATTTTTTCATTACTTTCAATTTTAGTGTGGGAAGGGGGACAAATATTGTAACGTTTCAATATTATTATGAGAATTTTTCAATGTTTTTTGTTGCACATACACATAGAACAACCAACAGAACAAGAAATAATAGAGAGTATCCAAGAATTAAAGAATAACAAAAGCACGGGGTCAAAAGAGATACGTGCTAAAATGCTAGAAGCAGGTGGCGAACAACTGCACAAAGAGATATATGAACTGGTGGAAACAATATTGGAAACGGAAGAAATGCCAACAGAGTGGTCAGCGGCACGAATATGCCCAATTCTCAAAAAAGGCAACGAAATTTTATGCGAAAATTGTAGGGGCATTGCGATTTTAGATACATACTGTAAGGTCTTCAGCAAAATCCTGAGGAAAAGAATGGACGAACATACAGAAAGGATAGTGGGGGAATATCAAGCCGGTTTCCGCAGGAATAGGTCAACAACAGATCAAATTTTTACTCTAAAAGAGATTCAGACTAGCTGTTACGAGTACAGTCTGACGTTGTAAGTCCTATTTATAGATTTTAGGCAGGCATATGATAGAATAAACAGAAGGAAAATGTATCAAGCAATGTTTCAGTTGGGCGTCCCAGAAGAACTGATAAGATTGACGGAAATGACACTGAAAGAAACGAAGAATGAAGTGATGTGGCGCGGACAACGATCGAAGAGTTTTCAGGTCAAAAACGGCTTAAGGTAGGGCGACCCCTTGTCCACGACGTTGTTTAGTTTAGTTATGGAGGCAATCATAAGAAATAGTGGAATGGAAAGAGGAGAAACAATTTTCAGAAATAACCACCAATGTCTTTCTTATGCGAACGACCTAACGCTACTGGCGAAAACAAAAAATGAACTCAAGAGAATTATGGCAAAATTATAGGGTGAAGCAAGAAAATATGGATTAATAATAAATGAGAAGAAGACAAAGTACATGATTATGGAGATGAGTAGAGGGGAAGATGAAGAAAATTTGAAGATAACCTCTGGGAGTGGTAAAAATTACGAATTCCAAAAAGTAGAAGAATTTACATACCTAAGGGTAGTACTGGAGAAGAATGGACATGAGGGTAGGGAGATACAAGCGAGAATAGCGAAAGGAAGCCAAAAATTTGGGAGCTTGAGAATGTTAATGAAAAACAAACATTTATTTAGAGCAAGATGACCAAAATGTGAATATATCAAACTATAATAAGACCAACGGTGACGTATGCTTATGATACCTGGGTGCTTAACAAAAAAGAAGAAGAGCAACTGGAAACATGGGAACGAAAAATGCTGAGAATTATCCTGGGAGGAATAAGGACGGAAGAAGGATGGAGAAGAAGAACGAACCTGGTGGTTTATGCACTCTATAAGGAACCAAGAATAACAACATATGTGAAGGCACAACGTCTAAGATGGCTGGGACATATACAGCGGATGTCGAGAGAAAGAATGCCGAATATGGTACTACATAGAAAGCCTATCGGAAGAAGACGGAGGGGAAGACCGAGGACGAGGTGGTGAAGGATCTTGGGAGTATGGGTGTCGGCGAGTGGAAGAGAGAGGCAATGGAGAGAGCTCGGTGGAGAGTGGTTGTGAGCAATTTTGAATATTATTGTGAATACGAAATGTAAATGAGGCCTGAGGCCTATAAGGCCTGTAGCGCTGTTTAATAAATAAATAAAATAAATTTTCGGAATACATACAGTTAAATTTGTCGAAATTTACTTACCTCTGGCACACTAGGTAAATGATTTACTTCCCTTACTAATAAAAAAGGATTTTATTTGTGAAATAATAACTCATCACGATGTTTGCTTCTCTTTACGTTTTAAAGTTCTTAGATTACAAAAAAACATATTTTTCCATTTCCGTCGATCTATCTATCTGTCGGTCTATTGGCACCATAAGTATCTAACAAAATGATATTACAATACTTAAAATAGGAATGAAACGTACAGTTTTTGAGGAATATTATTTCAGATGTAAGGGATGAAAGGAGTGTGTTGATATGTTGTATGGTTTTAATTGTATTACGAAAATTTACTTCCTCTTTACTTGAGAAACTTAAATTCAGTGCTTATTTTAGACCTTGCAAGGAAACTACTGGATAAGGCACTTTACCGATTTTTTTTTCTTTCCTGACTCCCGATTGCAAAAAACTGAAAATTAAATTTTTGGAAAAATTGAGTGTCTATAAAATTGTAATTAGATTAGGGTTACGTTTATCATAAAATAAATAACTTAGCGTTTTAATATATTTAAAGGCTATAAACTAACTACACGACTAGTCTATGGCCAACTTACTCTATGTACATATATGTATATATATATATATATATATATATATATATATATATATATATATATATATATATATATATATGTATATATATATATATATATATATATATATATATATATATATATATATATATATATATATATATATATATATATATACGAGGCTGGTTTGAAAAGTCCGTGCAAAAATAAAAACTACTTATGTGTTTGGGGTAAACCTTTTTTATTTTTCGACATAGTCTCCTTTTAGGCTTATACACTTCGTCCAACGATTTTCTAGTTTGTTGATCCCTTCCGAATAATAGGATTTGTCCAAGTCTGCAAAATATCCATTAGTGTCTGCAATCACCTCCTCGTTTGAATAAAATCTTTGTCCCGCCAGCCATTTCTTCAAATTGGGGAACAAATATTAGTCCGAGGGAGCCAAGTCTGGAGAATAGGGGGGATGTAAAACGAGTTGGAATCCTATTTCCATTAATTTTGCGACCACAACTGCTGAGGTGTGTGCTGGTGCGTTGTCGTGATGGAAAAGGACTTTTTGTGGGCCAATCGCGGGCGTTTTTCTTGCAGCTCGGTTTTCAAACGGTCCAATAACGATGAATAATATTCACCTGTAATAGATTTACCCTTTTCCAGATAGTCGATGAGGATTATCCCTTGCGAATCCCAAAAGACAGTCGCCATAACCTTTCCGGCCGAAGGAACGGTCTTCGCCTTTTTTGGTGCAGATTCCCCCTTGGTAACCGTCATTGTCATTGTCTTTATTGAATCTAAGATAGGCACAGCCTCTTTCTTATAATTGTAAAAGTATACTTATTCTAATTATAAATGTTAACTTATTCTATCTTAACCTAAGTTCTTACAGTAGGGGTCCTATACTAACTTAACCTAGGAAATGTGTTTTATGTATACATGGAGTTTCTTAAAGTTAGGATTTAGAACTACCTTAGACTAAGAACTTATGCTAACTTAAGCTAGGATATCAAGACTTAAATTAGGACTAAATTAAAACTTAACCTAGAATCCTTGGTAACCCATTGTTTAGATTGTTGTTTGGTCT
>CM032454.1:94899648-94924648 GCA_019049505.1 Pachyrhynchus sulphureomaculatus | reverse complement strand
AGAGAGAGAAAAGACAGAAAGATAGAGAAAAGGCAGAAAGTGTTTAGAAATATCACCTCTTATTCTACAGTGTTACCTTTAGGTCAGAGGTTCCCAACCTTTTTGGACCACTGCCTCCTTTACTAAAAAAAAAAATTCCAGCGGTCCCTCTTCCATAATAGTTAATTATACCATTACCAATTAAAATATTGTTGCATATGTTGCATATTATATACTTATTATATCTGTCCATCTATCTATTAAGAATCATAAAGCAGAAATTAATTCTAAAGCGACCATCAAAAGTAGTAAAAAATTGTAAATTAAAAATTTAAAAATAAATACAAAATCAATATGATATAAAATAACCGGTCAAGTTCAAGTTGAACTTGCACAATTAGTGTTCTGTACGTTGATTGCTTTTAAATCCTCCGAAGGTATAGAATGATCAGTGACTTCACAAAACACACCCCAAGTGCGTTCTCAACAAAGTTTGTTTCCGATCTTTACTGAAAACTGATGACCTTGAAATCCTTGTCTTTTTTTTATATACCAGATAAATTATTAGAGGTAATGCACTCATGATAATTTTCGTTCACTCTATACTCCGTGGAGAATATTTCAGAATTTTTTCAAAATTTTTTGATCAGTACTTTTCGAGATGAAGGGAGGGACAGCGATTTTTCGCGATTTTTTAAAAATAATACAAAGAAAAGTGTGTGCAAGTATTACGTTATAGATTTTTTTGAACTCGTGTTTTTACAAGCTTTCATTTGACACCCCATTCGATGACCTAGCAGATTTTTTTTTCACTTCCGATTTCACCCCCCAAAACTAACCTCTTAACTCAAAATTTAACTTTCAAAACTACACGGCTCTGATGGGGCCATCAATTCCTATATTAGTACCAAATTTCAACTTTCTATATCAAATAGTTTCGGAGAAAATCGGGTGTAACAGATGGACAGACGGACAGACGAGCAGACACCGAAGTAATCCTATAAGTGTTCGGTAACACTAAAAAGATCCACCGTCTACATTTTCCACAAATTGCAATTTAAGTAAGAGAACAAAACAAGATAGTAAAAAATATTTCAGAGAAAAGTTGCTAGTTTCTGAGGGTGTCAACGGTGACCTTAAACAGCCGGACAGACGGACGGACGGATGGACGGACAGACGGACAGACGGACCGACACCGAAGTGATCTTATAAGTGTTACGTACGGAACACTAAAAAGTATTGAGGTGGTTGAGCATGGTGCAGTTTTGTTTATGTCGGTTTCCAATTTCGTTAACATCAGTCGCAAATTGCCACGTTTAGTGATGTGCAGTATGTGCCTTTTCTTAAACAGTATATTAGCGACTGCACTGAACCCACGCTCAGCCAAATACGATGAAAGAAAAGCCAAAAAAAATCAAAGTAGCTCGAACCTCTCATATTGAAAGTTGACCGACCCAAGGTCGAAAATCTAAAAAAGGTCTCCTCTTGGCTACCCCATAGTTGATTACTAATAAATTATCATTTATAATATGAAACTGTTTGCAAAAGACTATATTACCGACGTACTCTTTTATATTCGCATATGCTAATAAAAATTTTATTATAAAATCTATCTAATAACAACCCCTAACACTACACCCCTGATCCAGTATAAAACATTAACGAAGCTTTCTGTGAAGTATCGATTTTGGATAGTCTGATCTCTGAATAGGCTGCACCGTTTCCATTATGGACAAGTTACACATATTGTAAGCTGGCTGATTTTTCACAAAGGGATTTGTCGGGATATTGGTATGTCGTTGTTTTCATGCTTTTTTGATTTTACCAGTGGTGATTTTTGACGTTGTTTTTTTGGGGTTTTAAGCAGCGATTGGTTGTTTGTTGTGAATTTGTTGGAACAAGTCAGTGTAAATACATTTTTCTGCATTTGTCTAGGAATTTATCACTTTTTGAACAAATTTTTGTTATTCTTTGTATTAGGTTAAGATTACTTCCTGGAAGGTAATTGTTAAAATAATTTTGAACGCTTTCTGGTACTTTGAAATCAGAAATATTGAGACCTGTTTTATAGTGTTGGTAAAAAATAATAATTTTTTATGTTTTAGTACTTTTTACTCCAGTCACAGGAATTATGGAATAATCGTTCAAGTACTCGAGTGACTTTTCACCCGGAATTTAAATCTAAGAAATGAGTGATGGGCTTCAATTTAATTACTTGAATCATTCCTAATAAATATTGAGTACTGAGTGGTCCTTTATTTATAATTTAATTTAAATAAGTAAGCGATTAAGTTAAGAATAATTTTTTCAGTTGGTTCATTTTCAACTGTTCGTTAATATATGCCTTTTGATAATTCTTTTTCTTAGTGTGCTTTATCTTCTAAGGACGTTGGCGATTAGATTTGCCCATATGATTTTATTTATTGCCGCTCTAAACAGTCCAGTAGATGTCATGTTTGCCCACTGTCGTAAGTTTTTCAACCGGGAGTTGCGGCGCCTTCCTGGTCCTCGCTTACCGATTATTTTTCCTTCAATTATAAGTTGCAGGAGCTCATACTTTTGGCTTCTCATAATGTGGCCAAAGTAAGTGCTTTTTCTTTCTTTAAAAACTGGAATCAACTCTCGTTCTTTTCCCATTCGATCAAGTATCTCCACGTTTGTGATATGCGCTGTCCAAGGAACATGCAGCATTCGGCGCTAGCATCACATCTCGAATGACTCCATTCTTTGTTGTGTTGTCTTTGTGATTGTTGCAGCTTCTATACCGTATAATATGACCGAGAACACGTAGCATCTTAGCACTCTTGTTCTTGTTTTTAAGTTTAATTGGCAGTTACAGAGTATGCTGCGCATTTTATTAAAGGAACTTTTTCAATTGTTGAGGGTATTTCAATAGAGTGGTTCCAACCTGAACTAACCTGAACTAATTACGCTACGTAAGTACGTTATTTTTGTTACCCTTTCAAGTATTTGTTGATGTACTTTAATATTTATGTTTGTATTAGGATTCTTACTGACCACCATTGTTTTTGTTTTGTTCGTATTCAGTTTCATTCCATATTCCTCATATGCATCAACAATTCCATTCATGAGACTTTGTAGACCTTCTTCATTGTCTGCTAGAATGACAATATCATCAGCGTAGCGAAGGTTATTTACATATATCATTAATTGTAATTCCACCTTTTTTATCAGAAAGTGTTTTATTAAAGATTTCCTCTGAATAGACATTGAATAACAGGAGTAACAAAATACAACCCTGACGTACCCCTTTATTTATTTTTATTTCTTTGGATTCTCAACTTTTTTTTTGGCAGTCTGGTTCCAGTATAAACTTGATATTATTTGTAAGTCCTTGTCATCAATGTTACACGATTGTAGTATTTCTATCATTTTCTCATGATTTACCATATCAAAGGCTTTTTGAAAATCTATGAAGCATAAATAAACATCAGAGTTGACATTCCTACATCTTTCAATCAGAACGCGGGTGGACAATGGCGCGTCCCTCGTTCCTAGTTCGGTCCTAAAGCCGAACTGTGTTTGTCGAGTATGTTCATCTAGTTTTTTGTGTACTCTTTGGTGGATTATCTTAAGAAAGAGTTTCAAGATGTAGTTCATTAGACTTATATTCCGATATTCCTCGCACTTTCTAGGGTAATTCTTTTTTGGCAATGGTATAAAAATTGATGTCAACTAATCCTGAGGTACATCACCTGTGTTGTATACGCTGTTAAAGAGGTCCTCTTAATGTCCATATGCTTTTCAAGAAATATTTTAATGATTTCTGTAGGTATATGATCGATCTTCTCCTACTGCCTTTTTGTTTTTAAGCTGATTTGCTGCTGCTGCGTTGTATTAAGTTTATTTGTATTATGTTGTCTTTTTTTTATGGGTCTAGCACACGTGCTACAGGGAAGTCCCTAAAGCGCTACAGGAGCGACACGTGTGCGGAGAAAGCGATTCACGTTGTTCTTGAATCGCTGTAGATTGTACTCGGTGGGAAACACAGTCCTGGGCAAATTATTCCAAAGGGATGATGTTCTCCATATAAAAGACTGCTTGGGACACATGGGAGCAGTATTCCATAGTTGGTCGAATTTGAGCTTTGTAAAGAATTAACAGTTGTTGTGGAGTGTAAAGCTTTCTCTCCTTGCTATGCGTGCAACATGTTCATGCCAGGACATATTTGCTCCCAAATTAACGCCCAACAAATTGAGTGACGATGTTAGAGGGATGGAGTGCCCCGACATAACTATGTCGGGTTCAGCAACGTTAACTTTTTTAGAGAAAACTTCCGCCTGGGTTTTTGTAGCGTTAAATTCCACTTGGTTACTGTCACCCCAAGATAAAATTTCTTCCAGGTCTTTGTTAAGTTGAATGACTTCCTGCTGTCTGCGGATATTCGTCTAAGTAGCCGATGTCCGAGCGTTTAAAGTGAATGAAGAGATAAGTGTACTGTCATCTGCAAAGCTGTAGATTGGATTCTCGGTCTTTTCCAGCAGATCGTTAATGTAAATGAGAAAGAGAGTAGGAGACAGTACGGAGCCTTGGGGTACACCGGCGTTGATAGTGAAGGTGTTAGAAAGAAATCCGTCGACTGCCACTCGTAAAGAACGCTCTTTGAGGAAACATGAGAGCCACAAACAGAACCTTTCAGACATACCATAAGAACGTAGCTTAGCCAACAGCCCATCGTGCCAAACACGGTCGAATGCCTTGGATATGTCAAGAGCAACCGCTCGAGATTCTCCAAAGTATTCAATTGCGTTGTTCCAGACATGTGTTACATAAGTCAAAAGATCTCCTGTTGATCTATTTTTACGAAAGCCATATTGGTGATCGCTAATAATGTTGAATCCTTCAAGATATTTTAGAAGATGCTGATTGATAGCCTTTTCCATGACTTTCGATATTATTGAAAGCAGTGCGATTGGTCGGTAGTTATTTGGCAAGGTCTTCTTGCCTTTTTTAGGTATCGGCTGAACTGTAGCACATTTCCAGCAGGAAGCAACTATTCCCTTTCTGTAGGATAGGTTGAAAAGTCTACAGAAAACTGGTGTTAGTTCTCTCGCACAGTTTTTAAGAACTATGGCAGGTATTCCGTCAGGGCCAGAAGCCTTTTTGGTCTCTAGCTTCATCAGTATACGCTTTATGATACGCTGTCTGAAGACAACATCGGGCATCCTTGACTGCACTATGGGAATAGTAGGTGGTGTTTTTCCTTGGAAATCGATAGTAGAATGTGAAGCAAAGAGTTCAGCCAACAAGTGTCGTTGCAATAGAATTATCTGGCCGTATGAGTGGTGGTATGGTGGATTTGGTGAAATTTTGACTAACTGCCTTAGTGACCGACCAAAAGGACCTGGAATTTTCGGGACAAGCGAGAAGTTTGTTTCTAATCCGTTGATTGTGTACCTCCTTGATTTCGTCGATAACCTCTTTGCATCTGTTCCTGGCACGAACAAATGTGTTACGATTTATGGTGTTAGGATTTTCATGCCATTGTCGGTATGCAAGGTGTTTAGAAGCAACAGCTTCTTTGCATTTTCGGTCAAACCAAGGCTTGCCGTTGGGAGGGTATTTCTTCGAAAAAGGGATATAAGCCTCCATACCGGCCAAAATAACATCGGAAACCTCCCTGGCGCAGTCAGATGGGTCGTCGGATCGAAAACAAACGTCTAACCAAGGGAAAGTTCGAAAATATTCCATGAGATCTTCCCATTTAGCAGACTTGTAGTGCCAAATCTTGCGCGGTTTAGGCGTCTCTCTGTCACGGATTGGTAGAATACTCGATGTCGAAGGTAGTTTATGGTCGGAAGAACCTAACGGCGGATTTACGCTGACCGTGTAAATCTCCGGATTGGTGGTTAAAAACAGATCAAGAAGACTGGCGAACTCTCCATCTCGATCTAGTTGTGTCACTATACATTTCTCCTGTATATTCTTCCCATTCAATTCAATAGTAGTTTACCTTCTTTATCCTCTATTACTGGTGGTTGCCTTTTTAACCTTAGTCCAGCAGCTTCTTTGATTTTCTTATGTAAATTAAATGTGTCGTATTTCTTTTCTAATGCTTCTATTTCTGTGCATTGTTCATTTAGCCACATGTCTTTAGCCTCCTTTATCTTTCTTTTTATTATGTTGTGGGTTTTTTGTATTTTATATTATTGTTTTTCTTATACTTTCTTCTTACTTCCATCATATCCAGTATTTCCTCCATCATCCATGATTGTTTCTTTTTGATTGTATTTTGTTTCAGGTGCTTTTCCATTACTTCTTCCAGTGTTTCTCTAATATGGTGCCATTTTTTCTTCTTCTGTCTAATGAACTCCCAGCTTGTTTGTGTCCAGACCACTACCAATCTCCTTATGAAGCTTCTTCTTTATGACTTCTTCTCTGAGTTTGTCGATGTTAATATTTGTTGTTGTTTGTTCATGTTTTAACTTTTTTGGTCTAATCTTGATAGTTGTAAGCAACAAATTATGGTCTATAGGTATATCTGCTCCACGATAGAGTTTGGCAGATTTGACTGTATTTCGTTATCTTCTATTGATGGTTGTGTAGTCTATTTGATTTCGGATGACTTTGTTATCTTTTTCATCTACAGGGACTTTCCACGTATATAACCGACGGGGTGACAATTTAAGGTAAGTGTTTATAATAGAGAGGTGCTTTTCTCTGCAGAACTGGATCAGTCTCTGACCTCTATCATTATGTTTACCCAAGCCATAATTCCCCCAATATCCTCTTTTCATCTCCTATTTTGACACTGAAGTCCTCTATTATCTTGTTTATCTCATTTTTCTTAGTGTGTTGTAAAGTCCTATTTAAATCTTTATAAAATATTTCGATTTCTTCATCAGTACTTTGTGATGTTGGGACGTAGACTTGTATGATGTTAAATTTGTGGGGTTTACAATTTATTTGAATCAAGATTATTCTGTCTGAGATAGGTAAAAATCCTTCCACTATTCTTGCCACTTCTTCTGATACCACTATTGCGACTCCGCTCTTATTTTCAGTGGTTACATCTCCAGAGTAATAAACCGTGTAGTTTTCAATCCTGCAGGTGCCCATGTTCGGCCAATCTCACTTCACTACATCCCAATACATCGATGTTGAGTCTTTTCATCTCTCCTCGCACCCTCTCCCCGCTTAAGGGGTGCCCGGGACTGAGAGCCTTTTCTTCTATCTTTGTCGGCATTTTGATTTCCTGGGAAAAAAATAGTGTAGTGGTTTTCCTTTGCCTTCTACACCGCTGTGCAAATGCCGCTTCAATAACTCTCACCACGCCATTTGCTATCTGCTTCACAACCATTCCACTCCCCTTGACTTCTGTTTGTGGGCAGTTTTGAACAACCAGCTACCATTGTTCTGGGTTAAGGATGCGTAGGTATGAAAATAATAATAAGGTGGGATAAGGGAAGATGGCCTGATTTCTTCTTGGAATGGGAAGTTGAAGAGAATCAGTAGTTAGCGCAGGGCAGGGCCTACCAGGATCGCCGAAGAGTGCTACTCGCTAGCCCATTTTGATAATTAAATCAGGTTGTTGTAACAGGAATAGCCCGGATTGTTCCACAAAAATTATTTTTAAACCAAACATCTGCAGTGCTACTCTCGCAAAATTTTGGTAGTTTAATTTTTCTTTTTTGGATATTGGTAGCAATGGAAAATGGCATTTATATTTACCGGTTACACGAATTTAACTATTACCCTTTTTCTTTGACGGTAACAGACTAAGAGGAATAAAGATAAAGCATGAACTCTATTTGTGTATTGATGACATTTACGTTATTTTCCATTGGTGGCTGCCATGCTTGACTAAGCCTGCCTTCGATCGTTTTCTGTTGCGAGTTATGCTTATTATAAAACCTAAAATGGATTGTCCCAAAAAGGAACAAGCAAGTATAGGAGTTTTATAATACCTTCGACGCGCCGTCAAATATATATTTTTTTTTTAATTTAAAAACGGATGCACATTGAAAATATGTTGTTTTAAAGACTAGTTAAGAAGAAATGAAACATATTTCTCTTAGGATTATATAGACTGAATGGTATTTAAAATCCTTGATCGTTTGGTACTTAAAACCTTTAATACTTTAACTGTTGGTCGAAGACATAATCCCGAGATATTTTCAATATTATCGAGAACCAAGTTCTATTGTTTGACTACCATTTTTTTTGCCTTCTTTTTGATTTGTGTTTTTGCAAAGATATTTAAAAAAAAATCTAAAAAATATTAAGGAATATTGTAGATTTATTAAATGAGAACCTATTTTATTTGTACAAGCCGGTTAGAAATCCATCAATAATAATATTAACTTTAAATATCATTGTAATAATTTTTTATTTTGATCTGCCTATTTATATGTATTTTAGTAAGAAGTATTTTTTGTAATTGTTGTACAATCTAAACATTGTAAGAGAATATAGCTCTAAACAGCTACAAGCCTGCTACAAGTTACAGAAATTACCAAGTTTTTTATAAATAATTAAACTTTTTCTAGGAGATCCAGTTGTATTAGATGTTAAGTGATCTATTAATATTTGTTCAAATACTAGTTATTTGTTATATATTTTTCAACTAACGTAGGTTTAATTTTTGATTGTCCGAAAAGTTTTAAAAAGTTTGCTAGTATTTTAGTGAAACTTATTAGTTTACATAAAATATCCATAGTCCGGAACAAAATGAAATATTGATTTTTAAAGTTGGTAAATATATAGTATGGCATGTTAAATGATCTGCTCATAGCTTTTGGTGGACTTTCTCCTTCTGTTAATTGAGAAAAAAGCTAATTTTAAGCGCAGCTATTTTTAATCAAACAAAAAGGATATGATAGGATTTTGGGGTGATTATCGAAATTTTTTTTTGGCACTAGCATAGTTTTCTTCGATCTAGCTACAGCCTTTAATCCTTTGATTCATGTCATTTTATTGGGTAATCTTATAAAATATTGATTTAAGTGTAAATATTTGTCAGTCACTTGCTATTGATCTGTTTAACAGAATTTAAATTCTCTGATGGTATTAAAAGGTTCTTGAAACATTTTTATTTATTTTATTTACTTTTGATTTTTTAGTTATTGTTGATTATACTCAAATTTATCGTCCAGTTGAATATGATTTACCAGATTATGTATACTAGATCAATTAAGATTTGGTTAATATCTCTAAAATTATAAACTACCTTGACTTAAAAATCAACAAAAAAACAAAAAACTAATTTAATTTTAGTCCGCCATAAAATATTTAATGCAACAATAAGAAATTCTAACCCATTCTTAAAAGGAGACACTGAGAAGAATATATGATCATTTTAGGTCATTTTTTGAGATAAACCGAGCAAAAATGAAGTAAAATACTAAAAGTTCTGAAAGCAATTTGAAAGTTGACCAACACGTGAGTGTGCAAAACTTATTTTTATGTGGAAAAATATCTCGTAACGAAAATGTAGGTCGTCAAAATCCCATAAAGCACAGTATGATTCATTAAAAATATTCATTATGACTTTTTTCCATTAAAAATAACTTTGGCATATTCTCACATTTATAGATTCCTCGAATCTAAATTAACAAAAATATATATTTAATATAATTAATAAATACGGTCAGGATTTACTTCATGAGATAATTTTGGTGTTTAAAATTGACTAAGATTTTTTTATCTGTTTTTACTGTTAGTAGTTGCCTTTCGGTAGGAGCTTGTTCAGGGATGGCATAACAAGAATATTCGAACAAATAGTGCCTCTATGTTAGTTAAATTTAAGTGAAATATTAGCGTTTTTTTTTAAGAGCACTGGATCGCGGGAGATTTCTATCATTTCAAGTTCATATTTTGAAGCAAAATTGTAAAAGATGATAACATTTTATCAGCGCAATTAGAAAAACATCAATCACGTGAATATGTGAAAGGTATTAATACAAAAAAAATATCCCGTAAAGAGAATATCTCCCACCAAAATCATGTAAACAAAAGCAAAGTTTGATAGTTTGTTAAAAATATTCATTTTAATTTTTTTACTTTTATTACTAGAGGGGAGTTATTGTGTTGTGAAAAAATCACCCCGCGAGATTTTTGCATTTCTTCATGTCTTAGGATACCCAGGTTGCAAAAATATGTTTTTTGCATTTCCGTCGGTCGCTTGATCTCTTTGTCTGTTTCTTGACACGATAGCTCTCGAACTAAATGAGATGTAGATTTCATATTTGGTACACATATAACACTCAAAGTAAGAACGGATGTTATAGTTTTTAGGCAATGTCGGATCGATAAATTTTGTTAATTTTTTGTATCACTGTGAGAATATCTCTTAATTTTGAGTTTATATAATGAACAAATTTTAAGCAACAAATTATTTATAGTCAAGCATGTAAAAGGGTAGGGGTGGGTGTTAGGGGGCTGCTTAGTATAAATCGTGTCATACGTCTTTTACAGGATTCTTGGAGGCAATGAATTTAAAACTTCTATTATTTTTAGTCATACATATAAGGGAATAATAAGGTGGGGGAGGGCATTATAGAGGTTGCTTCATACATATCGTGTAATAAGTACTTTTCAGGGTTTTTTAAATTTAGAAAATATTTTAGTATTTTAATAGAAATAGTTTATAGAGGGAATACCAGATTCTCTGTCGTTTTTGCTCTGCTCAGCTTCTTTTTTTGATTAATATATGTCCATAAATACCTAACATTTAAAATATCGTGGTCATTTTGAGTGTGAGAAAGTCATCTTTAGTACTTATTTTAAAACTAGGTGCTGCAAGGCAAGTACTGCATAAATAACTTTAGCAATTTTTGCCTTAAAAATAACTTTAGCCTACTTCGTTATCCGTATAGAAGTCAAGTCAAAATATATAATTTAACGTAGTTAACAAGCATGTTCATTATTTACTCTAATAGACTACCATATTTACAAATAACACGTATGCTCAAAAGTTTTTGATCTGACACATAGATGTCGTCCTTTTCAAATAGTCCATATGATTTTTAGGAAGTACCAACCTTCAAACGATACGTGTCAAAATTTCATGACATTTCGACGATTAGTTTACAAGTTACAGTGGTTTTAGTGACGCTACATTCGATATTTTCAAAACAATGAAAAAAATCGAATTTCGTGTGTTGATTAAACACTGTTTTTTGATGGGAAAAAATACCTTTCAAGCAAAGCAATGGTTTGATAAGTGTTACCGAGACTCTGCCCCTGGAAAATCACTCATCATTTACTGATATGCTGAATTTATACACGGTGGTACAGATACAAATGATGCTGAACGCTTTGGACGCCCAAATAATGTGATTACACCGGAAAACATCAAAAAGATTCACAAAATTGTTTTGGATGACCGTAAAGTGAAATCGTGTGAGATGGCTGACATCCTAAAGTTATCAAAAGAACGTGTTGGTCATATTTTGCATGAACATTTGGGCATGAAAAGCTCTGTTCGAAATGGGTAATGCGTTTGCTCACAGCCGGACCAAAAACAACAACGTGTTGATGATTCTGAGCGCTATTTGGACCTGTTTAAGCGCAATAAAAAGGGTTTTGTCATGCGATATGTGACAATATATGAAACATGAATCCACCACTACACACCGGAATCAAATCGGCAGTCAGCTGAGTGGACAGCAGCGGGTGAAAGCTGCCCGAAGCGATCAAAGACACAACTGTTGCCTGGGAAGGTTTTGGTCTCTGTATTTTGGGATGCACGTGGAATAATCTCGATCGACTATGCTGAGAAGGGAAAAAAACCATCAATAACGAATATTATATAAAGTTATTGGTGCGTTTGAAGTCAGAAATCGCAAAAAAAAAAAAATACCGCCCCAAATGAACAAGAAAAAAATGCGCCGTGTCACGAGGCAATGGTTATGATGTCAAAATTGCACGAATTGAAGTTCGAATTGTTTTCTCATCCACCGTATTCTTCCGATTTGGCCCCCAGCGACTATTATCTATTCCCGGACCTCAAAAAAATGCTCGCGGGAAAGAGATTTGGCTCCTGTGAAGAAGTTTTCGCCGAAGCTGAAGCCTATTTTGAAGGCAAAGACAAATCCTTCTACAAGAAAGATATAGAAATATTAGAAAAGCGTTGCACTAATTGTATCGCTCTTGACTGAGACTATATTGATGAATAAAGTCGAATTTTGCAAAAAATGTGTTTTAAGTAGCTAGACCAAAAACTGTTCAGCCTACGTGTTATGTTTTCCCTAAAATCGACAACTATTTTTTTGAAAAAATAACTATCAGCAATTACAAGCATTTATATCTATGTGGTATCTTTGGCCTACCATAAAAATGGCTAAGCTATACGCACTTTTGCATGAAGAGCGCTTTTCTAGAGTCTCTGTTGTGTGGGGTGGTATTTACCAGAATTCTATATATCCCTTGAAGGTGGTAGAAAATTACCTTGTCAAGATAATATTTCGAAAATATTCCTACCGACCTATTATACTCTGAGGATGTTTTGGATGTATGTACTTTGTACTGTCTCACAACTTGCTCCTATATTCATAACACTAACAAAACAATTTATGAATCATGCTCATGGTACCAGATGCATGATCGGTAGACACTTAGAAATGCCTATAAATAGAACATCAAAAAAAACTTAGATCTTTTTCTTATTTGGCTACCAGGATGTATAACCTGCTCCCTCTTGACATTAGGTCCTTAACAAGACTGTATACGTTTAACAGTGTTTATAGGGGTTTGTATCTCCTCATATTATACTCTTTCCTTTATTTAGGCATCGTATATTGAAGCTTGGATTAAATTATACCTATGATTATGAGCAAAAACGTTAAATTAAACCTATATTTTACAGCTTACGTTGGGTAAATAACTTTAATAGTTTTTTGTATATAATTAACAGTTTAAAGGAAAACAATTTATAATATTAATTACTATAATTTTTAATAAATAGGTCTGCTAGTTAGCGACTTGTTTTTGCCTGTTCTGTGCGTTAGTTTAGCAAAATTACATCATTACATTTATTTAAATTACTTATCAGTAGCGGACTGTCTGTGTCATCTACATATTTGGTGCCTATATTTTCAGTAAAAATGTCTTATCAATTAAAAATTCTAACGCTATTAGTTATTATGAGGTCTTATATTTATGGCGCCTTCCTTTAAAAAAGTTTAAAAGTTAGCAATTCGTGAAAAGGTGTCTAACAACAAAAATATTTTTTAATTTTGGAGCGCAATTTACTCTTTATTGTTTCTGTCTCTTACTTTCATAAAGTTTTATTCTTTTTATTAGATTTTCAGAGTCATATTTCTTATATACATTTTGTATGTAAAATTGAATTTAAATTTTTCGTTGTCAAAATTAATTTAGTAACATAGCAACATTCACCAATTTTTAAAATAAAAGGATGAATTAACGGGATCTCACCGAAACTATATTGCCTACCAAAAATGCACAAACCAGGAACGCATACGAAGTAAAAAAATAGCCGCATTACAGTTTTTAGTTCTAATTTTGAGAAAAGTGGCATTTATGAAATTAGTTGTAATGATTGCGACAAAAACTATATTGGGCAAACTAGGACGTAAATTAAAACACGTTTTAAAGAAATTTGGCTCATTTAAAATACGGCAGAACAGAAAAGTATAGCATTCCCGAACATGCCTCTGAAGCTGATCATAGTGTAATATTAGATAATCTAACTAAGTTTTTAGTAATTTATTATATTGAGTGTGAGCTGTTGTAGGGGATCTCGATTTAGCCGGATATATGTTGATATGTCAAGCAGTAGCATTTCAGTTTTTGAGTTGTAAATAATGTGTCCATAGCTACAACTTATCAGATTGTAATATATTTAACTCGGGATGTTTAAAAAAGTTCTTGTTTTTTTATAAGTATCGTTGAGATTAGATGGATTGTTATTTTTTCAGCACTGTATATTGAAAAGGGGGACTCATAGGGACATTTAGAAATACATTCATTATTTCCTTAATTCAAACATTTTTGAAAAAGTAAAAAGTGAACAAAACTGAATTTTACCAACTAATCAACACCCAAGTAACATCAGATCAATGGCTTCCATTGAACGAAAGTAGACAAAAATGCTTAAAAGCGATGAATTTTTCTCAGCTTTTCCAAATACACGATTTTTTTTAAAAATATAAATTTACATGTTTGAGAAACAATTCATCTAATAATAAAAAAAATAATAATATGAACTAGAAAAAATAATATTTAATGATAATAAAGGTGCTCGCTTATCTGTTATTTTAAGGGACATCCCTTGGTTACGTGCGCCGTAAGTGCGTTCACACATCGTACAGCTTTATGGGTCATTGCTACTTAACAGCTGACGTTGACCTTATATGTAGTAAAAGGGATCCAGTATTTGATAAGTGTGATTCTTATAACATTTCCTAGAGTAATACAGTAATGATAAATGATTTTCTTGTGACAAACCCGAGGTTTTCAGTGCTCAAGTGAAAAAAAGAATATTTATTTGTTATTTTTATTTATTATCAGTATAGAATTTCTAGGCATGTTTGAAATCGTGCAGAGTCTTTAACTATAACAATTTAAATAAAGTATATATACATGGTTTTATAAATATTTTCTATTCTAACGGCAAATGATCACTTACAATATGGCATTTAATAGAATTTTAGAGGCTCTACAGTTTTAAACTGTAAAAATTTCAAATGTTATTAATTCCTAGAGTATCTTTAACTATTTTTGTAAATATTACAAAGATAACAATTTTCAATTCTTTTTAATGAAGTGTGCCCTAGTGAAACTGCGGCAACATTACATAAAACTGTAAATTCCACATGGTTGTCAAAAATTCAGTCATATGTTTAAAGAATTAAATTTGGTGCTGTGTATTTCCCACCAACGTATAACCTAAAGAAATCGATACGTCTAGCCCTTAGACGACACATGGGTGAGAGATTTATCCTAGGGGAAAACTTTAATGCAAGGGGTAGGCTCGCGTTTAACTACAGCTAAAGAAAATCAGTTGAGAACAGCATTAAGAGAAATACAATACAGGAATGCCCACCTATTTGCCTGCATATATCAATAAACTACCAGACTTGCTAGACTTTTTTATAACAACAAAAAAGTATCACCAAATTTTTCAGAGAGTTATGAACTAGACTCTGATTACTCAGATATCATTCTAACAATAAGTGAAAGAATTATTAAAAAAGAAACGCAAGCAAAACTAGTTAATAAAGGAACCGATTAGAGGTTTAAATTAGACTTACAAAATAAATTACATTTGGTAGTCAATCTTAAAACCACAAATCTGCTAGAAGAAGCAGAAAAATTGGTCAGACCTATCCAAGTTACATTAACAAATAATGACCCCCTTGAAATTAGAGAATTGGTGAACGAAGATGGCAGCTATCAAGAGACACATCTGATAAAACTCCCATAAATAATAAACCTGAAAGACTCTAAAGTGAAATCTAGAAACTAAAAGATTAACAACTACTTACAGAACGTATTCCTTGCCAACTATGTATTATGGAAGACTACCAAAAGATTGAAAGACTGATAATGTCAATACCTCCAATTAGAAGGGAAGGTGGTTCATGGGCCCGGGATAATAACCAAAAGACCGAAAGCTTTAGTGAATACCTAGCTAGAATTCTTAAATCAAATCCAAATCAGTTAGGCTTAACTTAGAATGAAACAGTTAATCTTGAAACAACTACCTAAAGAGGTATAGTGATGCTAACTAACCACGTTAAATTATACCGACCTATTTCTCTTCTTTCCAGTATTTCAAAACTATTTGAAAATTGCTAATAAATAGGTTACGACCAATTAGTGAAAAAAAAAATGAACTTATTCCAGATCATCAATTTGGCTTTCGTCCGAATTACTCTAGCATAGACCAGGTACACAAAATTGCCAATATAATTGTAACAGGTTTGTCTAGCACAATTTTTAGACATGAGCATAAACTGAGTGCCGAAATACTGTCTTCAGACCTGACTGTTATTCAGAGTTAAACATGAAGACGAGTTTTCCATGCTTAACGCTGTAGTTCTTCAAGGAAGTATTCTATAGCCTCTTCTTCTGCTTTATCCTGGCGATTTACCAGAGAGTAACGATGTAACAACTGCGACTTTTGCTAATGACACCGCTCTATTAGCCGTAGGGTAAGATTCAAGCATTCCGTACACGTTAACTTTACGAACAAAAAGTCAATCAATCCATTATCTTTCAGCATAAGAGATACGTGATACCCTATTGTAACAACGCTAAATACATAGACATGACACTAGATGCAAAACTTCTTTGGAAAGAGCATATTACAAAGAAAATAACAGAATTTAGCCTAAAATATAGGCAATATCACTGGATGTTAGGAAGAAACTCTAAATTAACAATACAAAATAAAATGTTAAATTAGAAACAAATTATTAAACCAATATGGCTTTATGGTATACAATTCTGGGGATGTACCAAAAAATATTGGAATGATACAAAGATTTCAAGATAAGATTATACGTAACATGGCAAATGCACCATTGTGTATTCGTAATAATGATCGACATATGGATGCTGGTATTCCTTTCGTGGTTTAAGACATTAGGAAGTATGCTGGCAAGCGCGAGGCCAGACTACACCAACATACCAATATAAAAGCTCTTCAGTTAATACATAATTAAAATTTCAACCGAATACTGATGAGCAGCCAACCATTGGAGCTGGTTTGGTGCAGGGGTATGCGTAATGTCATAAAATATCAGTGATAGATGGAATACATCATTGGATGGACTCTAGTACTTAAGGTTTTAGTTTGTAAAATTTTACCAGAACAAAATTAATTGTTGGTCAGTTTGACTAGTTCTAATATTCTAAAACACTGTACTGTAAAAGTATTTTAAATTTAAAAACAAATGTTTATTTGTTTTGTGTTGTTTACGAGTATTAGATAGAGTAGATTTCTTTTAATACCAAATTAATAATACCCCATTAAAGTAGAGTCATGGCCATGAAGAGCTGGGCCCTTGCTAATAAATGTTAATTTTCCTCCTAATTTGCAATAATATATACTTTTAAACTGATGTTCTGTATAATTTTTCTATAGAATTTGTTGTTGCATGTGTTGCAGTACAAGCTTACTGTATATCACAATTTTTTAAAAAGAGTTGATAACAAATGTTTTCACGGCAGTAACAACCTCTAGAAATTTATATCTTCAGAGTCAGGTGGCCATAAAAATCATCACAAAAGTTATGGGATACTGCAGTAAGATACAAGTTTTATCTCTGACTCATGACAACCCAATAAAAAAGTGCGTCAGCTCTCGATTAAAAACCCCGCATTTATAAGTCACAGGTTGCTAGAGCATTTTTTACCAAAGACGCATCTCCCAATCACTATCACTAAAATAACCGTTAGGCAGCGTCACAAATATAAATCGTTGATCAAATCAAAGTAATTAGTAACTACAAAAATTCCACACAGTTCATATTTTGCCAATTATTTATTGCTCTACATCTGTCAAACCTATCTTGTCACACGCTTTTCATCGTTTCACGACTTGTCAAAAGAGCCAAATTCGACAGAGACGAGAGCAAAGATACTGCTTAATAATATTAAACTTTCTTAGAAGAATGCTCTAAATAACAATAAAATATAAAATAAACAGAGATTAGCCCGAATGGATAGACAAATAGATAATCATATACTTATTAATTTTTTAAATAGATATGAAATAATATACTGAAAATATATAAAAGAAAAAACTAAACTGACCCAAAAATTTCAATTTTCTTTCATTATTTCCTAATGAGAAGTTTCACCATACATGTACTCTCTGTTTTCCTTATCTATAATACTTTTATTATGCTCTTTTGCAATTTTATTTCAAAATATTTATAACATAGGAAAAAAGTTTTAGTAATTTTCTAATTTATACTTTTATTATCTTCATAGTTTCAGAGTATATAAAATCAGTTTTATGGCATATTTCCTTGATGTAGTAGAGGTAATCCATCCGGGAAAGTCCGGGAGCTGTGATATTGATCCAGAGGATCCGGTCAGCAACCAATCCGACATAGGCACGCCCAACTGTACCTATAAGCGCACTTTGATATTTTATATTCGACTCACAAAAGCCGCATAACCCCAAACTTTCAATCATTTCGCCTAATTTACTCCAGTATCTCCTCTAAATAGACTGTACACATATTTACTTATTCATCGTTTATGCTGGGGAAGTCAATATATAGTAAATTAATAACAGCGTGCCGTTATGTGTGGCATTGAAAAATGGAGTATCGATCAATTGGACAATATAAAATGAAAAATATATATTTTATTAATATTAACCTGAATTTTGATAGCAATATCAGCGTATTTTATTCGGTTCAAAACAAAATACAGCAAATGAGGTCAGAGAATGACAGTGAAGTCACAGTGAGCTAAATCAGGAAAATACCGTCGGTAATTTAGCACTCAAACTTGACTTTTGCTCAAAAATTGTATGGAATAAATCGTGAATTCAGTTTACGAAAGTCCAAATTCAATAGTGTATTTTTGATAAATCTCAAGGACGATTTACGATTTCTTTGACAAAATTGCAGACTCTTTGAACGTTAACTCTGTTCAGTCTAGTTAACACAATAAACAATTATCACTGTACGATTATGGAACAACTGCGTAAACTTGCAACAAGTTCAACATAAAATTTAATCAAACTTCTTTGTTTGATTTGTCAAAAGGTACTGTCACTTTTACAGCTTAAGCTAAACATTGAAGGGAACAAATGTAAAAAAACAGCTAACACACAATTCTAGTGAAAGTTGCCACTTTCGACAACAAAATATAAGTTCAGTTTTATTCTGGACAGAGGGCGTACACTAAAATAATTACATGACTCTTCCTGGGTCCATTGATAACACAGCCCCACAAAAAAAAAAAAAAAAGTGGGGTATACTTTTGATGCGATATATCAGATCCGTAGTATTTTTGCCCGCTGATCACGAATCTGACGTCAGAATATCGCCATCACATCTCAATTTTTTTCTAACCTCAAAAAATAGGTAAAAATTAGTAAAAATTAAGAAAAATATACTCCTAAAAAATTGATTCAAGCTTTTTTCATGAATCCAAAGATGTATTAATATGTATTCGGACACGCTAAACTAATATTCATCAGTTGGATTAAGCCATACAGTTCTGTTTTCTTTCTAACCTCAATAAATCAGACAGATATAGTGCTTCTCGAATGCAAAAACGAATTCAAATTAAAATTCAACCGATTCTTACCAAATTTGGTACACGGGGGTTTTTTTGGGTTGCTGATCATGAATCTGAGGTCGGATTTGCAAAATTCAAAATGGCGGATCCAAGATGGCGCACAAAATTTTTGAAAACCAACCGATTCTTACCAAATTTGGTATACAGTTGGGGAATCCTCAAACCTGATACTCTTAAACCCTAAACCCTGAAACCTTAGACTCCCACACCCTGTAAGCTCAAAAATAGACCTCAATAACCCTGTAACTTTAAAAATGAGACCCAATAAACTCAAAACCAGGACTTTTAAACCATATACTCTCAAATAGTAGACCCTTAAGCCCTAGAATTGCGAAGGTTAGACCCGCGCCTAACTTTCCTTTTTTTGGCTGTATCTTGTTCTTTTTTCCGCGAATGACCTATTCAAAGGCTTTCTGCCCAAACGCTTTTGAGGACTTGTTTCTCTTTTTACCGACCAGCAATAGTCCGCTAGCATATAGTCATCCCATCGTCCTTGATACCGATTTTCTATGATTTTCAGATCTTGGTGAAAAACGTTCCCCTTGGTCCTCACTGTAGTCACCAAGATTATCTGGGAAATCATCGATGTGGGAGTCCAGGAAATGTAATTTTAGATTCATTAAGCAACCTAATGTTTGAAAATTTTTTACCATTTTCTCGACTATTTCTTTGTACTTAGGACTTTTATTATTTTCCAAAAAGTGTGTTGCGACTTCTTTAAAACTAAGCCAAGCAGCTTTTTCAACTTTATTCATTTTAGTAACAAATAATGAATCTTGAAACAATTTTCTTATTTGTGCCCGTTAAATACGCCTGCCTTCATTTTAGCTTCAGAAAATTTTGAAAATTTTTTATGCAAATATTTGAAACATGGGCCGTTTGTATCTCATGCTCTCGTGAATTGCTTCATAAGTCCAAGCTTAATGTGAAGCGGGGGGATAAGAACTTTTCCTGGATCTACCAATGGTGGAAACAATACAATATTTTCACCAGGAGTGAACGATTCTCTTGTTGGCCAAATTTTTTTCTTATAATGACGTTCCCTGTCTCTGCTATTCCACAGACATTTATAATAGGGATAAAGTGTAAACCCTGACTGTTGGCCAAGCAATATTTTTTCAGATCTCCACAAATTTTCCAGTTATGATCAGCATATTTTATTTTTATCAAAAGCTGCTTCATTTTTTCATATTGCTCTTCCATAATTGTGGAATGAGCAATCGGAATGGGAGCGTAAACGTTGGTATTATGCAGCAAAACTGCCTTAATGCTCCGTTTAGAAGAATCAATGAACAGTCTCCATTCTTCAGGATCGTATGAGTTATTTTGAAATTCATCCATTAGACCTTTTACATCGGTACAATATGAAAGTGACAATTCCTCGTCCATTGTGAAATATTTTCGAAATTCTTCATTTCTGTTTCTATAATAAGAAATCGTAGCTTCTGGCTTAAGTAAATGTCTTTTCTTTAAAAAGGAAGCAAGATGCTCTGAACCATCTTTGGATAAGCCTAAATCTCTGACTAGATCACTAAGTTCTGACTGTGATACGAGTATTGGTTCTGGTTTACAGTTGTATGGTAGAAATTCTTTATCTGTGTCACTAGTATATGATAGGTTGTCACTAGAACATTCATTAGTAACAGTGTTTGAATCTTTTTCGACAGTCTCAATGTTTTCGGCATGAACTGATAAGGTGAAATCATTTGTTTCCATAACATCAACATCAAGTGGTTCAGGAGGCGGAATTAGTTTAGTTGGTCTTGTTACTGTCGAAACATCGTTATAAGTAATAGTGCTTTTATTTTTTCGGTTATGCCTAGATACAACATTCATACAAAAGTAGCAATCATTTTCACTGTATGGTCTATTCCATATTGCTGGTCTGGAATATTTAATCGCCTTCTTATTGATGTACAACATTATTTTGCAAGAACTGCAAATGATGTGGGGAACCCAATCTGTATCCTGGTGCTGTATTTCAATGTTAAAACAATCCTTATATAAGGTTTTAATCTTATCCGTTATCGGTGACCCCATTTTACTCAATACGTGTTGACAGCAAATATAACAAAATGAATCACTGTTTCTATCGCACTTATGAAAAGTCCTTGTACCGTGAGACCGTTTTCTGGTAGCATTATACTCTACATGAGCCAAGTCACCCACACATGAAGAGCTACGGTCGCTGGATGACGACGGCTGCGGGCCCGCTTTCCCACCCTGAACAACCGTCGATACTGGGTTTCCGGGTCCCTGCATCGTAATTCTCTTTCTTCTACCTGCCATGACGGCATCTAAGCCGTTATCCAGGGACTCTGCCGGCTAGTGGAGTAACACGGTTGCCCACCGTCACCACGTGGAGGTGCCCTGGATGCAGGTAGAAGAATAAAAATCGACCGATGAATTTTCTCGGCGTTCAAAATGGCGCGAAAACATCTGCCATATTGAATTTTGCAAATCCAACCCCAGATTCGTGATCAGCGACCCAAAAAATCCCCGTGTACCAAATTTGGTAAGGATCGGTTGAATTTTAATTTGAATTCGTTTTTGTATTCGAGAAGCACTATATCTGTCTGATTTATTGAGGTTAGAAAGAAAACAGAACTGTATGGCTCAATCCAACCGACGAATATTAGCTTAGCGTGTCCGAATACATATTAATACATCTTTGGATTCATGAAAAGGCTTGAATCAATTTTTTAGGAGTATATTTTTCTTAATTTTTACTAATTTTTACCTATTTTTTGAGGTTAGAAAAAAATTGAGATGTGATGGCGATATTCTGACGTCAGATTCGTGATCAGCGGGCAAAAATACTACGGATCTGATATATCGCATCAAAAGTATACCCACTTTTTTTTTTGTGGGGCTGTGTAACCATTGATTATACATGCAATAATGCTCAATTTAGGTAACAATATAATACGGTATTTACGAGCTAACTTTAGTTATTTCCTGTATATGTTCCTATCTAATCCTAAACAATTGTGAATAATGAACAAATTTTCAGACTCCGCAACTTCCATACCCATGACAAGGACTTATATCATTAACAATTCTTTTAACTCATGTTCCCACTCTTGATATGTTTCACTATAAATAGTTGAAAATAATAAAACAACAGGTTCTTAAAATTCCTCAACTACAAGAACTCTGAACAGGATGTATAATCCTATACATATAGAACAATTTGCGCTCCCGTCCCCCACTTCCTTAACCTTTTATAAGTTTGATCATAAGTAAAAATTTTTTTTTACTTATGAGAAAAGCAGAGAATTTCTAAGCTTCAAGAACCCTGAAACGAACATATATCACAATTTATATGGAATCTCAGAGGAAGATTTTTGACAAATACAATACTTCTTTTTAATAAGGAAAGTAAAACATTACCTTTTGTTAATGTGTGTGTGTGTAAATATTTTAAGACATTACCTCCTTTCAACTCTCAACAGTACCAGCAAGACTAAAATATTGCCGCTAGTTTAAACAACAGAGTCAAATGGATGACGTCGCGAAGGCAGGATTGTCTGCTGTATTTTTATAATGTACAATTACATAATATTATGGAGAGTTACACGAAAAACATTGAAATATCATAAATTTAGTTAACCGATATAACTATAACATATGTAACGTTAACGCCTAAATCCAGTTTTTCTTAAAATTTTTTTCGGTAAAATTAATACTTACGTAAAATTTCATGAAAAATTAGATCAAGTTTTCAAATGATTTTCTTTGTAGTTTTACATTCATTGAAATATCATAAATTTAGTTAACTGATATAACTATAATAACGTATGTAACGTTACCGCCTAAATCCAGTTTTTCTTGAAATTTTTTCCGGTAAAATAAATATTTACGTAAAATTAAATCAAATATTAGGTTAAGTTTTCAAATGATTTTCTTTGTAGTTTTACATCCATTTTTACTGTTCAAAAAATTAAAATTATGTCCTGAATTGAGAAACTGTATAGTACATGTCATAAAATATGTACGAGAAGAAGCTTAATCGAGGAAATATCCTTCACGAGACATACTAAAGGAGTTTAGCCATTTTCAGATCTGTAAAAAGTGTAGAATAAATTTTGAACGAAAATTTGCGGTTTTCTCTAACGATAAAAATATTTTCAAAAAATGCACAATAGCCGTAATTTTAATTGTTATTCCGTAAAAACAGATTATATTCGGTACTTCCCTGTGTTTAACAGATTTTCTTCTCTTCAAAAATGTCTAAAATTATTTTTTTTTATGGGTCTAGGACACGTGCTACAGGGCAGTCCCTAAAGCACTACAGGAGCGACACGTGTGCAGAGAAAGCGATTCACGTTGTTCTTGAATCGCTGTAAATTGTACTCGGTGGAAAACACAATCCTGGGAAATTATTCCAAAGGGATGGAGTTCTCGATATAAGAGACTGCTTGAAAAGCGTTGTACGAGGAGTAACAAGCTGAACCTTATACGGATGTGAAGTATTAGCGCGACCTGTACTTCTAACATGCACCGCTCTGGGAGAAATTAAGCGGGCCATATCCTTCAAACACTTTCCATGAAAATACTTGTAGAATAGGTTCAGGACACCAACCGTTCTTCGATGTTCCAGCGAATCAAGGCCGCCGGTCCGTTCCGGGTCTCCAATCAGGCGAACAGCTCTTCTCTGAATAGAATCCAATAAATGCAGTGTATGTTTGGGAGCGGAGCTTCAAACATGGGAGTAGTATTCCATAGTTGGTCGAATTTGAGCTTTGTAAAGAATTAACAGTTGTGGAGTGTAAAGCTTTCTGGTTCGAAATAATATTCCTAACTTTTGAGAAGCTCTCCTCGCTATGCCTGCAACATGCTCATGCCAGGAGATATTTGCTCCCAAATTAACGCCTAACAAATTGAGTGACGTTGTTAGAGGAATGGAGTGCCACGACATAACTATGTCGGGTTTAGCAACGTTAACTTTTTTAGAAAGAACTGCCGCCTGGGTTTTTGTAGTGTTAAATTTCACTTGGTTACTGTCACTCCAAGATAGAATTTCTTCCAGGTTTTTGTTAGGTTGAATGACTTCCTGTTGTCTGCGGATATGCGTTCAAAGTGAATGAATGAGATAAGTGTACTGTCATCTGCAAAGCTGTAGATTGGATTCTCGATCTTTTCCAGCAGATCGTTAATATAAATGAGAAAGAGAGTAGGAGACAGGATAGAGCCTTGGGGTACACCGGCGTTGATAGTGAAGGTGTTAGAAAGAAATCCGTCGACTGCCTCTTTGTAAAGAACGCTCTCTGAGGAAACATAAGAGCCACAAACAGAACTTTTCAGACATACCATAAGAAGGTAGCTTAGCCAACAGCCCATCGTGCCAAACACGGTCGAATGCCTTGGATATGTCAAGAGCAATCGCTAGAGATTCTCCAAAGTATTCAATTGCGTTGTTCCAAAACATGTGTTACATAAGTCAGAAGAACTCCAGTTGATCTATTTTTACGAAAGCCATATTGGTGATCGCTAACAATGTTGAATCCTTCAAGATATTTTAGAAGATGCTGATTGATAGCCTTTTCGATGACTTTCGATATTATTGAAAGCAGTGCGATTGGTCGGTAGTTATTTGGCAAGGTCTTCTTGCCTTTTTTAGGTATCGGCTGAACTGTGGCACATTTCCAGCAGGAAGGAAATATTCCCTTTCTTTAGGATAGCTTGAAAGTTCTAAAGGAAACTGGTGTTAGTTCCCTCGAGGCGTCTCCTCCGTTGACGAGTTGTCGCAAGCCATGCGAGCGGC
>CM032454.1:94879794-94899548 GCA_019049505.1 Pachyrhynchus sulphureomaculatus | reverse complement strand
AAAAATAAAAACTCCTGGACAAAATTAACGCAACAATATATTAAATCATACAAATCTCTATAATGAATTAATTTTAATAATTTTTTATGAACACTGGTTACACTAGAAGTTAGAAAAAACTTATTCGGATACTTTAAAAGTGAATTAGCTACCAAATTTATCTATAAGATTCGAATTAAAATTATTCTTAAGACTAATAACAAAATCATTGAAATTATGTAATAATGAAAAAAAATAAACTGGGACACTAGTAGCAAAATTAATAGTGTAACTGAGACCCTAGTAGCGTGTGTTGCCTCCTCTACTTCGGATGACAGCGTTTATGTGCCTAGGCATGCTTCTAATTAAATTTTGGATAAAATCTTGAGGAATTTGCTCCCATTCTGTGATAACTGCATTTTCAAGTTCCCTCAGGTTTCTAGGTGCAGGTATATGACGTTTCACATTTTTCTTAAGGTGATCCCATACATGTTCTATCGGGTTCAGATCCGGGCTTTTTGGTGGCCAATGCATAATCGGTATATCAACTTGATTAAGATAATTGAATACCTCCCTAGCCACGTGAGGTCGAGCGTTGTCTTGCATAAACAGGAAATTGGGCTCCACAAAATGACCGAAAGACATCACATGTTCTATTACAATATTCTCAAGACAGTAGTCAGCATTCATGGATCTCGTACGGACAGGATCTAACTCTCTGCGAGCATCAAAGCAGATGCCACCCCAGAACATAACAGAGCCACCGCCGAATGGAATCCTTGCAGAGATATTTCAAGGAGCAAACCTCTCTCCTGGTCTTCGCCATACTCGCTCACGACCATCTGGATGTTTTAGACTAACCCTAGTTTCATCTGTGAAGAAAACTTGTTTCCAATCATCCACAGACCAGTTTTCATGATTTCGAGCAAAACGTAACCTGGCAACTCTGCTCTCTCTAGTAAGCAAGGGCGCAGTGATTGGTCTCCTACTGTTTAATCCAGCTTCATTTAACCCTCTTCTAACTGTTTTAGAAGAAATTGTGCCATTGCGAACAGCTTCAAGTTCGTTTCTTATTATAGAACTTGTGACAGTCCTGTTTCTTAAAGCATATTGTCTTATAAAACGTTCATCTAGGTCGGTAGTGCATCGTTTTCGCCCTTGCCCTAGCCTTCTAGAATAAGTTCCTACTTCATTCAAGCGTCTTACCATACGACTTATTGTGGGACGATGTTTGCCTAACAAATTGGCAACATAACTCTGACAATATCCCTCGTCCAATAAAACTAAGGCTCGCACTACCTCGTGTTCAGTTAAATTCCTTGTTCGATTCATTTTTCTAATTCTTCGGGGTCAAAAATAAAACAATCTACCACAAAAACGTATTACTTTGAAAAAGGGAACAATTTATAAGCTTACTTTTAAAGAAAATCTATCGCATTATTACAGAAAATTGTTTATCTTCTAAAAAATTCTTTAAAACTGTAAATCTAAACGAATTATTTTGATTTCTGTCATGAACAACGAAACAAAATATGCATAGCCTACTATTCAAATACTCGATAAACTTTAAAACTGACATAAGAAAAAGATAAATTAATTTTCAGATTGTTGCGTTAATTTTGATCAGGAGTTTTATATACAGTGACTCACAGCTTAAATGATGCAATCGCTATAAGAAAAGACTAACTGATCTCAGTGCCTCTTTATTTATTTGGAAAAAAAAACAACTTATTGAAATTAAATTAGTAAAGAGTCTTCTAGAAAAGTATGAATTACTTTTTGTCTTAAATATGCCTTACTTAATTAACAATAAATAATTAATTAAATTATATGTGATTTTAACGTCACAGCTTAAATGTTGCAAAATTCAATATACCAAAATTATTAGAGAAAACAAACTGTAGAATTTGAAATAAGCCTGCTAATATTTGGTCCGGCCTCCCTCATTATCAATAACGGCTTGTAATCTTCTGAACATTAATTCAACTAACTTTCTAGTATACTCCGAGGAAATAGTGTTCCATGCTTCAGTAATTTTTACTTTTAATTCAGTTTTATTTGATATTGGGGCACTATTTACTTTATTTTTTAATGTCAGCCACAAATTTTGAATTACATTTAAGTCTGGTGACTGGGCTGGTGTTTTAATAACATTTGGACAGTTATAAAGCAACCAACTGAGGACTCGAAATGACGTGTACTTTGGATCATTGTCGTGATATCACCGATAATTGTTTTCAATATCTAATTTTTGGGCACTAGCGACGAGATGCTGCCTTGGTATATCCAAGTACATATTCCTTTCGACGAAATGCATGTTACCTACTCCTGCAGATGACATACAGCCCCATAACATCACTCCACCTCCACCGTGCTTTACCGTAGCTTTCATATTTTTCAATTTTATTTCTTCGTTAGGCTTTCTCCACACTGATATTTTTCCATCGGACCCAAATAAGTTTATTTTGGTCTCATCAGCAAATATTACTGAATTCCAGAAGTTCTGTCTTTACTGATATGCTCTCTGGCAAATTCCAATCTCACGCGTCTATTTCTTTGGCTAATGAAAGGCTCATTTCTAGCAGTTCGACCATGTAAATCATTATTTCGCAAGATCCGACGAACTGTTTCGGGGTTACACCTTTTTCCAAACTGTCTTTCCACCTTGGCGCACAACTTTGGCGCACTTTTTTTTTTGGATTATTTGATACCTCTCTTAAAATCCATCTTTCTTCACGTTCATTGAAGATCTTATTTGAAGCCAACCTTGACTTATTCTCGACTCTATTTTCATTCCGGTAACGTCCAATGATATGCTGAAGAGTTGATGGACATTTATTCACCATTTTGGCTATGTCTCTTTGGCTGTATCCATTCCTGTAATGAGTAATAATTAAATTTCTCTCAGAAATTGTAGTTCGACCACCCATTCTTAAACAATTTCGTTTTATTGAATGAAAAAATGTCAAACTAAACAAAAAACAATTGCACTAAGAAATCAAAGCAACGCCGCCTTCGTAAATTTCAAAATGCGATAAGTTTTGACCCCTGTTGTTATTTTGCATCATTTAAGCTGTGACGTTAAAATTGCATATGATTTGATTAATTATTCATTGTTAATTAAGTAAGGTATATTTAAGACAAAAAGTAATTCATACTTTTTTAGAAGACTCTTTACTAATTTAATTTCAATAAGTTGTTTTTTCCAAATTAATAAAGAGGCACTGAGACCAGTTAGCCTTTTCTTATAGCGACTGCATCATTTAAGCTGTGAGTCACTGTATATATATATATATATATATATATATATATATATATATATATATATATATATTTTCTATAAAACTTATTTTTTTCTTGAAACCTTCTAGATATATATGAAAAAAGCACAGAATCATATATATATATATATATATATATATATATATATATATATATATATATTTATATATTTATATATATATATATATATATATATATATATATATATATATATATATATATATATATATATATATATAGAAAATTGAATTGACACAAGCTCTTTTGTAGTATAAACCGTTTCGGATACGATTGTAAATATGTTTATACTATATATAACTCGATCTAATAAAAATTTACAAGATATTCCACTGTTAACTGTGATAGCGCAAACTATGGACTTCACTATGTTAGATTAGACTTTTCACGATAATGTGAAAGCCCGTTTACCAAGGAATTTTTTTCAATTTGGAAGTTTGATAACATTATACATTTAATAGATTGGTTAGTAGTCGATGTAGTTAATCGATTATAAGGGTATCACATTTTAAGGTAAATATGCTAAGGCGTGATGCTAACTTATGTATTTTTGGAAATTTCTTTGGGACAATTGCTCGACTAAAACCATGTTTGCTGGTTACACCATTAAAATATTATAAAACTGGTATAAAGAAGTTTTCAATCACCTCCACATACTCCCCGAACTAATATTTGTTGTGCAAGCTCTTTCAGCCTTAAAGAAGTACGAACTCTTTATTCTACGTCGGACTTAGTTAAACTATTAAAATTTGATAAAACTAGTATAAAGAAATTTTCAGTCACCTCCACATACGCTCCGAACTAACATTTGTTGTGCAGCCCCTTTTACTTTCAAAGAAGTACGAATCCTTGATTCTACGTGCCGACATTGCGACCCAAATCGGAGAATGTGAAGGGATTTTTTTTGGATTCGTTCGACTCCAGTAGCAATGATTCTACTTATTGACGTGGTCATTAAGGTAGAAATGTGCTATTTCCGAAAATAAAACGTTAGTAAAAGTTTAAAAACTTTTAAATATTTAATTAACCAAGTTGAGCTTTTGAGCGGTATCAGTTGGCTTAATTTTTCTCACTAGTTATGTCTGATAGGGTTGCAGATATAAATATTTACGAAGAGTGCGTAGTAACTAACTGTTCGAGGTTTACTTAAATTTGAATCGATTTCTTCAAATGCCTGCACTCTTTTATTGTTCATTTAAACAGTCAGGCTTAATTTACGCTGTGTACTGATATTTTGCCAATTTTTAGCCTCGTGAATGTCACAGCATTATTATTCCACTCTAGTGAAACTCTCCATAGCGCTAAATTATCAAGTATCGGGGTAAAACTCTACCTTGACCCTTCTGCCTGTTCCATTTGCGGAATAAACTTAACAGACTTTAACTTATTTATGAGACTCTTATTAATTGAATTAAAGTATGTATATGGATTTTATAGTTAGTTATAACTGGACTACCGATTGGGATTAAATTCTTTAATCTCTTTACTACAGAAATTATAGTGAAAAATGAAAATTTTTACTAAGTTCATTCTTGTGTATACAGGGCGTATCAAGAATGCGAGTCAGAAAACCTGGTATTTTTTAAATAGATCTGTCTACATTTTTTCTCTCGATTTATAAGCTATACGAATTGAACACAGTAAAGTTTAGGGTTATGTGTAGTTGTAGTTTTGTGACTGGTTAGTTATTTGTTTACGACATGTATGTTTAAAATAAAAATAAACGAAATCAACTCCATTCAAATACAAAGGTAAATTATTTCCTGAATTTGCGGATAAACAAATTATTTAGCGGTGGTGAATATATCAGGAAAGGGTTTCTTTTTAAGTCATCTATCCACTCATGAAAATTACGTCCTACAAAAAAATTGTTGTCGCTTTTCTCAGTATGTTAATGAAATTTTCTACAAGTTCATTGCGTGTTGCAGGTTTTATGTTTTTTTTTTTAGACAAAGTAATATGGAGCATCGCGCAGTCACTAAAGTCATGCATGAAAGGACGTTAAAGGTGTACGACAATTACGCCCCATCTTATTGTCAGGTAAAATTTTATCAGTTTTGATGGGGGCTAGACTTACTACAAGAGGATCCTAGATCCGCAAAATCGATTGATTTACAGGTGTCAGATCAGCGAATGGAGATCCCAGTGCTTGCCAAAGACTCTGAAAACCCGAACGTATAATGTTCAAGATTGCGCACGAAGGTTTAGAAATGAAAAAAGTTTGTGGACGATCGATCCTCAAACTCCTCACACCAAGACAGAAACTAGAGAGGAAAGAATTTTTTTAACATTCGAGAAGGATGAGTTATTTTTCCTGAATTGTCGCAGACGACGAGACATGTTTTATCGGAAAAAAGACTTTTGTTATTACAATTCTTTGATTTTTTTACAAATTACTTACAACAAGGTAATTTCGTTTTTGCTTTTTCGGGGACAAAAGGTGCAGTTGGCTCTCCAGTTTTCGGTTCTGCACACCAACAAATATCTTTTTCTATATCGCATTGCAAAGCTTCATAGTTACCCATACTATCACAATGGAAACTCACATATGCACGTCCAGAAGATTCTAAGTCAGATTTTCTTTTGCTGCAAGCTAAAATATATAACATACCAAAGAATAATAATTATATTTGTAAAAGTTATATATACATATATATATATATATATATATATATATATATATATATATATATATATATATATATATATATATATATATATATACATGTATATATATATATATATATATATATATATATATATATATATATATATATATATATATATATACATATATATATATATATATATATATATATATATATATATATATATATATATATATATATATATATAAGTCATACTGGGTTGCAGATTGTAACAATATTAATAAAAGAATTGATAAAGTATTTATGAAGTATTTTTTACACATATCACACTTTTGTCAATTTATGAAAGAACTATTAACTTTTGGAAGACATTTAACATGTTTTTGACTATTAATTTTTTATATCCTTTTTAACATAAATTCCAAACCAAAATAATAATAACACTCTTAAGTTTTAGTTTATCTAGAAAAGGTGGTCTCGACTTACCACACGTCATATTCGCTGATTCAGTATAAAGTGCTTGTCCAAAAAGCCTAATTCCTGTAGAACTATAACACATGCATCTAAAAAGTCAAATATTCAATTTTTGTAAATAATTGGATTAGTCTATTTGGCATATCAGAAGCCAATTTTATGTATTAAACAACGGTGAAATAATTTACCTCGTACTCTCCTCGCAAACGCAGTTCCAAAATAAACACTGAATTTGACTGTCCCACACTAGAGAATAACTTAATTCGTTGATTTATATAGTAGAAGAGATGGTAGAAAGTTAAGTAGAAGCCAGGATTGTGTTGAAATTGAACGTAATAAAAAAATAACCGGTCAAGTGCAAGTTAGACTTGCATAATTAGTGTTCCATAAGATGATTGCTTTTAAAATAAAAAAAATTGTTATGGAGGTATAAAATGATTAATAAATTCACAAAACACACCCCAAATTAGTTTTCAACAAAGTTGTTTTCCGATCTTTATTGAAAACTTTGTTTTATTTATATATATATATATATATATATATATATATATATATATATATATATATATATATATATATATATATATCAGATAAACTATTAAAGGTAATAATTTTCGTTGAATCTGTACCCTGCGGGGAATAATCCAGAAATTTTTTCAAAATTTTTTAATCAGTACTTTTCGAGATAAGGGGAGAGACAGTGATTTTTCGCTATTTTTTTAAAAATAATACAAAGAAAAGTGTGCGCAAGTATTACATTATATTTATTTTTGAACTCGTGTTTTTACAAGCTTTCATTTGACACCCCACTCGATGACCTGTAAATTTTTTTTTTTCCACTTCTGCCTTCACCCCCTAAAACTAACCCCTTAATTTAACTTTCAAAACTACGGGGTTCTGATGAGGCTATCAATTTCTATGTTAGTATCAAATTTCAACTTTCTATGTTAAAAACTTTTGAAGAAAATCGGGTGTGACAGACGGACAGACACCTAAGTGACCTTATAAGTGTTCCGTACTGAACACCTAACGTAATTTTTAGATTCCTCGACTTTACAAACTCCGAAAAATACCTATAATTTGATATATTCAAAGCAACTTCCCTTTCATCCCCTAACAACCCTCTTAAAATCCGAGTATGTTTTAATATAAATAATTATAATTATTTGTTCATTATTGTAACCAAAAACAAAAAAAGGTCTGTATAATATATTACTGAGCTCCCTTTTTATTTCGAGTGTTATATGTGTACAAACAGACAGATTGACAAATCTATGCAATTTAAAAATCATATTTTCTTGTTACATGGCGAATGTATAACGAGAAGAAATGCAAAAATCTGAGAGGGTAATTTTTTTCAGGAATACAATAGCTAAGGAAGTAAAAATGTAATTAATTCGGAAACTTATGCGAAAATATTTTATCTACCTTCCTTGTATGCCACCTTTGCATTGTTTTGCCATCCATGTTCCCTCATCGTCACAAACCGGTTTGAATTTTAAAGCCGTCCACCATTTAGAAATAAATGATGGCAAGTTGGAATGGTATGCCATACACATCACTGAAAATATATTATTTTAGAATATATTACGTGACAGAAACAACCCTATAATATCAAATCCTTTAGTAAAATTTACTCACCACCAGAGTCGGTATCATCAGTATTTGGAAGCATACAATACTTTTTGCACTTAGCTCTACTACCTGCTGGCAGTTTCTTACAATCGTCATCGGTTTCGCAACTGTACGCCATATGTTCGGCTAAAAATATGAAAATTGGATATTTTGCTGTAATATTTTTTGTTAAAAACCATTATGATGATCAAAAAAAGTTAATTTTTAGTTCAGTGAGATATTAGAAACGCTTTATGTAAAAAAATTGTTTTCTGAAACAAAAAATGAGAGCAGCAGAAAGAGAGATATTGGCTTAAAGTATGATTAAGTAGAAATCTGGTACTTAATTTGGCAAAAAATGTAATATGCCTTTTCTAATAGCCATTACGTCACAAAGTTTTTAATAATTCATATCAATTATACTAATTTTTTTTTATGGGTCTAGCACACGTGCTGCAGGGAAGTCCCTAAAGCGCTCCAGGAGCGGCATGTGTGCGGAAAAAGCGATTCACGTTGTTCTTGAATCGCTGTAAATTGTACTCGGTGGGAAACACAGCGCTGGGCTAATTATTCCAAAGGGATGATGTTCTCCATATAAAAGACTGCTTCAAAAGCGTTGTACGCGGAGTAACAAGCTGAACCTCAAGCGGATGTGAAGCACCGACGCAACGTGTATTTCTAACATGCACCGCTTTGGGAGGAATTAAGCGGGCTACATCCTTCGAACACTTTCCATGAAAATACTTGTAGAACAGACTCAAGTCGCCAACCGTTCTTCGATCTTCCAGCGAATCAAGGCCGCCGGACAGTTCCGGGTCTCCAATTAGACGAACAGCTCTTCTCTGAACAGAATCCAACAAATGCAGTGTATGTTTGGGAGCGGAGCCCCAAACATGGGAGCAGTATTCCATAGTTGGTCGATTTTGAGCTTTGTAAAGAATTAACAGTTGTTGTGGAGTGTAAAGCTTTTTGGTTCGAAATAATATTCCTAACTTTTGAGAAGCTCTCCTTCCTTTGCCTGCAACATGTTCATGCCAGGACTTATTTGCTCCCAAACTAACGCCCAACAAATTGAGCGACGATGATAGGGGAATGGAGTGCCCCGACATAACTATGTCGGGTTTAGCAACGTTAACTTTTTTAGAAAAAACTGCCGCCTGGATTTTTGTAGCGTTAAATTCCACTTGGTTACTGTCACCCCAAGATAGAATTTCTTCCAGGTCTTTGTTAAGTTGAACGACCTCCTGCTGTCTGCGGATATTCGCCTGAGCAGCCGATATCCGAGCGTTCAAAGTGAATGAAGAGATAAGCGTGCTGTCGTCTGCAAAGCTGTAGATTGGATTCCCGGTCTTTTCCAGCAGATCGTTAATGTAAATGAGAAAGAGAGTAGGAGACAGTATGGAGCTTTGGGGTACACCGGCGTTGATTGTGAAGGTGTTAGAAAGAAATCCGTCGACCGCCACTCGTAAAGAACGCTCCCTGAGGAAACATGAGAGCCACAAACAGAACTTTTCAGACATACCACAAGAGCGTAGCTTAGCCAACAGTCCATCGTGACAAACACGGTCGAATGCCTTGGATATGTCAAGAGCAACCTCTCGAGATTCTCCAAAGTGTTCATTTGCGTTGTTCCAAACATGTGTTACATAAGTCAGAAGATCTCCTGTTGATCTATGTTTACGAAAGCCATATTGGTGATCGCTAATAATATTGAATCATGGCGTGAAATACATCCGATTTCAACCATATAAGCGTATAGATAAGCATATCTTTTCTTCAGTTACTCTTAGATCAATGTAAATTACATTTATAAAGTAAACGACATATTCAATCTTTTTTATTCCGTTTAATGTCTACGTTGAGGCAATATTTCAATCAACTTTAGAGAATAAATAGCAGGGTGTCATTCCAATAACTACGATTCGTTGTGGGCATGAAACCATAATCTTAGCTAACAGTTCTAAAAATGCTCAACGCATGTGGACAGCGATGCACCCTGCCACTGCCAAAGCAAGAATGATTTTAATTAATAGCCAACATAACACTTCTCCGTTCAACATCAACGGAGAAATTATTGAAGGAGTCACGAGATTTAAATACCTCGAGTCTTCTTTTACCTCAATCCATGATTGTAAAGGTGAGAGGGGTATTAAATTCAGGAATCTTCTTATTCATAGATATCTACCACTAGGTATCTAATTATAAGTAACTGAATACCACATATGGCTATGGCATTGAAACCGCGTCGTTTAAAGCTAGAACGCTAACCAAATCAATGCCGTCGAAACGTGGGTGGTTTGCAGGTTATTACATATTCCCTACATATCAAATGATGAAGTCTTGCCCAGACTCGGTATGAAAAGGGAACTAATAAATATTATGAAAGCAGGTAAAGTAAATCCCAAGATATAAGATCCTGCCTTTTTGCTTTTTCAATGGGGCAATAAACGACCCTAGTCTATACCAAAGATAAGAAATAACATAACAAGAAAAAATAGGAGGGAAACGCCAACCAGGTCGAGAACAACAGTTACAACTGCGCAACCTGTTGCAACTGCGCAACCTGTATCAACTGTTGCGATACGACAGACGTTGCAACCCTATTCAGACAGGCTAACGAAGGTTATCTTGGTTATATTGTAATTAATGATGAGGACTGAAATGGGTAAGCGAACATCAACATGACACCTAAAGAAGAAAGGTTCCTTAGTTTCGGAGTCAAATCGACTTTAACTTTACATTAACTCTAAATGAGGCAAATGTTTATAAGCAATTAAGTCTAAGTAATAGCAGCAATTGCTATATGTAGTTCTACTATAATTATACATATTTTTGCTTTTTCTGTAAGATTTCCTTATAAGATTCCTATGGTTAGCCTGCAAATGCTTAGAGCAAATGCAGCGCGTTGCGATGACCTATAAGCAACGGCTTAATTTTTAGTGTTCACTTATAAGATGACTTTGGAGTCTGTCTGTCTGTCCGTCTGTTTGTCTGTCACCCGATTTTCTCCGAAACTATTTGTCATAGAAAGTTGAAATTTAGTAATAATATAGGAATTAATGGCCTCATCAGAACCGTGTAGTTTTGAAAGTTAAGTTTTGACTTAAGGGGTTAGTTTTGCGGGTGAAATCGGCAGTGAAAAAAAAAATTTTTTACTAGGTCATCGAGTGTGGTGTCAAATGAAAGCTTGTGAAAACACGAGTAAAATATAAATATATATATATATATATATATATATATATATATATATATATATATATATATATATATATATATATATAATGTAATACTTGCGCACACTTTTCTTTGTATTATTTTTAAAAAATCTTCAAAAGGACTGATCAAAAAATTTTGAAAAAATTCTTGAATATTCTCTCAAGGGTGTAGATTGAACGAAAATTATCACGAGTGCATTACCTTTAATAATCTATCTGGTATATAAAAAAAAACAAAAATTTCAAGGTCATCAGTTTTCAGTAAAGATTGGAAACAAACTTTGTTGAAAACTCATTTGGGGTGTGTTTTTTTGTAAAGTCACTGATCAATTTATACCACCGTAACAAAATTTTTTATTTTAAAAGTAAACAACGTACGGAATACTAATTGTGCAAGTTCAACTTGCACTTGACCGGTTATTATTTATATGGCCAATCGATGTTGATTTTAGTTAAAACTTATTTAAAGCTTTACTTATCTTGTACGTCATATCTGGAAATAATTCAGGTTTTTAGTATGATATCAATGATGCAAACCTTTGGTCTACTAAAATTTACTGCAAAATGCTTACTTGCTTCATGTTTTTTTTAATTAAAAATTTCACTTGTTCCTTAAACTAATTAGATAAGGACTAAATCAAATTTTTTTCTTTAGAATACAGCTATTTTGATCTGTAGATTATAAATATCAATATACAATTTGTGAGCATGTCAACCTCGAGATATTTTCAAAAAAATGCTTGTGTACTTTCTCTGTTACACCACAAAATCTAACTTTTTCTACAGAAATCGTGAAATTTTGGTGAAGAATTTAAATAAATTTTATATATTTTTTTTTGGGAAAACTGAGTGTAACTGCTATTGTTGTCCGAAAGCTTTCAGTCTTTTTTATTTTGTGCAATACAAAAGTGGCAAAAATCAATTTAATGATGATGAATATTCTTCTAAATATCTAAGCTGATTTTGATCTTTTTAGTATTCCGTATGGAACGCTTATAAGATGACTTTGGTGTCTGTCTGTCTGTCCGTCCGTCTGTCTCTCTGTCTGTTACACCCGATTTTCTCCGAAACTATTTGTCATATAAAGTTGAAATTTGGTAATAATATAGGAATTGATGGCCTCATCAGAGCCGTGTAGTTTTGAAAGTTAAATTTTGATTTAAGGGGTTAGTTTTGGAGGGTGAAATGGGTAGTGAAAAAAAAAAACTTTACTACGTTATCGAGTGTAGTGTCAAATGAAAGCTTGTGAAAACACGAGTAAAAAAAAAATATATATATATAATATATATAATGTAATACTGCGCATACTTTTCTTTGTATTATTTTTTAAAAAATCGCGAAAAAAAAATCGCTGTCCCCACCTAATCTCGAAAAGTGCTGATCAAAAAATTTTAAAAAAAATTCTGGAATATTCTCCACGGGGGGTGTAGATTGAACGAAAATTATAACGAGTGCATTACCTGTATTCATTTATCTGGTATATATAAAAACAAAAATTTCAAGATCATCAGTTTTCAGTAAAGATTGGAAACAAACTTTGTTGAAAATTCATTTGGGGTGTGTGTTTTGTGAAGTCACCGATCATTTTATACCTCCGTAACAAAATTTTTTATTTTAAAGGCAATCAACGTACGGAACACTAATTGCGCAAGTTCAACTTGCACTTGACCGGTTATTTTTTTAATTTAGAAACCAAATTAAGAACGAAAATTAATTACGAACGATGCTAAAAGAATGAAAGTGGCAATCCAAGTTGAAAGAATGAAGCATTTTTTGAAAATATCTCGAAAAGTAAGTTTTTCACTAAATGTCATCATTATCTTAAATTTGGAAATTTGGCTTGTCCCGGGATAATTATACTATTATCCTGCTTAAACATTTTGTAAGGGAAAAATCAATATTAACCTATTGTACATTAAAAGAAGTACTTACATTTGGGTCCACATCTCTTTTCACAGGTGTAGCCAGCAATACATATGTCTGGATCCGTAGAACAGTCGGTATTAGTAACAACTAAAAAATTACTTTATATTATGTTTAAGGTCCCACAGGAATTTATAAGTTAAATTAGCTTGACTTGAATATCCATTACTTGATTAGATTATTTGACTTAAGTATGACTTTAACTGAAGTAAAGTCGATTAACCCATAGATAGATTTTGTAACAACGCTATTTCAGCTTTTTAGATCCTTTTACTGACCCAGGTACGTTATATTTACGAGGGTCATTCAATAAGTAAAGAGACAAATAACTCTAGCACAAGAACGGTTTTATTTGTTTCCTACAAAATTTGACCTACTTTTCGACATAATCCCCCCCCCCCCCCCCCCCCCCCAACGTTAATACACTTGTCCCAGCTTTCTGCTAGCTTCTTAATTCCTGTAGCAAAGAATTCTTTCGATTGACGTCGAAGCCACTCTTGCACTTTTTTCTTCACTTCTTCATTAGGGCATCTTTGAGAGATCTTAATAGATAAAAATCATACGAAGCCAGGTCTGGACTCTATCGGCATTGTAAATGTTTCTGAATAATATTGTGAACAGTTCCAACGCTTACCCCAACCTCCTGAGCTATCATTTCAACAGTAATTCTTCTGTTATCACGAATAAGTCCATCACTCCTCGATTCCAATGAGGGGTCGGAAACTTCAACTGGACGTCCACTTCGCCGCTCGTCACACACTCTTGTTTGGCCACTTTTGAACCGATCTATCCACTTGTATACGTTCGCTCGATTCATGTAACTTTGTCCATACTGTAATAACATTCTAGAATGTATTTCACTTGGCTTAAGATCATCTGCTACTAAAAATCTGATGACAGAAGGCTGCTCTTCTAAAGTGTAGGCCTCCAATGGACTCGCCATGGTATACTAGATATTTTGAGGATATGTTTACATTACATGATCAAACAGCTAGTTAAAACTCATCAAAGGTTGGCACTTGCACTCCTAGAAGTATGGAGCGGTTTTGTTGAATGGGTTTAAAATGAGACCAATTTTTTACTTATTGAATGGCCCTCGTATATAATAAAATATCAAACGATTCATTCGCGAAAAAATTTGGCATTTAGACGCTTTTGAAACAGAACTTATGTGTATCGAAATTGTGGTTGGATGGGTTTTAAACTGAAATTAATATTTGACATTTTTCTAATGGTGATACAAGTAGTCTTTAGGTATTCCTTTTTCCTCAGGGGAGGGGGTCAGATAAACATACGGAATATCAATCGGTCATATTTTTGGGAAAATTAGGTTTAACAGTTAAATGATTTGACAAAAATACGTAGAAAAGTAGGAGCTTATCAGACAGAAATTGTCAGTCATTAAAAGTACGGAGGGTCCACAAATAATAGACAACCCTGGCACCAACTATGATATGTCGTGTCTCACTCCATATCAAAGTTAGTCTAAATAACGATGACAGTGCTCGGTATCTGTAACACAATCACAATAGCAGTGAAAATTTATGAACCATATCCCGACGCCTATTACTATCCAAGAAATCCCCTGATGGGATCGTAAGAATGATCTTTCTGTATTTGTAATATCAGGAAAATGGTGGCTAAAGTATGTGTGTGCAGTATATTTAAATTAATTCCTTCATTTTTACAGTTGGAGATATCATTGCAAAATTACATTATCCCGACCATGGGCATAGCTTCTGGATTAAAAGTTTCAGCGGCTTCACATCAGAAGGGCTAAAGTTGGTAGGCTACTAATATTTTTGAGGTGTTGTTCTTAAATCTTTGCTGCTATAGTGATTGTATTACAAGTTGCCGATTACTGTCATCTTTACCTTAGCTAGTTCTGAGATACAGAGAAACAGGGCATATCCTAGTTTGGCGATTGATTTAAACCTCCTGTGTAAATGTAAGAACAAAACTTACTGGCAGTTCTCGTTAAATAAGTCACCAGATTATTCTGTATAGAACTTATTTTTACAACAATTGCCTTCATCAAAATGTAAAAAACATATGTTCGTTAAAAATATGGAATATCTATGGAAACTCCAAATGGGTCCTTTTATATATCAAATGAAATGGTAACAGTCTATATGACTTCTGTAGAGTTAATGTTAATTTTTTAACGGAATAACACCATGAACATGTATTCTGGTAAAAAATGACAAAATTTAACGTAGCCAAAATTTTTATTTTAGATGCAGTGTTATGATATTGTTTTATAGTTTTGAAAATTTACTTTATCTAAGAAATATGTTACCAAACTTTTTAGTATTCCAGACGGAACACTTATAAGATCACTTCGGTGTCTGTTCGTCTGTTACACCCGATTTTCTCTGAAACTCTTGGACATTGAAAGTTGAAATTTGGCACTAATATAGGAATTGATTGCCTCACCAGAGTCGTGTAGTGTTGAAAGTTAAATTTTGACTAAAGTGGTTAGTTTTGGAGGGTGAAATCGAAAATGAAAAAAAAAATTACCAGGACATCCAGTGGGGCGTCAATGGAAAGCTTGTAAAAACACGAGCTCAATAATATATAATGTAATACTTGCGCACACTTTTTGTATTATTTAGTAAATTGGTGTCGTCCCCTTATCTCGAAAAGTACTGATCAAAAAGTTTTGAAAAAATTTTGGAATATTCTCCACGAAAATTATTACCTTTAATAAAATTTATTTAGTATATAAAAAATAAAAATTTTAAGGTCATCGGTTTTCAGTAAAGATTGGAAAAAAGCTTTGTTGAAAATTCATTTGGGATGTGTTTTGTGAAGTCATTGATCATTTTATACCTCCGTAACAAAAATTTTTATTTTAAAAGCAATCAACGTACGGAACACTAATTGTGCACGTCCGACTTACACTTGGCCGGTTATATTTCATTACTGTCAATTTTAGATATGTCAATTTTGATTTTGTCAAATCACATTTCTTTTACTATATATCCAGCATGTTTTTTTTTCTGTATTATTTGTAATACACCAATCTTTAACTGAAAATAACCTTAAAAAATTGAAAATAAAAGAGTTTGTGGCATTTTATGAAATATATAACACCAGAGCATAATTCTAAGAAAAGGTACATGGCTCAAGATATTGTAACTACGTTTATCATAAATATCATAACGGTGTTAAATTAGCGTACTAATATTTACCTGTTGGATACACTGTACATTTTGGAATACACGCACTTCTATCCAGGTAATAAGCAGTCTCATTTGTAGCTCTATCAGTACAATCTTTCTGATGAAAATTTGTTATCAATGTTGCTGGGCAATCAGTAGCTTGGTCTGAAGGTATAACAAAAACTACACATAACAAAACAAAATTTCCTAATACTGATAAATACATTGCAAACCTTTGTTCGCTCACTGTCTAAACATAAATGATATAAAGTTATTTCAAGATTAGTAATGGGAATTATTCTCTTTATCTTTTTTCCATAGTTAAGATTAAATATGATTTAATGATATCTACTGATTTAGTTATTTTTTGATAACGAGGATTAATGTATTGTGGTCCTTTTTTTAGTATAATTAATAGGTTATACATACCAGTGGCGCAGCCAGATTAGAAGTCGGAAAGGTGAATTGTCCACAGGGGTGGCAACATTTTTTTAACAGAAATGTTCAATCAGCTTTATATTGCACAGACCAATTTTTTAGAGATTTATCAATATAGTCTCTTTCACGCTTTTCTAATATTTCTATACCTTTCTTTTAGAAGGATTTGTCTTTGCATTCAAAATAGGTCTCAGTTTCGGCGATAACTTCTTCATCGGAGCCAAATCTCTTTCCCGCGAGCATTTGTTTGAGGTTTGCGAATAGATAATAGTCGCTATGGGCCAAATCTGGAGAACACGGTGGATGAGGAAACAATTCGAACTTCAATTCATGCAATTTTGCTATCGTAACCATTGACTTGTGACACGGTGCATTATCTTGATGAAAGGGCACTTTTTTCTTTTTGGGACCGTTTCTTTGCGTTTTCTGCCTTCAAATAACCCACCAGTGACTTTCTATAATATTCGCTATTGATGGTTTTTCCCTTCTCAGCATAGTCGATGAGAATTATTCCATGCGCATTCCAAAATACAGAGGCCAAAACCTTCCTAGCCGACTGTTGTATATTTAGTCGCTTCGGGCGGCTTTCACCTGCTGCAGTCCACTCAGCTATCTGACGATTTGATTCCGGCGTGTAGTGGTGGATCCATGTTTCATCCATTGTCACATATCGCATGAAAAAATCCTTTTTATTGCGTTTAAACAGGTCCAAACAGCGCTCAGAATCATCAACACGTTGTTGTTTTTGGTCCACTGTGAGCAAACGCGGTACCCATTTCAAACAGAGCTTTCTCATACCCAAATGTTCATGCAAAATATGATCAACACGTTCTTTTGATATCTTTAGCGATTCAGCTATCTCACGCAATTTCACTTTATGGTCATTCAAAACAATTTTGTGGATTTTTTTGATCTTTTCCGGTATAACCACCTCATTTGGACGTCTAGAGCGTTCAGCATAATTTGTAACTGTACGACCGTGTTTAAATTCAGCACACCAGTAAATGATGAGTAATTTTCTAGGGGCAGCGTCCCCGTAACACTTGTCAAGCCATTGTTTTGCTTGTACGGTATTTTTCCCCATCAAAAACCAGTGTTTAATCAACAACGAAATTCGATTTTTTTTTGATTGTTTAGAAAATGTCAAAAGTAACGTCACTAAAGCCACTGTAACTTGTAAACCAATCGCCGAAATATCATGAAATTTTGACACGTATCGTTTGAAGGTTGGTACTTGCCAAAAATCATATGAATTTTTTGAAAAGGGCGACATCTATGTGTCAGACCAAAAACTTTTCAGCCTGCGTGTTATATATTATTGAACTTTACATTACAGTGGCAACTTGAATTCTATGAATCTTTATTCTATTTTTATCTCTAACAAAGCTGGGAATACTAAAAATAATAAAATTGTTTTACTATAAATATAGTTTGTTCATTATCTTAACTAAATACAAGGTAAAACTCTCATAATACTATTACAATTATACAAAACAAACAACACCTACCCCTTTTACTCCTTTACCCAAAAGCAATATTGCTTAAAAAGTATAGCTTTCTTTTGTACATCAAGTATTATATGTGTAAAAAAGTTGAAATCGGCATCTGATTTCGTTCGAGAATTATCGATCCAGCAGAGCGACAGACGGACGGACTTACGGAAACCCTAGAATGTGAAGAAAAACAAAAACCTCGAAGCGTGATTTTTCATCAATATAACACTTCTCTTTTGAAAGGGAAATAAAAATTAAGCAGAAAAAAAAACTATTATTTAATTAATTTTCATATTGCGTGATTACAGGAAACCTGTAATAAACGTATTCTCCGATATATGTGCACCCACCACTTTAGCTCCCCTTATCCCTGTAATCTAATATATTTGTTTTTCATAAATAATAAAGCTAAAATTTCGTTCAATATCACAACCAAAAACCAGGAAAATTATTCAAATTAGTAATAAAATTGTACGATATTTATTGATCTCCATTTCTTACCCCCACCTGATTGAAAATATAGAAGAATAAGAAAATTTTCTCTTCTTGACTCTAACAAGCCTGAAAAAGACGTATAACAGGATATATATAGAGTCACTCCTCTAACCCCTTTTCTCAGTCTTCTAACCCCTTACATGTTTAATTATTTTCTTCTTCTTCTCGTGGTGCCTATCCCTTTCGAATGTTGACTCTTAGCATAGCTATTTTAACTTTTTGACTACCATACTGAACAGTTGTGTAGTAGTTAATGAGAACCATTTCCGTAAATTCGGTAGCTAAGATATTCTACTTCAACCTGGACTCCCTTCTTACTCACATCTTTCCTTGCAAAATAAGTTGTAGCAGCTTATATCGGTGCCGTTCCGCATTATGTGGCCGAGATATTCAAGCTTCCGGCGCTTTATGTTGATAAGTATTTTTTATTCATTCCACGCAATACCTCCTGGTTCGAAACAGGATATTCTCTTCACACACCTATAGCACCACACCCCGAATGCCTCGATCTTTTTCATGGTTGGCTCTGTTAATATTCAAGATTCTACCCCATAGAGGAGAACCGTAAACTAACTAATTATTTTACATTTTGTATTTATTCTTCAAATTTATCCTTTATTCCAACTAAAAACAAAAAAAAAAAAAATTCTCACAATTAAAACTGTGCAATATTTAACTATCCCATCTCTTTTACCCTCTTACCCTGCTAAAACTGAAAATATTAAAAAAATAATTTAATATTTACATTCCCTAGCTCCAAGAACCCAGAGAAAAATCTATAACATGTTAAACACAAAGTCACACTGCTTCTTCTCTTATCCATTCTTTTAAACATAAATAATTATTCTTAAAAAGTGTTTATTATATTAACAAAAAACCTAGAAAAATTCACATAATTCTATTGTAACTATACAAGATTTAACGACCCCCCACCTCTTTTACCTCACCCTTTTTTAAAATTTAAAGCATATAGTTTGTCCGATATTTCTCGTGATCTATGGACCCTGTAACATTCATTTTTTCCTAGATTTTAAGACCATATAATGTTAC
>CM032454.1:94847534-94879694 GCA_019049505.1 Pachyrhynchus sulphureomaculatus | reverse complement strand
GCAAAAATCGCTGTCCCCACCTTATCTCGAAAAGTGCGGATCAAAAAATTTTGGAAAAAATTCTGGAATATTCTCCACGGGGTGTAGATTGAACGAAAATTATTAACGAGTGCATTACCTGTATTCATTTATCTGGTATATATTAAAAATGAAAAATTTCAAGGTTATCAGTTTTCAATAAAGATTGAAACAAACTTTGTTGAAAATTCATTTGGGGTATGTTTTGTGAAGTCACCGATCATTTTATACCTCCGTAACAAAATTTTTTATTTTAAAGGCAATCAACGTACGGAACACTTAATTGGCGCAAGTTCAACTTGCACTTGACCGGTTATTTTTTTTAATTTAGAAACCAAATTAAGAAACGAAAATTAATTACGAAAACGATGCTTAAAGAATGAACTCGTGGCAATCCAAGTTGAAAGAATGAAGCATTTTTTTGAAAATTCTCGAAAAGTAAGTTTTTCACTAAATGTCATCATTATCTTAAATTTGGAATAAAATTTGGCTTGTCCGGGATAATTATAACTATTATCCTGCTGAAAACATTTTGTAAGGGATAAAATCAATATTTAACCTAGTTGTACATTAAAAGAAGTACTTACATTTGGGTCCACATCTCTTTTCACAGGTGTAGCCAGCAATACATATGTCTGGATCCGTAGAACAGTCGGTATTATGTAACAACTAAAAATTACTTTATATTATGTTTAAGGAATTTAGAAGTTAAATTAGCTTGACTTGAATATCCATTACTTGATTAGATTATTTGACTTAAGTATGACTTTTAACTGAAGTAAAGTCGATTAACCCATATGATAGAGTCTTTTGTAACAACGCTATTTCAGCTTTTTAGTATCCTTTTACGGACCCAGGTACGTTATATTTACGAGGAGTCATTCAATAAGTAAAGAGACAAATAACTCTAGCGAACAAGAACGGTTTATTTGATTCCTACAAAATTTGAGACCTACTTTTCGACATAATCCCCCCCCCCCACAACGTTAATTACACTTGTCCCAGCTTTCTGTTAGCTTCTTAATTCCCTGTAGCAAAGAATTCTTTCGATTGACGTCGAAGCCACTCTTGCACTTTTTCCTTCACTTCTTCATTAGGGCATCTTTGAAGGTCTAAATAGTTAAAAATCATACGAAGCCAGGTCTGGACTCTATCGGCATTGTAAATGTTTCTGAATAACTATTGTTGAACAGTTCCAACGCTTACCCCAACACCTCCTGAGCTATCATTTCAACAGTACGAAGTATTCTTCTGTTATCACGAATAAGTCCATCACTTCTCGAATTCCAATGAGGGGTCGGAAAACTTCGACTGGACGTCCACTTCGCCGCTCGTCACACACTCCTTGTTTGGCCACTTTTGAACCGATCTATCCAACTTGTATACGTTCGCTCGATTCATGTAACTTTGTCCATACTGTAATAACATTCTTGAATGTATTTCACTTGGCTTAAGATCATCTGCTACTAAAAAATTTAAATCATGATGACAGAAGGCTGCTACTTCTAAAGTGTAGGCCCTCCAATGAACTCGCCATGGTATACTAGATATTTTGAGGATATGTTTACATTACATGATCAAACAGCTAGTTAAAACTCATCAAAGGTTTGGCAACTTGCACTCCTAGAAGTTATGGATCGGTTTTGTTGAATGGGTTTAAGCTTGCTCGCAGACCAATTTTTTACTTATTGAATGGCCCTCGTATATAATAAAATATCAAACGATTCATTCGCGAAAAAATTTGGCATTTAGACGCTTTTGAAACAGAACTTATGTGTATCGAAATTGTGGTTGGATGGGTGTTTAAACTGAAATTAATATTTGACATTTTTCTAATGGTGATACAAGTAGTCTTTAGGTATTCCTTTTTCCTCAGGGGAGGGGGTCAGATTAACATATGGAATATCAATCGGTCATATTTTTGGAAAATTAGGTTTTTAACAGTTTAAATGATTTGAACAAAAAATACGTAGAAAAGTAGGAGCTTATCAGACAGAAATTGTCATGTCATTAAAAGTACGGAGGGTCCACAAATAATAGACAACCCTGGCACCAACTATGATAGGTCGTGTCTCACTCCATAGCAAAAGTTAGTCTAAATAACGATGACAGTGCTCGGTATCTGTAACACAATCACAATAGCAGTGAAAATTTATGAACCATATCCCGACGCCTATTACTATCCAAGAAATCCCCTGATGGAATCGTAAGAATGATCTTTCTGTATTTGTAATATCAGGAAAATGGTGGCTAAAGTATGTGGATGTGCAGTAACATTTAAATTAATTCCTTTTCTTTTTTACAGTTGGAGATATCATTGCAAATTACATTATCCCGACCATGGGCATAGCTTCTGGATTTTAAAAGTTTCAGCGGCTTCACATCAGAAGGAGCTAAAGTTTGGTAGGCTACTAATATTTTTGAGGTGTTGTTCTTAAATCTTTGCTGCTATAGTGATTGTATTACAAGTTGCGATTACTGTCATCTTTACCTTAGCTAGTTCTGAGATATAGGGAAACAGGGCATATCCTAGTTTGGCGATTGATTTAAACCTCCTGTGCTATTAATGTAAGAACAAAACTTACTGGCAGTCCTCGTTAAATAAGTCATCAGATTATTCTGTACAAAACTTATTTTTACAACAATTGCCTTCATCAAAATGTAAAAAACATATGTTCGTTAAAAATATGGAATATCTATGGAAACTTGAAATGGGTCCTTTTATTATCAAATGAAATGGTAACAGTCTATATGACTTCTGTAGAGTTAATGTTAATTTTTTAACGGAATAACACCATGAACATGTATTCTGGTAAAAAATGACAAAATTTAACGTAGCCAAAATTTTTATTTTAGATGCAGTGTTATGATATTGTTTTTATAGTTTTGAAAATTTACTTTATCTAAGAAATATGTTACCAAACTTTTTAGTATTCCAGAACGGGACCACTTATAAGATCACTTTTCGGTGTTCTGTTCGTCTGTTACACCCGATTTTCTCTGAAACTCTTGGACATTGAAAGTTGAAATTTGGCACTAATATAGGAATTGATTACCTCACCAGAGTCGTGTAGTTTTGAAAGTTAAATTTTGACTAATGTGGTTAGTTTTGGAGGGTGAAATCGAAAATGAAAAAAAAAAATTACCAGGACATCCAGTGGGGCGTCAATGGAAAGCTTGTAAAAACACGAGCTCAATAATATATAATGTTGCGCACACTTTTTGTATTATTTTTTAAAAAATGTGAAAAAATTGGTGTCGTCCCCTTATTTCGAAAAGTACTGATCAAAAGTTTTGAAAAAATTTTGGAATATTCTCCACGAAAATTATTACCTTAATAATTTATTTAGTATATAAAAAATAAGAATTTTAAGGTCATCGATTTTCAGTAAAGATTGGAAAAAAAGCTTTGTTGAAAATTCATTTTGGGATGTGTTTTGTGAAGTCATTGATCATTTTATAAACCTCCGTAACAAAAATTTTTATTTTAAAAGCCAATCAACGTACGGAACACTAATTGTGCAAGTCCGACTTGCATTTGGCTGATTATACTTCCACTTTTTTTGCTTTTTAATTTTTTATCACAATACTGTCAATTTTAGATATTTTTGATTTTGTCAAATCACATTTCTTTTACTATAATATCCAGCAATGTTTCTTTTTTTCAGTATTATTTGTAGTACAGCAATCCTTTAACTGAAAATAACCTTAAAAAATTGAAAATAAAAGAGTTTGTGGCATTTTTAAATGTCTATAAATACATAACACCAGAGCTAATTTCAAGAAAAGGTACATGGCTCAAGATATTGTAATTACGTTTATCATAAATATCATAACGGTGTTAAATTAGCGTAACTAATATTTACCTGTTGGATACACTGTACATTTTGGAATACACGCACTTCTATCCAGGTAATAAGCAGTCTCGTTTGTAGCTCTATCAGTACAATCTTTCTGATGAAAATTTGTTATCAATGTTGCTGGGCTATCAGTAGCTTGGTCTGAAGGTATAACAAAAACTACACATAACAAAACAAAATTTCCTAATACTGATAAATACATTGTAAACCTTTGTTCGCTCACTGTCTAAACATAAAAAAATGATATAAAGTTATTTTCAAGATTAGTAATGGGAATTATTCTCTTTATCTTTTTTCCATAGTTAAGATTAAATATGATTTAATGATATCTACTGATTTAGTTATTTTTTGATAACGAGGATTAATGTATTGTGGTCCTTTTTTTAGTATAATTAATAGGTTATACATACCAGTGGCGCAGCCAGATTAGAAGTCGGAAAGGTGAATTGTTCACAGGGGTGGCAACATTTTTTTACAGAAATGTTCAATCAGCTTTATATTGCACAGACCAATTTTTTTAGAGATTTATCAATATAGTCTCTTTCACGCTTTTCTAATATTTCTATACCTTTCTTGTAGAAGGATTTGTCTTTGCATTCAAAATAGGTGTCAGTTTCGGCGATAACTTCTTCATCGGAGCCAAATCTCTTTCCGAGCGAGCATTTGTTTGAGGTTTGCGAATAGATATATAGTCGCTGGGGGCCAAATCTGGAGAACACGGTGGTGGATGAGGAAACATTCGAACTTCAATTCATGTAATTTTGCTATTGACTTGTGACACGGTGCATTCTCTTGATGAAAGGGCACTTTTTTCTTTTTGGGACCGTTTCTTTGCGTTTTCTGCCTTCAAATAACCCACCAGTGATTTTCTATAATATTCGCTATTGATGGTTTTTCCCTTCTCAGCATAGTCGATGAGAATTATTCCATGCGCATTCCAAAATACAGAGGCCAAAACCTTCCTAGCCGACTGTTGTATATTTAGTCGCTTCGGGCGGCTTTCACCTGCTGCAGTCACACTCAGCTGTCTGACGATTTGATTCCGACGTGTAGTGGTGGATCCATGTTTCATCCATTGTCACATATCGCATGAAAAAAATCCTTTTTATTGCGTTTTTTAAACAGGTCCAAACAGCGCTCAGAATCATCAACACGTTGTTGTTTTTGGTCCACTGTGAGCAAACGCGGTACCCATTTCAAACAGAGCTTTCTCATTACCCAAATGTTCATGCAAAATATGATCAACACGTTCTTTTGATATCTTTAGCGATTCAGCTATCTCACGCAATTTCACTTTATGGTCATTCAAACAATTTTGTGGATTTTTTTGATCTTTTCCGGTATAACCACCTCATTTGGACGTCTAGAGCGTTCAGCATAATTTGTAACTGTACGACCGTGTTTAAATTCAGCACACACCAGTAAATGATGAGTAATTTTCTAGGGGCAGCGTCCCGTAACACTTGTCATGCCATTGTTTTGCTTGTACGGTATTTTTCCCCATCAAAAAACCAGTGTTTAATCAACAACGAAATTCGATTTTTTTCGATTGTTTAGAAAATGTCAAAAGTAACGTCACTAAAGCCACTGTAACTTGTAAACCAATCGCCGAAATATCATGAAATTTTGACACGTATCGTTTGAAGGTTGGTACTTGCCAAAAATCATATGAATTTTTTGTGCAAAAAAGGGCGACATCTATGTGTCAGACCAAAAACTTTTCAGCCTGCGTGTTATATATTATTGAACTTTACATTACAGTGGCAACTTGAATTCTATGAATCTTTATTCTATTTTATCTCTAACAAAGCTGGGAATACTAAAAATAATAAAATTGTTTTTACTACTGTTTGTTCATTATCTTAACTAAATACAAGGTAAAACTCTCATAATACTATTACAATTATACAAAACAAACACCTACCCCTTTTACTCCTTTACCCCAAAAGCAATATTGCTTAAAAAGTATAGCTTTCTTTTGTACATCAAGTATTATATGTGTAAAAAAAGTTGAAATCGGCATCTGATTTCGTTCGAGAATTATCGATCCAGCAGAGCGACAGACGGACGGACTTACGGAAACCCTAGAATGTGAAGAAAAACAAAAACCTCGAAGCGTGATTTTTCATCAATATAACACTTCTCTTTTGAAAGGGAAATAAAAATTAAGCAGAAAAAAAAACTATTATTATTTAATTTTCATATTGCGTGATTACAGGAAACCTGTAATAAACGTATTCTCCGATATATGTGCACCCACCACTTTAGCTCCCCTTATCCCTGTAATCTAATATATTTGTTTTTCATAAATAATAAAGCTAAAATTTCGTCCAATATCACAACCAAAAACCAGGAAAATTATTCAAATTAGTAATAAAATTGTACGATATTTATTGATCTCCATTTCTTACCCCCATCTGATTGAAAAAATATAGAAGAATAAGAAAATTTTCTCTTCTTGACTCTAACAAGCCTGAAAAAGACGTATAACAGGATATATATTAGAGTCACTCCTCTAACCCCTTTTCTCAGTCTTCTAACCCCTTACATGTTTAATTATTTTCTTCTTCTTCTCGTGGTGCCTATCCCTTTCGAATGTTGACTATTAGCATAGCTATTTTAACTTTTTGACTACCATACTGAACAGTTGTGTAGTAGTTAATGAGAACCATTTCCGTAAATTCGGTAGCTAAGATATTCTACTTTCAACCTGGACTCCCTTCTTACTCACATCTTTCCTTGCAAAATAAGTTTGTAGCAGCTTATATCGGTGCCGTTCCGCATTATGTGGCCGAGATATTCAAGCTTCCGGCGCTTTATGTTGATAAGTATTTTTTATTCATTCCACGCAATACCTCCTGGTTCGAAACAGGATATTCTCTTCACACACCTATAGCACCACACCCCGAATGCCTCGATCTTTTTCATGGTTGGCTCTGTTAATGTTCAAGATTCTACCCCATAGAGGAGAACCGTAAACTAACTAATTATTTTACATTTTGTATTTATTCTTCAAATTTATCCTTTATTCCAACTAAAAACAAAAAAAAAAAAAAAAAATTCTCACAATTAAAACTGTGCAATATTTAACTATCCCATCTCTTTTACCCTCTTACCCTGCTAAAACTGAAAATATTAAAAAATAATTTAATATTTACATTCCCTAGCTCCAAGAACCAGAGAAAAATCTATAACATGTTAAACACAAAGTCACACTGCTTCTTCTCTTATCCATTCTTTTAAACATAAATAATTATTCTTAAAAGTTTTTATTATATTAACAAAAAACCTAGAAAAATTCACATAATTCTATTCTAACTATACAAGATTTAACGACCCCCCACCTCTTTTACCTCACCCTTTTTTAAAATTTAAAGCATATAGTTTGTCCGATATTTCTCGTGATCTATGGACCCTAAAACCCGAAGAAATGCAAAAACCTCTTACGACGATTTTTTCATAATATAATACTTTGCTTTAGCACGAGAAACCAGGATTTAAGCGGTAAATTTACACCCACCTATATGTATTATTAAAACTTTCCACAATAGTAGGTAATATTTACTTTATAAAATATACAAATCAGTTTTATTAATTTACGTAAACATATTAGACTTCGTATTTACGGCTGCGTGGCGTCATCTAGTTATGTGACAGGACGCTGTTGTTTTAAAGCTGACGACGAAGGCATGTAGGTGCTGAGTGATGCTTGTGTTACTGAGTTCATTGGTGGTAGCATCGAATAATATTTATATAATTTATACAGGAACCCACACAAAAACATACATATTTACATTTTAAGAAATTAATTTTTTTGGTTTCTTTCAGTCATTTTCCTAATACCATTATATACCTTAATAAAGATTCTCCTGGATTTCGTATTTCTCATCGTGGCTTCCAATGCGCTCTTTTCTTTTTCATCTTGTTGCATGTCCTACCCATCTCTATATTGGTCTTATTATTGTTTTTTTTATATCTTCTATTTTGTTATGGTCTCTAGACCATTCTATACATTTCTTATTCTTTAGAGTTATATTTAGTATTGTTCTCTCTCGGTGGTGTTAGGTAGTTTCTATTTTACTCATTGTTTTTTTTTTTATGATTGCCCCATACAGCAACACTGAGATAACACACCAATTTCCTTGATTTGATTTTTTTCCAATTATTATTTCATTTAATTTATTAGCAGGGTTTTTTATTTAGTTATGTCTGCTATACAGGACTGTACTTCAAAAAAATATTTCTAAAGTTATTTATCAGATTAAGATTAGTTGTCCACATTTTTATCTTATAATTTTTTCTTATTTTAGAAAGGAGAGTTGGAATATTAGAAAGAAAATTTGTTTGAGCGCCATGTATTATTTAAGTACGTAAATTTAACATAAGTTCGTGCGCATCTTTTAATCTTGTTAGAATATTATCTAAACGAAGAGCTTCACCGTTATCTCCAGTTTATTTTGTTGTCACATACCTTTGTAATAAAATGCATTATACATTTTAAATGTAAAATATTCTTATGAATAAAAGAAATACACTTTCAGTACATATTTTTGTGTAGTATATATTAGATATTTATGTGATATTGTTTACATAATTTTGTGTACATTTACATAAAAGTTTGTGAATAATTCCATAAATAATTGATAGTTACGACAGATTTAGGATTATCCATATTGTTATTTTTTAGAGTGTAGTAGCCATATACGAGGCTGGTTTGAAAAGTCCGTGCAAAAATAAAAACTACTTATGTGTTTGGGGTAAACCTTTTTTATTTTTCGACATAGTCTCCTTTTAGGCTTATACACTTCGTCCAACGATGTTCTAGTTTGTTGATCCCTTCCGAATAATAGGATTTTGTCCAAGTCTGCAAAATATCCATTGATGTCTGCAATCACCTCCTCGTTTGAATAAAATCTTTGTTCCGCCAGCCATTTCTTGAAATTGGGGAACAAATAGTAGTCCGAGGGAGCCAAGTCTGGAGAAAAGGGGGATGTGAAACGAGTTGGAATCCTATTTCCATTAATTTTGCGACCACAACTGCTGAGGTGTGTGCTGGTGCGTTGTCGTGATGGAAAAGGACTTTCTTGTGGGCCAATCGCGGGCGTTTTTCTTGCAGCTCGGTTTTCAAACGGTCCAATAACGATGAATAATATTCACCTGTAATAGTTTTACCCTTTTCCAGATAGTCGATGAGGATTATCCCTTGCGAATCCCAAAAGACAGTCGCCATAAACTTTCCGGCCGAAGGAACGGTCTTCGCCTTTTTTGGTGCAGATTCCTCCTTGGTAACCCATTGTTTAGATTGTTGTTTGGTCTCAGGAGTATAGTAATGTATCCATGTTTCATCCACAGTGACGAAACGACGCTTAAAGTCCTTCGGATTCTTCTGGAACAGCTGCAAACCATCCTTGCAACACTTCACACGATTCCGTTTTTGGTCAAGCGTGAGCAATCGCGGCACCCATCTTGCGGATAGCTTTCTCATGTCCAAATGTTTATGCAAAATATTATGTACCCGTTCAGTCGAGATGCCCACAGTACTAGCAATCTCACGCACCTTAACTCTTCTGTCATCCATCACCATATCATGGATTTGATCAATGATTTCTGGAGTCGCAACCTCCACAGGCCGTCCAGAATCGTTCAGCGTCACTTGTGCCCATATCGCCAGTCCGAAAATTTTGAAACCACTTATAAACTGTTCTAATCGAAGGTGCAGAGTCACCATAATGTTTATCAAGCTTCTCTTTAGTCTCCTGAGGCGTTTTGCCTTTCATAAAGTAATGTTTAATCACCACACGAAATTCTTTTTCGTCCATTTCTTGAAAATCACTCGACTTCCTTGATTCACACGAATGCCAAACACAAAGAAATAGACCAATATGGCTGAAACTTGGTGTGCGTTCATTCAAGAGATGGTACTAACTAAACATGACCTCGATACGCGCCGGTGGTGCCATCTCTCAGACTTTGCACGGACTTTTCAAACCAGCCTCGTATTTTTTTATTTATTCAGTGGCGCTGTAACGAATTGAGGCAATAATAAGAAATTTTCAATTTTAAATTTGAACTTTTCTTATAATAAATGGAAGAGAAGAGTAATTTTTTAAGCCAGAATGCCAATAAACATCTCTGCAATGATAACTACAGTAGAAGAGTTGTGATATACGATCGAAAGTTTAAACAAATAATTTACATTAACACTTGTACTAACCAGACATTTTTCTTCATACACTGACCAAAATAGAGTAATGCTAAAATTATATGTTTTATATAACTAGAAATATTCATTCGAAATTTTCAGCCTTAAGAAATTTATAGGATAGTATAAAACTTGTCAGGTTCTTTCTTGAAAAACCCTGTGTAAAAAATATTTTCAAGAAATTTAGGTTTTTCTTTAACTTAAAAGAGAGCACTTAGAATGAGTAAGAATTATTCTAGATTCTATAGCGAGTGTTTCAAAGAAAATCAGTTACTTACAGTTAATGGACTGAAAAACGTATTTGAAAAAGAAAATCAAGGGAGTTTCAAAATGCTAAGCACTGCCATAGCTATAGAGCTAGGCGAAAGGGTGACTTTGTTTTTCCCAAACAAAACTTATCATTGTTAGAGAGGGCAGGGGATCCCCCTATTAACACAGTAAATTTTATAATGCATTACCTTAAGATTCAGAACAGAACTTACCAATTTATGACATTAATTTTTAACTATATATGTATACAAAGGGCCATATTTTATTCAGGATTTTTTCGTATAATTTGTCACCAGGTTCAGGAACATATCCTTGTACTATTTTTGTATTGTATCATTTGTCGCATTTTATTCTAGACTAGTCGTACCCGCGGCTCCGCTCGCGTAGACTTGTTTCACTATTATCGTTACTGCTTATTCCTTATGTTACCTAACGTAATAAAATTATAGCCTATAACCTGGCCAGAGAACACGTAAATCAGATAAGTGTTTCTTGAGTGCTAAGCGCACTAATAGACAGATAGACAGACAGAGAGACGTTGCATTTTATATATATTATAGATTAGTTGTCTGTAATATTTTTTAAATTTGTGACTTAATGTACGGAGTTTATGAGACCAAATAAAATAAGTTATGTGTTTTGAGTTTTAAGGCTTTAGCCGTAAATAAAACATTTAAATTCTTCATTTACTATATATAGGGTGTTATTAAAGTAGATTATTGTATTACAGTGGCTCAGGCCCCGGGTTACGATAAGCAGTACTCATTACTTTTGAAATTTTATTATTCCATTATTACATCTTAAGATGCGTCGAACCTTTCGATTATGACATTCTATTTTACAGCACTAATTCTGTAAGGAAGCCATAAAAACAAGTTATTAGGCGGCAATGACTGTTATTTTGCAATAAAATTAGTTTTTTAGGTCGAAAATAATATAGAAAATATTTAATCGTTTATCGGACTAATATCGTAATTTACCATTTTATAACAGTACTAACTAATGGACATTCCGAGCATACCATCTATGTATCATTAAACAAGGACTTATTATATTTCACGACATATTAGAGCTCATCGACCAGTCATCTACGCTAGGGAGGTAATCGCAATACAGCCGTAATAGTGGGAGAGACTTGAAATATTTGACCAAAGGTACCAGTAGCTAACAAATGTCAGCGCTATATTGTGTGAAACACGAAAACTTTTAATCCAAGCGCAAACCAGGATGGGGAAAATCAGATTTTATATGTTTGTTGTCAAAGAAAATAGAATACTAATACCGCTATTAAATGTTTAACAGCAACTGTAAAAATCAAGTGCCAATACGACTATTGGATGTTTCGCGGTATCTGTAAGAGAAAATAAAAAGCAAGTAAACTTGCTTGACGGTATTGGTCTGATGAGCGACTGTATAATCTTTTCTAAATATTTTTTGGGATGTTAAAAATTACTTTGTTTGTAATTTGATATTAATATGCTTTTTATCTTTTTTTATAACTACCGATAAACATGAAGGATTAGTTCTTTTACATTTATTGCTAAATATTGAATAGTGGTAATAGGACGACGTACGAAGTCTTATTTTCTCTTTCATGCTTTGCTCTTAGATTCAAACTTTTAGCGGATCACACGGGATGATGCTAAGGTTTATACTTTTGCTTATATGTTTCTTAAATCTCTCCTTTCTGTTACGGTTATATTGCGAATGCCTCTTAGTTTCGGTAGCTGTGTCATGCCCATGTTAATTTATAGATGGCCCGTTGTACATTACTTTGTTTATGGCTACGAGGTACACCCTCCCCTGGTTAGATCGGAAATACGCTCCTTTTTGGAAACACGAAAAATAAGGATGAGAGGTAAAATACTAACATCGGTCTCTATATCTGAGTCAGCATTTAAATTGTTTTTAATCTCTTTTTATAGTTATTGCTAGACATAAAATAGTGGTATTTGCTGTTTATTTTTACGGTTACCACGAAACATTGAATTCATAGTACTCTATTCACTTTGATGACGTAGCTACAAATTCTCATTTTTCCTTCCATGCTTTACTCTTAGATTAAAAGTCTGGCTACTGGTACCTATGGTTGTATGTTTCTTAAATATCTCCTGTTGTTACGGTTGTCCTGTATTTGCTTCTTAACCTAGATAAGTTAATGAGCTCTGATATCAAGCGAAATATGACATGTCCTAGTTTGGTAGTTCATAGATGGCACGCCCGGATTGTATTACTCTTTAAAACTCGTACTTGTAATATAAAAGCAAAAGCTTGCTTGACGGTCTTAGTCCGACTATTATATAACATACCTTTTCTATATATTTTTTGTGGAGAAAAATTTACTGTATTCATAATACTTTTTGGCTAAGAAAATAATACTTGTAAAATGAAGTACGATAGAACCCCGGTTATCCGAGGTAACATGGGGAGCATCCTCCTCGGATAACTGAAAACTCGGATAATCCGGATTTGTTTTTCCAAAAAATACTTTAAACCGATGTATTAACGTTTTTAACATATAAATAGGTACACATATTATAAAACACTGAAATAGGTATCTATGCGCTTCTGTTTCATATTGCATCTTATTTTTCTCGCTGCAATGTTTCTCCATCTGTTAAGAAGAAGCAAATCCGCTGGGGTTGCCTCTGGTTCGATATACCTTAAAGCTTTTTCCAAAGAAGCAAAACCTTCTTGATGAGAGATCTTAGTGGGAGACTGTTCATCCACCGCCGCTTCGTCATCGTCATCGTCATCTGATTTTTCGGTTTCCTGAAAGGCATTCGTTATTTCTTCAATACTCATTTCTTCTTCTAAATCATCTGCTGTAATCCATTCAACAACATCTTCTCTTGTCACATTTTCTCAACCTTTTCATTTTTGCATTAATTCAAATAAACTTTTTTCTTTTTCTTCTATCTCGCTGTCAGAATTTGAACAGGACATTTCTCCATGTCTTCTCGAATTCAAAGCTAATTCATTTAATGGAGTATCATCTTCACTGTCATTATAGTCCTCAAAATCAATAACTTTTGACCAAGATTTTTGAATAGTGGTATTACGCACAGAATCCCAAGCTTGACTTACCCAGTAAATATCATTTTTCAGTGTAACCTTTCTCATTCCATTTATAATATCCTCCTTTTCTGTGTATTCTAACAGATGTTCAAGATATAAACGCCTATAATTTTTTTTAATGTTTTCGAGGATGCCTTGATCCATTGTTTGCATTATGCTGGTTACATTTGGAGGAAAAAATTTTACAATTTCGTCCACATGAAGTCCTTCTCCAGGGTGAGAGAGGGCATTATCCATTAACAAAATTGCTTTAATAGGAAGATGGTTTCTGTTCAAAAATTTAGTCACAGATGGCACGAATTCTTCTTCAAACCAGTTAGTAAATGAGGTCGCATCCATCCATGCGCTCTTCTGACTTTCGAAATAGACTGGCAGGGCTTTGGGTGAGATATCTTTTAAAGCTCTTGGACGTGCAGACTTGCCAATCACCATCAGTGGGATTTTGTGTTTTACAGATGCATTGGACCATACCATTATAGTTAATCTTTCCTTACTTCGTTTGTGCCCAGGAGCTGATTTTTCCTGCCGAGATACCAATGTTTTTGATGAAAGCATTTTCTAATTCAGACCAGTTTCGTCACAGTTGTAAATTTGATCACATGTATATCCACAATCTTCGATTGGCTTTTTAAAGTTCTGCTTAAACTTCTCAATTGATGACACAACAGCAGAAAGTTTTTCACCACATACAGTCAGTTGTCGTACACCGTACCGTTTTTTTCCAGCGGTCAAGCCATCCAGAACTGGCGGTAAACTGATCTATCTCTGGGAATTGCCTACTAATCATTATTGCTTTTCTGTTGTCAAATTAGACCTGACAGAGGCACATCTTTTGATCTTTGGTTAAACCACATGAATAAAGCTTCGTTAACCTTTTCATAGTCGCCGGTTTTCAATGATTTTCTTCCTGGGGACGAGGAGGCTTGATTTATACACCACTCTTCTATTTTTGTGCGGTTTCTTTTCCAATCTCCAACTGTTACCTCACCTACTCCATAATCTCGTGCAACACCTTTAATTGTATCTCCTGCTTCAATTCTTCTGATAGCTTTTAATTTTTCTTCAATAGGAACGACGCTTGTTTTGCTCCATTATAATACGACAAACAAAAATTCAAACAAAGCAGTTCGTATTAATTACACTTAACTACCAGAACTCCAACCAAATAAATTATTTGAGTATACTCGTACTTCTCCGTAGTAAACGCTATAACACACTGCATTCACGCAAATTTACATGCTGAAACGGTCCAAAAACATAAATAGGGGAACCTCTCACACGGGCCAGGGGGATTCCCCGAAGGCCCCGACGATTTTAAATGGAAATATGTACATACATATTTTAGTAGCTCGGTTAATACGCAGCATAGACGCGCGTACCTCGGATAATCAGGTTCTTAGATTGGCTCGGTTAATCCGGAGCTCGGATAATCGCGACTCGGTTAATCGGGGTTCTACTGTATACAGAAAAGCAAAAAAAAACTGCTATATATAATAATTACTACTTAACAATGCCATAATATAATATATATCAAAAGACATTCATTGGGACTGGACCAATTACAAAAAACCGGTCAAGTGCAAGTTGAACTTGCACAATTAGTGTTCCGTACGTTGATTGTTTTTTAAAATAAAAAGTTTTGTTAGGTTGGTATAAAATGATCAGTGACTTCACAAAACACACCCCAAATGAGTTTTCAACAAAGTTTGTTTCCAATCTTTACTGAAAACTGGTGACCTTGAAATATTGTTTTTTTTCTATACCAGATAAATTATTAAAGGTAATGATAATTTTTGTTCAATCTATACCCCGTGGAGAATATTCCAGGATTTTTTCAAAATTTTTTGATCAGTACTTTTCGAGATAAGGTAGGGGACAGCGATTTTTCACGATCTTTAAAAGTAATACGAAGAAAAGTGTGCGCAAGGATTACATTATATATATATATATATATATTTTTTACTCGTGTTTTCACAAGCTTTCATTTGACACCACACTCGATGACCTAGTAAAAAAAAATTTTTTTCACTTCCGATTTCACCCCTCAAAACGAATCCCTTAAGTCAAAATTTATGTTACGGTGATACAAAATGATCAGTGACTTCACAAAAAACACACCCCAAATAAGTTTTCAACAAAGTTTATTCCAATCTTTACTGAAAATTGATGACCTTGAAATTTCAATTTTTTTTTTTATATAACAGATAAATTATTACAGGTAATGCACTCGTGATAATTTTCGTTCAATCTACACCCCGAATTTTTTCAAAAAATTTTTTAATAAGTACTTTCCGAGATAAGGCGGGTGGACAGCGATTTTTCGCGATTTTTTAAAAATAATACAAAGAAAAGTGAGCGCAAGTATTACATTATATATATATTTTTTACTCGTGTTTTTACAAGCTTTCATTTGACACCACACTCGATTACCTAGTAAAAAAATTTTTTTTCATTTCCGATTTCACCCTCCAAAACTAACCCTTAAGTCAAAATTTAATTTTCAAAACTACATGGCTCTGATGAGGCCATCAATTCCTATATTGCTACCAAATTTCAACTTTCTATGATAAGTAGTTTCGGAGAAAATCGGGTGTGACAGACGGACAGACGGACAGACGGACAGACGGACAGACGGACAGACAGACGGACAGACACCGAAGTGATCTTATAAGTGTTCCGTACGGAATACTAAAAAGACAGAAACAGGTTTACGCGGGGATTATCCATCACCGCCTGTTTTTTTTTGGCATGTGATTTGATGCTGCACTTTCGAACTGAGGTAATTTCGATGTGCAGATCCACCATAACACGGTCAACGATAAAAATGTAATAGTCTAATATCCATCTAGCGTAACCCTATACACACTGAAATATTTATGGGTTTTGGTAGTTAACAGTGAGTCCCAAATGATAAAAGTTGATGAAAGTATTATTATCGTTCAAAACTTTTCTTCTTTGGATTGAAATTAAGGTCTGGGGAACGTTTAAAAAGAAATTTGTGATTGTTTTAAATTTCTAAATACGACTGGTTTTGGCCAAATATTTACACTCATTTTATACGACGGTTTTGGCCAGGAAAAATTTCAAATTCAGTTGCTTATATCGTATAAATTTATTCAAAATCTATCAAATAGCACATTTATATTGCAGCGAAAGGACCATTATCTTCGATTTTACGTAACTTGCTTGGAAAGCCATCCCTCAGGCGTTGGACGACCGAAACGTCGATTTCTTTCAACTTCTCTTTATTTTGCCAATCAAGTGCCGGTGGTCCTTCGCTTCAGAACCATTTTCATAATTTACGTGAAAGTATTGCCCAAAATCTTTCAATTGGTCGTGCCTGTGGAATATTTGGTGGATTGTCATATCACGATACAAATTTGACTTTTGAGCCATTCTTGTGGTTTCTTTTTCCATAATAGCACTATACAAGGTCTGGCCAGAAGATTATTTTGTCGCGAGTGTGATTTTCTTTGATAAACTGCTTCAATTTAGTCAAGCAGTTATTGATATACACATCAGAATTGACTGCAACAGCATTGCTTGGTTGGAAATATGGAGCTGAAATATCTTTTGATGAAACGTCAATCCACATCAACACTTTTGGTTCAAATTTCATTTTGCCCTCGTATTTGACTTCGTCTGGTGTGCTGCTTCATAATCGTCAGAGTCATATCCACTGAGAGAACTGTTTGAAAATGTGAAATATTTTTTATTATCCATAATTATGAATTTCCCATGCGGAAATGCTTAATACAAAATACACGGCAACATTCTGATACTTTTTCGAGCCGTCTTGCGGTGTATTTCGGTGCCTTTTTACGTTTTCAAACTTGCATGTTATTTGTCTTCAAAATTCGATGCCCAATTGATTGCAAAACATCGTATTTTCTCGACCATTTTCTTTGCGACTGCCCAACTTTGTCTTTGCGCTTGATAGAAGATTTTTTTTATTCTTCTACTAAGAACAGGTGGCCGACCGGATTTTTTTTTATTTTCGGATTCTGGGCCTTCATGGCAATCACGCAAAACACGAAATATGGTGGCGCGAGATATTGGCTTATCTTCAAATGCTCCAAGCATTTGCTTCGTGGACAGTTCTCCAAACACGGAAGCGACACAGTTTCGTAAATCTAGCTTGTATGATATTTTTAATGCGAATAATCAAATGCACAAGTTCTAAAATCAAAGTAGAGGTACCGGTACACCTTCAGCGTAAACAACATTGCTATCTGTCAATTGTTCATCATTTACCAAACGCCTAAAATTAGTGTCAAGACTAATAATGAACCCCCTTTAGTTTATGAGGATAATATAATAAAAAACGAACTAGTAAAAAAATTTAAGCTCTTAATAATGTTATATTTTTTTAGTATACTTCTAGTTTACCGAAATTAATAACCCTGGTTATGAAATTCAGCATAATTTTATTCATTACATAGATTTTCCAATATTATGTGTAAATAATCTGAATTCATTAATAAAATTTTAGTTTAAATGTATATAATGACACTGAACTAAGTTAATTAACCCATGAGTTTTACTAACAGGTCATTAGTCCGCGTCAAAAAACCTATTAGTCGTGTGCCGTATTTGCAAAAAACTGAGGTAGCACACGTAAAAACGTCACTATGATTAATAATGATATTCTATGGGAACTTGAAAATGTTTGATGGGTTGTGTTTTTTTACCACAAATTGTGTCGTTAAATTTCGTACTTCTTTCATTTATGAAAAATAATGATAGAAACGAATGTTGTATAAAATAATGAAGATAAAGAAATTTGCTTTACGTGAGTAATTTAGTCGTCCTACAATCCTCCAGAGAATTATAATATACCCAACAAATTCTTGTACAGAAAATGGTAGCCTCCAAACCAGATGAAGAGTATTCGGATCAAGATTTCTTAATGTTGTACTAACGCTCATAAAATTGAGATATTATCGTGTTATAACTCTTATATTATATGGATATCTCATTTCGGTGTTATCGTGCCAGCAGACAGACAGGCAGTCAGACAGACAGGCAGATCGATAGCCAAACATATAGACAGAGAGATTAGACACAGGCAAGTAAGTAGAAAGGAAGGAAGACCGACCGACAAACTATATTTTTTTGTGATCTTTGGACTTCCAAATCTGAAGCAAGCGATTTTTTACGAATACAATGCTTCTCTGATTAACGGGAGTAAAAACTTACTCAAACCCTACTTTGTACTAATGTCCTCATAGCAGGCTAATTTCCAGCTTTGAACCGTTCTAAATTCTAATAGAATTCAATTAAATCAATAATTTCCTCTATTTTACTCTCTCGATAAAGAATATATGGCACCTCTTATATAAATAACAAGGTTAGATGTCAAAAAAGCAAAAATATATAATATACTTTAAAACGTTTTGCTTGCTTTTATTGTTTTTCCAAATGGATTTTTTTGCTATATTAAAAACTTTTAGCCACTAACTTAACAATGTCAGCATATTTCACTTATTCTCTATGATCATGAAATTATAATAAAATTAATTAAAAGTATAATCTACACTTCTGCATTTTTATTGTCGCATAGTCGTCACGTCATATCTTCTTCATATTAAATATTTTATTTAGTTCCTCTAGCCATCGTTCCTTATATTTCTGGATATGTTCTTGCTTTCCAGATATGAATTCAGATTTTTACAAAGATTTTCCAGATTCTTCACAAATAAATGTCTATCCTATTTGATTCTTTTTAGATTTTTGTTAATAAACGAAAAGAATAAAACCCTAAAACAAGTGAGAAATAGTTTATTTTCTTTTACGTTAATAGTATTACAACATATTGCTGGAAATTCAATCTTTACACATCAGAGAACAAAAACTTTACTTAATCATTGATACTTAAACTATAGTAAAAAATAAGTAATGACAATCAGTTATCAGATATTAATCAGTTATGAATATATTCCTATTTCTGGTCTATTTTACATCATTTACCTCAGTAAATAACTTTACTAATAAAACTTAATAAAAAAATAATAATGAAATAATGACAGCGTGTTAACAGGATAAAAAGCACCTAATAAAAAGTGTCTTTACTTACTTGAACATTACCAATCAGGACCAGCTACCAGTAAGCACCGATAATGCTACTCACCAGTCAAAATAACACTCAACCACACGCGGATACATCAGGATATATATATAAATATATATATATATCAACGGACGTACACGCGGATATATATATATATATATATCATATATATATATATATATATATATATATATATATATATATATATATATATATATATATATATATATATATATATATATATATATATATATATATATATATTAAAACCGCGGTGATCCCAATTACTGAAGCAGGACATTATTTATATTAAAAAACGAATCATTTAATACGAAACAACTAAAAAATAGTACATACATAGAATAATATTTAAAATAGAAGCATATCTTATCAAGTTTTACCTTATTTTGTAAAAAAATTTGTAATTTTTGTTTGCTTGACCCTTCTCTGGTTCATCGTAAAAGCAATTTCTTTTAATCTTTAAAGTAAAAGAACATAACAGAGGGATATCATTTTCTTCTGCTCATCTCATGCACACATTGAAACTTTTAACTGCCTCATCATTGTTCACAGTGTTCTTAACAGTCTGGTTTGTATTAGTATTTAACTCTGAACCTTCATTATCACCCTCGTGTTGTTCATCTGTATTATCTATGTCTTCCAGTGGTAACAAATCTTCATCATTTTCAAGCCAATTACATATTTCCACCTTCGTGAGATTCTGCTCAGTGAGAACATTCAGCATATCTGAAACATCTGTTAAATATTTACGAATTAACCAAAAAAATACTAAAAGAAAAATTTCAGGCTTCACTTTTCATTTCTTCATTCGTGGAAAGCAAATTGTGCCGCAATTCACTCAGAGGAATCAGATCTTGAGCATCATATTCAGTGTCTGGGTTGGTATCTGCCACATAAGCCATAATTTTGTGCCAGCACAAGACTTGAGGGGAGACTTTTTCCCATGAATTGCATAGTAGACATAGAGCATCTTTTAGGTTAGTGCTTTTTAATAACCTAACAACGTTCTCTTCATTATTTGATAAAATATGGGCTAAAAGACTTTCCCGATAAAATAATTTTGTCAGTCTGATTGCATTTTGGTCCATAGGCTGCAAAAGTGCAGTACAATTTGGTGGAAGAAATAATGTTGTAAACTGTCCATCCTCACTAGTCAGCTCTTCTATAGTTCTATGGCTCAAAGCGTTATCAACGATTAGCAGGGCTCTTTCAGGCAAGTTGAGACTTCTTAAATGACTTTTGACTTGACGAATAAAAGAATGATGAAACCAGTGTAAGAAAATCGCTGTAGTCATCAATGCATTGGCAGATGATTTGTATTCAACGGGTATGTTCACATTTTTAAAAGCCCTTGGATTTTTTGCCTTTCCTATCACTAACAACTTTAATTTTTGTGATCCATCAGCATTGCAACATGCTAGAAAGATAACGCGTTCTTTGTTTATTTTTCGACCTGGTCCGGTCTTTTCCTGAGAACGAACCAGCGTTTTTTCAGGCAACATTTTCCAATACAGAGCTGATTCATCTGCATTGTATATTTGAGTAGGTCCAAGGTTTAATTCTTTAACTTATCTGCGAATAAAGTTAGGAAAGGATCGACGGCACTTTCATCATTGGATAGTTTTTCGCCACAAACTTTCAAAGCACGCAGACCATGTCTTTTTCTGAAATTAGAAATCCAGCCTCTGCTAGCTCTAAAATTATCATTCCCGTAGGTTTCAGTGTAAAACTGTTTTGCTTTGCCTGACAAAATTTCGTAGGAAATTGGGACGTGCCTTGATCGTTGCGTACAAAACCATGTATACAAACGAGTTTCCATTTCTGGATATTCGGCTTTTCGTAAGGGTTTTCCGACGCCAGGACCGGAATCACATTTGGAAATAAATCTAAAAGAAGTTACACGTCCATAGTGAGTGTCCGAAATTATCTTTAAAATAAATCATATATACATACCTTTTGATTTTCCCTTGCTTCTTTTTTATATCCGAAATTGTGGATGTTCCTAATCCGTATTCATTTGCCAACACTTTTCCGCTTTCACCAATAACTAGTCTTTCTAATATATCGGACTTTTGTTTTATTGTTAGTGTAATATGTTTTCTTTTAGAAGTAAATTTTAATATGTAGGTACATATACGTAAAAAAAACGTTTACATACTTATATGAACCACATAAAGTAAAATAGAACGTAGGTATGTTGTACTTGTGACAATAAACAAACAACTACAAAGTCTTTAACGCGATACGCGATGCGTTGTAGGCATATCAAAGGCACCTACAGTTTATGTGAATCCCAGATGTATTTGACTGGAAGTTAGGGGAATGCCCTCACTATCGATTTCAGTTTTCCCATGTAGTTTAAATTAAGTAGATGTCTAAAAAACGCAGGTCCGGATTACCTAGTACTATTAAATCCGGATTATACAGTACACAATGCAATAGAAATGTTTGTCCGGATTATTAAAAAATCCAGTATAATGGAGATCCGGATTATCGAGGTGGCACTGTATATATGATTAAATAGTACTTGCGCATAACTACGAAGATGCAAAATATATAGAATATATGACACGGAAGTTAATAGAAGAATATAAAAAGTGGGGCATGGAAGTTAACTTTAACAAAATAGTTATGTATCGACAGAAAAATAAAATATAGTGCTGGAAGAACAGCTGCAAGAAATAAAATAATGTAAGAAATATAACTATCTGAGCATGTATACTACGAATGACGGATGAAGCAATTAAACAGAGAAAAAAAAAATTAAAAAGGAAAAAGGAAGGAAGAAAGACAATAAGACAGCTCAACAACATATTGTGGGATAGAAATATATCAAAAGAAAATAAACACAGAACCTACAGCATTGTAAAAAGTATAAGCTCATATAGTATTGAGGTGTGGCCAATTAAGGAAAAAAACGATAAAAACTTTTGAAGCGACAGAAATGGACTTTTGGAGGCATGCTACCGGGAAATCAAAATTGGACAAGGTTAGAAGCGACAGAATTTGGGAAATCGTGAAAGTCAAACATACAATAACGGAAGAATTCAGATAAATCAATTGCGATGGTATGGCCATGTGCAAAGGATGGATGAAGATCAGTTATCCAAGCAAATACTAAACCGAACACCAGGAAAAAGAAAGAAAAGAAGGCCCATACTGAGTTGGATAGAATTATTAGGGAAGGAGGAATAGAGGACAATCTATGGGAGGATAGAGAGAAATGAAAACTGGAAATCGGAAGACGTCGAAGACTGTTTTAACCCGAACTTTAAATATATATAACATATATATATATATATATATATATATATATATATATATATATATATATATATATATATATATATATATATATATATATAACATATATATATATATATAAACATATATATAAATACAGCAAATTCTTGGGATAAGCGGTCATGGATATAGGGGTAAAAAGTTTTATACACCTTTTTAGCCAAGCCAAGCTTTCGAAAAACTTTATTTTTCTTCTTCAGGGCTACAAGCTACAAATACCGTAGAAAATTAGTTTCTAAGATTTACAAAAGAAAAAAACCTAAAATATTAACATCAAAAAATTACTTACTGCTAGGTGATGCTTATTAGGACAATTTCTTTGAATGAAAAATAACATTATTGTTCGTATTCATGAGAAAATTTGAGAAATATTACTACAGAAAATATGCCAACAGTGCTTCAAAAATTTATCTACCTATTTCACGTAGCAATAATGGTCATGCCATAAAACTTCTAATCTAGTTTGTGAGTGTAGAACTAGTTGTGGGTTTTTTACGTGCTAGCTAGTAACTGATAACTAAAAAAAACTCATTTTTGCCTAAAGGTAGTAAATCGTTTCAACAAAAAAAACCATAGTGTCTAGCATAGTTAAAAATACACAATGGTGAACAATATATCACAACATGAAGGCTATAAATAAATTATTCCTTAATCAAAAATAAAACTTTATTTTTTATTTCTTCATTTGATATTTTTTTCAGGCGACATTCTGGTTGTTAGAAGCTTTAACCTCTTGTATTTGTTTTTACTACATATAAAATTTAATGCTATTCAATATTAACAACATTGATTCTCAAATTCACCAAAATAATAAACGGATGCCGTGTCCACGTCAAACAGAATGCTCGCTTTGAACCGCCAAAGGCAAAAATTAAAACAATTACTGGATAACAAAAGCACATCAATATTGTTTAACAGGATGAACCAATAATGGGGTTTGAAGCGGGGGCGAATGATAAACTATTAAATTAAACGTCATTTAAATGACCGCAATTGGCGGGTCCCTATTTTTGAACTCATTTGTTTCGTTTTTTTTTTTATCAGAGACCTACGCTAACATAATTGTCCTGTTTAGATGGATCTGAAATATAAGAGAGAAAATATGTTTCATACAAATATTTTTTAAAAAATAAACATTCAAACAGGAAGAATTAGTAATATGAAATAAATTCGTTAGATTATTAGTTAAAAAGTTCAGGTTGTGCTGCCAGCGTAGTACCATCCAATACATTTTCCCACTAGTACAGTCCAGTACGGAGTAAACATTGATCGCCGTATATCATATCACACGGTAGAAATGGGGATGTATTTTAATTGCATTTTACGACAGCTTGTGGTTCAGTTTTGTAAATCTGTTATTTGCGAGTAAGTATATTTGTTTTATACCAATTTAGAGTCCCGGGAAAATAATATCATCTAAATTTTAACAGTTACGTTTCCGACATTCTTCTAAGTGAGCTTTAAAATTGTTGATCACTGCTCGGCACGTCGTTTTCGTAATATCTTGCCTACTATTTTGTTTAAATTGTGTTAAAAAACAAAAATTGGAAAGATTTCTCTACAGACTGGCCAACATGGGTATCTACGAAGTGTGTGATATCGTCCCATCTGACTAAAACCAAGTTGCCTGGTTTTAAGTATGAAAGTTTTGTAAAGTGGGTGTGAAGAAGTTTTCAATATATCTTCGAATTAACAGTTGTTGTGTGGCCTCTGTCACATCATTCCACTAGGAACAAGTGCGACAATATTCCAGGCGGGTATTCACGTAATACAAGCATGTGTTCACGAAAATATACGGGACTACCCAACCAAGATATATATATATATATATATATATATATATATATATATATATATATATATATATATATATATATATATATATATATATATATATGCGTAGCAGGCCAACTTAAATATCATGATATAAACGTAACCTGGTAGAACTCTCGCCCAGGAACAAGATGATTGAACTACCGTGGGTTCAGGACATTCGAGGATAAAAAGGAAAAAAGCGGATAAATTAGCAAGATTCGGAGCTAAAAAACTATTGGAAGTCCAGAACCAGCGACTAGTATATCAAAACAAGTGGTAAAAATTACAATCAGCAACATCTAGATCGTTGGCTTGAAACATCTGGACACTTCACCTCCGGTCTTTTAAGAATACCCCGTAGAGTATTTATACATTAATCAAAAGAAAATTACGCCCTTCAATTATTTTCCTGTTTCCATATTCATTGGAGATTTTGTAAAAGATGCCCTCCCTATTTTTAGGTCTATACCCGAGAATACCTTTAATTACCCTAATGTGGGGGAGGTAATTGATTGTTCCTCAAAGAAACTATCAACTAACGTCCTTTGTTCAACAAGGGCTTACACCAAAGTAGTGCTAGGACTGATCACCCACCACTGTTCCCTGAGGAAACATTTTCAGAAAATGGGTAGCCACAATGGTCCCACAACATGCAGACTATGTGGTGAAGCCGAAAAACCTCTATGCAGATCTGCATCTTGGTGAGAAATTACCACATAAAGAGCACAAAAGAAAGCTAATAAACCTTCTTAAAAGGACCATGCTATTGCAACCTAGAGAAGGGAGCACGATAAGTCAAGAGACGGCAGTGAACAAACAGGCAGAATCGTCTACCCCGCTTTCAACGAACCAACCAACCAACGGACCTCTGTCGATCTCGAAGAAATAAAGACTATTATTTCCTGTGCCGACATTGCGGCTTAAGTCCTCAGTTTAGGGAATCTAGAGAACTTTAACGCCGTAGTTTTGGATTTGTATAACCAGAAGGTGGAAATTTGTCTCATTCAATAATAAGATGTTGGTAAATAGTGAAAAGCGTGTAATATTCCATTAACGAAAAACATTTCTGCTGTATAAATGATATCGAATGTGAACTTTTCGCAGCAAAATAGTCACAGAATTATTGTTTTTGTACATCTCTTCGTCATAAAAAGCACATTCCGCGCCAGTGGATGTCCTCTACCAGCTGTTTTTTAAGGACAGGGTTAGGTTCTGTGCCTATGTATTCATGCAACAAGCCAAACAAATTCGAGCTATTTTGCAAAACATCTTGTATATCTGGCCACACTATATTTTTTGTTAAAATACAGTTTATTTTATAATAAGACTAGCAGTGCCCGCGGTTCCGCTCGCGTGGTCTTTCTGTTCCTTATGTTACCTAACATAATAAACTATATCCTATAACCAGAGAATATATGTTTTTTTATAAAAAAAAAAACACGTAAATCGGATAAGTGGTTCTTAAGTGCTAAGCGCCCTAATCGACAGACAGACAGAGCGACGTTGCGTTTTATATATATATATATATATATATATATATATATATATATATATATATATATATATATATATATATTATAGATTTTTTTTTGGTAAATATTAAGTTAAGAATAAAAAAAAAACAAGTAAATTGGATAAGTGGTTCTCGAATGATAAGCACACTAACGGACAGACAGAGAGACGTTGCGTTTTATATATATATTATATATCTATATATATACGTTCCACGTCAACCGTGCCACCCATGGGACAAAATTATATAGAATATTATTATTATTATTATTATGAAACCTGGCCAGAGAACATATGTATGAACTAAAAAAAACACGTAAATCGGATAAGTGGATCTCGAGTGATAACCGCACTAACGGACAAACAGACAGACAGACAGAGAGACGTTGCATTTTATATATATTATAGATAAATGTTTTAAATTAAAAAAAATCTATATGGAAATAATATGTAAATAAAAATTGATTTTAATATTTTATTATGAAAAAAAAACATATGTTATTATTCTCTTTTCAATTAGCCCATATAACTAGTTTCAAGTAGCAACAAATGTTTACTTTGAGCCATTTGGTTAAATGATGCAGCATCTATGAGATGGACCATTTCAAATCTATTATACATAAACTGGTTAAATCAGCTGTCCTGTGTATTTTTTCAGCTGAATTTCAGTAAATATAATGAATACACATATAACACGACTATTAAAAATAGTGTCCACTATAAAATAAACACTACTGTATTCATTACGTGTATAATATTACACAAAGGATTCCGAATTTTAAAGGGTTGATTTTATATAGGCTGTCTCTAGATTTAGCTTAGATTTAAATAAAACGTCTGCATTTATTAAAAAATTTAATGTGCTTGTGTTATTGTCATACTGACGTATATAATATATCACGTAATGTTATAGATAAAAATATTAGTTAAAATATTATGTATATAAATTTATTATTGTACTTTTCCAAAGAAATTCCTGGTCTTCAAAAGCTTATAACATCGGTCTAGAGACAAGATGATTTCGCTTACTATTTCTGTTACTTGTTTTCCAGTATCTTTCTAATTATGAAACATGTGTATAGCTCCCATTCCATACTTAGTTGATGGAGACTCTTTGTCAGCGTTTGCTGGATCTTATCTGTTATGCTACAAATTGTTTATCGTAACTAGCAGTCACGTTGGAGATATCCCACCTTTTCATCCTGCGAGGCAAGTATGTAGTAGACCTTAGATGATGCGAAAAATAATTTTGGAATTTTTTTTTTGTTATAATCTTCAATTTCATTAGTCAATTTTATAAATTCAGAAGTATACGCAATTGCAGATGTTGCATAAGTGTTTACAGTTTTTGCTATGTTTTTCTTGGATAATTTAGAGCAAAAGATAGCACGAATTCATTTGAAATATATTTCAGTTGTTCTACTCTCTTAGCGTTTGCTTGATCTATTTCGAAGTCTTACGGATATTTTAGATATTTATATTGTTCCCTCTACTCCATCCCTTCAACTGTTCCTTGATGTTCACTAACTTTATAAACTGGGTAGTGTATCCAAGAACCTTTTTCCATTCCATTTGTTCTGTATTTGTCAAGTCCAGATTTCATCTGTATATCAGTGATGAATAGCCCTACATATGACAGGAGTTCTTTGCGATGATTTGGCCTTACTACTTAACTTCAGGTGATCCAGTGAATTTTAGGTCTTTCTAAGTGGGGTAGATTATATTCCTTTCCTTTCCAAGTCAAGAGTGTTGTAAGAATTCTTTATGAAAAACAACACCAGAAAGGGCTTAATGCTCACTCAAATATCCCGCGCCTGATACTTATAATGCCTGCATCGATGGAGCCTTTGAGTGTATTAACTGTCAGTTTGGTGTTCCATTGTGATAATACAATAGATGAAAAATTACAATATACTCTGACTTACTGTGAGTAACAATATTTCTGCCAAAAGAAAAAAATTTATTTGATGAGAAAAATATTATAGTCATTGAGCACAACACCCATCATAGACATTCTTGAATGCTTTGAACGAGAGGACACTCACCAGTATATATAAAAGTGACTTCCGTATATGATAGAATGAAAAAAACTGTGGGAAAAAGTTATAAAAACGTTCACGAACTAGCTTTATTATCACTAAGTATAACATTGTTCAAATTTACAGCATCAAGTCAATGAAGGACTTTATAAAACTTTCTAAGATCATATTTCTTTCCATTTCTTTTATTAGTCAATGAACTTTTGTGCGTTCTTTATACGGCAACTCGTGTATTACAAAAGACAAATGAGTAACTAACCATTGATCCTGTTCAAGTGCATGAAAGTCACCTGCGAAATAGGAATCTAAGCCAGCTAGCATACTCCAATGTCGGTCTGAGTTATACCTGATCAATTTTGGTTTGTAAAGCAGGATTACATTTCCTGAAAGTAATTGATAGCATATAAGCTAAGAAGTTAACTTTTTGATTTTAGGTCCGATTTGGGCTACCCACTGTAAGTAGGTTATTGTGGTTATTGTTACGCTTTGTTCTACCGCTTTAATTGTTGCACCAACGAGGCTACATTGGAGATTAAGAGTATTGTGTTCAGTACGGAGAATAGTGGATTTATCAACGTTTAGCGATAAAATCCATCTACTGCGTCGGTCTTCTATCACCTTAATGTCACTCTTCAGAACATCAGCATTTGTGAATGGGTTGAAGAAAAATTTCGTGCCCTGATTTCAACATGCTCCATTTTTTTGAGCGGTCCTCTACATGGGACTTGATTAAACGCTCGCTAATATTCAAGACAAGTAACGTCTACTCGGACTTCGTTGTCCACAGATCTACTGAGCCTCACATTAAATTATATTGGTTGTTGTAGCTCTCTTACGCAAGAAGCAACGTTGGCATAAATTTGAAGGATTAGTTTAGATTAGTAGTAAAATGTAATTACTGAACACTGAAATTAGAGAGATTTATCTATAATTTCCAGGGTCAATCGTACTACTATTTTTAAAACAGCTTTCTTCCAGTCATCCAAATATTGAATAAACAGTTAACATGAAGTTTATTGTTAAAAATTTGGTTAAAATTGTTAAAGATTCATCCCCGTTCATCTCTATCAGGGTATTACCTACCATTTCCGCGGTAATAGCTATAGTTCTGGTTAATATTCATTTCATGTATGAAGAAAAATAACAAGAATCTCAACTGGGGATTCCTAAGAAAAAGCCTGCGCGAAATTGATGTGTTCAGCTGTGTTTGGTATAATGGGTTATTAGCTAACACGTGCTCTTACAGTATATATAAAATATGTTGCTTATGATACACGAGTTTCCTCAGAGATCCTTCTTTACGAGTGATATTTGATCTATTTCTTTTCGACACTTTCACTATCAATCCCGGTATATCTCAAGGCTTCATATTGTTTACTGTTACTTATTTTATACCTTTAGAACTTGTTGGAGAAATACTAAAACTCGGATCTAAAGCTTTGCTGATGACAGTGCAAAAATTAGAGTACTAGAATTACTTGATATCGAAGAATATGAATATGATGTTATTTTCTCATTCATTTTTTATCACGTACAGGGAATCCGGACAAATTAAGTATTATTTTTAGAAAATTTTACTAATGAAGTATTAAGTATGATATAAAAATCTGATGATGGATCCTTGTAGAGTAAAATTCTTTAATGTATCTCTCATTAGCTTGAATAATGCCCTCAATTCTTGCTCTGATGTGTCTGCATAAACGCTGTCCAAACTGGTGAATGCTGACACAATGGGAGTCCTTAATGACGTTATATTGGGAAAATGGAACTTGTTAGTGACCCTTTCAACTAGGCTGCATACGTAGATGTACAAATGAGTCAAATCTGGGCTGTTAGAAGGCCCAATAGCAAATTACAGTGAACAACTCTCATTGTCTTGGTAGCCTCGGAGTGCATCTGTCTTATCTTTATTGTGTACAATTTATATCGAAGGTCCTTTGCGGCAATGCGATGCATTGTTACTTCGCTTACACGCACAATCGACTCCAATTTTTGCAACGATTGCCCTGAGTCCTAGGAAATCAGAGACTGCGGCCTCTCGATTACTTCGGGTGTTTTGATACTCCAGATTAACCGTTTATGATGTTGTGACAAAATGTACGGCATCAGGGTATCCCAACGAAGGCTTTAGTATGCCGGCGAGGAAAAGTCTCTCAAAACCGTTCTTTCGTTCTTGATGTCCTGATGCCGTAAATTGGTTAATCTAGGGCATCCAAAGAACCAAATTATTCCCGCTGATCACCCAGCGCGAAGACTTCCGATGATCGCGACACTTTAATTAAACTTTGCCCTTGCTTTCAACATCTGGGCCATTTTGAAGTTATGACTGTTTACTAGACACATCAGGTCTTCTCGGGCGTGATATTTGAATTAATGTTTTTCCCAAATTTGGTGATACCCTGTATATAAAGAGTTAATGGGATGGTGAGAATGGTTAGATAGGTTGCTTCGTACATACCGTATTTTTTATCTTTTATATACGGTTCAGGTACCTGAATCGTTTTTCCGCACACGTGTCGCTCCTGTAGCGCTTTAGGGATTTTCCTGTAGCAGGTGTGCTAGGCCCAGGGTCATTAGTCCCGAGAAAGCTAAAAATTGTGTTATTTTCATAGTCGTTGTTACAATGTTATAATATATAAAGGTTTAAGTTATAAATTTCACGAAAGCTCTTTCCCGACTCAATTTCTTTTTTATGACTCATATTTTACCATAAAATAGTTAACATTCAAGCTTCGACCAAGTTACTCTTTAGTACGAAAAAGTCAAATTCAGTACTAATTTTAAATTTACTTGTTTGCAAAGGAAATACGGGGCAAATTGTTTTTTTTCCTAATTCAGTGCCCTTGCCGACTGACCTCTATGGCGGTCAAGATCTTTAACTTGATCTTAATAAAACTAGATAGGAAAAAAGAGAACATCTTAATTTAATTTGTTGAGCTACTAAATTACAACAGAACGGAAATAAAATTTGTTATGGTCTGTAATTATAACACATGTTTATTGTTAATTATTAAATTATATCTTAATGACTATAAAGTAAAGGTATTTTGCATATTCAGATCTGATGTGAGATTATTACTCGGTTGTAATAAATATAGAGCTGTTACTGCGTTTTTTTTTTGTTGTAATACCCATATATATATATATATATATATATATATATATATATATATATATATATATATATATATATATATATATATATATAATACATTAAAATTCCGGCTTTCAATCCGTTCGTCTAACAAAGAATTTGCACGATGTTTCGCCAAAATCTCATTTGGCATTTTCAAGTGCTCTTACTGCTGCTACTCGATATTGTGATCCTGCTGCTGCTGCCGCTCGAAGCTAACTGTCCAGTTAGCTAACTGTCCAAAGAACCAAATTATTTCTGGACAGTTAGCTAACTGTCCAGTTAGCTTCGAGCGACAGCAGCAGCAAGACCACAGACCACAGTATCGAGTAGCAGCAGCAGCAAGAGCACTTGAAAATGCCAAATGAGATTTTGGCGAAACGTCGTGCAAATCCTTTGTTAGAAGAACGGATTGAAACCCGGCAATTTAATGTATTACATTCCACCATCCGTGAAAACCTCTATTGTAACATACATATATATATATATATATATATATATATATATATATATATATATATATATATATATATATATAGATGATAGATAGACGCACGTGCCGACTCTGCACGAAGATCAACCGGCGCCGACCATTCCATTGACCCCAGGTGAATATGCTGACATAAAAAAAAAAAACCCTGAATAAGCAATTCCCGCAGTTTAGGGGCCGAATAAACATATATTTTATTATAAATACTTACTAAAGTTAATTATTAAGTTAGTTATAAAATAACTTATACAGCATGTTTTTATTATGTCCTATTGAATTTTGAATTTTAACTGGAGTAAAAATATTATTATATTTGACAAGTAAAAAATAAGGTTTGTGAACTCAAAAT
>CM032454.1:94805034-94840034 GCA_019049505.1 Pachyrhynchus sulphureomaculatus | reverse complement strand
TACGTATTTGTATAAGTTAGAGAACAGAAAATATAAAAAAAATGTTGTTCACCGAATAAATCTAGTAGCTGTAACCAATAAACCAACAGAAGAAGAAATTTAAGAAGGTCCTGTAGTGTTAGCATAATATACCAAGGATGTTTTTTATGATTAATGACAAAACTGTTATTCAAAAATGTTTTTATTTACACTCATAAACTATTTTATTACTCTATCTTATTAAAAAAACCTCTTTGCGATTTCTATTGATTTTGTACCAACTAAACTACTAGATATCTTTTTTAGTGTTCGTAGGAACACTTATAAGATCACTTCGGTGTCTGTCTGTCTGTCTGTCACACCCGATTTTCTCCGAAACTATTTGTCATAGAAACTTGAAATTTGGTAATAATATAGGAATTGATGGCCTCATCAGAGCCATGTAGTTTTAAGAGTTAAATTTTGACTTAAGGGGTTAATTTTGGGGGGTGAAATCGAAAGTGAAAAAAAAAAATTTTTGGCTAGGTCATCGAGTGTGGTGTCAAATGAAAGGTTGTGAAAACACGAGTAAAAAATATATATATAATGTAATACTTGCGCGCAATTTTCTTTGTATTATTTCAAAAAATCGCGAAAAATCCCTTATCTCGAAAAGTACTTATCAAAAAATTTTGAAAAAAACCCTGGAATATTCTCCACGGGGGGGTAGATTGAACGAAAATTATCACGAGTGCATTACCTTTAATAATTTATCTGGTATATAAAAAAAAACAAAAATTTCAAGGTCATCAGATTTCAAAAAAACAAAATTTCATTTGGGGTGTGTTTTGTGAAGTCATCATTTTATACCACCGACATAAATTTTGACTTAAGGGGTTCAGTGAAATAAAGAAAAAAAAAATTTTTTACTGGTCATCGAACAAAGCTTTGAGTTAAAACTTATTTGGCACATTTTTCTTTCGTATTACTTTTAAAAAATAGCGAAAAATCGCTGTCCCCTACCTTATCTCGAAAAGTACTGATCAAAAAATTTGAAAAAACCCTGGAATATTCTCCACGGGGTATAGATTGAACGAAAATTATCACGAATGCATTACTTTTGATAATTTATCTGGTATATAAAAAATATTAGTTTTCAGTAAAGATTGGAAACAAACTTTGTTAAAAAACTTATTTGGGGTGTGTTTTGTGAAGTCACTAATCATTTTATACCACCCTAACAAAAATTTTTATTTTAAAAACAATCAACGTACGGGACACTAATTGTGCAAGTTCAACTTGCAGTTGACCGGTTTTTTTAATTGGGTTATAATTTTTACCTGAAATAGTACTTACTAAATAAAATAATTTCGCGTTATAAACGTATAAAAATTAATTTGTTTACAAGATGCCTGGCTTTTTGTTCCACAAACTTACATGAGAATAAAATGGTAAGACTGTCATCGAATGACTGTGTATTGTAACCTTAGTGGCCACAATGCTTCATTCGCCTTACCCATCTGTTAAGAAATTCAGTAGTTAAATAATCGCGTACTTCGCGTCTAAAATGCGAAGACGTACCATCGGAGAGAAACAACCTTGTTTTTCTAACATTTATAAGCAAGTCTTCTAGTAACCTATATACGTTTTTATCCATGCCAGTCATCAGATCAAATACTACGAATGAACCAATAAACATGTGAAAAATATCAACCCATAAATTTATTGAATACCGTTGTTGAAATTTTTGATTAGCGAACATCATGGGGATTTCTCACTCTATATACGAGGAAATTTGAAAATTATTTACCTCTTTTCTGAAAAATGATGCCCTGTCAGTAACAAAAATTAATTTAGCGAAATTGTTTTTCATAAAATCGGACTCTTTCGGGATAATTTTGGAGCATTAAGATCTGCATATTTGTTATAAGATGCATATGGTCATGGTCAGCAATTTGCATAGTAATTTTTGTTGGGTTTTTTTTTAATAATATCTGAAGCCATTTCTTCAATTTGCAGCATTTTATGGTCTCTTATTGTACGTCCACCACGATTCTGTAACTGACTAGCTTTTCTAACTTTTTAAACTAACGCAATAAATTTGCTTGGTGTAGATAGAATTAGTAACGCAAAAATAGGTGCGGGGTCATTGAGGCGTTTTAACGATAATCTCCGAGATTAATAACATATCGACAGTTCCTTATTACACTCATTACTATATCACACAGTTTTACTAAAAATCCTGTTTATTATCCCCAATACGATTAGAACGTCTTTATCTGTCCGCTTTAAAATTATAACTAACTGTCTGAAAACTCATGCAAATGTTTTTTAATTGTTAGTCTTTATAAACAAAAAAAACTTCTTCCAACGTTGTTCTTAAATAATAATGCCAATGCCCTAAATCAACACAGCTGTTCCTGTGCACAGCAAAATATCAATAAAAAAATTATATTTTTCCACAAAAATAAGTTAAATGACATATTGAATTAAAAAAAAATAGTCTTAAATTACTTAAATTAAAAACAGGACCAAAAATAGAAATTTAAATAATTTCTAAAACTAATAAGTAACTGACATTTTTTAGTAAATACTGTAACCAGGTAACATCATACCTCCACTGTATATATCTACATGTAAAGAGTATATATTATTAAATTAAGGATTTCAAAAAAACACATTTCATCGGAAGACCATTGAGTTTCTTGGTCTCCAACTGGTATAGAAATAACCAGATAGTAATTATTAATAGTGAGTGATATCAGAAAATTATTAAAACCACTTCACACATGCTACACAAAATTTTGATGATCTTAACTAGGATTCGGAAGAAACAATGCTACATAACATAGTTCAAATATTTTTCCTGATTATTTCTTAAATTGTTTCGAATAAATTAACACCTCAAAAATAAAGTGTGTAGTAACAATCCTCGCTCTCTGGAAAGAAAATATCTGCAAAGAAATATCAGCAATCCTGGACGCGATGTGCCAAGCAGTAATGAATAATATCATCGGTGGCATAGACGGTTGTTTCACATGCATTAATGTTCTTTTTTTGATTTATTAATTTGTTTTTTACTACAAATGTTTTAAAATTAAACTTTTTTTAAGGGACGCTAAACTTTTTTATGCGGTTTAGTGTACGACATGTGGATTTTTCTTTAGTATAAAATTTAGAAAAAAGTGAATTTATAGGTGGATTATGCATTACTTAAAACCCGAAAAATGATTTTGTATTGCCACTTGTCATTTGTCCTTTGGCGGAAAATTTGAATTTTTAAAAAGTTTAAAGGCCAAAACTCACTCTGTTTGTTCAAATATCCAAAACATTTATTAGAAAAAAAGTGTTTAGAATTACATTTTATCGCAATGTGCGAAATGTTAGTTTTAGACCCATAAAAATATATTCGCTAGGAGCCAAGCCATGCTTTACTTCTTTTACAACCAATAATTGAAAAATGCTGATTTTCGTAAAACCGTAACTGTCGCACGGACAGTTATTCAATATTTTTGAGGTTTTTTTTTTCCTCTAGAGTCACAATTTTATTGCAAAAAAGAAAAGAGAGCTAGTGAATTGATATTCACTAAAGGTAACAAAGACAATGACTATACAGCATACAAAAAATAAATAAATTACAGATACTTCATAAATTAAATAAACAAAAAACCATAAACTTAAAGAAAATTATCTAGTTTGCATTTCGACGTACCCATCGCCTAATTTTATGCACAGAATGATCGCGAATGTAATTCCTTTAAAACATTTCTTAACAGGTGAGGAGTACCGCTATTTACGCACTGTCTTAATTGCATTTTCAAATTTTTAAATAAACTTTGTTCTTGAGGTAGCCCTATAAAAAGATCGAGCGGTGTTAAGTCCAGAGATCTTGCTGGCCAAGGATTAGCAGAATAACGACCAATCCTCTGATCTCTAGTTCGTTTGTCCAGCCATTCTAGCACTTACAGCGTCCTATGAATGGAAGTCAAAGTTCATGTAAAAAATTAAGTAATTCTGTATTTAAGAATTGTAGGTAGTTTTCCGATGTTAAACTTTGTCGGAAAAAGAAAGAGCCAAGAATTGAGGTGTTCCTCATCCCACATCACACATTCACTTTAACCGTACCGATTTTTAGTTTTTAATACATAATTTGGATTTTTGTCTACCCACCATCTGCAATCCTGCATTCAAATGACAACCGGCAATACAAAATCGTTTTTCGGGTTTCAAGTAATGCATAATTCACTTAAAAATTAACTTTTTTTTTAAATTTAAAAATTCAGAAAAATCCTATATGTCGTACACTAAATCACATAAAAAAGTTTAAGGGTCCCATATAAAGAGATTAATTTTGAAATATTTGTAGTAAAAAACAATCAAAAAAAGAACTTTAATGTATGTCAAACTACAGTCTATGCCACCGTTATTATTATTCATCACTGTTTGCCACATCGCGTCCAGGATTGCTGATATTTCTTTGCAGATATTTTCTTTCCAGAGAACTTTATTTTTGAAGTGTCAATTTATTCGAAACAATTTAATAACTGGAAAAAAATTTGAGCTATGTTCTGTAGCATTGTTCTGCTGAAACCTATTTAAAACCATCAAAATTTTGTGTAGCATGTTTGAAGAGTTTTCGATGATTTTCTGATATCACTCAGTATTAATAATTACTGTCTGGCGGCTGTTATTTCGATAGCAGTAGGCGATCAAAGAAATTCTATGGGCCTCCAATGCAATGTGTTTTTTTGAAATCTTAAATTTAATAATGTATACTGTTTACATATAGATATACAGTGGAAGTATGATGTTACCTGGTTACAGCATTTACTAATATATGTCACTTTACATATTATTTTTAAAAATTATTTAAACTTCTATTTCTCGTCCTGTTTTGATTTAAGAATTTTAAGACTATTTTTTTTAATTCGATATGTCATTTAACGTATTTTTGTGGAAAAAAAAAAATTGTATTTTGCAGGGCATAGGAACAATTGTCTTGATATAGGGCATTGACGTTATCATTTAAGAATTCCGTGGGAAGAATACAAAGTTGAATTTTTAAAATTGGTATACAAGTTATTGGTGACTATCTTGTACCCTCATAAAAACTGACTTTTAAAAACATTTGCATGAGTTTTCAGAGAATTAGTTAAAATTATAACTAAAGCGGACCGATAAAGACTAATTGTGTTGGTGATCCTAATCCGGATTTTTAGTAAAATTGTGTGGGGTGTCAAATGAAAGCTTGTGAAAACACAAGTTGAAAAATATATATGATATCATACTTGCGCACACTTTTCTTTTTATATATATATTGCCAAAAATCGACGCCCTCCCTTATTTCGAAAAGTACAGATCAAAAAATTTTTAAAAAATTCTAGGATCTTATCTCATCACTAAATAATCATTTTATACTTCTGTAATAAAATTTTTTATTTGAAAGGGAATTGCAGTACGGAACACTAATTGCGCAAGTGCAACGTGCACTTGATCGGTTTTTTTATATCTTTTGTTGTCTAAATTATACAAATACGTATTTGGACTACCAGTATTTATTTTAAGATAGTTAGTCGCATTGTCTTGGCAGTTGTTATTATTAAACTGGAAGTTACGGTAATCGAAATAACGTTAAGATACATAAAATTTGCACTCTTTGTAATCGCCTACTTATTCTCCATGGGCTGTTTAATGTTTGAGTTCTAGGAAATCTCTCTTGTTTCGTTTATGCCAACTTCTTAATAAAATTATAGTTTAACTCTTTCTTACCATATGTATGAAATATGTTGTATTGCTTTTACTTTACAATAACCATCCATCATCGTTTTCACATCTGGAAGATTATCTTGTACCATGAATACCAGTACTTGAAAAAAGTGATAATTTGCACTTATGTGTGTGGAAGTCCGTACACTTACACAAAAAGTATATTATTTCACGTTGGTTTCAAGGTAATCTGTGCAGATAATGCAAATAATTTAATTATCGTTGTAAAACTGCAAGCTCATTTTTATAATACGTACCGAGATAACAACACCGAGCTTTAACACGTTTACAGGTATTAAGTTGGAACTTTTTACATACAGATAATAGCATAAGTCCACGACCCAGTTCTCATAGATTACACTTGCACCATTTATATAATAAAAACATAAAAAAAAAGTCTCAGAAATCTTTTATCTTCCTAGTACTAACCAAAATTGATCTCGCTGTACTTCCTCCTATATGTATTTGCAATAAAGGTTGCAGCAGCAATTTTTTACAACCCCGCCTAAACAGTAAAGATGAAGATGATAAAGTTAATTACATGATGTTCGGCCATCTGTATCATACTAGATAAACTATATGCGAAATGTTTATAAATTTTAGAGATAGCTTCATATATGTCGCATTGTAATTATATTTTTTTTTGTATTTTTTTATCAATTTCGAAAAACTTTAGTAAACGTCACAATGTATTATAATTTTCGACATTCCTGATCATCAGTATCAAAATAATTTCATAGATGGCAATGTATGAAGAAATTTTTCATGACTTGGAAAAAATCGCTATAGAGGTTATTCGAAAACAGTCTTATCTTGCCAGGAATCATGTAAAACAGAACGGTCCAAGTTTCGACCGTAGCAAATGAATACAGGCATAGAATATACTAATAATAAATGGCCTGGAAACATCCCTTGGGGTTCTCTAGATCTAGTTTATGGGTTGATCAGACTCGTTTTCCTTGTTATTATATTCCTCTGCTTAGATGTTTCCAAAGTTTTCTGTTAGACGTCTTCCCCTTCCAGTTCGTAATCGCTGCCGCCTCCATGTCTTCCTTCACTTGCTGCAGCCATCCTATTCTCGGTCTACCTCTCCTTCTACGTCCCGGATCTCATTGAAGAATTTCATATATTGGTGCTCCTGGGCCTGCTCTCCATGTGTGCCCTCCCAAATATTTAATCTTCTCTACTCTTTCGAAGGTATATTCGTTTATTCTAATCCTTTCCATTTCCTGAACATTCTGTTTTCAATTTTTCATTATTTTGGTTTTCTCTTCATTTATCTTCAACCCCATTTTTGCTCCTTCTACGCTTATTTCTCTCACCATTTCCTTCATTATTTTCTGGATTTTTGCATATGCCACTACCTGGCTGCCTCTTGTTCGTATTGAACCCTGATTTATATTCCTTAGTACATATTGTAGTGTTAGGTTGAATAACGTTGCCGATAATGCATCTCCCTGTCTAACTCCTTTGTTAATTTCGAAATCTTGTGTTCTTCCTTTCTGTGTTTTGACATTGGCGAATTTCTCTTTCAGTTTCGTCATACATAGTCGTCTTATCTTGCTCGGTCCTCCCAGTTCTTTTAGCACTGTATTTAATCCAGTACTCTTAACCGAGTCAAATGCTTGCTTGAAGTCAATGAACAACAATTCCAAGTTTAGTGCATGTTGTTGTGCTCTTTCCAATGCTTGTTTGACCACATGTATTGCATCTACCGTAGATTTTCCTTGTGTAAATCCGCATTGGTATTGTCCTATTAAATTTTTTATTACATATTTTAGTTTTTTGTGTATCATCCTTGTCAAATATATATATATATATATATATATATATATATATATATATATATATATATAAATATATGTATATATATATATATATATATATATATATATATATATATATATATATATATATGTATATATATATATATATATATATATATATATATATATATATATATATATATATATATATATGTATATATATATATATATATATATATATATATATATGTATATATATATATATATATATATATATATATATATATATATATATATATATATATATATATATTAGGGTGACCGCAAAAAATCGATGTCGGAATTTTGTTCGTCTGGACCCCACAAAACGATTCCCCTTTCCAGATATTGAGATAGCCGAAATTTGAGCTCGATTAAACGACGTTAACCCATGCCGCTCGTCGCTCAAAGTTTGAAAAAATCCAAATTTTTGGCCAAAAAGCTGACATATGGAGCCATAACTCCAGAACGGTAAATAATAGAAACACGCTTAATATCTCAAAAGAAAGCTAATGTTGTTCTTCAAAATTTATATTCTATACATAATTGTTGTTATTTTAAGTCAAACCGAGTTACAGCCTTTAGCCCCAAAAACGTGAGCCAGTTTGGGAGTATTCTAAGAATTTTACGGGTTTTTACATAATGTGTCTCGGAATTAACATTTTCTTGTTAAAAAGTATTTTGGAACTCAATTTTCAAACATAAAGAGCCTTTTGTCCAAATTTAATCTTTTATTATATGGGGATTACCTGACTAGTTTACCAAAGAAAGACCCGTTTAACAGGTAAAAAGGAGGGTGAATCTAATTTCTATTTTAGGGATGGTGATTTTACTTCAGCGTACAAACCGACCTTTTATTTATTCAGTTTAGTTTCTAAAGTGCCTTTGAGCTGGTCAGATCAAACAATTATCTAGTGAAGATATTTTAACGTTTTTTTTTTTAATTTTCCAAGTGTGTGTGTTATTGTTTTTATAACTATTATAGTATTATTTTAAAAGACATTTGAAAACATTTTATTGAAATTAAAGTTTGCAATATATTTTGTTTCATTTTCCAAGTTAACTGTTATTTACCTATTGGCCTCTGAAATGGCATCCACATCAGGTGTACAAAGCCGGACCAAGGATAAAATATTTCTTGTGGGCTATCCCATTCACCAGATCACCGATTGTAAACTACCCTCAAATCGTCAAGTTTTGTGTGCTTTATTTTATAATTTACGTACTGTGAAATTAACTGTAAGAGAATCAGCAAAACTTACAATACGAGAAGTGTTCATTTTTTGGGAGAAAGCTCGAATCCCGATTAAACATGAGCAAGATGCAATTACTAAGCTGAGAGAAACTTCACGCCGAGTGGAGAACTCTTCAAAAAGACCGGAAGAAAACATCGAAAACGGCCAAGAACAAATTTAAACAGTTTGTTGAAAAGTTAAATGATCTCTTTGATATTGCTCAACAAGATGCCTTGGCTCTGATGAAATCGGAAGAAGATAAGGCGTTTCTCGTGAAACAGAGGCAGAAGGGCCGCCCCAGGTTCCATGACTGGAGTGGATCTCAAGTTGTCTCGAGCTGAAGAAATCACGGGGCAAAAGGAACTTGCAAAAATGAACCGACAAATCCAAGAAGCAACTTTTGATATTGGTGAGTTTTTTTTTTATTATTAGTATTCTAAAAAATAGATAAACAAAATAAGTAAATAGTTTCATTATAATTGAAAGAAAATTGTACATGAGAGCATGATTTGGCATCTTTATGATTGAGTTTATATTTTTTAAATAATACCTTTTGATAATTAGAAGTAGGTAATTTAGTACCTACGTATTATTACTATTCTGCTAAAACGACAAGTTTTTATAGTCTTTTTTTTTCTCTTTCTTTTGTTGCTTCTTAGAGACGGATGATGAAGACAAGTTCGAAGAAGGAGAAGAAGACACTGAAGAGGACAGCATCTACCAGGAACTTGAGAGCTTGGAGGAAATGGACATCCCTGAAGAAGCTGCAGAAGATCCAGGACCATCTGAGAGCAAGTGGATGAAAGTTTCATTTGCAAGGGACGTTAAAGAGATTTTAAACATGAAATTGTCCATTTTATTAGATCGATGTAAGGTATCCGACAGAAATGCCACGAGAATTTTAATAGCTACTCTAGAAGCACTAAACCTTGACCCTCTTGAGTACAAAGTCTCGAAAACTTTATTACATGATAGAAGGCAAATGTTCAGAGAACAATATAATAAAAAAATTTTTGATAAAGTAAACATTCCTGAAAAAGAGCCCGTGGTTGTCCATTGGGACGGTAAACTTTTACCGGGTGTTTTAAAAAATGAACAATGTGAGCGAATAGCTATAGCTATTTCATATGGCGAAAAGGAACAGCTGCTGGGAATTCCTGTAACAGCAAACAGCTCTGGAGAGGAGCAAGCCGTAGCTGTATATGAATGCCTACATGAATGGGGTCTTCTGAACACCGTCAAGGCGATGTGCTTCGACACTACAGCATCCAACACGGGTAGACTCAAAGGAGCATGCGTCATATTGGAGCAATGTTAGGAAGAGAATTGTTATACCTAGCTTGCCGTCACCATATCTTGGAAATTCTGTTAAGAGGCGTATTCGACACAAAAATGGGATCAACCACTGGACCTCATCCAGACATTTTCAAGAGATTCCTCACTGCGTGGCCCAACATAGACAAAGGAAAATACGACACAGGTATCAGTGACAATCTAATACAAAAGCAGCTAACTCCAGAAGTAATTGCAAATGTTACTGCTGAATTCGAGACCAAATTAACTGAGAGCCACCCCAGAGATGACTACAAGGAGCTATTGCAGTTGGTTCTCGTATTTGTTGGATCACTAGAAGGCAATGTTGTGGGTTTTAGAACTCCAGGAGCCATTCATCACGTTAGGTGGATGGCAAAGGCTATTTACTGCTTAAAAATGTTCAGTTTTCGTCGTCAATTTAAGATGTCTAAAGAAGAAGAAAGTTCTGTGCGTGCCATTTCTGTTTTCCTAGTTAAAATTTATTGTAAAGCTTGGTTCAATGCTCCAAAAGCTTATCTTGCACCAAAGCAAGATTTAGGTATTTTGCATAGTCTGTTAGACTATAAAGAATGTGACAACGACATTGCAGAAATAGCCCTGACAAAATTTTCGAACCATTTGTGGTATTTGAATGCAAAGTTGGTGGGATTATCGTTTTTTATCCCACCATTACAGACAATGAAAAGTTGTTAATGGCTAATAAATGCTCAGTAGCACAGATGAACCATCACAGCACGTTAGGGTTGTAAATCCAAAAGTTAGGAAAGAAAACTTAAAAGAGGTAGTTGATGGAGGATTGGTAAATTTACTTACCAAAGAAACGTTTACATTCTTTGACCAATTTAATATAAAAACAGATTTCCTAAGACAACATCCAAACACCTGGCCTCAAAATAATGACTACCAAGAAGGATTGAAAATTGTTAAAACATTAAAAGTGGTTAATGATATGGCTGAGCGTGGTGTTAAATTAATAACCGACTTTAACGACCTTCTGACAAAAGATGAAGACCAAAAGCAATATGTCCTGCAAGTTGTAAGTAAATGCCGAGCATTATATCCTGACGTTTCAAAAACTACTTTAACAAAAGCTCTAGAATAGATTAGATAACTATGTAAAATTATCAACTCATGTATGTACTACGTCTGTATCTTTTCTGTGTCTGTTTTGTATGTATTATATACCTAATTTTTATATTTTAAAATAAAAAATGTCATTAGACTTATCAGTATTACTTGTTTTTTTATTATATTTCTACTTTAAACTCAAAAATATACAAAAAAAAAAAAGCAAAATTTATCACTTAATAACAAAATATACGAAGTATGCCCTAGTGGTACCAGATCACGTTTTTGGGGCTAAAGGCTGTTGTAACTCGGTTTGACTTAAAATAACAACAATTATGTATAGAATATAAATTTTGAAGAACAACATTAGCTTTCTTTTGAGATATTAAGCGTGTTTCTATTATTTACAGTGCTGGAGTTATGGCTCCATATGTCAGCTTTTTGGCCAAAAATTTGGATTTTTTCAAACTTTGAGCCACGAGCGACAATACTGGAAAGGGGGGTTAACGTCGTTTAATCGAGCTCAAATTTTTTTTTTCGGCTATCTCAATATACATATATATATTAGAGTGGAAAGGGGAATCGTTTTGTGGGGTCCAGACGAACAAGATTAACCCGTGTCGCTCGACAGTTTTTTTTTTCCCTCTCTATAAATAATAGAAAAGATCCGGTCACTACTAAGTGATAAATATATAGTTTAAATATATATATAATATGATAGTCTAATATATATTATATATACATATATTATATATATATACATAGTTATAATCTATTCTATAAATAAACGTATATATATATTTACTTACAATATAGGTCGTTTTTTTAAATATATATATATTTTATATACTACCTCTTTTAAATTTTCTTTCCTAACTTTTGGATTTACAACCCTAGCGTGCTGTGATGGTTCATCTGTGCTACTATTACTTTTCATTGTCAGTAATGGTGGGATAAAAAACTTTACAATAAATTTCAAGGGCTATTTCTATGTCGTTGTCACATTCTTTATAGTCTAAAAACATGAAATGGCACGCACAGAACTTTCTTCTTCTTTAGACATCTTAAATTGACGACGAAAAATGAACATTTTTAAGCAGTAAATAGCCTTTGCCATCCACCTAGCGTGATGAATGGCTCCTGGAGTTCTAAAAAACCCACAACATTGCCTTCTAGTGATCCAACAAATACGAGAACCAACTGCAATAGCTCCTTGTAGTCATCTCTGGGGTGGCTCTCAGTTAATTTGGTCTCGAATTCAGCAGTAACATTTGCAATTACTTCTGGAGTTAGCTGCTTTTGTATTAGATTGTTACTGATACCTGTGTCGTATTTTCCTTTGTCTATGTTGGGCCACGCAGTGAGGAATCTCTTGAAAATGTCTGGATGAGGTCCAGTGGTTGATCCCATTTTTGTGTCGAATACGCCTCTTAACAGAATTTCTAAGATATGGTGACGGCAAGCTAGGTATAACAATTCTCTTCCTAACATTTGCTCCAATACGACGCATGCTCCTTTGAGTCTACCCGTGTTGGATGCTGTAGTGTCGAAGCACATCGCCTTGACGGTGTTCAGAAGACCCCATTCATGTAGGCATTTCATACGGCTACGGCTTGCTCCTCTCCAGAGCTGTTTGCTGTTACAGGAACTCCCAGCAGCTGTTCCTTTTCGCCATATGATATATATATATATATATATATATATATATATATATATATATATATATATATATATATATATATATATATATATATATATTTATATATATATATATATATATATATATATATATATATATATATATATATATATATATATATATATATATATATATATATTTAAAGAGAGGGAGAGAAAGATCTTTTAATTTTAATAATAACATCAAGAACTTAAGATATCAGGCGGATGTATATATATTTATATATATTTATATGTATATATATATATATATATATATATATATATATATATATATATATATATATATATATATATATATTTAAAGAGAGGGAGAGAAAGATCTTTTAATTTTAATAATAACATCAAGAACTTAAGATATCAGGCGGATTGTTTGAAGAAATATTAATCTACCAAGCAATTAATTCCATAGTTAGCGTCTAGTTTAACACCTAGAGACAAAAAAGACATAGCTTGACGTGTGATCATTCAAAGATACTGTAATGAATTTTAAAAGCATTTTAAAAATCTTACTAATTGACAGTGAGCTCTCTGTTCTTGACAAATGGAAATAATATATAAGAAAATGTATTTGTAATCATTATTTTACTACAGGTTATTTTTCTATATTTAACACTTATAGTTTTAAATCAAAGATTAATACAAATAATTTCCAATAACAAGACATATTCTAGTTACCATAATTTATTTATAGGTGAACCAAAACCTAACAAAACTGAATTCACATAACGATGGCCGTGTTTCCTAACTGGTCTATAAAAGAACAAGTTTTTTTAGCTAGATGCTTGTTTTACAAGAATTTCATGGTTATATTTTGATTAATAAATATTTTTTCTTATTCCAAATATTATTTATTAATTTTCTTGGGTTAATCGTGAATTTCTAAAATATTAAATTGTTACGTAAGAAATTATATATTTAGATTTTTCTATCCGCTTTAAAATAAACCACATGTCCAACACTCTTCGGCTGTTCCAGCTTATCCCGGTACTTCGGGCTGGTAAATCATTCTCTAATTTTTAAAAATGCCTTATTTGGTCGCAGATCAACTGTTTCATATTATTAAAATTTTTTGATAAATGAAATTTATACTAAACTTTTACTTTTTTTTTTTCGTGAAAGCGGAAATTTTACCAATAATATCATATTTCTTGTTATACCTACGTTTCCTTTCTAGATAAGTTAATCAACTACAACGTGTATCTAATAAATCACTTATAGTTATTTGATATTTAATTTTTATCAAAATGAAAGACAATGATATACAATACAATAACAACAGTCATATTCACTTTTATCTTTTATTTAAAAATCCTCATCAATCTTGATCTTATTAATTAAATTACAAAACCGCTGTATGTACGATTTATTGACATAGGCGTATAGTTTTTTAAAAAAGTTTTTTTAATGAGTATATAAAATCAATAATCATATCGATAAATAAGATAATTTTACACACCGGTCAACAGAATAATGGTGATGATAACCTATTTTAATTTTGTTAATAGTTCTTTGTGTTTTGATGGGATACTGATTACAGAAAGTAGTATCAAGTACAAATTTGAAATTATACATACTAGACGGCACTGCAAAACTTTTTTTGACTTTCCTGGAAGGATCCACTAAACTTTCTTGTAATATTGATGCTGCTCATCTTACTTTAGCATCAATGAAAAGTAGATAGTGATTCTTAAATTCTACCGGATTTAGTTTCTGCGGGTCATTTAATTAATATCACCCTATTCTTCCCAAACAACCCCAAGATTTTCTGAAAAAGTGTAGAAACTTAGAAAATGTAAGTAGCTCATTTCCCAACCTAAATTTTCAACACTAAGAAGTATATTTTTTAAACTTTCTTTTTATAATTAAGGGGTTATATACGCCCTGAATTCTTAAAAAATCAATTTTTTTTTTTACGGATTTTTATTCTCTAACTTTTTTTACAGATTTTTATTCTCTATACCTATCAAAAAAATAATCAAGGAAATTCCATTCTATTACAAAGTTATAGCATTAAATATGAACTGTCGTCGGATTGGGACTGCTATCGGTCTCAGACACTGTCTGCAATATTACTCAGTCAATTTTTCTACAAAATGTCGAGAGGTTTTTTTTTAAATTTCTTCTAATAGACAATTTTTTATAAATAATTAAACATAAAAAATTGCATACTAAAGTTTGAAACACCGTAAAATCCCTTCGGCAATTTTTAACTACTACATTATTTTATAAGATTCATTTTTATTTTTGCAGATTGGATTATCTTTTGTGAAGTTATCCTCAGACAAGGAGGGGCCATAGTTTTTATCAGTGGTCCATTTAATCCGATAAAAAATAATGTTAACATTTAAAACATATTTAAAAAAAAATTCTTATAATTTAAAGTAAAATAAAAATATATAATAGCCATTCTTTTGTATTATTCACTTAATACCCTTTAAAATATTTTTTTAATATACATACTTTTTGCAGCACCCAGGTGTATTCATGATTTTCGAAAAATTCATATCTTCAAAGAACTTTCAAAGCACTTATATTTCTATTCTATTCTATTTTAGTTATGTGGCGTCCGTGGGAAAATTGCAATAGTGGCTATCGCAAGAGAAAACATTTATCACTTGACGCTAAATAAATAGTGAAAAATGCTTACGACAGTTTGGTAAAATGAAATTTGAATAAAAAAAGTGTTTTGCAAGAAACCAGTGAACTAACAGAAACCCCAATTTCTACGATTAAGGGTATTGTAGGAAAACCATCACTCAGGAACAGGAAAAAACGGAAAGATTTTCAGATGCATCATGTAGACGATTGTGAAAAAGACGTCATCAGAAGAAAAATATATTCTATGTATGAAGAGCAGTTGGTGCCGACACTAGACAAAATAAAATTAAGACTGGTGCAGGACATTGTGGCCGATCAACCGTTCACAGAATTCTCTTAAGAATGGGATTCATGTTCCGAAAAATCAACAAAAGGCAAGTAGTGAGGGAGTCACAAAGATTACGAATCTTGCGACATACTTATTTACAAGAAATTAAAAAGTATCAGTCAGAGAATTGGCCAATAATTTACCTTGACGAAACATGGTTCAATACTCATGACACTGTGCAAAAAGGGTGGGTTGATAGCAGTACAAAATGTCAGACTAACGAACCTTCAAATAAAGGTAAATGAATAACCATTTTGCATGCTAGATCTGAAAAGAGCTGGGTTTCAAATTGTCTACTATTATCTGCAAAAAACAAAAAAGATTCTAGTTTGGACCATCACGAAGAAAGAAAGAAAATTAGTTTCAAAATTCCCTTTTGCCAAATGTTCCCGAACAGAGTGTTATAGTTATGGACAATGCAAGTTACCATAGTCGCCTACTAAATAAAGTTCCTAATGCAGCCAACACCAAATCGGAAATACAGGAATATATGTTAGAAAATTACATTTATTTTGACTTTAGTTATAAAAAAAGTGATCTTTTGAAAGTTTTCAAAGACTATAAATTGAAAAAGAAATATGTTTGTGATAGTATGGCTGAGAAAATGAGATACACTTTTTTGCGGTTTCCTCCGTATTATTGTGTGTTTAATCCAATTGAACATATTTGGCATCAAGTTAAATCAAAAATAAGGGCACAACATGTTTCTCCTACTTTAAGCGTGTCAGTGGTTAAATTAGTAGAAACAGTTATAAATGATATAGCTTGTGAAAGCTGGAAGAATTCCATTCAGCACGTTGTTAAAGTTGAAGAATCATATATTTATGTAAATAATATAAAACCACTGATAATTACCTCAGCTGATAACAGTGATAGTGAAATCGAATTAGGCTTAAGTTAAAATATATTTTTATTTATACAATATGTTCCCTCTTGTAAATCCCATTCATTCAAACTGTATATTGGTACTTCTTATTCACTTGTTTTTACATGCATCTATAAATAAACATCTCCAAAAATACTTATAATTTTATTTATTTGCATTAATGAATAAAATTCTTATCATAAAGAAAAGGTCAGAATTTTTATATTGCTCACTTGAAACGGCAAAAATCAGGATCTTATATTTTGGGACAGGCTATACTTAATAGAGTACGATAACGACATATCTTATTTTATAAAATTCGTTAAATTTGTAAATGTCCAGCCTTATAATACAATCGTTTGCAATAATTTTTAACAGTTGCAAAGAACGTGCTTTTTTCGAAAACAGTATTAAGGGGACTTTAAGCTTTCAGCTAAGCGGCATATAACAGTTCACAAAATTCTCTTAAGAATGGGATTCACGTTCCGAAAAATCAACAAAAGGCAAGTAGTAAGGGAGTCACAAAGATTACGAATCTTGTGACCTACTTATTTACAAGAAATTAAAAAGTATCAGTCAGAGAATTAAGCTTTCAGCCAAACGACATATAACAGTTGTTTAAAATATTTTGTTGTAATTAACATATGAAAAGATGTTATTTTTGTTAGACAGATTGTGGCGGCCCTGGCTCTATGGTATATGTCCGGCCTACGGTGCTGATAGTCTCGGGTTCGATCCACTGCAGGTCGGTATACTGATTTATTCATTTCTTTAAATATATTTGGCTTAGCCACATATACAGGTAGCAGGTGTTGTGAAAATGTAATAACGTCCGTGGCAGCACTAACGCGTTTTCTAAAAGGGATCGTGAAATACAAAACATATGTTTGAGTACTTGGATAATACTGACAGATATCACGACATCCTCGCCGATATCTACACGAGAAAAAGCGTTAAATTCCTATTGAGGCTGGGAGATGAACGATAAAAAAATAAATAAACAAATAAAATACTATATCTAACTTTAAAAGAATGAAAAAAAAAATTATGTATGGTATTAACAGGTGTCCTCAACGGAAGGGAAAATCAAGGTGAGGACACAAAGCATAACCTGACTTACCTTACTTATTATGAAGAGGAGAGTGTTTTCTGTGTGAAAGCAACAATTATTCTATGTTTGTAGAGCGGTCGATGTTACCCGTTCAATACATTTACTTAGCGTAAACAAAGCATCGAGAATTTATTTGAGTAAAAAGTGGGTGCAGAAGTTGAAGAAGCTGTAGTTTCTTCATCTCTGGCTTAACTAATATTCTATCAGTCTCGGCCTGCCGTGCAATTCTATTTGCAAAGGCGATATTACAAACAAAAGTTACTCTGTGCCATTGCCGAAAACTCTAATATAATTCTTAGATTGGCAATAATAAATTTAATTCTAATTTGTATTCTAAAACTTCTTTTCCTTTTGGAACAAATTTTTTTTCCAATTTTTTAGGTAGTGTTAATAAAAATTAACTTGTAAGACTAAAGCATATTCTGCCTATAATTTGGGTCTTTATGTCACAAATGTGACAAATAATGTTTCAATATATATATATATATATATATATATATATATATATATATATATATATAATATTATATATATATATATATATATATATATATATATATATATATATATATATATATATATATATACATATATATATATATATATATATATATATATATATATATATATATATATATATATATACTTCAAATCGGATAGCATAGCATCTATAGTTCTAAATGTAGATTTTGTACGAATGTCAATTTGCAAAAATCCTAATCTCTAAATGCAATCAAGTGCTGTAAGTGTGCACAGGCGTTTACTAAAACACATTATTCGTAAAAATGTATGTCCGCAAGACTACAAAATAGTGCTGGCGCAGAATTGAAGCCAACTGAAAATGCTCAAAGGCTTAACCTGGGTAATTAACCACTTTAAATTGATTTCGAAAAAATGTTTGTAAATTGGTATTCACGTAACCTTGCTTTGATGTCGAGATATTTTTTTGTGAAGATATCTAAACCAAAGTTTGAAATAACAATTCTCCCTTCTTTTAGCAATTAAAGAAACATAACTTGCAAGAAATGTCGGTGATGGTCAATTTCATTAAAAGGGTACAGGAAATATAACAGTCTACATTTAGATGACAATATTTAAAAAAAAAAAACATTTTTTAATTGACTTATTACTAGAGGTATTTTCAAAACTTCGTACTAGCACTTACAAGGTTATTGATTATTTTTATTTAGTCTTTTATTTACCATATTCTTCGGAGTCAAATTACAGAATGGGTGTGTCTAGTTAGTTCTGAATTGTGTTGTATTACTTAAAGTGTATTTGTTTGGCGTTGATAGCCGAATTTTCTCATTATAGATGCAAATACATGTTGTGGTGCGCCCAAACAAAAGAGATTTCTTATGCATTTTACTGGATTTTGCTACCTGTTTTGAATTATTTTTGTTCACCCTATTTTAGGCAGAAAATCTCTGCTATACAATGAAGTCATAAAATGTAAATGAGGGTTCATCGGTAGTATAGCCGTCTGAGCGTAACCTGCTTTTAGTGTTTAATAAATAAAATTATCTTAAAAATAAAGTTATAAAAATATAGGATTTATTACCAAAAATTTTTTAATCTATAGATCTATGTATATATACAAATTCACAATTCATGATATATAAGTACTTTAATTAAAATCAAAAACAATCATCGACTTTTCTTAAATTGATAATTAAGGGTTTTATTTCCACAGTTTCTTCGATGTATTCGTCAAGTTGCGACATTTTATTTTCTTCTTCTATAACATGTTGAATGACATTTTTCCAATTATCCTCTTTGATTCACTCTATTCCGGCGAGTAATAATTGCCTTACGTCTTGAAGTTTGAACGTGGTGTTTTCCCTTGCAACGAAACCTCTCATTTGTGCCCAAATTAGCTCTATGGGATTCAATTCGCAATGGTATGGAGGTAATCTAAGCACTGTGATATTCCGTTCCTTTGCCATCGTATCGACTGCGTATTTCTTGAACTATGCCTTATTTTGTTTCGCAATTTTGAGAAGTTCCGCTTTTAACATACCATCTTTATGTTTGAGATTTTTGTCTCTTATCCATTGAAGAATATCCGCTTTCTTCCATGAATTAGTCGGGAGTCATTCTAATAATCGAGAATGGTATGGGGCATAATTGATTCTGCTGGTATACATTCAATCATTTGTTGAAAGTACTTCTCAAAAACATGGGCCGTCGTCTGCTCATGGTAATCTTTAGTTGACTTTGATTCAAATTCCAACAAGCCACCGTCGAGAAATCCGTTTTCACTACCAATATGTGCTATAATTAGCCTGCGACCTTTTCCTGAAGGGGAGTTTGTATTCTAGTTGATCAACCTTCCATAAAAGCTTGTTTGGCACTCTTAATGTTTTTGTCAATCCAGAATTTTTTCTCAACTCAGGTCTCATCTAAATAAAAAAAAATTCTTTCTTCGGCTCGAAATTTTATGATTGCTCGTAGATTCTCTTTTCTCCAACAAATTATTTCTATTTTATCGATAAAACCAGATTTTCTATTGTGTTTTTCCCGACGAAAATTCAAGTTATGAAGAATTTTCCATAATTTCCATTTTAAAATCTGTTAAGTCCTGGTCTTCTCTGATTTCTTGCAAAACTTTATGTAGTGTAGGTATTTCATTTTTAATTAAAAAATGGTGTAATTTCCTTCTTATTGCGTTTTTAAAGTCTTCATCGACCTCTAAGGGCTCCTTTCCTTTGTGATTCTAAGGTTCGTTTCAAGGTCCGCGTTTTCTTCCTTTTAGAAAACTATAAATAATTGCTGATCTAACTCCCGTCATGTTGGCCCAGGTTTTCAAAACTTGCCTTATTGGCTGTTGGCACTAAGGCATCGTGGACGTTAAATGTCATTTTTTTTCTCGCAGGGAAAATGCTGATTTACAGACTCCGCGAAGTTTGACTGAGGCAAAACTGAAAGTTGAAGCCATCTCTGTTCTGATTTAAACTAAGCATATCATAGGTTTTTGCTTTATTTTTATACTTACACAGAATAGTTTTATTGCATACTTAGGTACTTAGGCACCTACCTACCGGTAAGTACTTTAGTAAATTATATCCAATAACTGTTAAAATCCCAAATAATTTTATTGAATCTATTATCATTAAGCTTTATAACACTGTAGATTTGAACTTCTTAGGAATTGTTAATTGTACTCGTTTAGGCCTTTATCATACAAATAAGATTTTTAGTTTCATCATTTGCTCATTAAAAGAAACTTTGAAATGCGTTGATTTATATAGCTTATTGTAAAGTTTAAAGGTATGTAATAAAATATTTTTTAGAAAAAGGTCACACTGTTGAGACTGAAAATAAAGGTGATTAAAACAAAAAATTCAAATAATTGGTAGAAAAATTTCGGACATTTATGGTTTATGACATTTTAATGTTTATAACCACCCATGTTGTGTGCTATCAACTCCAAATAAACGGACTTTAACTATAAATTTTAAAGAGAGGCTAAAGTTTTAGGACAATGATTCTTCGAGTTGGTAGAGTTAACTTTAATAAGTTACCCGTGTTAGGTCTAGGCTCATCAAAGGACAGAAACTGTAAAATTTTATTTGCATCAATGTTGCTAAAAAGTATTTTATGTAAAAATAGAATTTGTGATCTAGTTCATCGTGCCTCCAGATTCTCCATTCAGAATGTGGTCAGAGAGATTTTTATAGGGATAACCTACTTCAGAATATACTTCATTAAGTTTGTAACTCGCATAGTTTAAAAAGCGTCTTTGAATTTTGTCAATACCTTGAATATGCATCTGATAAACACCATGGCATATTCCAGAAGTGATCGTACAGAACTATTAAAAAGCAATTTCACTGTGACACATTCAACGACATCTGCTGTGATACGTATGATAAAATTCAATAATTTAAAACTATTCGCCGTAACTTTACCGTAAATTTTCTAGAGTTGTAACTATGACAACGAACAAACTGCCTACGGTTTATTAACTACGACAGTAATTTATTTGAGAAGCCAAGTGTGAACAGTTTGTCCAACAAAGACCCATGAGCCAGCTGATTGATACATCAGTTTGCTAGCCAGCATCAAGTTACTCAGCGAGATCTCGACAAACAAATTCCAAACGGTCGAGTGCCGTTCATGAACTCGTATTGCTGCATTGAAATCTGTGTACTAAATATATTAACACAGATATATTTCGAAAACTTTTGAAAAATTATTGATAATGCTAATTCGTCTGTAGTTAGTTATATAACTATTGTCACTGTTCTTGAAAACAGGCATATTACGTGATAATTTCCTCATGTCTGGTAAACAGATGTCTCAAGTAATAAAATAAATACTACTGTGAGAGAATGAGCAGAAAGGGGGATACAAGTTATTAACAGAATGTAAGAATTTTGTCAGGACCAATGGTAGCTTTAGATTTAAATTTTTTAAGCATTGTAAAAACTGTTTTGTTATTTTATTTATATTAATTGGATGCTATGAGGGAGAGGCATCACCCTCATAGCATCCATTACATTATTTTGTGTTAAACAAGATGTTACATAAGAATCTTGTAAAAAGGAAGCAAAACTATATATCTAGAATTACTGAGAATATGATTATTATAAATGGATCACTCTTCTAAGTTGCTTATTTGAAGAGTAAGGCAAAAATGGCATATAAGAAAATTCAAATGTATTGAAAGATTTTTTATGGAGTTAAAGGACCATCCTACACCAGATCACGGAAATTTTGTATTTTTTGGAGTTTTTTTTTTGATAAAAACCTAAGACATAATTAACAACTTTTTAGATATTACTTGTTGAACTTTGGAGTACATTCATAGTTTTTTTTGAATTGTCTGATTCTTATGTATATAGATATATACATCAGCATACGAGACTGTTAAAAAAAGCTACCTTGCTCAGCTATATCATTCCGAGTTCTAGCAACGTCTAAGATAGGGAAGACAAAAAGATTCTTAAAATATATAAGTGTAATTCTCGGCCGGACTCTGGAAAAATTTTTAACATGCGAAATAATAAAACGGCGGCTATTCAAAATTTCAGGTTCGATTTCAGGCCAAATTTTCGGCTCAAAAATCGTTGATAAAAAAAATTCAGAAATAAAATTTTCTCCATAGTTCAGCCAAAGCATTTCTGAACACTATGTCAAACTTTCGAAGAGATTGAATAAGCGGTCATGACGGAATCATGGAGCCGAGATCGAAAAAAGTAGTATGGAGATATAAACGCTTAAAGATTTCTATCACGTTTTGGACATGATGAAATTTAAAAATTTATACTTACATCTAATAGACAATTCCAGGGCCATAAAATAACCCTTCCAATTCTTTATAAAACTTACTTTGTTCAGTATTAAGGTAATTCACTCGTGATAATCGGAGAGAAAAGTATAATCCGGTAATAAATAAAAATACTCAATGGTAAAGTATTTTATTTTTGTCGGAAACTGTATTTGATACATGGAAACTTTCATATACAGACACACACAATTTTAATGAAAATAAATGTGGCAACGCTGCCAATGCGTATACCGAATGCTCTATAGAATGATGTTTATATAGGTTATAATTTATTATACTTAGTGTGTGTTTACTGTTTAGACCGTATTACTTCTATTTAAAATAAAAAAATGTATAATATAAATAAAAAATGATTATAATCAATTGCGACCAAAAAGACCAATTTGCAATGGAAAGCTCATCAATATACCCCCTGGGAAACATACAAGATCTTATATGACAAGAAAAAGATGAAATAAGAAAACAAAGAGCATCAAGAACTAATTTGCCTGCAACAAGAAAACTTAGAAATTTATCGGTTAGAAAAATAGGCCACGAGAAAAAATAAAGAAAAGCATGAAGTGGTACAGTATCAGTCAAATTGTGGACTGCAGATGGACGTTTATCATACTAGTGATATTATTAATCCTCAAGTATTAACTAATATATTGAATAATGTTTCAATTACATCCAAAAGCTGTGGCTTAGTGTTTATATTAGGCCTTCGCAACCGATTAATTATCACGCTTTCAGACTTACGGGTTTAGAATATATTAATGGCGACCTGTATTTATAAGGTAAAAGGATGCATTCATATCATTCCAACAGTTCTTAAATTTTTCTCCAAAACCTTGCCTAATTATTGCCTATAGTGCACGTTTTGATTCATTCCATTTAATTCAAGGTATAATTAATTTTGCAATGACCGCAGATTTTAAAAATATTGCTGGTTTTTCGAACACAGTAAGTCTTTTTAAAAAACGCTTTCCTGACCGAAAAGGCTCAGAAATGTTTAAGCTAGAAAAGTTAGCGCATGATTTATTGCAAATAGCACCAAACGAAAAATTCCATGAGGCGATATATGACGTTAAAATCCTTGAGAATTTGGTAAATGAGTTTTTGAAGAGAGAAGATTTAATTGCAAATTACATATCGTTTAAAGAGTGCATCATGGAAAAACTAATATTGCCATCGTTAATGCCTTTAAAGAGTGTTATTTCAGATCTTATGATTAAAAGAATTGCATGCATAACTTTGAAAGATCTAAAAAGTTCTTATGATAAATTGGGTTCTACAGGAATAGTGCAATTATTACCTAGTCGAAAAGACGATGGCAAACCACGTGTAACCAAAGATACGCGAGTAGTAAATAAAGTAATTAATTAGTTTACAAATAGTTTATAGTACTTTATTTATTTATCACTAGTATCATTAATTATTTATTTAGTTTTACGAAGAAGATTTATAAAACTGTTTTTTAAAATATATTTAATATTGTTATCAATTGATATATAATAGTATTAAATAAATATAATATTAACTTAAGATATTGAACATATTTTTGTTAAATATCTTTTAAATACTAAGGTTTACTTTTAAAAAGTAATACTTATCAAGATATGAATTCAAATTTTTAATTAATACATTTAATATTTTTATTTGATGATTATAGATAAAGTTGATAAATATATTGTGTGTATTCAATAAATTATTTAACCTACAAATGAATTTCTGTTTAAAAGTTAACCATTTTAAATGCTGTTTAAATGTTGGCGCGTAAAATATGACGACATTCAGCGTTGTCAAATTGTGATATTTGTCCGCACTACTCGGTTATTCTTTTAATCAAATAACAACTTTAAATATTTATATCTTTTTAACAAATCGATAAAAAATATATTTTTATTTCAAAATGTTTCTATTTTTTTTTATTAAATATTAGTTTTTTAAAAAATTCGTAAAAAAAGTTCTTAAGATATATATGAAACTATGCCTTTTTTATATTCCATTGGCCTATTGCATGTTAATTATGTGCACTTTAATTATGAATATCTCGCTTCGCAATCGGTCAATTTTTTTTTTAATTAAATGAAAAACATTTAGATTTACACCATATTTCAATTTCATCAAGTTCTTAAGAACACTGAATTTACGATCTTAAGCGTTCTCCGAGTTATTCTTGCTTCTTTTGACTGGGCTTGAGATCTTCGCTCTGCATGCGCACCCCTAATTTCCAAAAATAAATAAGATATCGAAAAATCCTCTCGCACACATATTCTTGAAGGTTTAAACTATAAGAGAATTCAAAATACCGAGTTTTTGAAAATTCTGGAGTAGGCTGGCCCCTTAAAACAGAAACAATAGCTCAACATAGTATACGAACTTTATATTTTTTAAATGAAACATCCAGTATATTATTGATTAATTGTATATTGTTCTTAATTTTAGAAAGACCATATATATTTTTATGATGTTATTGAGTAAAATAAAGTAGAAAGAACCGCTTTTTCTGACTTCGCCAAAGTAGCGTATGCTGGTTTGATAATAACATATGATGTTCATATTAAAAATTTTGTTAGAAGTACGTTATTATTATTTTCATTTTAAATTTATTTATTGTTAATACAATTTTTTTTCAAAGAGTCGGAGAGTAAAACTATCTTAATTGATACAACATTTAAATAGAAGAAAAGTAAAGAATTGGACATTATTTTGCTTTGCAAAGTAAAAACACCTTACTATTATGAAAACTAAATGAAAACCAATATTTATAATTCTTTTGATTTTAGAAAATACCGAAGGTTCTGTGAAATGCGTTTGTAGACCTTGGCAAAACATACTACAGAACTTTATACATACATGGCTATCACCCATATAAAGTTTTACGCTGAAAAGAAAAAAATTAAGTTAAAGCTTATGTCAGAACATAATGCAATGTATGGAACAAGGTGTGCCACAGCTTAATAAAATTATTTTGGACGGATGAACCAGTTTCCTAAACAACCAAAGTTTTTAACAGATAAAATGTTCACTTCTAGGCTAACGAAAATTCTCGTGCTTTACGAGAAATAAGAGAAATAAAATTCTGGCCAACTTGTTCGGGTTTGATGCAATATATGGAACAATATAATAATACAGCCAATATGTTTTACTAGAAATTTAAATGAGGCATACTTGAAAATAACAAGAGAAATTGTTGAAAATTTAATCCTAGATAATAACAGAGAAATAATCTGACAGTAGGAAAGCGCTCCATAACTTTACCTTTATGGATTCCATAAAGTCTTGTGCATTCTCGTTGTACTTGCTTTAGGTTATAAGCATTTGTAAAAAAAATATCTCTGAAAAACCTATTTATATACCAGCACTTGTTATAACTCACTACAGCGAAAATTCTTAATAGAAACATGGATAGTCCATTTGCGTTACTGTCAAACGTGCATACCTAACTTCGGCAAAGTATACATGAGCATTTCTAGACTTAAGAGTTCTATAAAACTGAAAAAACTTTTTGCAGGATATCATATTTAAAAAATATAAAGCTTGTATTATATGGGAAGAGCCCGATGCGCGATTGTTTCTGTTTCAAGTCCGTAAAAAAATTAAAGAACGCTGCAACTTCTGTAATCTTTGCCCTATTTTTAAATAGTTGAATTGGAGGGATGGTCCTTTTCTAATCAGTAAGCCTATACACGTTTACTAAAGATTTCGTTGAAAATTACACGTACAGAATAGGCCTTATATTTTGGATTTTTTGGTCTTATTCTCAGAAAATAAAGGAGATAGAGAATAAAAAATATCTTTCATTAAAATAGCATTGTTTAAAAAAATATAGAAATATAATATGGATCCTGTTATTTGACACAAAAGAGAATGGTGGAATATAATATTTTTGATGATGACATGAACAGAGAAATAAAAAAAACCCAACATTGATCATACTCCTACCTAATCCTAAAATCATGCTACGCATATGATTGATAGATTAAGTCATCATACAGAAGAACCCTGCAAGCTTGACATATGATGTAGTAACATTCACCTCTGCATGTACCTGTCCAATGACTGGCAAAAAGTAACATCGAATCGATTATTCGAAGATATCGGTTCGTGTATCTGAGCCGTGAGCTGGTTTACATTATAGAAACGTCCAAACACCGCTAGATTCTTTAAAAATCAATTAGTACATTACTTGGCAAAATAGGACCTATCAAAATCATCAAACAAGAAAAAAATGTACAATAAATTAAGGTAAATTGATCTGTGTGAATTAATTTTATAAAGAAAATTTAATTTCGTACAGCCGTAAATACAAGGTGTTTCATAAATATATGAATTAATAAATGAAAAACCTTCATTGTATATCACACCACAATCTTTAGAGAACTATTTTTTAGAAATAATGTGAACCATTACATTTCTATCAGTTTTAAATGGGAGATGAAACTATTAGTCTCCCGCCCAATATTTCCTTCTAGTAATTCCCAGGACCGAAGATTGATACTACAAACTTTAATTTTTGAAATATACCGACAACAAAAAATGAATCGGCGTCAAATCTAAGATACTTCGAGGTCAACTTACGTCACCTTTCCTTAAAAATCAATCTATTTGGAAAAATTACTCAAATGACTGGCGAAGATGTGTCTGAAGCGTGTATGATGTTATCGTGTCCTGCTGAAACCAAGTTTTCAGGTTATATGTAGCTATCAAAGTTTTGCAAAACAGGTATAAAATGTCCCGTTCCCGTTATATATCGCCCTGTTTTACAGTAATAATTCTTAGAGTCGAGTGCCAACATTATGGTTCAAGGCATCACTTTTGGGTGATACTTTAGTTTTAAATTTGTCGCATTCCAATAATGTTGTTTATTAATGTGGCCATTATGTTGAAAATATACCTCACCCGAAAACAACATGGTGATGGTGGTAAGCGTTCAAACATTTAATTAACGATACCGTACCTCTAAGAAATATGATTGTATAATTGTGCACCAATTATATCTTCTAGGGGTACAGGCATTAATCTTTATGAAAAATAGATTGTGACAAACTCCTAGAATCATTCCGGTCATTTGATCGTTTATATATTGATAGATGTAAATTGATATTGAAGTGATATATTTTTTCTACGTTTATCAAAGAGAGTATTGTATATTTCTTCATATTTCCGTCGGCCTGTCTGTATGTTACTCTGTCTATTTATTGGTACGGTAGCTGCCGAATGAAATGAGATATCGGTTTTAAATTTTACACGCCTACAGTACTTGAAGTAGGAATGAAATTCATAGTTTTTTGGCGATATTGCTTTAGAGCAGTGGTTCCTAACCTTTTTTAATTGCGCCCCTTTTTAGATTTTTAAAAATGTTCGCGACCCCCTCTTTCCTATCCGCCATATTGGACCAATAAAACCAAAAATAAAGGATTTGAAAAAATAAATTTTAGGACTTTTGATATTTTTTATAAAGTATTAATTATTAAGTATTAATGATGAATGTGATGATTGAGTTTGCATCTGCTTAGCAAGTGTTATAATTCTTGGTGGAGTTTTTGTCAAGGCCAATCTCATATCATCTTGAACATCCAGCTTTCCTGACTTTTATCTTGATCTGCAGAAGAGGTGAAAAACCACTTTCGCAGAGGTAAGTAGAAGCAAATTCAAAAAGAAAGCATGGAAAATTTAGGATACGAAAATTGAGGTAAAAATTTTTCTTCGAACAAATCACGCGCTGCACTTAATCGAGAATGTCGGTAACATCCAAAGATACATGCAATGGGTTTCGTACTAATGCAGCTTCTTGTTCAGAGAACTCCAGAAAATAACGTTGTATTTCAGATTCAAAGTGGTTATTAATTTAATCTCTTAGATTATCCACAATTCCCGTCGCCGATTCTTCAGTCTTCGTGCAAAGGTGTTCAAACATGGTAAAGTTTCCAAGATTTACTTTACGGCGCCAATTTTGCAGCTTTAATACGAACGCCTGGATATTACCTCTGAAGTGAATAATATGCGTTTCCTTACCCTACAGTTTCAAATTTAGCTTGTTTAGCTGTTTAGCTTGTTTATTTAATCAGATAAATAAGCTACTCTTTGGATCCAGGTCTAATCATTAAAGTGTGTTATAAACTGATGTTTTCCTTTCATTTCTAAGAACTGTTTTATTTAGTTTTTCAATTCAAAAACTCGGCCAACAACATTTTCTTTTGATAATCAACGAACAGCAGTGCAGAAAAGAAGATCTTAGTAATCAGAGTTCAAGTTTTTGCATAGTTCCTTGAACAGACGAGTACTGAGAGCATTAGATTTTATATAATTGACAATTGTCACCAACGAGTCAAGCACTTCTTGCAAAAACTTTAAAAGAGTCTTGGTAGCAGGGGCAAATCGGTGAATCATGCAGTGCAGTCCCTTTACTTGGGGTGCAAGCTCTTTAACTTTTGACTGAAAGCTCGACCTCGATCCAAGCATGGTTGGTGCTCCATCGGTACATACTTCATACCAGTTTTTCCATTGTACGTCATTACTTTCAAAGAATGAACTTATCATCTTCATGACGTCTTCACCTTTGGTGGTAGTTTTTAGTGCTTTGCAAAACAGAAACTCTTCTTTGATGTCCTCCAAGTGAATATATCTCACGAAAACGAGTAATTGCGAACATGAACTAACATCGATAGACTCATCAAGTTGAAAGAAGAAGACAGGAAGTACTTTTATTTCAGATAAAATTTATTCCATCACGTCTATGGACATGTCTGAAATGCTTCTCTGAATTGTGTTATTGGACAAGGATATATTACGGATTTTAATATCACTTACTTCTCCAAGAATAGCTTAACTGACTTTAATAAATATTGTTTGATGAGGGTTTCTGAAATTGTCAGGGGTTTTTTATTTTTTGCAATTTGCAGAGCAGTTTCATATGATGTCTAAACTACAGCTTGGCTTTGTTGTTGAAACGATCCAGTAAAATCCAACTTTTGTTTCTTTAAAGCAGCCTCATGTCATTTAAAAAAGTCCAAATCTTTTGTGATATGTTCGAAATGCTTTGTTTCTAAGTGACGTTTGAACTTTGAGGGTTTCATAGATTCAGCACTAAGAACATCATTGCATAAAACGCCCTGTGACTTCTCTATGCCGTTATTAATAACAGTTGAAAATCCAAACTTTAAATAGTTTTCTAAATATTTTCTTTTTTTTCTCTATGCCGTTGATATCTGGAAAATAAAATACTTCAAAATGATTTTAAAAAATGTTTAAAAATTTTGAATTAACATTATTTAATCTGTTTTGCTTACCAAAACGATAAGTAATATAAAAGTCTGTTTCTAGGCGTGCCTATCGAACACGAATTGTGATGGGCTATCCTAGTATTGTACCGTGTTTTGGATCAAACAAGACACTAACTAACAACAAATTATTCATATACTACACATATATTTATTCAAAAATTTAAACTCGCGGCTGAATAACTGCTTGCTTATATATTAGTTGGGAGTACTTTCTCGATTACTCTCAGCTCGGAGGAACGTCAAGCTGTCCGTCTCGAAACTTCTCTCTTTTGCACGTTTCTTCGAGAGGCAATGACGTGTCGCGATCGCTGCAAACTACCTGTCTAGCCTACCCCAGTCGGACTTCGCCAGGCATAAGGAGAGGTGCGTGCGCCAGCCATCCACTGATGACGTCGCATATCTCGTGTTTTGCGTTTAAATTTTAAAATTTAATTTTGGTTTTTAAAATTGATAACCGACGACCCCCCAAAAAAGCTAATGCGTCCCCCTTGTGGGTCGCGACCCACCGGTTGGGAAGCAACGCTTTAGAGGAAGGCGTTAAAAGGGGTAAGGGTCCATAAATTTTGTGTATTCACAACATCATGATGGAAATTTTTCGGAATTTTTGGTTGAGATAATGAACAATTTTTAAGCATAATTATTTATTACTCAGTTAGGAATGTGGATTCTTTGGCACTATGACACTACTCAGTATATGTCACCACTACACCAAATACTTTATTTTAGCACTCGACCTGCGTTTCGCTAACCATGTTAACTTCATTAGGAGCGATGAATGACTACGCGTCCAGTGCAAAAATAAAGTCTTTGATGTAGTGGTGATATATACTGAGTAATAATTATTTATAGTTATACAATGTAAGGGGTTAAAAGGGTGGAGTATGAAAATAATTGATTCATATATTGTGTTACATACGTCTTTTTTAGGATTTTTCGAGTTGAGGAATTTTAATTTTATATTTTTGTTATTTATGCTCGTAGTTAACCATGTAAAGGACTAATAAAGTGGGGAAGGGGTTAGTATATTCGTGTTTGAAAATGTCCTATTTGTTTATTATTTTCTACTACTATCGTCAAACAAGTGGTTAATGAGGTTGAGATGAAAGTTAGAAAAGTTTTTTCCTATAATCATATAATATGCCCTATTTAGGATTTTTGGAATGGAGGAATCTAAAAAATTGTGCAATTTTTTGAACTATAATATATATTATCCAAAAAGTATGTATAGGGAAATAATCAAATTTTTATACTTTTCTTGCTAAAGTATTGTTTTCATGATAAAATTACTCACCAGCATTTCTTAGCGTTCCAGACATTCTAGGTCACTAGAAATATAGTTCTCTATTTCCGTCGGTGTATCTGAATCGTTTTCATTTTACAAACAACTTCATGCTGATCAGCCAAGACATAAATGAGCTGGAAGTTATGCTTCAAGATTTTCAAAGGGAATTAGAAAAAATTGATGGATGAACCTGGAAAAAAACTAAAATCATGACATCAGATGACAGAGAAATGCGTATGGGTGATCATGTTGTAGATAAAGTAGAGGAATATGTTTACTTAGGGCATACCATCAAAGAACGAATCGTACCGCCGAGAACAGATGTATCCGACTAATATGGGCAGAAACGGGAAAATTGAAACATATAATTTTTGATGAAGTTTTCATGACATATCTAATATAAACCTGATCCAGCATCTATTTTTAAATCAGTTAAACAATCGAGGCTGAGTACATTATTATTTTTGTAAAACTCTCTATAAAGCTCTAAATACTAAGAAGTTGTTAGCAGCCAGTTTTTGAGAAGTATGATGGTGCGAATTAACATTCCGATATCTTTCTATATGAGTTAGCTTTGTGTACACTAAAGGTCCCAAGATGCCGTTACAGAAATAAATAAGAAGTAATGGATCATGCACTGATAACATTAAACTTTCTGCTTTAAAAATCCGGCTTTTAGACAAGATAGTAATAATTATCTACCACTAGATAGTGCCGTTTTACCTTACATATACGGTAGTGCTGACAAATTAGCCAAATTATTTAAAACATCCAACATTCATACAATCTTAAACATTTTTAGAAAATTGAACAATGTTTGAAATCACTAAAAGACATAATCCGTTTACAAAGAGAATATGTCTATACAATTTTCTGTTCCTGTCCTACTCTTTAAGTAGGAAAAATGGAAGATGAATAACAACTAGAATTAAGGAAGATCAAGAAGAAACCAACTGGACATGAACACTCTACATGTCGTACAGAAACAAAGTTCTTGCTTCTGTTTCCAATTTCTATAAACGAAAGCTTAGAATCAATCGAAATTTACAAACAATCTAAACAACATTAATAGAGACTCGGGTTACGATCTGCATCACACTTGGAAAACAAACAATTACATTGGGACACGGTTCGGTGAACCGAGGCCAGGTATAAACTATCGACTTTCTGTTAGAAGCATTACGTCGTTTATACCATGTTATACATCTTTGTCAGGTTTCTTGGAGTCGAGAAAACTGTGTTATTGTTTCACATTTTACCTATACTTTAAAATATTGACTAGTTGTGCCTGATTTTTGATAATTGAAGTTTCAGCTTCTATTAATTATATTGACTGAATTATTAGTCATTTTCTTTTAAGCTTTATAAGAACTTTACTGTAACTTTTAATATTTAGTGGCTGATTATTTGACGATTATTACAGGTCCGGTTTTAGACAATTCGTCTCCTTGAATTTACCGCCATCTTTAAATCTATATAAATTTTGTAACTACCCACTCCATTGAAGGTTAGATGTGGAAGCTCTTGAATTCAATTTATATTCTTAAATCAGTGCGATATTGATTCTAAAGGTGGATTGTGTGATTTGAAGAAGTACTTTGTTCCAATGTCAAAAGTTGAAAATGCATTCATACACAAAATTAAGAACTCAATATTTGATTTAATATTGAAATTACTTTTCTTACCCTGAAGTCAATCCCAAGTTAATGATATCAAATATTTAATTGAGGATTAAATGCACAGTAATATGATTTTGAATTTGAATTAACTGAGAGCTTTAGATTTCTTACGATTTTTTGGGAATATTTTGTATGTAGTGAAAATATTTCATATCAAGTAAGAAATAACGATAGAAAACAAATTCGAAAAATCAATTATAAAAAATAAAATCAACAGGCTTAACAGTCAAGTAGATAATTTATAATTACGTCATATCTGGTTTCAAAAAATATATTAAATATTTGGTGTGTATTTTTTACTGTATAAATACAAAACTGAATGATTTTGGAGTCGAGCTTATCTAAATCAGAACTTAAATATTTAACTACGGTCACTTATAATTATATGCGAATAGGAATATCTTCAGTAAATACCCCACTTAAGATGTTATGAAAAAGCATTGTCATGGTCCTTCTTGTCTTTCTGGCGCCAAAGACCTTGCTTTGGTACATCGTCGTATGTATATTTGGAAACATCGAAACAATAGCTGAAGTCTACTCGGAAATATTTTTTGAAAGAAAGTAAACAAAAATAAACGAATCCACTTGATGTAGAAGCAGGTAAAACAACTTAATGTGAAAGGTGAAATGCTTTCGGTTCGCTTTTAACCGTTAAGTAAATATTATTGAAGTAAACAGGAAAATATAGCTTATTAAGATTTATAGTAATTTTCATTGAAGAGATAGGTATAGGACATTGTAACGAGCTTATTTAGAGAGCACTGCCTGTTTTTTTTAAAAATTTAGGAACAATTTAAGTGCTTTTTGTCCTGCAAAATATATAATTAAAAATAATACAGGCCAACGATGAAAAAACTTTTTTAACAATTTTACCCGATTCCTATGGTTTTTTGGAGTGCTGAGTCCGAAAATAATAATAAAAAAGTCGTATCACTCACCAATTTTTCACATTTTAATATTCAAAATGTGAAAAGTTTATTTTTTATCATTCGAATGTTATTAGGTTGGCAATAAAATCAGAATTTTATAAGGTTGCCAGTAAAATCCAATGTCATTAGGTCGGCAGTTCCGATAAATTTCAAAGCTGCTTGTTTTCTTCCAGTTAATATAACCTCGCATTGCAGTGTTTAACCCATGTGCTTTAATTCACACTCAAAGTATGGCTAATCGTGATTGTAAAAACTCTCCCAACACTTTTTGTTATATATGTGGTGAGTTTGTAGTTAATAAACATCAAAGAAACATTACTGACTTTGTAAAAAGAGTATACTTTGCATATTTAGGTGTAGAAATCGGTAATCAAGAAAAATGTTGGGCTCCTCACAAAGTATGTTATGTTTGTATCGAGGATCTTAGGAAATGGTATAAGAAAGTAAAGAAAGCTTTTAGATTTGCAGTACCCATCGTCTGGAGAGAGCAAGAAAATCATTCAAATGATTGTTAGTTTTGCAGCGTTGATGTTTCTGGACGTAACTCCAAAAATAAGAAAGTAATTGTCTATCCTACCTTTACTTCAGCTAATCGGCCGGTAGGACACGGACCGGGACTTCCTGTCCCTGAGCCAACTCAGTCTATTGATGACGTTTTACAGTCCAGTCCCGAATTTAATGAAAGTCGACCGGATGGTGATGAGTTTCAATGTTCTCCAGACAGTTGTTTACACAAGCTGAGTTAAATGATTTAGTGAGAGATTTGGGTTTGACTAAGGAAAAAGCAGAATTGCTTGGTT
>CM032454.1:94760034-94797534 GCA_019049505.1 Pachyrhynchus sulphureomaculatus | reverse complement strand
AACAAAATGGTGCAGTGTCAAATCTTTATAGCAAAAACTGCATTGGTGCACCATCTGTTGTCTGAAATCCGCAATTCATATTAGTACACCTGGTATATATATATATATATATATATATATATATATATATATATATATATATATATATATATATATATATATATATATATATATATATAGAAATTGCACCTAAAAGTGGCAATGTTGGAAAGTTTTAAGATGAAGGACAAAAAAGACCTATATGTATGTCCCATATAGGAAAATTTATTGTTAATAAATAATTGTGTTTTACTACAGATATCACTGCTTAAATTATTAAACCGGAGAATAATTACAGCCTTTTATTAAAAAAATATCATGTGGTAATTTTCTTGATGTTTCTCCCCCTAATATAAGAAGATCAGACACTGTATATATTTTAAGCGATTATCAGAAGATTTACTTTTGTTTTAGCCTAATCAAAACAAAAGTAAAAAAAGGCAGGATTACAAATTTTTATCTTGGCTTTACATTAAAAATACTCTTTAATTTCAAAATAATTAAGTTCTGGTGCTTAGAACCTCATTGGGTACAAATTCCTATGTAATAAATCTTTTTGCCAAAAAGTGAATGCATCCTCGAAATATAAACGCGTGATTATCCTCTGGGAAAATCCTAGATCTGTCTCAGTGTCATAGTATAGCCCAAGGAAAGGGGAAATGCGTAATGGGCAGATAGTTGCAATGGGCCTTTTTTCACAAAAAGAAGGGAACACGAAGAATGAAATTAATTATAGAAGGGGAGGTACCAATTAATAATCAGAGGCGAAGCTAAAAAATTCTCACATTGGTGGGGGAGGATTTTTCAAATAAAAAGGAACCATTTCCTACAGTGGATCTATAAAAGCTTACATTAATTTGAAAATCGATGACAATAGATATTTTTGACAAAACGGAATCCTGTCATGCAATGAGACTTAGAAACCTGAACTCAGTTTGAATGTCAACGACTAGGACAAGGAAGATAGTTTTCACAATAGAAACTTTTTATACAGTGGAAGACTTTAAGCTTAAATACTTCCAAATCCAATTTAAAAAATCAATGACCAAAGGTGCAGAAGACGTTTTACACACAAAACACCCTTTCATATAGTGGCATTTTGAAAGCTACTAAAAATGCACTGTTACTAAGATGGTGCTATATTTTACAATCATGGTTCCACGTTGGATACGCCACTGATCTGCCCATGATATCCTCTTTATTATTTTAAAATTCATGATTTGAGAAAGGGAAAATAATCACTTATAACCTTTTCATTTCTTACTCGATTTATTATTTTACTTCATATTCATACACTCACCTATTTGTTGTTGTTTCACACGATTCCATAAAGGAGTCGAAATCGTTGTTTGACAGGAAATTGTTCCGTCCAGTTAGTTTCAAGTGACCTAATAGAACTCATTATGGGACTTGGCGGTTACAAAAAGTCCCCTATCAAAACATTTCTGTCAAAGGGTAAACACTACCAGCTTAGGGGAATATTATTGTCCATATAAACGCTAAAATCCTTTTATATGGTATATCCTAAGGGGATTTTAGGGATAAAGTAGCAAATTTAGTTAAATTTGTCCACATGGAAAGAAAGAGACCTTCTGTTTCAGTACTAAAGATTTTTCTGTTCTGTTTTTGTTATCCACTTTTCGATTTAAATAAAATTTTCTTCAGAACTCACACATAACACAGATTTGAATACAAAGACACATATAATTTACACACCTAAAACTAATAAAATTGGTAATAGGCATTACCGCCATACATAGTCCTTTTTCATTCATGATATTTATTATTTTAATACTATTATTATTCGAAATAAAATATGTCTATGTCTGATATCTCTAATATATTTGATTCAATTATTAAAAAAGTCGGAAAAATCATCAAACAGTTTGTTTTACTTAAATATATATATATATATATATACTTATAATATATATTACATATATATATATATATATATATATATATATATATATATATATATATATATATATACAGTCAGTCCAAAAAGTATCCATACACCACCTGCTTTCTATACTATTTTTCTGTTATGTTTAACTAATTAATTGGAACTATGCAAAGACATGTTTAAATTAATATTTGAAACTTAACCAACGAAGATTAGTATTAAGAACAACGGAACATTTTATTTAGAAGTTACATCATTGTTATAAAAATGTAAACAAAAAAGCCTCCATTCACTCAAGAACTGCACTGAAAAAAAAACACGTTAATCAGCTGCATTTTATCAAGCTATCTATTGCTCGTTAAACTGAAAACAAATGAATAATTTTCGACCATACTTTATAATCTGTCACTTGTTGCTAGTAACTTTGCAGTGTAAAGTACTATTAAAAATGAGCGAGAAAAATTGTGAAATTCCATTTCAAGTTCGAAAGATCATAATTAATTTGTGGAAAGATGGAAAATCGTACAGAAATATAGGAAAAATTGTTAAAAAGTCGCATGCTACTATTCAGTACATTGTAAGTCAGTATAAATCAACTGGTTCCTATAAAATCCAACCATGCTCCGGTCGTCCCAAGTAACTGACTCCACGTGAAGAGGCCAGTATTAGACAAATAATTATAGATCCCAAAAAAACTGCACCAAAATTAAAAGAAGAAGTACGGGAACTATTTTCGAAAAATGTTTGTTCACAAACAGTGAGAAATTGTTTACACAAGGCAGGCTATAAGGGATGTGCAGCCAGAATCCGTAATCTCTAGTGTGAAACTAAAATTAACTTTTTTGGCTCTAATGGCAGAACTAAAGTTTGGAAAAAAAAAGAATACCGCATTCGATATTAAAAACATTTGTTTCACGGTGAGACAAGGTGGTGGCAGTGTTCCACTTTGGGGACGCATGTCCACTGGAGGGGTTGGATATTTACATTTTATTAATGGTACCATGGATCAGCGTGTTTATCTGAACATTTTGAGACACAATTTAAGAGAAACTGTCCAAAAATTATCACTCGAAAAAAAGATACATTTCCCAACAGGACAATGATCCGAAAAATACCGCAAACTTGGTGCGAGAATGGATGATCCATAATATGCGACAGCAGCTTCACACACCTCCGCAATCACCCGATGTTAACCCCGAGCATTTATGGAGGAAATTAAACGGCGGGTTCGCAAACATAATGTTTCAAATAGAGAAGAATTAAAAAACAGAATATTGAATGAATGGAAGAACATGCCAACAGAAGTTACTAGAAAGCTGGTTGCGGGCAGGACAAAAAGGAGATTATTAAGGCCAACGGCGGTCCCACTAAATATTAGTTGAAACGAAGTTGTTATTTTCCGTTAAACTCCGTCAAATTATTATTGGTAATTGTTAAGTGTATGGAGACTTTTTTGGCATTAATTTGGTTTACATTTTTATAACAATAATGTAACTTCTAAATAAAATGTTCCGTACTTGTTTTTTAATAATAATCCTCATTGGTTAAGTTTCAAATATTAATTTAAACAAGTTTTCTCATAGTTCCAATTAATTAGTTAAGCATAACAGAAAAATAGAATACAGAGCAAGTGGTGTATGGAGACTTTTTAGACTGACTGTATATATATATATATATATATATATATATATATATATATATATATATATATATATATATATATATATATATATATACATATATATATATATATATATATATATATATATATATATATATATATATATATATATATATACTTATAAAAAATATTTTTTTTATCAAAATTAGCTTGTTTAATAATATAAATTAAATTATTTAATAAAGTAATAATATTGTATAATTTAATTAAATCTTTTTTGTCAGTTTTTTTTGTTTTTCTTTCATTCCATACGTTTTTCCTCTAATGTAATGTACTTTTTACAACAATTTATTAGTGATTCCGATGGATTTTCTGGCACATTTGTGGCATTCCCTACTAAATACGTTTAAAAGCTCCTTTTTAACTTTCTTTAATTTTGAAGAATAGTAAGTAAAAAGTTAATATAATAAATCGTTCAATATACATGCTTGATTTCGAACGAAAAATTGACGAACAATGAGTGAAAAGTGACGTATTGAATTATCAAGAAGTACCATTTGCCTGGATCACAATATCCGAATAAAACACGATGAATTCTAGTCATCAAACGTTTCAATACTTTCTAATAATACTTGCTAATGATATTTTAACTAATTGGCACACATTTACTATGCGATCAAAAATGAATTGATTTTTTATGGACTTTTCCCTGTTTCTTTTTTTTTGCTTGTGCTGGTCATTTTGACTTTTTACATCTTAATGCTCTATTTGTAGAATGTATGAAAAACACCATATTTCGTAGCTAGTAATATTTGATATATTGTTATTTATTTAAATTATTTCTAGAGGCTCGTACAATTTCATTCAATGATAACTTTTGATTATTTAAAGCATATGTCATGAACTCCTCGAATCATTTCTGGGGTTCGAGTTGATATCAGTCTTATCATGTGTTTATCGTCTTCAAGCTGTTTTATTCCATTTAAAAACGGTTATGATATCAAGAAACTTATGTTCTAATAACAGTCATATACCTTTTACAATATTTTGAATGTTTGAGTTGCATTAATGCAAAATTTTAAACGAAATTACAGTTCCTTGTTCTTACTATTTATATGGATTCATCAGTCACGTGTCAGTATCAGGAGCTAGAATTTAAAATGAGAATGGAAGAAATACAGGTTTAAACTGTTATATTAAACCTGTAGACGACGCCACTAGTATATGATATACAGTACTAGACCAGAAAACTAATTACCCCACTGTGTAGTTTAAATAAATACGACAGTGTTATTTAAGTTACCTGCATAACTATGAAAATAAAGTATAGTGCAATAAAGAAAGCATTTGAAATTGCACAGTTTAGATACAGCAATATTATGATTTTATTTTCTCTGGGATATCACCAGGAGTATTGTCCTGAGTTTTGCACCTCGAAAAACTTGTACTCTTTTGTTGGTTAAAAATTGAAGTTTTCAAAACACGTTTTTTGAGTTTAAAATGCGAATAACTACGGTTATATACGTCGGATCAAGACAAAAAAAAAACAAACTCTTCCTAATGAAATTTCCAACGAATCCTCGTTAGTTTTAAGTCGCTCAAATGTGTACATAATCTACAAAATTAAAAAAAAAAACCGACAAAAAAAAACTGTTTGTGTTTTCATTTTATTGTACAGGCCGAGTAAGTCAACCGATCGGATTGAAACTTTCAAAAAATATGCCTTTTGTTATAGCAAAAATACCCTAAAATTTTGGTTCAAAAATATTGAACCTAGTGGGCACAATTGAATTGGTTATTTAAAGTTTGATTTGCCCTCCATTTTATACCATTTGGTCCAAAATGGATCCTTTTTTTCAAAATTTAGGTCTTGACGCTAGCTTTTCGTTGCCATTAAAAAAAAATTGTCGAGTCGTTTAAATCGTTCTTTTTTACATTTTATTAATCAAATAAAAACAAATGGTTCGGTCATTTTGAAAAAAAAAAATTGAAAATTTTCACACCTGGTAGATAATCGAGAGACCTTTATTTAAAAAAACTCATTTTCGTTAATTTTTTTTTTTAAATATCAATTGTTATTTGATTAATAAACAAATGTAAATAACCGATCAAGTGCAAATTGAACTTGCGCAATTAGTGTTCCGTACGTTGATTGCTTTTAAAATAAAAATTTTTGTTACGGAGGTATAAAATGATCAGTGATGCACTCGTGATAATTTTTCGTTCAATCTAAACCCAGTAGAGAATATTCCAGAATTTTTTCAAAATTTTTTGATCAGTACTTTTCGACATAAGAAGGGGACAGCGATTTTTCGCGTGTGCGGAAGTATTACATTATATTTTATATATATATTATATATATATATATATATATATATATATATATATATATATATATATATATATATATATACATATTACTTGTGTTTTCACAAGCTTTCATTTAACACCACACTCGATGACCTAGTAAAAAATTTTTCTTTTCACTTCCGATTTCACCACCCAAAACTAACCCCTCAGCCAGTCAAAATTTAACTTTCAAAACTACATGGCTCTGATGAGGCCATCGATTCCTATATTATTACCAAATTTCAACTTTCTATGACAAATAGTTTCGAAGAAAAACGGGTGTGACAGACAAACAGACAGACACCGAAGCCATGTTCCGTACGGGACACTGAAAAACGGTTAAAATGACTCCAAAAAAAATTTTTTTAATGGCATCGGAAAGTTGACGTCGAGACCTAAATTTTGAAAAAAAATATCCATTTTGGACTAAATGGCATAAAATGGCGGACAATTCAAATTTTAAATAACAAATTCAATTGTGTCCATTGAGTTCAATATTTTTGTACGAAAATTTCAGGGTATTTTTGCTGTAACAAAAAGAATATTTTTTGAAAGTTTCAAGCCGATCGATTCACTTCGTCGACCTGTACAAATGAAACAAAAAACAGACTTTTGTCTGCTTTTTCAATTTTGTAGATTATGTACATATTTGAGAGATTTAAAACCATCGTGGATTTGTTGGAAATTTATTACGAATAGTTTATTTTTTTGTTTGTCTCGATCCGACTGATACAACCGGAGTTATTCACTTTTTAAGCTCAAAAAACGCGTTTTGAAAACTTCAGTTGTTTATAAACAAAAGAGCACAAGTTTTTCGAGGTCTAAAACTCAGAACAATACTCCTGGTGATATCCCAGAGAGGATAAAATCATAATATTGCTGTATCTAAACTATGTCTACATCATCATTATTTTGACCTTTTTTTACTGCACTAGTAGGACACATTTAATCCATGTGATATTTTTGTTTTAACGTATTTGTTCCGTCAATACAAATAGTGTGATTAAATAATATGCTCGTTCTTTCACTATTTTGACAAAAAATAAGTTCTAAATCTGTAAAATAATATTTTTTCATGTCTAAAAATAATACGCCATTTTGGCACACAAATAAAATCAAATTAGTGAAATGTAAAATATTCTTGTCTTGCAGAAAATAATGTCATCATATGATTTGCTATGTAGAACTTGAATTTACCGCTAATGCAAATAACCATCGCGTATAAGAGCATATGTATTATGTACGGTATTACTCGTTCTATAGTTATGTAAGATTAGCAAGTCATAATTTCCTTAATAGTTATTTCGAACAAATATTTATCATTTTAATATCAGGATAAGTTGAAAGTCGATGACGATATTAATAAAGTAAATAATTTAGTTGTTTTAATCCAAGCATGGTATGAGGCTATGATTTATGAATCTCTGTTCTGAATCGACAAGTCATGGAACCCATAATGAAAACATCTCATGGACAGATCGCTAGTCATTTCGCCGCCTCCTTCGTGACTTTTGACGCTGACTCCATCCGATGATGGATTAAGTTTTGGTTCTACAACCTTCATACATATTTATAGTCAGGCTATATTGTCTTCAATTAGCATTTTGTTTAATCATTCTATTTTAATTTTGATCCACTGAGTGATTTTTTTGTTTATTAATTGTATATTAGGACTATGGATTACAATATTAATGAGTTAATGACTTTTTCAAGTCTATTATATACACAAGACATATTTTTTTTTGCAAGCTAGGCTAGGAAAAGGTATCGGAACGGTTTTTTCTAATAGCCAGAGGCGTAGACATCCGGAGGCAATCAAGCAACAGAAAAATGTGCTGTAATGAACATCCAATAAATGTTTCTACTATCTCTTAATAATTTGGGGTATAGAACATTACTACCAGCTTTGTAACTATTTTAATTTAATTGGTACTGTATTATCTAAACTGCTTGTCAAACAGAAAACGATGCCCGACATTGTTAACACTATTTCCAACTACTTGTTATATTTGTAACAGTTTAACCTATTCGGATAAATCTTTTCATATTTTAAAAGCTGATTTTTTGTGGATTTTTATATATTTTGTTTCCGTAAATACTACAGAGTGGAAACAACAATTTGAAAATGTTAGAAAAATTATAAATTTCTAATTTTTTATATGGAAAAAAGGGTGTTTGCTTTCCTAGGACATTTTAGCACGATTAGAAAATTCTTAAATAATAATACTTGAATAGTGCTACTGTGATGACGAAATGGTTGGTTAATATTTGTTAGTCATACTAGTTTTAATAAATTAATTAAACAAAGGTGATTTTTTTTTACCTTCTACCTAGCCATGAAAAAATGCTTGGTCGTTAAATTAAAGACTTCAAAGAAATTTTACGCTAGCTCGTTGCATTCTGCAGTTATTACGATTTCTTTTTCTTAATAAGCACTTCTTGCCATACATAAAATCAGTCCAAAAAGTCTCCATACACCACCTGCTTTCTATACTATTTTTCTGTTATGTTTAACTAATTAATTGGAACTATGAGAAAACATGTTTAAATTAATATTTGAAACTTAACCACCAACGAGAATTTATATTAAAAACAACTATGGAATATTTTATTTAGAAGTTTCATCATTGTTATAAAAATGTAAACAAAATTAACGTCAAACCAGTCTCCATACACTCAAGAACTGCATTAAAAAAAAACACCTTATAGTCAACCGCATTTTATCAAGCTATCTATTGTTCGCTAAACTGAAAACAAATGAATAATTTTCCGCCATACTTTATAACCTATTACTTGTTGCTAGCAGTTTTGCAGTGGGCTTTCAAAATAGCATTCAAAATGAGCGAGAGAAATTGTGAAATTTCATTTCAAGTTGAAAGATCAAAATTGATTTGTGGAAAGATGGAAAATCGTACAGAAATATACGAAAAATGGTTAAAAAGTCGCATGCTACTGTTTAGTACATTGTAAACCAGTATAAATCAACGGGTTCCTATAAAATTCGACCACGCTCCAGTCATCCTAAGAAACTTGCTCCACGTGAAGAGGCCAGTATTGTTAGACAAATAATTATAGATTCCAAGAAAAGTGCACCAAAATTAAAAGAAGAAGTATATGCGGTAACTATTTTCGAAAAATGTTTGTTCACAAACAGCGAGAAATTGTTTACACAGGGCAGGCTCTAATATAGTAAGTAATTTCCATAACACCTTGTATATCTTTTATATATATATATATATATATATATATATATATATATATATATATATATATTAAATTTTTACCGGATTATAGATCTGTTACCAAAACTTTTTTGACATTAATCACCATAAAGGTAACAGTAAAAATTTGTCATGTCACACTTCATTATGTCATAAGTCCAAATTTCACGTGCACATTTCCAGCCAAAAAATAATACCCAAAAACAGTCAAAAAATAGCAAAAGGAAATAAAATATGTCTAATCTTGATTTAACTGACGAATATAAAGAGGCTAGTAAGTCAAAATGCTTAGTCCTTGTAAGTTTTTTAGTTCTAGTAATGCTTTTATTTGTTTTGTAAGTCTTAAGTAAGTAAGGCTTAATATTTCAATTTAAAATTATAAATTATTTACAAACTTCCTTAAAGCAACCAGTGTATTTGGTTTACACTATGTCAGATTTAAAAAAAAAAGATTTCGATTGGATACAGTGACTACAGTAATTAGACTTTAATTCTATTCAAATATCAGAACCATGTTTTCTTTTTTTTGTACCTGCAATAGTTTGAGGTAAATTTTTCTAAGCATAAATATATTAACTTATTTTTTTATTTAGATGACACACAAAACGAATGCTGTAGTAGTAAGAGGAACGCTTCTAACATAGAAGAAAAAAGAAAACTAATCATATCGGATATTTTACGAGGTAAGTAATGTTCTTAGAAAATACTTTAATACGACAAAATTATACACATCAGCGATACCAACTTTAAAAGGGTTATTACTGTGGTAACTATTTAAGTTACAAATACTTAAGAACTAGACAGTTTTGCGACCTATTAGGTTCTTTTGATATACAGTCCGTACTGTCTGGCTCAACTAAAATATCAAAATATAGGAATAATATTTCGTCTGCCATGATAGATTATGTTATAACAAATTTTACGTTTGGAGTGAATATAGGACGATTAAATGTGGTTTTTGAAATCACCTAGATCACTGGTTTCTTCGAAGACCATATGCTTCAACATAACAATCACCTGCAGCTATAAAAAAATTAGTAGTCAAATATTCATGAATTTACAACCATTTTCCAACATATACTTAATATATCAAAAACTAAGCCTTAATTAAGATCAACACAATAAATACAAGTAATTTTAGATTAACAAAATAAAAACAAGTAATAAAAAATATCATCGAAATAGGAAAGATAACACTTTTCATGCAAGAAATGAATAACTAATAAAATTTTTTTATGGAAATATGATAATATTCAGTTAGGTAGAGAAACAATTTTTTATAAATCAATAACTCCTAAACATGAATACAATATTATTATAGAAAATCCAAAAATTGAGTGTGTGTGTATGAGGGTGGATTGATAAGTCTGGTAAATTTCTACGAAATCGCGGGAAATTTTGTTAAGTGGTATGTCTGTTGGTAAGCGTGATTCTTGCAACGGTTGTATTTAAAGTTTCAAATGGATGCAAAGCGCAGTTATTTGTTGGCAGCTATCGTAATTGATCGGTGTTAGACGTTTTGTAGAAACGGATTGTGCAGTGATAAAATATTTATTTAAAAAAGTAGACTACGGCCCAGATAGAAACTAAACTGAAGGAAATTCATGGGGCCTCTGCACCAGCGTCGAAGACTATTTATTTAAACGAAGCCGTACGAGCACTGCAGATGCTGCAAGTTCTGGGGGCTCGATTGAGGTTTTTTCTCTAAATTTCATAGTATTGTGATGGAAGGTCGTCACATTAAGCTTCATGCGATTGCTGAAATGGCAGGCATCTCAGACAAATGGGTACGTAATATCCTGCATGGAGTTCTAAAAATGAAAAATCTGAGTGCACCATGGATACCGCGTTCTTTGACTCAAAACCAAAAACGTTTTTGGAAAAGTTGCAGCGTAATCGGTAAGACTTCTGCCGACTAAAAACGAAACGTGGATCCACTATTACACCCCAAACAAAAAAGAGGAGGCAAAAAACAGTGAGTTGGCGAAGGTAAAAGTGCGCTGAAAAAAAGCGGAAACAGTTTTATCGGTGGAAAAAGTGATGGCAATTGTTTTTTGGAGTATCATCATAATTGACTATTTAAAAAATGGTAAACAGTGAGTTGAAACAGAAGCGGGCGTAAAAGTGCTCCTTCACCAGAACAATGCGCCTGGTCACCCATCCGCCATTGTAATGTCAAAAGTATAGTAGCTGGGCTTCGAAATGGTTCTTCACCCACCCTATCCCCGAGATTTTGCCCCAATCGATTTTTTTTGTTCCCTAACCTCAAAAATTGGCTTGGAGGGGGGGAGAAATTTTCGTCGAATGAACAGGTTATCTGTGCTGTAAAGAATATTATGCCGGACCAAATTTATTGAGCGCAATAGAGATTATGTTAAGAAATAAATTTTTGTTTTTCGAAAAAAAGTTATTTACCTTTTTTTTAATAAGACTGTTCAATCTACTCTCTTTTTTATGTAATTCTTTAATAGATAAGTTACATACATATGGTGAACCATTTTAATAGAATAAGTAATCGCAAATTCAGGCACGTTCTTCGCTATCGACTGATAAAGTTATAAAAAGTCAAAACAATGTTAACTGAACTGATCTTGATGACATACGTTATTATTTTAGACGTTAAAGATCGCAAAAAATATACTCAAATAATGGAAAATTCATCAGCTGTAAATGGACAATTCACCAGGCTCCATAATGTCCACCCTGCAGTTGAAAAATGGTTCAAAGCAATGGACACAAAAACTGAAGGAAGGATCACATCGAAGGAACTACAACAAGCCTTTGAAACGTTTCAGGGAAAGCATTTTTCAGACGCAGTATGTAAATTCATTGTAAGGTAATAATAATAGTAAAAGTAGTTTTGTAATATACTTTCCAAAACTATCGATTTTTGACATTATTAAATGTATACACGACTCGATGCAATAAACCTTTAAAAAAAGTTAAAAGCAATAATACTTACAGTCACAAAATTTAATATTTGTTTATTCGATTCAGCTTAGCTGTTTTTTTTTTTAATTACTGTACCTAAATTCATAGATGGTTTTATTCCATCATATCAAGATTCTTTAAAATGTCAAAAATTTTATACAACTACTTATCAACACAGGAATATTTCACTGAAAATTCTATATATAATCAAGGCCAGGATTTTTGATATATTAGTGAAATTACCTTTGTTTTTTAGTACTATTAAGTGTTGACCAGATTTTAATGCCTTAATGTCAGAACTTTGGCATCGTATATAGAAGCAATCAAATATGATCCCAGTCATAGTTTTTTCTCAGAAATATGTATACATTTCATCCAAAGATGTATGTACATACATGTAGGACATTTTATACGTTGCCACTTTGTTGTCGGTTTATAAATCGCACTAATAGTTCTTTTGGGCAAATGTCTATCCAAAAGTTGAAATTATTTAAAGTATTAATTTCTGTTCTGTGTATTTACAATTAACAACAGTACAAGTAGTTTTTAGAATTGAATGTTCATTTTTTTTTTAACAGGCTACAACATGTCGGCACCTTTCTTTTTAAAGAAATAGTTATAAATATTTTTATAATTTTTATAATTATTGGATTACTTTTAGTTTAATATCGTACAAGTGTGCGTTGTACGCGTGCTTTTTTTTTCTAAAATAGTGAAATACGATAAAAAAAGTGTAAAAGCCGATTTGTTGAGATTAGTACATGTCAAACTGGAGTAACTTTTTAACGTTTCGCATACGATCACATTTTCAGTGATCTTTACCAGTTGATATGCGATCACTGAATGAAATGCGAGAGGTATAAGCTCAGTATTTGCACCCAATTTGCGTTCAAGTTATATTAGTTCAGGTTAACAGTTTACCTCTGGAAAGACAAGTTATAGTTATCTTTTCCTTTTGAACGAACTTATTAAATTTTTGAAACTATAAGCGAAGTTTTGTGCACCATACCACAATTTAGTTTTGATAATTTACTCTAATAGCGGGCTAAATAGACTTTTAAAGTAAATTTTTAAATTAATTTTATTAATACAGATGTATTAATCTCTGGAGGCTATACTTGGGATAGTTATTTTATTTAAACTTGACATGATGGCACAAAATGAGGAAGGACTTCATATGCAGAAATATTGAATTTAAACTCCAGTTTCAAGATTAACCATGAATCTGACTAATAAAGGTCTGCTATTTGCGTTTAAGCCTAACTTTAAATTCAAATTATAATACCAATCACGAAAAAAGCATCGTCATATTTAAGTAAACGTCAATAAAATTTTGGCGCCTTTTGTGAGCGCAAAAAAAACAGTTTTACTACTTTAAGTGTGAAGCGCAGGGGTTCCCAAACTTAATCAATTTGCGGCTCACTTAGGCCACTCCCTGATTGGTTAGTGCGGTATCGTTTTTCTCGGTGTACCTGACTTGCGAGGGATGCGCGGGCGCGGAGCAAGTCGGGTGGGTTTCATTAAAATATAGGCGTTCGGCATGTTTTCGTTACCGAATCGGTACCGAGCACACAGAGAATAACGATACCGCACGGACAAATCAGGGAGCGGCCTTAAAGGCATCTTCCGGATCCCATAGGCAAATTTTTTGTACGATCACTTTAATGAGGCACAGAAATGAAAACAACTCTTTATTGTGAGACTCAAGTAGATATACATTAAAACTGACACACAAGAATATATTAAATTTGCTAAAAAAAAACAGGAAAATATAGTAACAAATGATGAAAACCTTGAAAATTCGTTAATGTGGCGGATAAGCTTGCTGATCTCTACACATTTTTTCAAATCGCGAAATAAGGCTTGATACTGCTACTCTCATTTCTTGTTCCACATTGATTTTTGACCTGAAAATTCTACTTCGCATAACTGTTGCAAAGGGAATCAGGATCTTTTCAGCTTTTGAACATAGATTTGGATATTAATTTTTGATTGATATCCAAAACTCCACCAAATAGGAACCAGCAAATTTTGTTTTTAGGCTGTTGTTTAATAAGACTATCTTCTTTTTGCGAAATGAAATCTGGTGAAGCTTGAGCACTAAAAGGATCGTGGATCCATGCAAATTTCTCGATATTGTCTTCGGCAAAATATTTTGCAAACAAATCAGTGAGCTTTGATAGGTGTTCCGTGAAAAGGTTCAGCAAGTCTTGTAAAACAACGACTTTATTAGAGGCCACGTAGTTTTGTAATTCAGGGAAACAAGTTTGACCACCATTCTCTTATCCAATACTGCAGTTTCTTTCTAAACGCCACAACCTTCTCCAAAAGTTTCAACATGTGCATGTTATTACCTGGCAGAGACAGATTCAAAGCATTCAGTTTGTCAAATATATCACATAAATATGCTAGTTTTAGCAAAAAGTCAGGTTTAGCAAAGTAACTGGAGTTATGCACGGCCTTCATCTTGAAGAAAAGTGTGAAACAGGATAAGACGTTGTCACGTGAAAGCCATCGTGAACTGAAGTAGTATAGAAGGGCCGTGTGTTCAGTTCCCATGTCCAGTCATGGTTTTTTTGAAAAATCTGGCTTTCAGTGGCCTTGTTTTTATGTAGTTTACTATGTCTACGATATATTCTAATCATCATTATCATCATTAGCTTATTCCACCCATTGTCGGATGTAAGCCTCCCCAAGTTGTCTCCAACGATTTTTTTGCATTCAATCGTGTCCTGCTAATCTTTTTATGTAGTCCGTCCATCTTGCCTGTGGTCTAGCTCTGCATCTTTCGTATTTCTAGGCCTCCATTCAACTATACGGCATGTCCATCTGTTATCATTCATCCTTGCGATATGCCCCGCTCAATTTCACCTTAATGTACATATTCGTTGTATTACATTTGTCAGTTTTGATCTTCAAATCTCAATATTAGGAATACGATCTAATATTGAGCATTCTCCTCTCCATTGTTCTTCGGGTTACCTGAAGTTTATTTATTATACTTTTATTTATAGCCCACGTTTCAGTGCCATATGTTAATAACGGCGGTATATATTGATTAAATACTATGGCTTTTATAGTATTTGGGATGTCCAATTTAAATGTAGATTGTAGCCTTCCCAATGCAGACCAACCTAACGAAACTCTTCTATCTAAGTTAGCCTTTAAATTATTTTTTGTATTTCGATTTTTTCTCCTAAATATAAGAATGTTCTATTCTTTCACCTACTATTAATAGTTCCTGACTATTATCTTCACTTTCGTTGTTTTTGGTGAAATTTATTTTTAGACCTATTTCTCGAGACTTGTTATTCGATTCCATCAGCATTTCCTGTAATTCTTCTTTTGTGTTGGCAATCAGAGTAATATCATTTGCGAAGCTTAAGTGATTTAATCGTTCACCATCTATTAGTATTCCTTTATTTTCCCACTTTAACGATTTGAACATGTCTTCTAGAGTCAAAGTGAACAGCTTGGGGGATATATGGCATTTTTATATATATATTCAAGAAGAGTTGTGTATCTTTCATCGACTCTGATGTTACTTAAGGCCTTAAGGACTGCGTAGTCGACCATTGCTATCCACAAGGTGACCTTATATTCATTTGCTTTTTCCACTATTAATTTAATTGTTTGCAGATGGTCCAAAGTGCTGTATCCCCGTCTAAATCCCGCTTGTTCACGTGGTTGATAATTGTCTAATTTGTTCGTTAATCTATATGTTATAATTCTAGTGAGTATTTTGTATAGTACCAATAACAGACTTACGGGTCTTTAATTCTCCAATTTAAATTTGTTATCCCCTTTTTAAAAATAAGCACAATGAAGGCGTTTACCCAAGGTGTTGGTATTTTACTTTCTATAAGGCATCTGTTAGATAGAGCTTGAAGAGATTTTATTATCGATGCCCCTCCATACCTTATCATTTCTATAATTATTTCATCGTCCCCTGGTTCTTTGTTGTTGTACATATGTTGTAGGGGGTTCATTATTTCATCCGTTGTTACATCGGGAACACATTTCTTACTATCGCTCTATTTCCTTCTTCTTTTCCGAGCGGTGGCGATATTTTCGTGTCATATAGTGTTTGATAATATTTCTCTGTAGCTTCCTTTACCTCCTTGATTTGTACGATTTGTGTTATCGTAATTTACATGTTTTATTGTTTGGTGTCTCCCTTCATTCATTTATTTGTTTAAGTGTTCCAAACTTTTTCCCTCTTTCAGAGTTTCTTCTATTTTCGGGTTCCGGTATTGACTGACGTCTTCTCTGATCTTTTTCTTTATTTTTTTGTCTATTTCTGCCAATTTTAATCTGTCGTTTGTACGATAATTTCTTAATAGCCTTCTTCGTTTCATGAGATTTTGGTTGTCTTTACTTAATTTTTGTGTTTTGTCTTTTTTCAACGTAGCTATTTGTTTTGTAGTCATGAGTAAGCTGTTGGTTATTTGTGCGTTTAGTTCATCAAGTTCTGTTTGATAGTTGTTTTATATAATTTTCCAATGCTTGTCGATATTCGTCTATGTTTTACTTTATTATTTCTGTTGGTGTCTTTATCTTTGTATGCGTTACCAATCTACATCTCTCCTGCTTCAGATTTATTTTTATTTTTGCTCTGAGCATCCGATGGTCACTGCCAATGCTTATCGTATTCAGGACTGTCGTGTCGATTACAATATTCTTGTCATTTGATAGAACATAATCAATTTCGTTTCTTGTTATACCATCTGGGGGCCATCGTCGATGTTCTGGCTTTTGGAAAAATGTGTTCGTAACGTACAAGCTATTTTCGTTTACAAAATTTTACAACATTTCTCCTCTGCTGTTCATCCTACCCAAATCAATCTTACCGACACTCTTCTCATTTTTATTCGCTGATTTCCCCTAGTTTGGCACTGAAGTCGCCGACTATTATGATATATCTTGTTTTATGGTGAAGCAATGCTATTCTTTTATATATAAGTAGAGAGGCTCCTTCAATTTTCTTAGTTTCGTTGCCTCTATAGAAAAATTTATGGCCACTTTTTAGGGTAATACAATACTCTCCTGTTCTTCTTACTTCTGCTAAGCCCAACACTGTTCATTTTATGTTTTTCAATTCTTCTTCCAGTTCGATTATTTTTTCTTCGGATACTAAAGTTCTTGCGTTGTAAGTGGCTATGTACCATTCTGTTCTTTTAAGTTATATATGTGATGTGGCTATACGATTGTGTTTTATTTTCCAATTTTTGTCCCTCCGCCAGAATCCATGGGACTCACTGCAAGAGCAGTATGAGATTCTGAGTTTCCTCTACTCGCCTGGGGTACTGAGTTTTGAAAATTCGAAATATTCATTTTTCATTCTTTTCATATATTCTAATATCATGTTCAATTGAGTGCTTATCGACTTCGATGCAAGTGCTTCCCTATGAATGAAGTAATGAGTCCACGTAGCATGCTGTGCTTTCCTACGAATAAGAGCCTGGAATCCTCCATAGCGACCAGACATTGACCAAGCACCATCAGTACATACACCAATGCACTTTTCCCAATCCAAATTATCTACTATAAACTTGTGAAGCATCTCGAACAAGTCATGAGCCTTTGCGCTTCCAATGATACTTTTGCAGAACAGAAGGTCTTTAACTTTAATATCATTTAGACTCTAGCGTACATTTAAACTATATTAAAATTTTAGGATCTTCGATTTAGATAAAAATGGAGGAATAGACATTAAAGAATTTGAATGTCTTTATTACTATATCCGACAATGGCTGAACGCTTTCAATACCTATGACAGAGACAAAGCCGGATTTTTGGATGAAACAGAAGTCGATTACGCTTTAAAACAAATGGATATAAATTTTACTCCAGATTTTATCAGATTTTTGATAACAAGAAATAATCCAAAAGCAAAAAAGATGTCTTTGGATCAGTATATTATTACATGCATCCAAATTCAAAGATTTACTGATGAGTTTAAAAATAGAGATATTAATTATACTGGTAGTATAAATATAAAATATGAAGATTTTTTGGAAATGATTCTGAGGTGTTTGTAAAAAAGAAATAAAACAACAATTTTAGAAGTATTATTAAATGTTTACAAGAAAATACATTATTTTATTCACATTCATGCCATTAAAATTTCAAAATATACTATCCCAGAAACTATGAGATTGTTTTACTTTAATTATAAATGAAATATAGAAATTAAAAGTATATATTTGACATTCTTAGAGAAAATAACTTGAACTAAAGAAAAACAAAGTTCTCGGTGAAATTACCTCAGCCTTGCAAATTGTTCGTTGCCTACTACTAACAGTTTACAAGTAAAATAATAACCGGTCAAGTGCAAGTTGAAATTGCGCAATTAGTGTTCCGTACGTTGATTGCTTTTAAAATAAAAAATGTTGTAACGGAAGTATAAAATGATCAGTGACTTCACAAAACACACCCCAAATGAGTTTTCAACAAAGTTTGTTTCCAATCTTTACTGAAAATTGATGACCTTGAAATTTCTGTTCTTTTATACACCAGATAAATTATTAAAGGTAATGCACTCGTGATAATTTTCGTTCAATCTACACCCCGTGGAGAATATTCCAGAATTTTTTCAAAATTTTTTGATGAGTACTTTTCGAGATAAGCAGACAGCGATTTTTCGCGATTTTTCGCGATTTTTTTAAAATAATACAAAGAAAATTGCGCGCAAGTATTACTTTATATACATATTTTTTAGTCGTGTTTTCACAAGCTTTCATTTGACCCCACACTCGATTACCTAGTAAAAATTTTTTTTTTCACTTCTGATTTCACCCCCCAAAACTAACCCCTTAAGTCGAAATTTAACTTTCAAAACTACATGGCTCTAATGAGGCCATCAGTTCCTTTATTATTACCAAATTTCAACTTTCTATGACAAATAGTTTCGGAGAAAATCGGGTGTGACAGACAGACAGACGGACGACAGACGGACAGACAGACACCGAAGTCATCTTATAAATGTTCCGTACGGAACACTAAAAATGGCAAATATCAAGAATTTACCTGGCAAATAAATGTTCTAAAATAAATTTTACATTTTACTATTTCTTACTAATAATAGAATAATCTATAATTTAGGCATAACTGCTCGTCATTTTAAAAAAACAAATGATACCTTCTGGTGAGACAAAGTTTGGGACCTATCCTCACGTCTCAAATTTGCTCATTACATTTATTTTCTTGTTCTAACCAGAAATAACTATAAAATAGAATAATGCTTTTACTTTATAAAGTCCTCGTAATCATATTCCAGTCTCCTCTACATACTAATTCTGTTAAGTTTCGATCAACAAAATTTATCGATCATTACCACAGCGATGTTTCTCTACTGCAGATATTCTGAATACTATATACTAAATTTTAAATCAATATGTAGTTTCTTTTCGTAATTATCGTGGCAACATAACAGGAGATAGAGAACTGATGAAAATTCAAAATAATTATTATTTCGTCACTTAGAGAATTTCAAACGTTTTTTTTTTTTCGACAGTGTCTATTACCCATGAAAAGGAAAATAATTGAAAAGGTAATTCACATTTTTGAGGCTTACATTTAAAAAATTATAGTAAAACATTAATTACAAGAATAAAGTTGAACAAAGGACGGGCTCAGAGATATTTATAACCGTAACCTGACATTTCTCTTTAGATACGAGGTTGTGAAAATTGAAGATAATGAAAAAATTTCACAAATTTTCAGACTGCTCACCTACAAACACATTTAAAACGACATGTAATACGACATTTATGAAGCATCGCCTCTAACTTCTATACTTCATAAATTTTACATTTTTAACCATAAATAATAATTGATGATGGTGAGAAATAACACAATTTTTACATTCTTCAACTCTAAGAATAACAAAAAGGATATACAACACGATATATACAAGGCATCTCATCTAACCTCATACCTTACACATTAACCTTTTGTATAAATAGAAATACATACAAATGTAAATAATTGAAAATGATGGAGAATAACACAAATTTGATATTCTTTGACTCCAAGAACCGTAGAAAGAACATTTACCACGATATATACAAAGCATCTCCTCTAACCCCCTCTCTAACCTCATAACCCCTTATATGATTGACTAGAAATAATTGAGATAAATTAAGAAAATACAACAATTTATAGATTCGTCATTTTAATCCACCCAGATAAATACGAGGTAACTCCTATAGAATATCCACTCCTTACGAGTTTGAATGTATAAAATTATACTTAAAAATGGTTTACTTTCTCAGCCTAAAACCAAAAAAAAATTAAATTGAAAAATTGAAAATTAACAAAATTTATCGACCTTCATCCCTTTCCTCTCTTCCCCTAAGGTGGTATCGCCCAAAAGCTATAGGTTCTTTTCCTACTACCAACGTAATATGTATACCTAAATTAAAATTTATATTTCATTTCATTCGAGAGTTATCCAGCCAACAGACAGAAAGACCGACTAAAATAGGGGACTGTTATAAGATCGGTGTCTGTCTGCCCATCTGTCTGTCTGTCACACCCAATTTTCTCCGAAACTATAGAAAGTTGAAATTTGGTACTAATATAGGAATTAGAGCCGTGTAGTTTTCAAAGTTAAATTTTAACTTAATAGGTTTTGGGGGTTGAAATCGGAAGTGCAATAAAAAAATTATCAGGTCGTCGAGTGGGGTGTCAAATAAAAGTTTGTAAAAATTCAAAAATATATATAATACTTGCGTACATTTTTCTTCATATTATTTTTACAAAATCGCGAAAAATCGCTGTCCCCCCACCTTAACTCGAAACGTACTGATCAAAAAATTTTGAAAAAATTTTGGAATATTCGCCACAGGGTGTAGATTGAACGAAAATTTTCACGAATGCATTATCTTCAATAATTTATCTGGTATATAAAAAAACAAAAATTTCAAGATCATCAGTTTTCAGTAAAGATCAGGAAAAAACTTTGTTGAAAACTCATTTGGGGTGTGTTTTGTGAAATCATAGATCATTTCATACCTCCATAACAAAAATTTTTATTTTAAAAGCAATCAACCTACAGAACACTAATTGCGCAAATTCAACTTGCACTTGACCGGTTATTTATATTTAGGAACCCTGAAACGTGACAACAACAATGTCGGAATGTAATTTTTTCAAGGATTCGATACTTCGCTTTAGCAAGGCAAATAAAAATGGTAAAATTGTTTATCTAGAACTTCTCTCATCAGTTAGATGTAGGCTTCGACACACTGAAACCTTATATTCTAACAAATTGTATGACTACAGCGAGTGAGATAAGTCGAGAATATATACTTACTTTCCGAGTCTAGTCCCCATTATATTTTCCCTCTCCAGTATCGGGCTATACGAATAGCATTGTCATTGACCAGGCAAGGATCCTCCAATGTGCAAGTTCTTGCGATATTTGGGCAATGGTGTTAATTTTGTGTTACGCCGCAATCACAACTTGATTCCGCGTTAATGTCTCCCCTTTTTCTGAGGGTTTTCTTACATCCACTTACACCTGTCCGATACTAAGGGTTCTCCATACAGGATAGGGTAAGTCATGCCAGGGCTTATTTTCTTTATAGGATCTATGAAGTTTGATGGTACTATATTTTTGCACTTATCCAGACACATTGGAGTGTCGCATGTCATTATTTTGTTTTTCTCTTTCTACCCTAGTTGCCATATCTCTCCTCATTTTAGGGGATGCACTTCCTGTAATGGGATACACCTTCTCGGTTGTAGTTGGTTTCAGGCAACCGGTTACGACCCTGACAGCATCGTTCACAGCAGCATCGACTAATTTGGAGTGCGTAGCGTGCGGCTATACTGGAGCTGAGTACTCTGCTGCTGACAGACTGAGAGCTATGGTTGAAGTTCGTAGAACTTGTGGCTGAGCACCCCAATTCTTGATTTGTATCTTGTGTGTTTTGTAGCTGTTGTTCGGTCTAATTTCCCACCTAAGTATTTTGGGTTATTACAGTATTGTAGTTGATGTTTAGAGTTCTTTTTGCATCTCTATTTCTCAGATGGAACACGCACGTTGCGGTTTTCGCCGCAATCGGTTTTAGATGGTTTTCATTATAGTAGAGGACGAAATTTTCTAGTACTCGTTGAAGTTTGTTTTCGACTTCCTCGAATGTGTTTCCCTAGGCTGCTACCGCGATATTGTCTGCGTATATGAAAGATTTTGTACCGTCTCATAACGGATTATCATTTGTGTATATATTATACAAGACCGGTGCAAGGATGCTACCCTGAGGTAGTCCATTTTTCTGATTTCTCCATCGGCTGCGCTTATCCTGCAGGGCTACGAAATAACGTCTATTTTGTAGCATACATTCGACGAACTTAGCCTTATCTGGTATATATAAAAAAAAAAAAACTTCAAGGACATCAGTTTTCAGTAAAGATCGGAAATAAACTTTGTTGGAAACTCATTTGGGTGTATTTTGTGAAGTCACTGATCATTTTATACCTCGGCAACAAAAAATTTTTATTTTAAAAGCAATCAACGTACGAGACACTAACTGCGCAAGTTCAAGTTGCACTTGACCGTTTATTTTTTTATTGTATAAAACTTATATTATGTAGGTTATAATATGTTTGGCAATTCGCAAATAAAGATATTCCTGACAAAAAATTCAAAGATATTATTCAGCTACCATATTTTAAACAATAGTATACCATTCTCATTTTTGGTGAGTAAAAATAATTTTAAAGTAAAATGTAATTTTGGTTTCTTTTTTGTTCCTATTCTTTAGAATATAATTCATGTGTTACCTCAGTTGAGCTAAAATGGTATTAAAACACTAAAAAAATTCTAATTATAAAATTTTGCTTTCCACGGTTGTAAACCTGAACCAGTAGTATATGGTCGTTAAAGGCAGCCACGGTTGTGACTCATTCTGATTAATTCGTTTTATAATATAAATAAAACATATATACCAAATTAAAAGTAATATTTTATTACTAGAAAATCAAATAATCTTCTCATAAATCAACTACCAAGCCTTAAATTCTCAAAACCTCACTGAGATGTACTCGTAAGTTATCCTTATAGGACATTCCTAAAAGTTTAGTTGGTAGAATTTACGACAGGTGTACATGGGAGTATTTCAGCGTTTTATGCGGCCAAAATTATTTTTTTTTTTTTGTTTTTAGATATTTTAAATTGCATTTTATTTCTAAATAAAGCAGTGAAAGCTTTTTGGAGTGCATATTTTGAAGGAAAATACATTTTAATATATAAAGAAACACGTCTCTTCGTCCGCGCCCGAGCTCTATTCCTCGTCTTGCTCTGCAAATTCCTCCGCGGATTTCCCCTCAGGGGCTAGTGTGATTATTAAATTACACTTGTACGGGCTTGACGACCCCGAGGTCACCTGAGTCATGTTTTTTGTTTTTTTTTGTGTGTCGTCTATAGTGCTGTCTCCTCGTTTGTCCAGTCTCATTATTGTTCTCGCGTAATTCTAAGGTGTAAAGAAACCGTGCCAAAGGGATGAATGGCCCAGCGCAAATTGGGTCATGAACGGTTCCTCCGGATACCAGGCGCCCTCCGGCAGTAATTAGCCTTGCTGCAGTAACCGTGCTCTGCTGTAGTGGACTTCAATTCACAGGATACTCGTGGGACCTATATGTCTAAAAAATTCGGTTTTCCTCCATTAAGCGGGTAGCAAAAGCGACCCAGATTTGAGTTAACACCTTCACCCCCAATACAAAAAATTTACGATCGGTATTTTAAAATATCGATGGTTGAGGGATCATTTAAAACTTGTTCACCCTTCTTGATTCATAAGGCATTACAGACAAAACTTGGAACTCTGCAAGATACAAAAAAATTAAGTGATGGATCATTGCTCATAGAAGTTACCAACGAAAGGCAATCTGATTTAGCTTCATCTCTAAATAAGTTACACAATTATGATGTGACTTCAATGTCTCATCCCACCTTAAATATCATCAAGGGAGTGATCACCTATAGCGATCTCTCAAACTGTGAAGATTCAGAGATATTAGAAAATTTAAAAGACCTCTCATGTATATAGACTACTACAAAGAAGGGGTTCTGACAAACCATCATCTACCTTTATTTTGTCTTTTCGACTGCACCAACTTCCAAAGCAAATTCATGCCGGTTGGTATTCTTTGAGGGTAAGACCCTACATCCAGGCTCCCATGCGTTGTTTTAATTGCCAGAGATTCGGCCACACGGCAGGTAGATGTACAAATCCGGGTTTGTGCCCATCTTGCGGGCATTCCTCACATGAAGATTCACAATGTTCAAGAACACCTACATGTGTAAATTGTAAAGGTACTCACTCTCCAAGGTATAAGGGATCCCCCAGTATAGAACAGAGTTTGACATTCAAAAGTTTCGTATTACAGATAAATTATCTTACTTTGATGCCAAAAAGAAATACATTGCAATAAATCCAACCTTTGCTACATCTTACAGTGCTACTGCCAAGGGTTCTAAACCTAAACTCGTGTCTACATCAACACAATGTGATCTTCCCCTTACCCACATCACCTATTTCAGCCCCAATAGGGTCTGACCCACCTTCTTTCTTAAAACCTGTACCTCTTACAAATCTCCCGTCCCAGGAAATCCTTCATAATCCCTCGACCTCATCAAACCCACCCTCAAAATCTCACGTCCATCAACAAAACCCCCCTACCCCCTTAACAAATCCACATACTACACCCAAAAATAACACTAAAATAAATACTTCTAACAACAAAACCGATTTAAAACAAAAACATAATCTAAAACAGCAAATTCCTATTACATTAAATCGTACAAATCCCAGTCTCCCTCCTTCGAAAAAGAAATCTATCAAATCTAATAAATCCACACCAACCTCCTCCAGCGAATCAATCCTGGAGCATCAGATTCCCTAATGGATGTAGATCCTAGATCCACTGGAAAGGAAACTAAAAGAAAGTAACTCCCATCTAAACAAACATTCAATCCAATTATACATTGGAACATAAAAAGTTTTAACACCAGAAAAGAGGATCTATAACTAATAATTTCTCAATACAAACCTTCCATAATATGTTTACAGGAAACAAACTTCAAACGAACTTCAAATGTATCATTAAAAAATTATGGTGTAATACGAAAAGATAGAGTTGACCCTGGCCGAGCTTCGGGAGGAGTTGCTACATACATTCATAACTCATATGACTTCACGGAACTAACATTGGATACTGACCTAGAAGCGTGCGCAATAAGAGTCTGTTTAGAATCTCAAATAACAATCTGACATCTCCATTTACCGCCTTCCCAATCTATTTCTTTCACCAGTCTATCCCTACCTACTCCCTTCATGTTACTGGGGGACTTCAATGCACACCATCCTTTTTGGGGTTCGACATTCTCTTCAAACAGGGGACTCACTATCCTAAATTTAACCGACGAATTAAACCTACACATTGTGAATCAAAACTCACCCACTTTCATCTGTTCTTCAACTGGCACCTTTTCTAACATTGACTTATCCATTTGCAGTCAATCCCTAATCCATAAAACCCAGTGGGATATATTGGAGGACACCTATGGAAGTGATCACTATCCAATAATCATTCGAAATCCATCCCCCTATCCTCACTCTTACCCCACTGACAGATTTAATTTCAACAAAGCTGATTAGACAAGATATGCAGCAAACCTAAATCTTCCAACAAAAAAAATTACGGATACAGATACCTACCTAAAAAAAATCACCACAGACATATTACAAGCAGCATCGTCCTCAATTCCAAAGCTTAATCTAAATAAAATCTCAGTACTCTGGTGGACGCAGGGTTGTAACGTAGCCATAAAGGAAAGAAAGAAAGCACTAAATTTGTTCAAAAGACATCCTTCAAACGAAAACCTCATAAACTTCAAGAGAAAAAGAGCAGTATCCAAAAAAATAATGAAGCAGGCAAAAATCGATTCTTCGAACAAGTTTGTTTTAAACATTAACACTTCCACACCATCATCAGAAGTTTGGAGGACCATCAGAAAAATGAAAGGTTTCTCTCCGAGAATGGTCCCAGGACTAATGATAAACAACACATGGAATTCTGACCCGAAATCAATCAGTAACATTTTTCGCAGACTTCTACCAAAACGTTCAACAACCTTCTCAACACACAAATAACATTACTCAAGTTCCTTCAAATGAACAAAACTCTCCGGACATTTAACAATATATTCTACCATTTACTCTTTCGGAATTTCACTCATCTCTAAGCAAATCAAAAGACACTGCTCCAGGACCCGATGGTCTACATACAAAATTTTTAAAAAATTTACCCCAACATTACAAACAAAAAATTCTAGACTACCTCAATCATTTATGAATAACTGACACCTTCCCCACACCATGGAGAGTAGCCACAATCATACCAATTCACAAACCAGGAAAACCAAGGAATCAGACCAATTACATTGACTAGCCAGTTATGCAAGGTGATGGAGAGAATGGTAAAAAAACAGACTAGAATGGATCCTGGAATCAAAAAATTTACTCGGAAACAATCAATATGGTTTCCGCAAACATCACTGCGCATTGGAACAATTGGCTCTGATTGATTCAGAAATTAGGAAATCTTTCCATAGAAATTCCCACTTTCTAGCAGTATCTTTGGATTTGAAGAATGCATTTGATAAAACCAACACACATGTCAAATGAACCAAATAAAGAAGATTGGCTTAACTGAACATCTATCAAAATTCATTTTAATTTTCTTAAACCACGCTTATTTAAGGTCAAGATAAACAATCATTTCTCAAACATATGTGAATTAAAAACGGGTATTCCCTAGGGATCAGTCCTTAGTCCGACACTTTTCCTTTTGGCTATTAAAACCATAGAAGAGCAAATACAGTCAAATACTTCACTGAAAATCTTTGCAGACGACATAATTATATATAGTTCCGAAAATGACAACTCTAACATCACAAAAAATCTGCAAACAACATTAAATAAATTAACAGATTGGTCTAGACAAACCGGCTTTCTTTTTTCACCATTGAAATCCTCCGTAACACACTTTTGCAGGAAAAGAGGGTGTTCTAGAACAAACATCCTATCTCTGGTAAACACAACCATACCCATGAAAGATAGCTTACGTCTTTTAGGATTGGTTTTCGACAACAAATTAAGATGGAAAAACCACATAGAATATTTAAAGGACAAAACTAAAAAAGATCTAAATCTAATGAAACAATTGTCTAATACAACATGGGTTCCTGATTTCCCATCTTTAATAAAAATATATAGGAATCATCCTTTCTAAGCTGAACTATGGGGACTTTATTTATGATGCAGCCAGTTCCTCTCTAAAAATGATCACTGGAGGTCATTCAGAACCATGCATTCAGATTGTCCACGGGAGCATACAGAACAACTCCAGTTCCTAGCTTACAAGTAATTGCATCAATATTACCTCTATCCTTACAAAGACATTTTCCCTGATGCGTTTCTACTCCACTTCACTTTTCAGAACCCATGCAGCAAGATCACTAGATCTACAAAATATCTCACAAAAAGTATAGTCCTAATACAATACAATCTAGAATTAAAACTTTTCTTTCTACTCAAGACACTAAATTTGACACCCCTATCACATCAAAATATTTAATATTCCCACCATGGACAAACAGTTCACTTAAAATTGATCTCAGTCTCACAAAATACAAAAAGGATTCTACCTTACCAATAATATTAAAATCATTATTCATTCAAACAATACAGGAAAAATATAAAAATTTTACTCAATATTACACCGATGGATCTAAATCCAAATTGGGAACGGGCGCAGCGGTAATTTCTCCCATATCCAAATCAAGATACAAATTAAACAACATATCATCGATCTTTACAGCTGAACTGTTAGACATAACGAGAAGTCATCAGATCAGCAATATCCAACAAAAATAAAAATATTTTATTCATATCAGATTCACTCAGTTCTCTACAATCCATTAATACATCTAAAACGTCTATACCCTTAATCCTGGACATAATGAACCTCGTACAAATATGCAATGTCCGCTTAATACAAATTGTGTTTCTTTGGTCTCCCAGCCATGTCAACATAAAAGGGAATGACTTAGCGGATACAAATGCAAAATCAGCAATCACATCAGGAAAAATCGAAAAACAAAATTCTATCACCATCAGATCTAATCTCTCATTTTCATAAATCCATAAAAAAATATGTTCCAACTTTCATGGGATCTACAAGATGAAAATAAACTTTGGGAATCGAAATTAAATGTATACCCACCCTTGCATCTTCAGAGCTTGAGCAGAAGAGAAAATGTCATATGGAGGAGAATAGCTACGGGACATACACATCTTACTCATGCTTATCTTCTCAAAAATGACCCGATACCCACCTGTCAAATACATCGCACAACACTTACAATAAGGCATATTTTGTCTCATGATTATACCCACATTAGATCTAAATACAATCTACGAAGACCACTAAATGAAATTCTGATACCAAATAAAGAAAACGTACATCTCTAATAAAATTCCTGAAAGAAGCAGATCTTTATACTAAGATATATAGTCTAATACAGGCGCCAAATGACCTCAGTTGTCGACGCGCCTTACGTTTAAACATTATCATCATCATCCTCCGCGGATTTCTCTTCTTCTCCGGAACGTTCGTCGTTACTATTGGGTTCAGCAAAAACAAGCATTTATATTGCTTCTTTACTTAATGACATAGATTTTTTTTGGGTTTTGTCTCTATATTAGATATTAAGAGATCTGAGCTGAGCAATAATCTGTTGAGGACATCTAAATTGCATTATTATCTTAAGAATTTTCTAGCAAAATTTTACCGGTACAGGCGAAAGTGGTTGTTTCGTGCCTCTGATACTCCTTCGGACAATAATCCAATGGACAAAAATGCCTTTTCCATTATTGTTGCACCGTGAATTAATACTTTGTGCATCGTAGGAGTTATGGGCTGCCAAGGATATGACACCACATAAATTTTGGCGGTCTCATATCCATAATCTGCAAATGTTTTCAAGTCGACTTTATGACCACTCGATATTACTTGGAAAAAAATCTCCTACTGGTATTACCATCATTGGTGTTACCAAATCCAGCTTTCAGCACACCTATTAGTTAAGTCCGTTTGCTCTCTGAATTTTGCCTGTATTTCTGTCTTTTTTTGCTCGACAATTTCTTTGTCACTGTCCGAACTTAGCTGCCATTTTTGCACAGGACGCTTGTATGACAAATGTAGAATACTTTCGAATAATCGGATCCTAGCATACAATACAGACAGGTCAAACTGAAATGCATCTGTGCTAACGTTATTTTTTACATTAAGGTCTTATATAAGTCCCCCTTATGTTTAATTATAGTTTTCTTCTCTCAAAAAAAAAACAATGAATAAAATTAAAAGCTACACATAAAATAGTTCTTTAACTTAAACCTAATTAAGTATACGATTTTATTTTTAATTATCAGTCTTGGCAAGTGTCGGATAAAAATATCCTAAATCCATTGTATAAGGAACATATTCATGCGTCCATTCTTTACATTGTGAGCACTGAATCGTCTTCCAATAGGGGTTCTTTGTATAGCTTACGACAGACTATACAATAATATTGCAACTCTTCTTAGGCTTTCTTATCTTTGGCTAAAATCTTTTTGGTTCTCTTGCATCTTCTCATATTGGTCTTTCATTTTTCAGACGAGTTACTAGACTGTTTTCGATCTCTGATCATCATTATTTGTAACTCTGGAATCAAATACATGAGATGTTACAGAGTTGTATCCACAAAGGACACTCGAAGCACGTAAGTTCCCCTAAAAATATTTTAGTGGAGTTCGAATTGGTCCAAATTAGCTGGTGAAGACGAGAAGTGTCGCTAATTGATTTCAAGGTGTTTTTTAATAGTTCATCAGCTTCTTCAATTTGCGATTTATTTAAAGGGTACGTAGATATAAAGTTATTTTATTTAATTTATAAATGTGTAAAATTCCCGAATATCATGACCTTTCGCAACATGGCATCGGCTCGGCTGTGCGTTTTATCACTCCTCCTATACCATCCGGAGCTTCTTTGCCGTATACTACTTCTGAAAAATTCCACGATCCACGCTTGATATTGAAACAGGGTAATAAGTATCGAGTAAACAAGTAAAATTTATTTTTGATTTTGTACTGTTTGCTGAGCCCATCACTTTGGATATGAAGTGTTTTAATTAGTAATTTTATTGATAAATAATTTTGACTCTTATTTTAACAGTAATTTGTCGACATCCCACTGGTAACGTAACTGGTAAAATTGTCACCTTACAAATAATACTTAAGATATTCATTAAATTATTAAGTGGTAGAAAATTTAATACTATATCTGACATATTTCCATCAGTAATTTTATTGCCTTAATTTAGTCAAAACGACCTTTTGTCTCTAGTTTTTTAAACATGACATAAACAATAGAAATAAAAACTCCATCCAAAAAACCTTTTAACATAATTAATTCCAATTTTCCTCCATACATACAGACAATACAATATTTAATTTAAACACAAAGCAGATTTATTTAACTCTGTTTAGGACCCTTATGGTTATAATAACGTTAATGCGTCGCATGTTATGATGTCCCGAATCAAATTTCATTGGACGATAATTTACCCGCACATTTTGAAAACAAACAAACAGTAGACTGCGACCGAGTATTATTATTTGTTTCCCTGCGATGCTCATTTGCTTCAATCAGAAACTGTCATAACTGGGGCCGGATATTTCATTCAGAAAGATTTACCGAAACATGTTTGTGTATTTATTATATATCCTAGATTTATAGTTAAAATAATTTTAGTGGCAACTACAATATTACGATAAAATTATAGTAATGTTGTTCTCCTGTCTCTTTCTAAGATAATACAGGCATGTACCAAATATGTCTCCAAGATGAATAATCATAATTCTTGCGAGTGGGCCAAAAACATTCTATCGGTAGATAAAGTAGTTAGTTCGTAACACCATTTCCCCCAAATTAATGATCGATTAGATAAATCAACACTTGACAGAATTGCAATACTGTATATACAAAAGGAATATCTCACTATGTTTGTGTGCAACAACGCTAAAAAACCGAATATCTCCTGTGGATACTGCTTATTTGACCAATTTGTTCACATGCTATCCAGCCAGTCAGTTTTCAGGCCAGGTTAGATGCGTGATCGTGTTTTTAATGTAAACATATGAAGTATGTAAAACTGGGATGACTTTACAACATCTCGCCTACGATAGCATAAGGCAATTTTGGAGATAAGAAGGCACCGAATTTGTATTTCTATCTAACCGGTAACCGCCAAACTGCAACACAGTGTACTAACTGCGAACAGTAAACGTCCCTAAAGAAATTTCTTGCCACCGTAGGTGAAACAAGGAAAGTTATACCAATTTGACGCGGTCTAATCTCAAGACATATGATTTTATATTCAACTTAAGCCGCAAAAACTTTTGTTCTGTATTAGCAGATCGGTATGAGAGGAAATAAAAAAACCCCTTAACTTTCAGTAACTTCCGCTGCAATAAAGAAGCTCCTCTGCTAATTAGCTTTTCTTTACAGATGTGTTCGCATAACATTAAGAAATGCCAATCAATATGCTTTAATAAGGACAAACTTCACATCGTAATTTGAATACGAGGGTTTTTCTGAGTTATTTACCTAACGACAAAAAGCGCCGTCGTGCAAAAAAAATTGTTCGGTTCTCAAATTCCTGCATCTGAACAAATTCGATTAAATTAGGACAAGTTCGTTGTTGCGTCTAACAGTTTTGGTAATTTTTTTCTTACAAAAAATTAGTGAAAGCAATTTAAAGCGTCGCGCAGTAACACAATTTCTCTCCAAATAGAGAAATGGATCAAAAGTCATTCCTGAAAGAATGTTCCAGGTTACCGGCCAAGACAGTCCATATTACTTACAAGTAAAATTAGCCCAAAAGTTTCGATGTGGCTGAGACTTAATTCAGGATAATTTCAAGTCAGGAAGACCGGTTGGGGCAAGAAATGAGGCAACTATCAGGCTTATCGAGGATTTGCTGCTTCTAAATCCATAAATGCAGATCCCAGTGCTTGCTAAACAAAATGGAGTGAGTATCTGTAACTAAAATTTTCAGATTGTGCCCGTAGATTTACGGATAAGAGAAGTTAATGCAGGATGGGTTCCAAAATTTCTTACACACACACTTGAAACAAGAACCGCCGAGGAAGTAAATTTCTCAAGGATGTTTTAGAAAACGATGAAAATTATGTTAATAAGTAAGCTGTGAATTCACTGAGCCATGTCTATCCTAATTTAGCACCTGACCTGAGGAACTGGCAATTTTCCACAGAAGGTGAATTAAAAGTTGCTATAGTATCGTTTTTAAGGTGCAAACCATATTTTTTTGGTGAAATAAAACAACTCGAGAAACGCTGAACTAAATACAGTGAAGTCTGCTTACAATGTCGCGCGACTTGATCTAGGGAACTCACCGAAACTCGCTGGGAACCACTACTTGTTTCCACCGCATCGCTAGTTTGAGCAGTATTATTTTCAATTCACTTGCGGTTCTAATGTATATTTGATCAAAGTAGCAAAGTGAATGTTTAAGTTTTTATTTTAAAATGAGTACACAAAAAAGTAAAGCGTTTACTTTAAAAGACAAACACGATATTATAAGGAAAATAGAAAATGGAGTTAAATAAAGTGATGTTTGCAAACAGTTAAATTTAACTAAATCTGCGGTTTCTATTATATGGAAGAAGAGGCGACCAATCTTATCAATCTATGATAAAGGAGACTTTAGTTGTAAAAAAGTAAGAAAATCTACACATGACCAAGTCGATAAAGGACTCCTTAAATGGTTTAGTCAAAAACGACATAAACATGTTCCTATTACCGGCTATAATTTACAAGAGAAAGCTAGTGAATTGGGAAGGAAAATAGAGAACACCGAGTTTGATTGTTCTAGAAGTTGGATTGAATGATTTAAAAAGCGACATAATATTAGTGGGGGTAAGATAGTAGGCGAAACTGCAGGAGTGGATATGACTGTTGTTGATCAGTGGTTGACCAATGTAGGGCCGGAAATTCGAGAAAGTTATGAATATGTGGACATTTTTAATGCGGATGAAACGGGTTTGTTTTACAAGATGACGCCTGATAAGACATTAAAGTTTATCGGAGAGAATTGTGCTGGTGGAAAATTATCAAAAGTAAGGATTACTGTGTTGGTAACTGCAAATCTGTCTGGAACAGAGAAAAGAAAATTGTTGGTGTTAGGAAAGTCTGCTAATCCCAGCTGTTTTAAAAACAAACATTTACCAGTAAAGTACAAATCAAACAGTAGAGCCTGAATGATATCAGGGATTTTTAAAAAACGAACTGATCGAATAGGACAAAGAATTATAATTCACAAACAGAAAATTATTACTTTTAAATGACAACTGTCTAGCGCACCCTGATGTTGATCTACAGCAAATAAAATTGGTTTTTGTGTCTCACAGCACTATGGCTCAAGGTGTAATACATCCTTTAAAATGTTATTATAGGAAGACATGAACATCGATAAAGGTGACATTTTTTCTGTAACTCTCTTGGACCCTAAAAACTTTATTCATATGGCTTGACAAAGATTCAGTAGTCATTGCAAACTGTTCTAAGCATGGCGGATTTTTAAGGAAGAAATATAGATATGACTCAGATGATGAGCTACCGTTGACTCAGTGGATTGAAAAACATCGAGAAGATCCTACTGATTGTCTAGAACTTGTTTACGATGCTGACATTCAACAAAGTACAGTGGAAATCGAGATTTAAAAAGATGTTTAATCATTTTAATTTTGAAGATTATGTATATACTGATAATGAATTAATGACGAGAGAAATATTAACTGATGATCAAAATGTGACATCGGTGACTTCTGGAAAGATTGTAAGCGATAATGACGACGAAGACGAGCTTGGAGAAGGAGATAATATTTATGTTACATCCATTCCAGAAATGACTAAGAAAATGACTGAAACTCGCAATTTTTTTGGAATCTCGTGAAGTTCCTGAACATATATGGAGTACTTTTTGTGACCTTGACAATTATATAAACATCATTTCTTTTTCAAGTAAAATTGTACAAACGAAAATTACTGGTTTTATTGCATAAACTACTTATTTTAATGTTTTCGTTTATACTCGTATATCTACCAACATACATAATAATAACTTTAATGTGATTTGTTTTATTTTCCGTTGAACGTTTTCTTTTAATTTAATAATTTTTATTATTCATTTTTCTAAGCATTAGCACCTAATCTAAATAAAAAAGTAGTGAAAAATGATATTAGATTTTGTTTACTGTTTGTAACGAACTTCGGATATAGCGAACCATTTTTAGTGATTTTTTGGAGTTCGTTATAAAAGGACTCTCTACGAATTTTCCTTTATAGTCAGGGCGACAACTTTTAAAAAAATACCCTCGTATCAATGCCCGTAAGCTCTTATTCTTGAACACGATACATTTCAAACTGGACAAAATCGCTAATAAATAAATATAACAAATGTGACAACAATTCGGTTAAAAATGCGCTTGACAGTTTGTTAAAGAAGAAAAAACCTGTAAGTTAACCTATAATATAGTTAATTGTTGCCTAAGACTCCGTCTTCTTCCTAATCCACAACGTCGCATTACACCAAGGAATATTCCAGTCGAGGAAATAATTTTGAACCACGATTTAACCAGGTCGACATAATTCAAAATCTGTATGTGGAAAATATATAGAATTATTCAAACTCATCCAACCAGTAAAATTGAGAGAAAAATTAGGAACTCAATTCAAGCCAGACTTCTAAAAAGGATATTCTCTAAACCAGGTAAGTCAAAGAATTTTAGATTTTATACGCTTCCAAGAATATATAGAACTAATGGCTACCATTTCGTCCATTCCAAGATGTTGGTATAGATATTTGAGCGACACATTTGTTATCTAGCCATATCGTAAAGACTAACTGCCTTTTTAACTCACCTTAATTAACAACATCCGAATATAAGAGATGTAGCGGAAAGATAATCAACCCTTCCTTTTCTGAATGTATCAGTAAGAAAAAGTAACTCTACCGTAGGACATCTGGTTTACTGAAAATCAACTTCAATAAATCGATACGTAAATGTTATTTCACATCCCTCTTAAAATGTATTATTATGAACTTAGTTTTTTAAAGTTCTGTCAAAAGTGTTGCGAACTATTTAATCACGCCGTTTAGATTACCAGATCGCCTTGATGGTGACATTTACTTGAATTTCATCCGTGAAACTATTTCTGGATTATTGGTAAACTTACCCATTAATTTACGTCGCGACATGTTTTTCATGCACGATGATGCACTACCCCATTTTGCGCGTATTGTGAGAATTTTTTGAACCAAAGTTACTCAGATAAATGGAACGGGAGAGGTGACTCCCAACAAGCTTCTCAGTTGAGCGATTAAACTTTTTTCGAATTTATCAGTTTTTGGGTAATCTTTTATGCCCTTAGCCCGTTGATTTTTACATTCTTACTGTTGTTGACCCGTTGGTCTTTAAATTTATTATTTTTGTTAACCTGTTTACCTTTAAGCATGCTTTAAATTTCAAAGACTATTCTTTTGGACCAGTCCTAAGCCTGGATGAAGTGTGAAGGAACGAATTTGCGAATTTGACAATGGAATGAAAAAAGAAACAAACATCCCATTATCTCAGAAAACTGTTGCTTGACCAACATTTTTAGACACGAGGAGGCGGAAAATATGAATATTTAATTAAAAATATCATACAGAGTGGCATAAAAAAAGTTATGACAATTTAAAAATATACCCAGTGCAATAAGTGGCGCCAACAATTTACAACAAAACTGTGAGCTGATTTCGTTTTTCTCATCTAGAAAACCCTTTAGCACCGAATCTTGTACAAATAGTGCAAATAGTACAATTATTAAGAAAGCTACTAAGAAGAAAAACTTAAATAAAAGTATAAAAACTATTAAATAACTAAAGTAAAGGTTATAACTTTGACGCCATCCTGTATCTCAGTAAATTACGAAATACTGGGACATCCTGTATTTTTAAACTAATATATATAATTTATATATATTAAATATATATATATATATATATTATATATTTTCATCCCAGAAATCCATAGTAATTCTATGTACACGGATATACTGGGACATCCTGTATATATATATATATATATATATATATATATATATATATATATATATATATATATATATATATATATATATATATATATACCCATGGAAGAACAATGCATAACACTACATTCAGGCAATATATTACAATACAAAGGAGTAGAGGTCGAAAGTGAAGGAAGAGAATATTGGAGGAGTAGGATTTATAATAAATAGAAAAATAGCGCCAAACATAATAACATATAACAACAATATCAAATAGGATGTTGTACTAAAGATAACAAAGCACTGTAAAATAAAAATAATTCAAGTGTATGCCCTAACAATATGATGGTGGTTCAGCAGAAGATTTCTACGACGAAATAAGAAGTGCCACCGAACGGGATTGTTGTAATTATACAATGGTGATAGGCGATTTTAACGCCAAGGCAGGCGGCATATTGACGCATGTGAAAATAAAATAAGTAAATTCGGTTTAGGTACAAGAAACGAACGTGGTTAAATGTTAATAAACTTTTTAGAACAACAATTATTCGCTATGAACACCTTTTGCTCCAAAAAATCACATAGAAAATGGACATGGGTAAGTCCAAACGGAGTGGAAAAAAAAGAGAGAGACTACATATTATCATCAGAAAAAATATTTAGTAAAGAATGTAACAGTTATAAATAGGATAAACACGGGAAGTGACCACAGAATAGTCCGAGGAAGAATGGAAATAAACGAACGCATTGAAAGAGAAGAGTCATAAACAAGAAAGAAACCAAAAATTGATACACAGATCTTAAGAGTAAGGAGAGTAGAATACCAAAATGAAATAATAAAAGAATTAACTAAAATGATGACCTTGATAACAAAGATATAAACGAATTTAATGAAATACTGAGGAATATCTTGGTGAAAACAGGAGAGCAAATAGCAAGAAAGAAGAGCAACAAAATAAAAGTATGGAGCATAAAAACCGAAGAACTGTTTGAAGAAAGACGTAAACTGATAGCTCAGCGAAAGAGAAATACTATTCGGTTTTTAGAAACCAACAAAACTCTTAAAAAGTCCATTAAAGAAGATAAAAGACAACAGTTAGAGACAAAGACAGAAAAAATTGAGGAACAGAACAAAAATATGAAAGCACTCCGACAAAGCCTAGAAAAAACCACAATACACAACTTAAAAGATGAAAATGGAGAAGATGTGAAATAACACATAT
>CM032454.1:94611680-94759934 GCA_019049505.1 Pachyrhynchus sulphureomaculatus | reverse complement strand
AAAAATACTAGTCACTAATAGATCGTCCTGCACCAGACGAATAACACATAGACAAAATGTTTTTTCCATCCAATCATTCTATTACATTATATTATCTATTATACATATATTGTTATCCCCCGTATGCAGGTTGACACATGCGCTATTAAAATAAAAAATCTATATTCTCATCTATTATTTGTATATTTATTCATTACACTATTTGCCATGTAAATAAGTTTTAAACTGAAAGCATATCTCAGATGGAAACGAATCAATACCTTCGATCTTTCTCTGCCACATAAAAGTTATATCGGTCTATCACATTCCATCTTTACCGCTAAAAATTGATAATTTTTTGTTAATTTACTGGTTTATGGGATTAGCAGAGTACCAAGGCCAGCCATTTTGGCCGTTTTGTATTTTTCCGTTTAATTATAATGTTATGTAGTTAACAACTGTATATTGGGGAATATCCCTATGTGCAAATGACTGCTTGTTTTGTTTCTTTCCAGATGTCCTGAGGAAGAAATAAATATAATTTCGAAAGCTCGACTAACAAAAAAGGTTGTTTCACTACCCAAGGCCATAAATATTTAAATATAGACTGCAGCCCCACTAAATTGAGGCAATATTTTTCTTAACTAGTCAGTGGCGACTACTCCTGTCTTTATATATATATATATATATATATATATATATATATATATATATATATATATATATATATATATATACTAGCCGGGCCCGCGGCTCCGCTGGCGTGGGCTTGATTCACTACTATCGTCACTGCTTATTCCTTATGTTACTCAACGTAATAAAATATCTCCCATTATTTCCCCTTATCTCCCAATATTTCTCCTTATCTCCCATTATCTCTGCATAATTTCCATTATCTAGGCTTATCTCTGCCCATCTTCCTTTATTTCTCCTTATCTCCCATTATTTCTCCTCATCTCACATTACCTCATCTTATTTCCCATTATCTAGGCTGATCTCGACTTATCTCGCAATATTTCTCCTTATCTCCCATTATTTCTCCTTATCTCCCATTATCTCACCATAACTCCCATTATCTAGACTTATCTCTGCTTATCTCCCATTATTTCTCCTTATCTCCCATTATTTATACTTATCTCCCATTATCTCACCTTACCTCCCATTATCGAGGCTTATCCCGACTTATCTCCCATTATTTCTCCTTATCTCCCATTATCTCACCTTATCTCCCATTATCTAGGCTTATATCGAATTATATATAACCTATGTATAAATTTATAAAAACACGTAAATCGGATAAGTGGTTCTCGAGTGATAAGCGCACTAACGGACAGACAGAGAGACGTTGCATTTTATATATATTATATTCTTTGCTACATGATAATGTTCCATATTTAATGCTTTAGGCAGTGTAAGAGAACGCGCTAGCGGCAAACTTTTCTCCGACTTGATTCACTATTATCGTCACTGCTTATTCCTTATGTCACCTAACGTAATAAAATATATCCTATAACCTGGCCAGAGAACATACGTGTGTTTAAAAAAAAGTACGTAAATCGGATAAGTGGTTTTCCAGTGATAAGCTCACAAACGGACAAACAGACAGAGAGACGTTGCATTTTATATATATTATAGATATCCTTTGCTACATGATATTGTTCCATATTTAGTGGTTTAGGCAGTGTATTGCAAGAGAACGCGCTAGCGGCAAACTTATTTCCGATTTGATTCACTATTATCGTCACTGCTTATTCCTCATGTTACCTAACGTAATAAAATATAGTCGATAACCTAGCCAGAGAACATATATATGTTTTTTAAAAAAAAAGCACGTAAATCGGATAAGTGGTTCTCCAGTGATAAGCGCACTAACGGACGGACAGATAGACAGACAGACAGACCGACAGAGAGACGTTGCATTTTATCTATATTATAGCTATAAATTATTATTATTATATAACCTGGCCAAAGATATATGTATGAATTTAAAAAAAAGACACGTAAATCGCGTGGTAAACGCACTAATGGACAGACAGACAGAGAGAGTGACATTGAATTTTATATATATTATAGATTATAAATATTCGCTGCTACATAATATTGTTCCATATTTAATGGTTTAGACTGTGTATTGCAGCGGCAAACTTTTTTCCGACTTCATTCACTATTATCGTTACTGCTCATTCCTTATGCTACCTATCGTAATAAAATATAGCCTATAACCTGGCCGGAGAACATACGTATGTTTTAAAAAAAAAGTATGAAAATCAGATAAGTGGTTCTCCAGTGATAAGTGCACTAACGGACAGACAGACAGAGATACGTTGCATTTTATATATATTATAGATGTAATTAAATATGTATCTATAACCTGGTTAGAGAACATATGTATGAACTTAAAAAATCACGTAAATCGGGTAAGTGGTTCTCGAGGGATAAGCGCACTATCGGACAGACAGACAGACAGACAAAGTGACGTTGCGTTTTATATATATTATAGATATAGATTAGTATTATTATGATATAACTTGACCAAAGAATATATGTATGAATTTAAAAAAGGACAGGTAAATCGGATAAGTGGTTCTCGCGTGATAAACGCACTAATGGACAGACAGACAGACAGAGAGACATTGCATTTTATATATATTATAGATTATAGATGTTCTCTGCTACATAATATTGTTCCATATTTAATGGTTTAGGCTGTGTATTGCAAGGGAACGCGCTAGCGGCAAACTTTTTTCCGACTTCATTCATTATTTTACGTCACTGCTCATTCCTTATATCGTAATAAAATATAGCCTATTACCTGGCCAGGGAACATATGTATGTTTAAAAAAAAAGTACGTAAATCGGATAGTGGTTCTTCAGTGTAAGCGTACTAACGACAGACAGAGAACGTTGCATTTTATATATATATATAAAAATATATATATATATATATAATCGGATATAGATAGAACCACTTATCCGATTTACGTACTTTTTTTTTAAATATACATATGTTCCCTGGCCAGGTTATAGGCTATATTTTATTACGATCGGTAGCATAAGGAATGAGCAGTGACGTAAAATAATGAATGAAGTCGGAAAAAAGTTTGCCGCTAGCGCGTTCCCTTGCAATACACAGCCTAAACCATTAAATATGTATATATATATATAAATATATATATATATATATATATATATATATATATATATATATATATATATGAATATATATATATATATATATATATATATATATATATATATATATAATATATATATATATATATATATATATATATATATATATATATATATATATATATATATATATATATATATATATATAAAATATATATATATATATATATATATATATATATATATATATATATATATATATATATATATATATATATATATATATATATATATATATATATATATATATATATATATATATATATATATATATATATATATATATATATATATATATATATATATAAACACCGTCAATACTTTTTTTTTGATTCGAACATTTTTGAAAAATTGAAAAAGACCCGCAACCAACTCGCCCTTGATATCAAATCCCTGCTGCAACTGCTAATTTTCAAACATGTAGATACATATTATACATATTATTTCTTTCTTTGGCATTTTAGTTCTTTGTTGACAGCTGCACTAAACAGTTCTATGAATGACAATCCTAACCATTTCCAAAAGTTTACCAACAAGAAAATTTTCCATTTTACTGGAATTACTCTTCTTTCAATTTTGTCTTATAATATGGCTTATACTAGTGAATTTTGGTCGCGAATCCTTGTAATGTTGCAATATATTAAAAATAATCACCGCTAAGTTGGATATTCAATCATTCCCGGGGATTCTCAATACTCGTCCGTTGATTCACATTTCAAACGGTTGTATTTTCTTTTCACTTGCTTGGCTTTCGTTCTTATGTCGTCAAAAAACTTTACGATTTAATTATTACTTTTAAAAATTTAAGGTGAAAGAAAACATGGGTAGAATAAAATTTGATTTTGATGAATATCACTGTATATATATATATATATATATATATATATATATATATATATATATATATATATATATATATATATACATATATCAATTTCTTCAGTGTAGCATTGGGCTATCTCTAGTCTATTTAGCAGTAATATATTCATTCTTTTTTATAACTAATATCTCTCACAGTTAACGAACTCCTTTCCTTGTTACTTCTTTTTTTCAATACCTATATTTACATTTTTAATGTGGCCATACCTTCAATTATTGCTACCACACTACTTATTATCTAGTCATTGAAACAAATTTGTAACAAGCTTTATTCTGTTACTTTGGAGAAATAGAATTACCTTTAAAATAAATGTAATGCATTACAGAACAATACGAATTAAATCAAGAACAATTACATGGTTATACATAATTTTTGGTTTTATACAGGGTGAACAAAATAAGCCATTTGGTATTTGTCAGTTACTTGTTTTACAGTAATAATAACAAAATGCGTAGTATGAGTTTCACTGGCGTAAGGTCTAACTAATTTAAATTGCCCTTAAACATTTTTATATCTGAACGCATTGTATAAAGTTCGGTAATATTTCTGGTTTAATCGCGCGTTATTTGATATGAATATATGAGAAAGAATTGACTTATATGTGGACAAATAATTATGCTACGAACTTCGCCACGAATATTTCACAGATACCAGATGGATGTAGCCCGCTTAATTCCTTCCAAAGTGGTACATGCTAGAAATACACGTTACGCTAACACTTCGCATCCGTATGAAGTTCAGCTTATTACTCTTCGTACAACCCTTTTCAAGCAGTCTTTTATATGGAGAACCTCATCTCTTTGGAATGATTTGCCCAGGACTGCGTTTTCCCGAGTACAATTTACACATGCGCCATCTCTGTATCACTTCAGTGATTTCCATGCAGCACGTGTGCTATGTTCTTAAAAAAAAAAATCCAAAACTTCCTTGCTAGGTATATTTTTAGACTCTTTTTTTTTGGTCCATTATATTTATGAATATAAAAATTATTGGGCATCTACTTGACCAGAAATGACCTCAAAACTATCGTATTTATAACCTATGTCGAAGCAACCCTTCTAATTCCCTCTCTAACTCCTCTAACCCCTTATATATTTGACTCTAAATATTATGCTTAAATTTTGTAAATTATCGCAACCAAAAACCAAGAAAAATTCTTATAATACCATTGAAAATATGCAAAATTTATGACCTCCACCCCTTTTACCCCCGTTTTCTAAAGTAGTATCGTTCAAAACATATGTACAGATTTCACCCTTACTTCAAATATTATATGTATACATAATTTGAAATTGATACCTCATTTCATTAGAAAGTCATCGTACGAACAAAAACACAGAGAGACTGACGGAAATGCAATACTTGCTTTTCGTGATTTAGGAACTTTAAAACCTGAAGAGGGTGATTTTTTCATCAACACAAAACCTCCCTTTGAGAAGTAAAAATATTATTTTTATAATCGTAATATATCATCAAAAATTCTTCGCGTGCATCTAATCGTTCACCTAACTAAGCTTTTAGTTGCGTAATCAGATAGATTACCAAATATTTTCAGAAATTTAGTAGTGTGTATAATCCAAACGATTTTGGTAACGTTTTTGTGATTGAAAATACAATTTTTAGCTAATGTTGAGTACTTCTTCGTTTCACCTACGTACATCAATAACAACCGTTAACAATATGTTGAGCAAGTGCAGAGTAATAATACATTTGTTTTTTACTACTGTATTTAATATTATGTGCTTGTGTGAAGTAGGCTTATAACTATGCTTTTTCTAAGAGTGTTCTACAGTTACGTACTGAAGTTCTCTGTTTTTAATGTTCCGTACGGAACACTTATGGGATCACTTCGGTGTCTGTCAGTCTGTACGTCCGTCTGTCTGTCCGTTGGTCTGTCACACACCCGATTTTCTCAGAAACTATTTGACATAGAATGTTGTTTTTTTCATTTTCTTTATGGACTTACAAGAAAGACATAGCCTCTTACTTCTATTAAATGAACGTTGTTCTGACATGGTGAGAAAGTATACTTATTCTAACTTAACCTAAGTATTAACAATAGTGTTCCTAATCTAAACTTAACCTAGGAAATGTGTTTTTAACATGGTTATGACCTAACCTAACTTAATCTAGGGCCTATGCTAACTTAACCTAGTTTTATATTCTTCTGTCATGGTGGGTTGGGAGGGCCATCGTCTTCGTTCGAGAGAGGGCCTTAGAGTCTCGGGAATTGGTTGCGAGTATAAGGGAGGGTTAGGAAGGCGTCCCTGATCATTAGATGCTGGGACGCCTTGGCCAGGAGCTTCATTTGAGTTTGCTTCTCTGTGTAATTGCATGAACCAAAGGGCTCCTATGATCATCCTCAGGGCCTTGTTCTACACTACCTGGACTTGTGCTCTCCTTGTCTTTGAGAGCCGGCAACATGTAGGACAGGCCTAAGTGAGGCCTGCCTTTAAAATGGTGTTGTAGACCATGGGCTTGGTTTGGATGGGCATCTTACTGGAGCGATATGTAATTGGGTATAATTTACCCAGCAGTTGCTTAGCTTTCTTGGTGGCAGTGCAGACCTGGTTTTTCCAAACGAGCTGTTTGCCGCACTGGGTTTTGGTACTTGATGGTGTTTGCCCATTGGATGCGGGAGCCCTGTAGTTGGAGGTGGCCGTGGGGGGTTCCGTTGCCCTTGGCGAAAACGGTGGCTTTGGTCTTGTTGAGGTTCAGCTTCATCCTCCAGTGGTTATAACAAGAGTCAAGTTTGTCCAGGTGGTATTGGAGTCTGCTACTAACAATTCAGCTACTTCTACAAGATTGTGTGATAATAGCGGTGTCATCAGGATAAAGGAGGAGATTAGTCTGATCCGACTTGGGAATGTCGGCAGTGAAAATATGGGAGAGGTGGGGAAAGAGGACAGAGCCCTGGGTAACTCCGGCTTTGATTGGCTTGACCTCGAAGATAGCCGTTTCGACTCTAACCCAAAAGGTCCTATCAGAGACGAAGTACGAGTTTAGTCATGAAGTGGAGGTAGCCGTGTCGAATCAGTTTCAAGATGAGACTTTCGTGTCAGACTCGGTCGAGGGCCTTGGATACATTAAGAAAAACAGCCGCAACTTTATGGTGTCTGTTGAAGCTGTTGGAAATGGTTTGGGCGAGTTTAGTGATGTGGTAGATAGTACCATGAAGCGGTTGGAAGCCAAATTGTTCGTCAGGGATAACGCAGAGGGCTGTGGACCTTGCTCTGATAATTTCGAGGATGACTTTTTCAGCTATCTTGCCTAAACCGGGAAGTAGGTTGATTGGACAATAGCTGCTCGCCTCATGGGAGGGACAGCCAGGTTTTTTTGATCGTAATGACCTTAGCTTTCTTCCAGTAAGGTAGGAAGTAGTTGAGTCTTAGTATGGTGTTAATAATGTTGGTGGCTTCTGAGATCTGTTTTTTCGGGAAGTTTCTTAAGAGCTTTGTTTGTAATTTTATCATGTCCTGTAGCTTTGCGGATGGAGGAACTGTGGATGATCTCATTGACAGCGGAAGGGGTAGTGAAGTATGTATTGCGGGGAAGCTGGATATGATTGAAGGTTCGTATGGTGGTAGCTGCCCTAAGATCACGGGCTGGATCAGGGTGGACAGGAGGGTTGGGTGAAAACAGATCCTCTAACAGGTCTGTCACAAGATCAGCCTTCTCCTGGGTTGAGGAGACGGTAGTGCCGGCATGGGTGAGGGAGGGAATGGGCCTTGGCTCGTCGTTAGAAAGAGGTTTCGCTATTTTTCAACGAGAGCAAGCCTGGGTGATCTCCCATCTGCTGCAGTGGTATTGAGCAAGTGAGTCTTTAACTAGTTAGGTTGCTTGATTTGCGAGCTTTTTGAGACGGGAGTCTCCCGTTCCGCGGGCTCTTTCGAGCAGCCCGTTTTTATCCCTAATCTGCTCTTTGATGGCTGGAGTAATTTATTAAGAGAAGAGACTGGCTGGGTTCTTGACGTAGTGGCCTGGGAGAGGACTGTCTGGATACCAGCGGTCAATTTATTGACCGCCGAGTCTAGATCCTGGGTTGAAGAAATTGTAGGTTGCAACCTGTTGTAGCCAGGAAGCGTTGGAAGTGTTCCCAGTCTGTGCTGGAGGAGGTCACTGTGGCATTCATTCTGTCGGCCGGATTACCCAGAATGAAGATAATGGGTAGACATAGAAAGTTAAAATTTGGCGTATATATAGAAATTAATAGCCCGTTCAAAGCCGTATAGTTTTAAAAGTTAAATTTTAACTTAACAGGTTAGTTTTGGGTGGTGAAATTGGAAGTGAAAAAAAATGTTTCCAGGTCATCGAGTATGGTGTCAAATAAAAGCTTGTGAAAATACGAATTCAAAAATATATATGATGTATTATTCTCTTTGTGTTGCCAAAAATCGATATCCTTCCCCTTATCTCGAAAAACACCGATCAAAAATTTTAAAAAATTCCAGAATATTCTCCATAAAGTGTAGATTAAGCGAAAATTATTGCAAATGTTTGATAAATTATCTGGTATAAAAAAAACTATGAAGACTATGTTTCTTGACGTATGGTGGAGGTAACTGTAACCAAGTAGCGAGTCGCTCTTATACCGAGATATAATTTTATTTTATTTTAAAAGTAATCTCCGTACGGAACACTAATTGCGCAGTTCCGACTTGTACTTGTTCGGTTTTTTATTTTAATTATAATCATGTAAACTAAATTGAATTACAGGGTCATAAAATTTCATTATTTTCTTGTATCACCCTATGTAACAGAAATACCAATTCGTTAGGTCTGTTGAACGACTTAAGTGTCATTTGGACTATCATTATTAAAACAATCCTTAAAAAATTATTCTCGTTTAAATGTGCAAGTCATAGTTACTTTGCCGTGTTGTTTATTCAGGGCCAACTGCCACTCAACAGTAAGTGAGAGCTTAATTTGAGCTCTTTTCTTAATAGGAAATAAAAAGAAATCGTTGGGAGTTTTTTCAATAACATAAATTAGTGTCTGCTACTTCTTAGCTACCAATTTATCTAAAATATTGCGATCCTAGTCTTTCCTAGACTAATATTCGATGTTCAATTCAGACATACTAAATTTTAGTCTCAGGAGGAGATGTCCTTTATTACTGAAGAAGGAACAATACTTCCATGTAGAAAGAATGGAATAGGGAAGTAAAAAATGGATAATATTATAGTAACAATAAGTTTTAGGAAGATCAACAAAATATGTTTTGGACACAATTCGTTTAAATAAAGCTCTTATTTCTATTGTGCTATAATCTATTAAATTGATAGTCGCGTCTAGCATGGCTATTCTACCTAAATGCCCTAATAAAACAAACTTTATCACAAAATAAAGTTAAAGCTGCGAGAGAAATGCATGAAAAGTTATGATTCTAATAATAGTAATAATGACACACAACAAGACCTATCACCCAGCTGGAGCATAACTCAAAATAATATTACAAGGCAAAAAGCAATTAACGCACAATACCATATCACAGACAATAAAATCAATCACTCACCACCCTCAACAATATCTACACAACATCACCCCGAATAACCTCTCATACAAACACTCAAAGCAGAAAGGGGGTCACATCTAGCTCGACGGTCAGGTACCGACCCCACAACGAGAAATCCCATCCCTCGTTCAGTCTTCAATAAGAGCACGCAACCAATCCACAACACAATAAACAAACACATAATACCCCAGTACATAACATATATTATTGCGCGAAGACATTAGCGTAATAATATACGCAGCAGCAATCACCACTCTAACACAAAATAATCAAAAACTCCCGCAACGACGAAGAAACCCCAACAGCACAAAACAAAAATTCAAATGGCAAATAAAAAATAAAAACAAAATCAACAACTTCAGAAGAGATCTAGGACACCTTACCCAGTTTATAAAGGGGAACGCATCCAAACGTGTCAAATAGGGTACATCATACGAGGTAAATTTCAGAGAGACTCGCTCAGCGTTCTATGGTTTTACCTCTGTCTCAATCCACCCTGAAATACACTAAACAGAACAGACCATGGCTTCAACATCAGACACGAAAAAATGAACCAAGATAAAATAAATCACCCCCTATATATAGATTACACAAAACCCTACGCTGCCACAGAAACACTGAAAGAACTCCTTAAAATCACAGAATCATTCACCTTAGATATCAATATGGAATTTGGTATAAGTAAATGTAAAGTGCTTCACATCACCAAAGGCAAATAAAATGGCCACCATAAGACAGAAACCATCAACAATGAAATACTCAAAGCACCAAACTCAACCATACTCACATAAAAACAGAGCTCAGAACCGAATTCAAAAACAGACTCACGAAACTTATACAAACAAAACTCAACTACAAAAATCTCACTAAGTCCATCAACACGTTCGCTATTCCTATGCTCACATATTCATTTGGTATCATCAAATGATCACACACAGACATAGAAAACATTCACATCCTTATACGTTCTCAATTCACCAAATACAGGAAATTACATCCCAACGCATGCAAAGAAAGACTTACCATCGAGAGGAAGGCATGAGGAAGAGGAATCACAGATATAAGATCACTACACCCAAAACAAATACGTGCACTTAGGAAATTCTTTCACACCAAGCAAACCAGCCTTCACAAAGCAACAGTGATATCAGACAAAAATTACACACCTCTCGACTTATCCCGGACAGACCACTCAGCAGACAGACAGAGTCACACCCAATTACAACAAGAAAAGACGTGGTCAGAAAAAGCACTCTACGGAAAACCAGATACCACATAGAACAAGACCATGTAAATAAAAATTAATCATACACCTGGTTACAGGATGGGCAGCTATTTCCTGAAACAGAAGGCTTGTTACTTGCCATCCAGGATAAAGTCATATTAACCAGAAACTACCAAAAGCATATCATCAAAGATCCAACTATTATAGAAGACAGATGCAGGAAATGCCACCAGCATAAAGAAACGATTAACACACATAATAAGCGGATGTAAACTAGTAGCCGGAACGGAATACACAGCCAGACATGACTCAGCGGCAAAAGTAGTTTACCAAGCCCCGGTGGACCCAATGTTACTTTTCAATACAAAAAAGAAAAAGTCTCCTATCTAATTGATATAGCTGTCCCCAACGACACAAACATTATAATTTTCACTCAATCTATAATTTATGGAAAATATTCCAGAACTTTTACAAAATTTTTTGATCAGTTCTTTTTGAGATAAAGGGGGGACATTAATTTTTGGCAATTTTTTTTAAAATAACACAAAGAATAGTGCGCGAAAGTATTAGATCATATATATTTTGGAACTCGTATTTTCACAAACTTTCATTTGACATCCCTCTCGATGACCTGGTAAAAAAAAATATATTTTTTCAATTCCGAATTCACCCTTCAAAACTAACCCCTTAAGTTAAAATTTAACTTTTAGAACTACACGACTCCAATCGGGTCATTAATTCCTATATTTATGCCAAATTTCAACTTTCTATGCCAAATAATGTCGGTGAAAATCAGGTGTGACAGGCTGACGGACGGACAGACAGACGGACAAATGCCGAAGTGATCCCATAAGTGTTCTGTACGGAACACGATAAAAATGTTAGTAACGTAGTACCCTCCAGAGAATATTACTTCCCTTAATAAATTTATCCTATAAGTATGAGTTGTTTGAATAATAATACGTAGGCTGAAAAGTTTTTGGTCTGACACATAGATGTCGCCCTTTTCAAAAAATCTGTATGATTTTTAGGAGGTTCCGACCTTCAAACGATGCATGGCAAAATTTCATCACATTTCGACTATTAGTTTACAAGACAGTGGTTTTAGTAACGCTACTTTTGATATTTTCAAAACAATGAAAAAAATCGAAATTCGTGTGTTGATGAAACACTGTTTTTTGATGGGAAAAAATACCGTTCAAGCAAGGCAATGGCTTGATAAGTGTTACGGGGACTCTGCCCCTGGAAAATCACTCACCATTTACTGGTATGCTGAATTTAATCGCGGTCGTACAGACACAAATGATGCTGAACGCTCTGGACGCCCAAATGAGGTGGTTACACCGGAACACATAAAAAATCCACAATATTGTTTTGGATGACCGTAAAGTGAAATTGCGTGAGATAGCTGATACCTTAAAGATATCAAAAGAAAGTGTTAGTCATATTTTGCATGAACATTTTGGCATGAGAAAGCTCTGTTCGAAATGAGTACCGCGTTTGCTGACAGTGGATCAAAAACAACAACGTGTTGATGATTCTGAGCACTGTTTGGACTTGTTTAAGCGCAACCAAGAGGATTTTTTCATGCGATATGTGACAATGGATGAAACATGGATCCACCACTACACACCGGAATCAAATCGGCAGTCAGCTGAGTGGACAGCAGCCGGTGAAAGTCGCCCGAAGCGACCAAAGACACAACAGTTGGCTGGGAAGGTTTTGGCCTCTGTATTTTGGGATGCGCATGGAATAATTTGTATCGACTATGCTGAGAAGGGAAAAACCATCAATACCGAATATTATATAAAGTTATTGGTGCGTTTGAAGGCAGAAATCGCAAAGAAACGGCCCCAAATGAACAAGAAAAAAGTGCTCTTTCATCAAGACAGTGCACTGTGTCACAAGTCAATCGTTACGATGCAAAATTGCTTGAAGTTCAAATCGCTTCCTCATCCATCGTATTTCCCAGATTTGGCCCCCAGCGACTATTATTTATTCGCAGACCTCAAAAAAATGCTCACGGGAAAAAGATTTGGCTTCAGTGGAGAAGTTATTGCCGAAACTGAGGCCTATTTTGAAGCATTGAACTGATTGTATCGCTCTTGAAGGACTATATTGATGAATAAAGTCAAATTTTGCAAAGAAAATGTGTTTCAAGTAGTTAGACCAAAAACTTTTCAGTTCACATGCTACGTATCTTAAAACAACTAGTTGCCAAAAGTACAATAAATCTCTATTCACAAGAAGAGTTTAGAAAAGCTGGAGTTGCTTTTTTACGCATTTCATAGCTGTATCTGAGGCAGGCATTTTACAATTTTTACAAACTATTTCTATTTTTTACAGTTAAAGCTGATCAAAACATGATACTTCTACTACCTAAGCTTAGCATCAATACTAAACATATTTATCTTATATATATTGTAACATTCGAACTTGCCCGCACGTTGTGGTGTCATTTTGTAACATGTTTAAACTGTCCTCAGTTTGAGGCATCTTTTTTTGTACCCTGTGAGAAGTTGTTTGTCCCACGCTTGAGCGCAATTTTGTACCGTTTGAATATTGGATGCCCCGAGCTTGAGCACAATTTCCTTGCAGCCCCGCTTTAATTTCTGATAATGAATTGAGTGAATCCTGATTTTAAAAGAACTAAAGAAATTAAACACACACTAGCTCAGTTTTTCTTGGTATAGAGATATGGGTAAGAGATAATTTTTGTACGTCTTTTTGGAATTTTTTTCTATTTTTTAAAAAGCTTCAGTTGTACAAGTTTTTTTTTTTGGGCACCATTCATTTTAAAATAGAAAGGATCTAACTTCAGTTAAAAAAATGAAAAAATACTGAAGGGTTTTATGGGTATTACTAAAAAGAATTAGTCTAGTACAACTTATCCCGAAAAGAAAAATAGGTATTCAGTGAGACACTAGCTTTAATTAACAAAAAGAAAATTTTATTCATGTTTTTAAAAATAAAAAGTTCTAACCTTTGCAGTTCTACAAAAAAATTCTAGCCTAACTAGTAGTTATTACATTTAAATTCTGAACTATGACTACTCCCGAAGACGAAAAATAGTGCTTTTCACTTCACTTTTTAGTCTGTTTAAATTGCTGTTAAGGCACTACTCAGGGATATGTCTATTGAAGGATGTTTTGGTAACTTACTGTTCCTATTCCGGCTTCGATGGAACACGACCGATTTCACACTTTTCTAGTAGACACTTAGAGAGCCCACTACGGCTTTTCGTTAAGAAACTGGTGCTTTACTTAGCTCGCATGATGGTTGTTATGAGCCTTTACTGTAGCTCAGTCGAAGGAAGCCTACTTGGCGGCTCCGTTGAAAATTAGTCTGGCTGCGGCTTGATGGTACTCAGCCTACTCGGCGGCTGGATGGAAATTAGCCAAGACAGTCCTTTCTCGGACCCTTAAATAAACCGTGCAAACTCTGCCGTAATATGGGGACGCCGGAACCAAAACTGCGGATACACACATTTCACCAATCGCGGCGTAGCGGTAGATTCGGTCAGGAACCCGCACTGCACAGTATATACCGAACGTCTTGGAATCTCTGTTTAATATACCGTTCGATACAAAAATGAAAATAAGTACAATTTGAAGTGAAAAATCAGTAACATTACATGGTCTTAAAATCTAGGAAAAAATGAATGTTACATTTACCCCCTTCCAAAAAGAAATAGACTACACTAGTCTATTAAACTTAGGCTACTTATGAAAAGGTACAAAGTGGTACACTATCACTTAATACTAAGGTCAGAACTTAAAACAAAAGTACAAACTTCGGACCTTACTACTAGACTTAATTCAATTAAGCACTAATATTAAGTACAATGAAAACCAAATGAAAATCTTTGCATGATCACAAGAATCTTATAACTAGACTTAACTTAATTAGACACTAAGGTTAAGTACATCAAAAAGCAAATAAAAATCCTTGCATGAACATAAGAAATACCTTCCCAAAATAACAATCGCGGTCTTCTTATATAAAAGAATCAGCTCTGTTATTGTTACCAAACAAAAAAATATAACTTTGTCTAGACTCTTGTCTAAATCAAAAAAAGTGAACTGAAATAAAATATGAACACCCCCCTTAAAATATTTTAAGGATTGTCTGAAAATTTTCTATTTCAGCAAAAGAAATTTATAAAAATTCTTAAATAAAGAAAAAAAATAAAAAAATGATTCTAGTGCAAACACTTACACTAAAAAGAAAAAGTCTTGTCAGACCATTTAGCACTAGGCCAAAAAAAAAAATATCTGGATAAATATCCAGACAAACGCTCGGGAAAAATCGCCATCCATGCTCTAGCTCATCGCTAAGAGAACATTCTAAATCTAGTATCTCTACTAGTCGCATCAGAAAATAATCGCACTCTATCGCGCAATGTCGACGTCCTAAGACATCTAGACATGCTAAAATCGCTAGGGAAAACGCTCTGGTTGATCGCCAGAAAACACGTCAGCTTATCGCCAACAAAACACTCTGGTATATCGCCAAAAAAACTCGGCTCCTCGCCAAGAAAACACTCTGTAAGTAGTCCTCGACTACACAAAGTCTGCGTTCTAAAAGAACAATCCCGCCTTTAACATAGTGAGCAGCTATAAAAGCTAACAATATCACTATAGGCACAGTGAATAGCTATAAAAGCTAAAATTCACCCTAAACACAGTGAATAGCTATAAAAGCTAAAATTCACCAAACTGAATGATCCTGCTTCAAAAAGCAATGTTCACTAAGAACAGAATGATTAGTCCACGCGCAACTAACATTCAAGGAAACATTCCCAACATAACTATATGAGACAGCAAGTCTCGAAATAGGACCTCCCTAAAGTCATAATCCTATATATGGGAGTCCATAAGCAAAACGACTCAAAATCACGCATTTTGAGCACATGCCCTCAGGCAACCAACATACACCGAAATATATACAGAAATATATACAGAAATATATACAGAAATACATACAGGAGTTCAAATCCCAAACTCTTGGTTATGATAACTCCATACTGAGCTTGGTGAAAGCTCTTAGCAAAAGCTAATCAAATCTTCGGCACATCGCACCAAAGTGACAAATCTGCCTAGAAACATGAACCGGAAAAACGCCTTCCGTCATTCTTCAGGGTGGCTACACAGAGATATAAAATTTAACCAGCATTGCGCCTCTTCAAGTTGCATGAAGAACCCTCGTGTACTGGTCTCGCCCTGGAACAACAACGAAAAACATTCAATCCATCCCACATAACAGGAGACAAACACCTCACCACGATATACTGAAAGGTGGAGACAATAAAATACAGAATTGGTGACCCTGGTGTCCACGGTGTCTACCACACCACCATAAGTCAAAAAAATTTAATCAATAGGGTGTTCCGAAACACACTACTGCCAACAACCTGTCACCACTAATAGGCTAATTGGAGCTGAGGTCGACTACAGTAGCTAGGCTCTCCTTTGGTTCAAATAGAAATAACCATTGGGTAACAAAACCCCTAAAGGTCCCAAAGGTCAAACGTTCACCCCCCATAGACTACCCTTCCAATCAGTCTGTTCCTCAGGAAGACTAACTCCCTGCCAAACGTCGTAACGGCATCTGTTAGCACCCGGTGCATCACAGCCTGTAAAAACAGATAACTCATGGGATATAACCTAAAAGGTTTACAAGGTTGACTTAACCAAGCTTCTAGCGAAATTTTTAAAAAACGAAAATGAGCTTAAAAAGCTACGTGAAGCAAAAATTTCTCAAATTTTCGGTGGCAACGCAACAAAACTTTTGAAGACGACAAGAGCTTTTCCAGCTTAATCAGAAACAAGAAGAAAACAGCGTTGACAGCTAAAATATTCGATCATGGTGTTAATCGTCTCCCTAGACAATAGCCTCTAGAAGAAACTGCTACAGGTATCAGGCATAACCGTTTTCTGTCAGCCCAAACTCCTAGATTACCTCTTGGAAATCTAAAAATTCGGTTAGGAATCTTCCTTCACTGCGCTTAGCCTCTCTTGACAAGGTTCTCATCTCGGTATCAGATTTTGATCATTTCTTTGTGAAACGACTGTCTTAGTCTGCTCTCATCTCTTGTAAATGATCAGCCTTTAGTTCTCCTGCAGAACTTCAATTTTCTATCAATCTGATAGTAAACCGAAAAAAAAAACTCAACATACGCCTATGAGTCCATGCAAAAAAATTTAAAAAAATTAGTGACTCAAAGGTAACGTTTAAACGGCTCTGAAAAAAAAATAGAAAATACCCTCAGTTTGTCAATTCAGAAGAAGATCTAAATCAAAATAATCCAAGTCTTAGACTTACTGGATAAACCAAACTCAATTTACTCTTAATTGCTCCCAACATATACTACTAAGGTAATAGAAATACACCCACTCGGGTAACAAACTTTGAAATTGCTCATAGAAATTTTGACTCTACATCACACTACACGAGCTACATCTTGCGCTTGTCCTAACTCAAGATCACCTTGGATTGCCTCTAATCAAAATTTCGCTTCCAAGTGTCAAGAACTGGATATTATTTGGGGTCATAAGCAAATCAAATCCCGCGACCACCGACATACCAGTCTTATGATATATCCTGAGTGTGACTCCTTCGCAAGCTCGCAAAACTGAGTCGATGCTAAACATCAACCACAATCAACCTAAGTTTGGGATATGGCCAATACCCAAAACCTTAGCATTAAACAATAAAAGTAAGCTATTCTCTGCTCAACTTTTATAACAGTCAAAAAAAACGAGGTCGTCACCTCTACAGAGTAACAAAAAATTTAAGCAATTAAGATAATGTAAATATAAATTATTCTTCTTCTGACAAACTTTCACTAGGGTTAGGTTCATTGAATGGTTTTAAGTCTTTAATATGCCATCGTCCTATTTTAGTCCCATCTAAATTAACTAAACCATAAACTAAATCTGAAATCTTTTCTCTAATCACGCAATGCACATACTTAGGTACCAACTTAGATGTGAATTTATCTGCTGCACTGGAAAGAATTTTATTTTTTCGCCAAACGTGATCACCTATATTAAAGGCAAAATCCCTTTTTCTAAGGTTGTAAGACTTACTGTTCCGTCCATAAGCCTTATGTATCCTACTACGCACGTCGGTGAAAATATCTTTTAAACCCTTTAAATTTTCGGCGTACGCACCCCTGTTACCCGGAATTATTTCGCTGTCAACATTGACATCCAAATCTAAATTCTTATAATACGATCCAGATAGAGGTATATGTCTGCCGTAAACTAAGAAAGACGGTGTAAACCCTGTTACTTCGTGTCTTGCGGTGTACACGGGATTAAAAACGGATGTTAAAACCATAAGTTTCACTTAAGCTCTTAAAACTCTTAGAGGTAAACTGAGTACCGTTATCGCATATTAAGAGCGACGGAACACCGTGGATTAGAAAGACATTATTTTCCAAAATTCTCTCTATATGTTCAGCTTTAGAGCTTTTCAAAGGAAATAGCATGGTATACTTTATAAACCAGCAAGAAACCACGAGAAGCCATTTATTTCCCCTTTTTGAACGTGGGAATGGGCCTACTAGATCAGCTGCTATGACTTGAAAAGGGTAATTAACCGTTTTCTCTTTTCCCATCAGTCCCATAGGTAGTGTATTTGGAGATTTCTGCGCTCCACATACTTCACAAGTCCTCACAAACTTTAAGATATCAAAACGCATTTTTGGCCAATAATACTGTTCCTGAACCCTGTGAAGAGTTTTATAAAAACCAAAATGACCAGAAGTAGGAGGAGTGTGACACATGTCTATAATTTCCCCTCTCTGTGGTTTAGGAACTAGTATTTTCCACTCGGGTACATTAACTTTTAAAGGCAACTGGTTTGGGATAAACTTGTACACGAAATCATTTTCCACTTTCCACTGTGGAAAATTTTCAGGAAATTCTTTGATTTGCTGCCGTAAATTGTCGTACCATGGATCTATGCGATCTATGTCAACTATATCGATTCTTACGCCAATCTGTGCATTAAGACTGTTTTCGTCCACTGTATGATCTGGGATTCTTGACAAAGCGTCAGGAATAACATTGTGGACTCCTTTTCTATGAATTAAATTAAATGTATGTTGTCTCAGCCTAATCGCCCAACGCGCTAGTTTGCCACTAGGGTTTTTAATTGAATTAAGCCACAATAAACTATAATGATCTGTTATGACCGTGAAAGGAACACCTTCTATGTAAGGTCGAAACTTTTCGATGTTAAAGAGTACTGCTAAACATTCTTTTTCAACAACCGAATAGTTACGTTCAGCCTTTGATAAAGTTCTACTGGCATACGCTATCACTCTTTCCTCACCATTGATTTTCTGTGTTAGGACGCCCCCCAAAACCGGTATTAGAAGCATCACTAGAAATATAAAACTGTTGGGAAAAATCTGGTTGGGATAAAATGGGAGCTGAAACCAATAGCTCTTTAATCTTTATAAAAGATTCTTCGGCTGCCTTTGTCCAATCTATCGATTGTCCTTTTTTTCGTCCTTTCAAAAGATCATTAATAGGCGACAACAAGGTAGAAAAATTCTCGATAAAACGTCTATACCATGAACACATTCCTACGAAACGCTTAACTTCCGTAGTATTAGTAGGTCTCGCATAATTAACCATGCTTGCTACTTTATCCGGATCGGTACGCAAGGAATTTGAGCCTACAATATAGCCTAAAAACTTTAGAGAAGTTTTGAAAAAATCACATTTGCTCAAATTTATCGTCAGTCCGGCCTCTTTCAATTTATCTTTTACTTCCTTAAGTAAGCGAATATGCGATTCGAAGTCTTCCGATGTTACTAAAATATCATCGAGATAGGTAAAAATATGTGGCTCATATTTCGGACCAAATATAGCGTCCACTAAACGTTGCTGAGTTTGAGCAGCGTTCTTTAGACCAAACGGCATGGTGACGAACTGAAATAGACCTCGGCCTACTACTGCAAAAGCGGTCTTTTCCTTAGAGGATTTGTCCAAAGGAATTTGCCAGAAAGCCTTTCTAAGATCTATCGAAGATACATACTTAGCATTCCTGAGTGATGTCAAACTTCTGTCGATGTTCGGTAATGGATAGTTATCAAATTTGCTGACCTCGTTGAGCTTTCTTCCGTCAAAGCACAGACGATACTGTCCATCGGCCTTTTTCACCAATAAGATTGGAGAACACCAGGGACTGTTTGATTCTTCAATCACTCCGAGTTTCAACATTTCGTCTAACTCTTTATTTAATACTTTTGACATATAAGGAGACATGGCGAAGGGCCTTGTCTTTACAGGACTGGCGTCAGCCGTATCTATAGACATGTTGATTTTATTCGTTCGGCCTAACCTATCTTTACTACTTATTTCATTGAAAGAGCTTATTACTTTTTCTGCTTTTAAGCGTTCCGTCCGCGAGAGATCATCTAGGGTACATAAACGAGAGAAAAGGTTTTCTAAAGAACTTTCTGAATAACAATCTTTAAAACTTGTATGAGAATTGACTTCTAGGGACTGTGGATACCACGAATTATTTTTAAAATTTACTAGAATTCCGAATTTTTGTGCAAAATCACATCCTAAAACCAAAGTATGTGATAGAGAAGGTACTACTAGAGCAGAGATTACTAAACAATGACCATTGCAGACTAGCGGCAACTCAACCGTACCTAAAACTTTTAGACGGCTGCCATCTGCAGTGGTAACACTTCTATTTTTGACATGGCATATTTTTATACTTAAACGACTTAAAATTTTAATACCATTCTGACCTACAACGGAGGCATTTGCACCAGAGTCAAATAAAGCCGAGAAATGGGCACCTAATAGATTTATCTTGATATGCGGTCTGTTATCTAAATATTTATGCACGAATAAAGGAGACATGTGACCATTTGGAGAAGCAGGAGTTTTAACTTGAGAAGGAGAATTTTTATTAGACTTTTTAAAAAAATCAGAAACTTTTTGTAACTATTTAGTCCAATCTGATTTATTGGAGTATTTCTTTACTTAAGATCCTCGTTAGAATCTTTCTTTTATCCGCGACCGGACGTTCTGAGAAAGTACGACGGATTTTCAGTTCATAGTCTAATTCATTTTCCAGTAAGTGATTGACTTTAAAATTGAAGGCTTCCATGATAAATGAATAAAATTTAAAAGAATTGTTTAAAAAATCGTAAAAATATTTCTCCTGTGCTCCCAATAGTCTAAATAAAATCAAAATATGTAAAGGCACTTAAAATATGTAAACTTCTTTATCAAACATTTAAAAAATCTTCGACAATTTCAAAAAAAATTTCTAAGTATTGCCTTCTATTAAAATTCTTTTACCAAATATGTTAAGAATTTTCAACAAAAAATCTCCAAATACCGTTTCGTATCAGCTAAGTATTTTTAATATTCATGCAAAACATCGGTGAAAAGAAAGAACAGTTTTTTGTTCGGTTAACCGCAAAATAAATCTAACACTGCAAAAAATTAAAGTAAACCAGCACATCTGCTAATCTGAACTATAAAGCTAGCTTTTAAGAAAAAAACAGGGATCACTTATCTTAGAGTCAATTAACAAAATTCAAAATATCTATACCACCATCAGATAAATTGAAATAAAAAATTCTACAAATTTCCTGCTTTTGTCTTACTGCTATAGTGTAGTTTCGTTTAATAAATATTATGAAATAAAAATATCTGCAAAGTTAGAGCTTTTACTTTGTTCTACAGCTAGTACACTGAACCCTCTAAAAAATAAAATTCCGAAAGCCCCGCGTTGACAGCGCTATTTTGTAACATTCGAACTTGCCCGCACGTTGTGGTGTCATTTTGTAACATGTTAAACTGTCCTCAGTTTGAGGCATCTTTTTTTGTACCCTGTGAGAAGTTGTTTGTCCCACGCTTGAGCGCAATTTTGTACCGTTTGAATATTGGATGCCCCGAGCTTGAGCACAATTTCCTTGCAGCCCCGCTTTAATTTCTGATAATGAATTGAGTGAATCCTGATTTTAAAAGAACTAAAGAAATTAAACACACACTAGCTCAGTTTTTCTTGGTAGAGAGATATGGGTAAGAGATAATTTTTGTACGTCTTTTTGGAATTTTTTTCTATTTTTTAAAAAGCTTCAGTTGTACAAGTTTTTTTTTTGGGCACCATTCATTTTAAAATAGAAAGGATCTAACTTCAGTTAAAAAAATGAAAAAATACTGAAGGGTTTTATGGGTATTACTAAAAAGAATTAGTCTAGTACAACTTATCCCGAAAAGAAAAATAGGTATTCAGTGAGACACTAGCTTTAATTAACAAAAAGAAAATTTATTCATGTTTTTAAAAATAAAAAGTTCTAACCTTTGCAGTTCTACAAAAAAATTCTAGCCTAACTAGTAGTTATTACATTTAAATTCTGAACTATGACTACTCCCGAAGACGAAAAATAGTGCTTTTCACTTCACTTTTTAGTCTGTTTAAATTGCTGTTAAGGCACTACTCAGGGATATGTCTATTGAAGGATGTTTTGGTAACTTACTGTTCCTATTCCGGCTTCGATGGAACACGACCGATTTCACACTTTTCTAGTAGACACTTAGAGAGCCCACTACGGCTTTTCGTTAAGAAACTGGTGCTTTACTTAGCTCGCATGATGGTTGTTATGAGCCTTTACTGTAGCTCAGTCGAAGGAAGCCTACTTGGCGGCTCCGTTGAAAATTAGTCTGGCTGCGGCTTGATGGTACTCAGCCTACTCGGCGGCTGGATGGAAATTAGCCAAGACAGTCCTTTCTCGGACCCTTAAATAAACCGTGCAAACTCTGCCGGTAATATGGCGACGCCGGAACCAAAGCTGCGGATACACACATTTCACCAATCGCGGCGTAGCGGTAGATTCGGTCAGGAACCCGCACTGCACAGTATATACCGAACGTCTTGGAATCTCTGTTTAATATACCGTTCGATACAAAAATGAAAATAAGTACAATTTGAAGTGAAAAATCAGTAACATTACATGGTCTTAAAATCTAGAAAAAATGAATGTTACAATATATATATATATATATATATATATATATATATATATATATATATATATATATATATATATATATATATATGTATATATATATATATATATATATACATACTAGCCGTGCTCGCGGCTCCGCTCTCGTGGACTTGATTCACTGCTTATTCCTTATGTTACCTAACGTAATAAAATATCTGCCATTATTTCCCCTTATCTCCCATTATTTCTCCTTATCTCCCATTATCTCTACATAATTTCCATTATCTAGGCTTATCTCAGCTCATCTCCCATTATTTCTCCTTATCTCCCATTATCTCACCATAACTCCCATTATTTAGACTTATCTCTGCTTATCTTCCATTATTTCTCCTTATCTCCCATTATTTATACTTATCTCCCATTACCTCACCTTATCTCCTATTATCTAGGCTTATATCGAATTATATAGAACATATGTATAAATTTATAAAAACACGTAAATCGGATATCTCCCATTATCTCTACATAATTTCCATTATTTAGGCTTATCTCTGCTCATCTCCCATTATTTCTACTTATCTCCCATTATTTATCCTTATCTCCCATTATTTCACCTTATCTCCCATTATCTAGGCTTATCTCGACTTATCTAGGCTTATCTCGACTTATCTCGCAATATTTCTCCTTATCTCCCATTATTTCTCCTTATCTCCCATTATCTCGCCATAACTCCCATTATCTCTGCTTATCTCCCATTATTTCTCCTTATCTCCCATTATTTATACTTATCTCCAATTATCTCACCTTATCTCCCATTATCTAGGCTTATATTGAATTATATAGAACATATGTATAAATTTATAAAAACACGTAAATCGGATAAATGGTTCTCAAGTGATAAGCGCACTAACGGACAAACAGACAGACAGGCAGAGAGACGTTGCATTTTATATATATTCTAGATAGGAGATTATAGATAACCTGGCCAGAGAACAAATGTATGAATTAAAGAAAAAACACGTAAATCGGATAAGTGGTTCTCGAGTGATAAGCGCACAAGCGCACTAACTGATAGACAGACAGAGAGACGTTGTATTTTATATATATTATATTCTTTGCTACAAGATATTGTTCCATATTTAATGCTTTAGGCAGTGTACTGCAAGAGAACGCGCTAGCAGCAAACTTTTCTCCGACTTGATTCACTATTATCGTCACTGCTTATTCCTTATGTCACCTAACGTAATAAAATATATCCTATAACCTGGTCAGAGAACATAAGCACGTAAATCGGATAAGTGGTTCTCCAGTGATAAGCGCACTAACGGACAGACAGAGATACGTTGCATTTTATATATATTATAGATATTCTTTGCTACATGATATTGTTCCATATTTAATGCTTTAGCATGTTTAAAAAAAAGCACGTAAATCGGATAAGTGGTTTTCCAGTGATAAGCGCACTAAGGGACAGACAGACAGAAATACGTTGCATTTTATATATATTATAGATGTAATAAAATATATATCTATAACCTGGTCAGAGAACATATGTATGAATTTAAAGAATCACGTAAATCGGATAAGTGGCTCTCGAGGGATAAACGCACTAACGGACAGACAGACAGACAGAGAGACGTAGCATTTTATATATATTATAGATATAGATTATTATTATTATTATATAACCTGGCCAAAGAATATATGTATGAATTTAAAAAAATACACGTAAATCGGATAAGTGGTTCTCGCGTGATAAACGCACTAATGGACAGACAGACAGACAGAGAGACATTCCATTTTATATATATTACATATTATGGATATTCTCTGCTATATAATATTGTCCCATATTTAATGGTTAAGGCTGTGTATTGCAAGGGAACGCGCTAGCGGCAAACTTTTTCCGACTTCATTCACTATTTTACGTCACTGTTCATTCCTTATGCTACCTATCGTAATAAAATGTAGCCTATAACCTGGCCAGAGAACATATGTATGTTTTAAAAAAAAGTACGTAAATCGGATAAGTGGTTCTCCAGTGATAAGCGCACTAACGGACAGACAGACAGACAGAGAGACGTTGCATTTTATATATATTATAGATTATAGATGCAACGTCTCTCTGTCTGTCCGTTACTGCGCTTATCACTGGAGAACCACTTATCCGATTTACGTACTTTTTTTTTAAAAACGTACATATGTTCTCTGGCCAGGTTATAGGCTATATTTTATTACGATAGGTAGCATAAGGAATGAGCAGTGACGTAAAATGGTGAATGAAGTCGGAAAAAGTTTGCCGCTAGCGCGTTCCCTTGCAATACACAGCCTAAATTAGATGGATATATGGATCAATATTATGTAGCAGGGAATATCTATAAACTATAATTTATAATCTATAATATATATAAAATGGAATGTCTCTCTGTCTATCTGTCTGTCCATTAGTGCGTTTATCACGCGAGAACCACTTATCCGATTTACGTGTCTTTTTTTAAATTCATACATATATTCTTTGGCCAGGTTATATAATAATAATAATCTATATCTATAATATATATAAAATGCAACGTCTCTCTGTCTGTCTGTCTGTCCGTTAGTGCGCTTATCCCTCGAGAACCACTTATCCGATTTACGTGATTTTTTAAATTTATACATATGTTCTCTGACCAGGTTATAGATATATATTTTATTACATCTATAATATATATAAAATGCAACGTATCTTTGTCTGTCTGTCTGTCCGTTAGTACGCTTATCACTGGAGAACCACTTATCCGATTTACGTGCTTTTTTGTAAACATACTAAACCGTTAAATATGGAACGATATCATGTAGCAAAGAATATCTATAATATATATAAAATGCAACGTCTCTCTGTCTGTCCGTTAGTGCGCTTATCACTGGAGAACCACTTATCCGATTTACGTGCTTTTTTTAAACATACATATGTTCTCTGGCCAGGTTATCTATAATCTCCTATCTAGAATATATAAAATGCAACTGTCTGTCTGTCTGTTCTCTCTGCCTATCTGTCTGTCTGTCCGTTAGTGCGCTTATCACTTGAGAACCACTTATCCGATTTACGTGTTTTTATAAATTTATACATATGTTCTATATAATTCAATATAAGCCTAGATAATGGGAGATAAGATGAGATAATGTGAGATGAGGAGAAATAATGGGAGATAAGTATAAATAATGGGAGATAAGGAGAAATAATGGGAGATAAGCAGAGATAAGTCTAGATAATGGGACTTATGGCGAGATAATGGGAGATAAGGAGAAATAATGGGAGATAGGGAGAAACATTTGGAGATAAGTCGAGATAAGCCTAGATAATGGGAGATAAAGTGAGATAATGGGAGATAAAGTGAGATAATGGGAGATAAGGAGAAATAATGGGAGATAAGGAGAAATAATGGGAGATGAGCAGAGATAAGCCTAAATAATGGGAATTATGTAGAGATAATTTGAGATAAGGAGAAATATTGGGAGATAAGGGGAAATAATGGGAGATATTTTATTACGTTGGGTAACATAAGGAATGTGTGTAGTAGTAGTAGTAGTGAATCAAGTCCACGCGGGCCCGGCTAGTATATATATATATATATATATATATATATATATATATATATATATATATGTATATGTATATATATATATATATATATATATATATATATATATATATATATATATATATATATATATATATATATATATAAATATATATATGTATATGTATATATATATATATATATATATATATATATATATATATATATATATATATATATATATATATACACACACACATATATACATTTGTAATTAAAACTCATTTATTATGATTAATACATAAATTCTTGATCAAGAAAATGGTTTTTCTAACTTCACAAGAGGCAATGACACCTAATTTTAAGACATTAAAGATAAGCATTTTAAATTTGGTACCGTTAATCCGTATCCCTTGTGCTTGCTGATATATAGTTTATAAGTATTTGTTAGTACGCTGGATTTCATGCAAACATCATTTTGAGTAAAAGAACTGTACGTTATCGGCATATGATGATGGAAATGTCAAAGATTATAAAAGAATTCAGCCGTATATGAAAAGAACCGAAGTAGGTAAGACACTATACCTATATACGTATAAATCGATAGAGATCAAGATAGTTTTTCTTGAAGAATGATAAGTCTTTGCTTCCTGTCAGTAAGATAACTTCCCGTTTTTACTAAAATAAGATATTATATTTTGTCTTATAAAATTTAATTAATGTGTCAAATATTCCTTAAGCCTGGTAAATGCTATTTTGTTATTCGTTTTCTCTTTTTCCGACGAGTTCTTACCACCTTACAGTCTTAAAAATATAGTTTAATGGGACTATGGAGTAACATTCAGCGAAGTTAGCTTGTCATTTGAGGGCTTTGCAGAAAATTTTATTCAAAGCACTGATGGAGACAAGAGACTCTAAAGTAGCAACTAATATTAAAGCTAAAATTACGCAGTGAATAGTGCTAGTTTATGAAATCCAAGTTTTTGACAGGTATCATTAATTGTCAAACACGATATATCATTAAAGTGTATCTAATAATTATAGAATGAAACTTGGCCAGGTTTCTAATTGATGGTTCAGTCTCTGTAACAAATTACCTCGTCTGGCACATTTATCAAATAGCTACTAAATGCGAATTTTTAATTACAGTCCCAAGAATCGTTTGTTTTAGACCGAAACACATAATAGTCATTTGCCATTTTCTACGGGTCATCAAATTTTGGTGGGTAGTGTTAATTTAGAACAACAAATCATTAATCACTATATCCCGTGACAAATTTTGGCACAAGACGAATAACTATTTATCATTATGTAGTAAAATTAACTTGAATGAAAATAAATATAATACATTTCATCGGTGATGGAAATATACACAAAATAATTAAACAATTATTACCACATAACAATTAAAATCTATTGATATATGAGTACATATACTGTACCATTACTTTGGCAGGAAAGGGTATTTACACTTTAGTACCTACTTTTCTCTGTATCCAGAGTAAACAGTGATCTCTGTTCACTTTTGTTTTGTTTTATTACTATATTTGTACTAAACCAACTAATTTATTGGTGTAACCCATAGACTTCCATATATACAACAAATCATGTCATTTATACAAACATTTGTCGCTAAATCAAACAGCCATTTTTTTTTTATTAATTAACGGGCAATGTCCAATAAAATATCTTAAGACGACAATAAAGTAAGATAGAAAATTTTAGAATAATAATGAGGGAAAGAGAAAAAAGAAAATTATAATACTAATAATAAAAATAGAAAAGGAAATAATGACTGTAACAATAAGTAACAAAAAGTAACAAAGTGCACATCATACTCCACACAACTGTCTATAAAACACAGATCTTCCAACGAAAACGTTCAGACTGGGGTCCTCATTGGCAAGGCGACATGACCTAGATACAAAATTATTGCTTGCATAGTTGGTCCTGTGGGATGGCACAAAAAAAGTGTGCCTCGAACGGGTCACCCTGGAAGGAACATGCAGACCAATTCTGTCCAGCAGAAAGGGACAATGGTAGTTACTATGGAGAATATTATAAAGCATTTTGAGATCGATAGCAACTCTGCGATCCTGTAAAGTTTGAATGTAAAGCTCAGATTCTATCTGAGGGTAGGTAAGCTCAGGTCTATTGATTTTAAAGGCAATGTATCTCAGAAATTTGTGCTACACTCTCTCAATGCATTGAACGTGAGTACCATATCAAGGACTCCATACACTGGAGGAATACTCTAAACTCTAATCAGTGAGCAGTACAGCTGCTTGATTGCAGCTATACTATTAAAGTCCAGTGTAATACCCTTAATAAATCCCAAAAGCTGGAGAGACTTGGAAACGATATTCTGTATATGAGGTATAAAAGTTAATTTTGAGTCAATAATAAGCTCTAGATCTTTGACCTCAGACACCCGTTCAAAAACAGCATCCCTGATCTTGTATGGATAATCTAACTGAGTTCGGGACTTACTGAAAACGTCAGAATGGCACTTAGTCGCATTTAGCTCCATACCATTGATCTTGCACCAAGATACAAGCTGATTCAAATCTGTCTGAAGTCTGTAACAATCATCAAATACACCTCAATATACAACTTTAAATCATCGGCAAAAAGGAGGACCTCACTATGTGTAAAACGATGAGTCAAGTCATTAATAAATAAGTTAAACAGAAGAGGACCCAAGGACTCCATAGGGGACATGTATACTAACTGATAAGTAGTTATTAAAGCGGACAGTCTGTGTACGTCCAGTCACATAGCAACATCACTCCTCCAACACCCGCCCTCCTTAACCTGGACAGAAGAACAACATGGTTTACCCCGTCAAACGCCTTGAAAAAGTCAGCATAGATCGAATGCACCTGAGTTCCCCTCTCCAAAGCGCCAGATACAAAGTCGACATATGACAGCAGATTCAGATTCGCACTTTTGCCACCCTGAAACCCAAACTGACGGGTACTAATATTGGGACTTAGCTAAGTAGTCAAGAATTCAGTTATTATGTGTTCGAATACCTTAGGAATGATACTTAATATGGTAATTGGTCGATAATTAATTATCTGATCACGGCTGCCTGACTTGTGAATTGGTGTTATGTAACCCAGCTTCCAAAATTCGGGAAAAACCCCAGTAGTTAAAGATTCATTAAAAATACTGTGCAGTGGGCGAGCGAGAACAAAACTGCAGTGCTTAAATAACGCTGGAGGTAAGCCATCAGGGCCAGGACCCTTATTAATGTCCAAAGAACACAAATGGGAATACACATCAGACAATGAAATGCTATGTTGAAACAAATTGATGTCACAATAGGAAAAGTCATCGTTGTGATCACCAGAACAGGATCTATCACTGTACACCTGGAGGAAGTGAGCAGCAAACATATTCTATCTCAGGACCCGAATTACCAGTAACATCGTTGTAATAAAACACATTTGGAAAGTCACCACTCTTCCTTTTAGAATTCACAAACCTCCAAAACTGCTTAGGGTTTGTGAACAACGGACTCTCAGTGAATGAAACATAGTGGTTGTAAGATTCTGTAGATAACTTTTTGCATTTTTGTCGTAATGAAGAAAACTCACGGTAAGCACTTTGCAGACCAGTTGCTTTATATTTTTTATGAGCCCTCTTCTTTTCTATTATGCAGTGCTTAAGTTCAGGGGAGTACCACCTGGGGAAACAACCGGTAGAGACCCGCTTAAGGGGCACATATATATCAAGGGCCGAATAAATAGTATCATCGAATATATTTATAATTGATTGTGCGATCAGGATAAGTAGTAAACATTGTACTAAACTGAAACCCTATACGACATTTAGCGTGTCCTGGAGATATGCAAAAAATTACTTTACCCTACGTTCAGGACGTCAGAAGAAAACTGAGTGGTCTCCTGCTTCGAATACTTTACCGATATTGTAATTTCTATTTAATGATTTTAACAGCTGATTATATATGTTTATACATAACCTATTAAAAAACATTTTAATAAATATTATATTATATAAATAATTAACTATTTTATTTACTTCCTTCTCTGTTAGCGAAAACCATGCACTATACATACTAGACTTTTAGTGATACTATGAAAGCCAGTGAACCAAAATCTTTTAAAAAGTGGAAATCTAACACTATAAATTTGATAGATTAGTTACTAATTGATGATATCTAGTGGATATCGTCAGTTAGTAATCAATCTATCAAATTTATAGTGTTAGATTTCCATTATTTAAAAGATTCTTTGGTTCACTGGCTTTCACAATACCATTAAAAGTCTGTTATGTATAGTACATAGCATAGACAAGGAATCTGAAATTTCGAATATTGGAAATATTTTTAACCACAATTCACTAGACGATGTCATATTTTACCAAAGGCATTAATTTGAAACCGCTTTAATTCATTACCAAGATCCGAATTTTCAACATTTAATGTCTTTTAAAGACGTGTGCACAAGTTTAGATTATGGACCATTTTTACAAAAAATAGCAATTTAAAACAATTTGAACATTTTGCAGTAACACTTCATTGTTAAGCACAAAATTCTAAAAGGAAAAAATAAACTATTATCCCGAATCTAGAACTGTACCACGCTATTACAAAGATTCGAAATCGTATCATTTTGTCTACTCTCATTCGGTTCACCTTTTTCCATTAAACAATATTGAGAAAAAAAGTTTATTTTCTAGTACCATAGTATGTGTGTACTTATCAAATTTAACATCGATATCTGATTTCGCTCGGGTGTTACAGCATCAAGAGGCAAGCACAGAGACAGGTAGGCAGATTACACCAAACTATATTTTTCGTAATCCAAGCATGAGAAGAAATGTGAAAAATTTCCGAAGGTGACTTTCTTATGGTACAAAACTTCTTTTAGTGAGAGAAGTAAAAATTTGGACAAGTCTATAATAGTTCTTCAGGTCTGTAGTTACTGTAGCTCAAATACTAAATTGCCAAAAAAGACGTTTAACAACCTAACGACTTAAAATTACAACAGTAATCAACGATTTAATTTCCTAGTCTTTAACGGATTATCTAACGCCTAAATACTGTTCACGGTTCCATCGTTCAAAAACTACTCATGTGTCAAATTAATTACTTACTATATTTTGATGTGGTAAAGTTTTCATTTTATTTTATTTATTTTATTTCTATTATATTTACACCTGCAACGTAAAAGAGAACTGCTACCAAATTGTAATTAATTTGACATTACTGACGATTAAGAACGGGAAGTGACACAAAAGGCGTTCGTTTTTATTGTTAATAATCTTTATATTAAGAAAACATTAACGTTTAAATGCTGACACCACCCAGATGTTAAGAATATAAAGAATGTATATAAATGGTATCCCATATCCGCAATGTGTATCCGAACTTTTCTTTACCTGCCTTTTCCGTAATAAAATGATAACCGTAAGCAAGATGCCTATGTAAATTAAACCACAAATTTATTTACTATTGTTCATAATTGAATGTTAAAGGTATTCCAAGTTTTTATATATACTAGATAATCATTTTTAATGTTCAGTACGGCACACTTATAAGATCACTTCGGAGTCTGTCTGTCTGTCTGCCCATCTGTCACACTCAATTTTCTCCAAAATTATTTGACACAGAAAATTGAAATTTGGCACTAATATAAGAATTGATAGCTCCATCAGAGGCGTGTAGTTTTGAAAGTTAAACTTTGACTTAAAGGAATAGTTTTGGGTGGTGAAACCGGAAGTGAAAAAAAAAGATTTTTTACCAGATCATCGAGTGGAGTGTCAAAAGAAAGCTTGTGAAAACACGAGCTCAAAAATATATTTAATGCAATACTTGCGCACACTTTTCTTTGTATTATTTTTAAATAGTTGCCAAAAATCGCTGTCCCTTATCTCGAAAAGTACTGATCAAAAAATTTTGGAAATATTCTGCAATATTCTCCACTGCATGCAGATTGAACAAAAATTATCACGAGTATAATAATTTATCTGGTGGTATATTTAAAAACCAAAAATTTCAAGGTCAACAAGGATCTAAAACAAACTTTGTTGAAAACTCGTTTGGGGTGTGTTTTATGAAGTCGTTGATCATTTTATACCTCCGTTATAAAAAATTTTATTTTAAAAGCAATCAAAGTACGGAACACGAATTGCGGAATTCCGACTTACACTTGGCCGGTTATTTATAATCAGATAGGATGATAATTAAAAACAATAATAAAAATTCTATATATAGCAAAAAAATATGTTTTTCTGACAAAATATCTAAACGAAGGTGATGATTACAAATTTTTAAATTTTTTTGAAAATTATCACATTGTTATGTAAAATTATGAAACGCCTATTGTAAAATCTATGGATTAAGTTAAGAATGATTCCTAGATTCCACGAACCCTATAAACGCCATATTACCTGTCTAACCCTCTCCCTTTCACGACCTATACGTTCGTCTATAAATAATTATGTTTAATGTTTGCCTATTATCACCACTAAAAACTAAGAAAAATTTAAACTTTTACATAGTTTAACACCACGCCCTTCCCCTAAAACGACATCGCTTTCCCACTTCCAGTATTATATGTTTACAAAATTTTAAATATATATCCCATCGTTTAAAAGTTATTAAAGGCTAACAGACTAACAGGCAGCAAATCGAAGAAAATAAGGAACTACGGTTTTCGTGAACTGAATTTGGTTAGTCTTTCACGAATACAACACCTCAATTTCACAAGGAATGTAAAAAGTCATCATTTTAAAAACTGTTTGAATAGATAGGCTGAAAAGTTTTTGGTCTAGCTACTTAAAACACATTCTTTTTGAAAAATTCGACTTTATTCATCAATATAGTCTCCTTCAAGAGCGATACAATTAGTCCAACGCTTTTCTAACATTTTTGTACCTTTCTTGTAGTAGGATTTATCTTTGCCTTCAAAATCGGCCTCAGGTTCAGCGATAACTTCTTTATTGGAGCCAAATCTCTGTCCCGCGAGCATTTTTTTGAGGTCTGCGAATAGATAATAGTCGCTGGGGGCCAAATCTGAAGAATACGGTTAATGAGGAAGCAATTCAAACTTCAAATCAAGCAATTTTGCAATTGTAACTATTGACTTGTACACGGAGCATTGTTTTGATGAAAGAGCACTTTTTTCTTGTTCATTTGGGGACGTTTCTTTGCGATTTCTGCCTTCAAACGCACCAATAACTTTATATAATATTCTCTATTGATTGTTTTTCCGTTCTCAGCATGGTCGATGAGAATTATCCCATGCGCATCCTAAAATATAGAAGCCAAAACCTTTCCAGCCGACTGTTGTGTCTTTGATCGCTTCGGGCGGCCTTCACCGGCTGCTGTCCACTCAGCTGACTGCTGATTTGATTCCGGTGTGTAGTGGTGAATCCATGTTTCATTCATTGTCACATATCGCATAAAAAAAATCCTTTTTATTGCACTTAAACAGGTACAAACAGCGCTCAGAATAATAAAAACGTTGTTCTTTTTAATCCACTGTGAGCAAACGCGGTACCCATTTCGAACAAAGCTTTCTCACTCCCAAATGTTTATGCAAAATATGACCAACACGGTCTTTTGATATCTTTAGGGTATTAGCTATCTCACGCAATTTCACTTTACGGTCACAATGTTATAGATTTTTTTTCCCGTGTAACCACCTCATTTGGGCGTCCACAGCGTTCAACATCAGTTCTATCTGTACGACCGCGTTTAAATTCAGCATGCCAGTAAATGATGAGTGATTTTCCAGGGGCAGAGTTTCCGTAACACTTATCACAGTGTTTAATCAACACACGAAATTCGATTTTTCCCATTGTTTTGAAAATATCAAAAGTAGCGTAACTAAAACCACGGTAACTTGTAAACGAATCTTCCAAATATCATGAAATTTTGACATGTATCATTTAAAGGTTGGTATCTCTTAAAAATCATATGGATTGAAAAGGGCGACATCTATGTGTCAGACCAAAAACTTTTCAGCCTACGTAATATAAAGAAGTCAAACTAGATTTTTTTTTATATTTTGGGAATTGCTTAATTATGATCTGCTAGATTTGGAAAAATTAAGCTAGTGGTACTCAGATATCATTAAAAAGACGTCTGATGAATAATGTTAAACTAAACATTGGATTGGATGTTAAATAAAAGCTAACATATAATCGGAGAGCAAAAACTATCCAAGATCTTGACTACATTGTTTGCAAACATAACGTTCTGAATTGTATGATTTTCTGTAATCTGCATCTTTTAGATATAATATGTCATATATATTTTAAAGGAAATATTAAATTTTTTATCTTATAGTAGAGAGATTTCGCAAAGCTTATTTTAGTAGGCCACTGTCTTTATCTTTATTTGAAGCATGCGCCTACCGTTTGAAGTTTACGCAGTAGTAAAGGGAAGAAATTAAATATAAAGACTCGGCTGTTATCGTTATTTAAAGCATGCGCCCATCATTTGGAGCTAGTACAGTAATGAAACAAAATGAGAGAAACCTTTATTAAGGACAACGATTTTCCTTAGTTAGGAACTTATAAGAGAGGTTATTTGAAGTTTGTTATTCTTATCGGTGTTACGTTAGGGCCTGTTTTTTTCCTAGTTAGGTATACAAACCACTAAGAAAATACAGTAAAATTGAAACGATAATCTTTTATTGCAAACAACACCGACAACAGTTAATTAGTGTTCAGATTATGTTGGGATTTTGCAATCTTTGGTACAATGGCATTACAGTGTGTATATAGTGCTAATTTCGAATGAAATTTTATTTATCGCACATTCGCATTACCTTGGAAATATTGAAGGAAGTGATAGAAACCTGCTAGACACAACTTTAATTTAAAAAATTGTGTTGACTCATTGAAAAAAAAAAGATGAATACTAACCTAACCTTGCAATTTCTTCGCGTTAATACTGCGCATGCTTGAGATAACGATAAGAACAAAGGCATGTGAAAAATAAGCATTGCAAAGTGTCTCTAATCTCTAAAGGTGAAATTACCGAAATATGTATATATATATATATATATATATATATATATATATATATATATATATATATATATATATATATATATATATATATATATATATATATCTATATTATATATATATATATATATATATATATATATATATATATATATATATATATATATATATATATATATATATATATATATATATATATATATATATATATATATATATATATATATATATATATATATATATATATATATATATATATATATATATATATATATATATATATATATATATATATATATATATATATATAAATATATATATAGTAGGCAATGTGATCACTGCCAATTTAATTCCACGAACCATTTTTTTTTATATGACCACTGCCATAAACGTAAACGTACAAAATCATTCAAAGGGTGAGGGTCACTAAGACAATCTACTACGTGAACGAGTCATTCTAACGACACAAACTCTGCGACTTAGGTGTTCTTCATAACAGACCAAAAAGAGCGAGACGGAGGAATCTATTGCTAGCTGTTAAACATACATGCTTGAGCATTCTGAGTCAAAAATTTTATTAAGAACCATATTAACTGCTAAAATTAACCAAAAAAAAAAATATATTACTCTTCCAACAATCGAATTATCGCTGAATGCGTTTTGTCGCATCATGACTCATCAGTAAATCTATGTTTTGCACAGAAGGAGAACAGAATACAAAATACTAGCGCAATATAACCACAGGTTACAACAACGAGTATCTTTAGTTGATGTGAGCACAATATCGAAAACATACCTGCCTTCTGCCATCCAAGCCACAGACCGGTAGAGGATTTTTTTGCAAGAACAATATCACAATTTGCCAATAATCAGCACAGGGGAGTACAGTGACTAAGGGTCAGTCAACCCTTATTTACAAAAATTATTATTAATTACGAAAATGGAACAAAGTCCATATTTCAGCAAATATACGTTGTCCTTTCATTTACTTCTAGAAGCATTTCATCGCACTTTTATCCGGAAGTTATGAAAAGCTGTTATTATTTCCACCTGAAATAACCTCATCGTGACAGAAAACCTGCTACTGTGTGATTTTTTGAACGTTGGCAGCATGATAATTACACAAAACTATAAAAAGTTCTGTTTTTATTACTATGGACTGTATTTCTGAAAGAGGTATAAACAGTACAGAATTATTATAATAAGGACTTATAAATGTGGTCAATCTATCTATGGGATATTAATGGAATTTTAGTATGCAGATTTAAAAAAAAACTATATATTTCAGTGTACTGTTAATTAAGTATTAAAAGAAGGTAACAATTTCAAATTTATGGATCCATATTATGGTAATGTGAGAGTTTATAATGATGGGGTCTGTATGTCAACTCTATATTGTAAGAAAGTGGATAAAACCCCAACTAGCAAGCCTTAAATCGGCTTATTAGTAACATTAGTTCGTGAAAATTTGTAATAATTTAAAATCTTACTTGTTTCTCCCAAATCCAATATAATACGGGCCCGTTCTCTATCAAATGGTAAGCAATTATATTTATTTTTATAGTTTATAACCCAAAAATTCGACGATTTTTATTGTATGAATTTATGAATCTATATAATTATACTCCAATTTGTTGTACTCAGTTGTTATGCCAAAGACAACTAGTAGCTGACACGAGACGTGCAATAAAGTCAATACATCTTGATAACTATGAAGGCTTCAAAAATCGCTAGCACCGCGCTACTCGCTTGGGGCTGTTACCTGAATAACTCCATATAAACTTATTATTCTGATTCTGTCGTTCTATGGTAGTCATACTGCTCATGACGCTGGCGACCAGTCGCCTACGTAGGACATAAAGTTAGAATAAAACCGTTAGCACGCCTCTGTCTAAGTTTTTAACTTTTCGAAATTCGAAATAAGTAATAAATTACTAAAATAGAAACAGGTCGGTAAGCTGTTCATTGCTAAAAATTTAACCAGCAGTAAGCTTATTCAATTTGAAGACGCCGTATACAGTTTTACCTTGTTTAAACAGACAAACTTGATGCTTTATTATTCATGCAAGAAAAGGTTCAAACTGCATCCATTTTTATTAGATCATCCGAAAGTTGTAAATGCACTAGGCGGTCGCATTTTCTCGTTCGCCTTTTATATATATAAATATTCAAATAATCTGTATAAGCAGTAAAGCGCGAAACTTTGCCCTTATGACAGGGTTGTAATAAGAAGATTTATTATTTAAAACAATAGTGAACATTAATTAAAATTATTTCACAGAAATAGGACTGTTATAGAGAAAATCAACACAAGCTAATATATATATATATATATATATATATATATATATATATATATATATATATATATATATATATATATATATGAAATTCACTGCATAAAGTGAAACGGGTGACTCGCGGTGTTATGAAGAAGCATATTTAATATATTTTTTCAAATTTGAAAATTTTTGAAAAATTTAAAAAAGGACACAACTGGATTTTACAAGCCCTACCTACCCGCTCCTGTAAAGGCATCATTGTACAATCGAGCTCAAGCCCAGGCTGGTGTTGCCAAACATACGATTTTCTTCAACAATTACAGATAATCAAATTTCAGATAAAATTAATCTCATAACGAATGAAAATAATAACAGAAAATAATTTTGAATTGTTGTGGCTGTTACTTGATGGAAATTCATAATGAATGTAATGAAAGACTGATTTTGTCAAATTTCCACTTTATTTAGTTTCACTGAAATTGTATGACGCGTTTCGCTATACTATGGCTTCGTCTGATACAAAATGACATCATTACACATTACATCAGTCTTTCATTACACAGAAAATAATATTTAACCATAATTAAGAAAATTTTTTATCTATTATTTAAAAAGAATTAATTCCTTGGTAACACGCGAGGAGAATTGGATCATTGCCCTTTATCAGCTGATTTTAACTTTTATATTAAAAGCTGTTTGGGTTTAGGCAAAATAAAAACATAATTTCAAACAGGTTTATATCTTAACTTTTCCAAGATTTATACCGAAATGGTAATGCTTAGTGTTAAAGTGAAAAGACAAAGTAGATTCAAATACATATTTATTTATTGTTTTTATGTACCTTAAAGGTGCAGTCGATCTCCATATAAAATATCGTAGGTTGTGCGTGACATAATTATAACTAAATCAACTCTACCACACACATCGTACACACTTGCTGCTATATTCTACACTTCCTACAAATTTCTTAGTTTACACCACTATATTACTCTATGGATATCTTTAAAAAACCTGCAATAATATTGATCTTCACCCATACATATTGCAAAATTTTTAAACGTTCGCTGTAAATAAACAAACTAAACGTGAGAATGTCGTCACTTGGCCACCGCCAAGCATAGAGAGAGCCACTACAAAACTACCTACAAAGTCAGCAAAGACGCCGACAACAGACCTTTTTTTGTCAGCGTAGGACGCCGACATTCTTTGTCGGTTTTAGAATCTTTGCAACCTAACATTTACAATTTCTTTATTGTACTGTCATTTTTACAATGAAACAATAAAAATTTACTGAATTACATGTGTTAAAACTTTTAATTATTATAATAAAATATTGAAATATAAAACTCATGTAATTAATTTGTTTATGTCAGGAAGTAATTATTTTTCAAAGTAACAATTTTAATAGTGTTCTTTTTTAATAAATTTGTTGGGAAAATCTTAGTCAAATCTCGCAACACTGTAGACATGACCTTCTGGTTAACGAACGACCGTATTCTGTAGTAGGTGTATGGTTTACCAGTGGCGGCAATATTCATGTCATCATTTATTCAGGGTCAATTTTTCCTTTATTATTGAGATCCTCTATTTAAGGTGAATTTTTTGCAGTCGATCTTGCTACAGTTCCAATATTGCAATGATTTCCATAACATCCTATATATATATATATATATATATATATATATATATATATATAGGATGTTATGGAATTCATTGCAATATTGGAACTGTAGCAAGATCGACTGCAAAAAATTCACCTTAACACGGATCCTAGAATTTAGTGTTCATATATTTTTACGGATTTTAGCATCACTTGAAAGCCCATTCTGTTCTCTTTCTATTGATACCAACTTCCATAGCATACTCTTGCTTTTTACTGATTGAACTGACTGAAAGTGGAAATAAGGAGAACAAGGATTGAAAATAGGGGTAAGAGAAAGGAAAAATTAAAAAAATTTTTTAGTTTAACAATTTTTATTGATAAAAACCAAACCAAAATATTTTGTATTACCCCTCCCCCCCTAGCCCTTATTACTGCGCGGGTGAGCTTTTTCAGCACTGTCTGTGAGATTCTTCCCTACTCTTCCGCCATCGCAACCTTTAAGATCCTATGTGATGCAGGGGCTGGATTTCTGGCTGGAACCCTTCTTTTGAGCTCATCCCACATCTGCTCGATTGGATTGAGGCCAGGACTCCACGCAGGCCAGTCTAATATGTGTATTCTCACTTACTCCAGGTATTGCCGCACCGATGTAGCCGCATGTGGCCTTTCATTGTCGTGCATTAGCACGAAGCTATCCCTAACAAACCTAGCGTAAGGAACGATGTGTTCCTGCAGAATCTCCTCGAGGTACCGGTGAGCCGTTAATCCACCGCTCCGAGTCTCATCAGTCACGAAAACCAAAACGGTTTTTGCATCCAGTGAGATACCTCCCCACACCATGACAGAAACTCCTCCGTAGGCGACTGTTTCAGTAATGCAACACTGCGCATAGTACTCCCGAGGGCTCTTATAGACTCGTCTTCTTTCGGGGTGGCATCCAATATCTGATGATATAATTAGTGAGCATGTATAGCACAAATATTGACGGTTCAAGTTCCGATAAAAAAATAATAGGAACATGCAGTTGCATGTGTTTTTATAGGAATGAATAGCGCTTAACAAGTACGTTGCTGAGCGAGCAGAAACGGTTCTATTGTGTAAAACCGTTTTAATCAGTAAAACTTTTTGGAAATCCAAATGTTTTTGATATTATTGAAAAAAGTAGAAAATCAGCATTTTAATGATACCAAAAATAATACCACTGTTTGAAAATTAAATTCTAGGATTGGTGTTAAATGAGGCAAAATCGATTTTTTTGCTCACCAATGTATATATATATATATATATATATATATATATATATATATATATATATATATATATATATATATATATATATATATATATATATATATATATATATATATATATATATATATATATATATATATATATATATATATATATATATATATATATATATATATATATATATATATATATATATATATATATATATATATATATATATATATATATATATATATATATATATATATATATATATATATATATATATATATATATATATATATATATATATATATATATATATATACATATATATATATATATATATATATATATATATATATATATATATATATATATATATATATATATGTAGTGGTGGTTTTTCGGGTATTCCATGTTAGCTTAAAGTCCCTTGATCGACGGTTTCGCTGACGTTTCGATGGAATCTCATCTTTTTCAAAGCGTCGATCACTAGACGATGTCTGGGCAACGCACAAACGTCGATAATCGCTACTTACGACCCTCAGACATATGACAAATAGACTAACAATAGACATGACTAAAATTCGACTACCAAGATAGACTATATTACGTACTTAGTATATAGGGATAAGGTCGTAGTGTCGTTGAGCTACTCCTTTCCAAAAAAAAAATAAGCTGAAAACATCACACACCACTAAGGCTATTGTAACACGACACTCCAGAAATAGCCGGTAACTTAGCTTTTAATTTTAATTTGACTTAGGTTAAAGTAGCATAGATCTACACATTAGAAACTAACCCACAAGCTTTTAAAACTCACACCCCCTCTATAAAAAATAATTATCACTTTTTGTGACGTGTGCGTAAGAGGGGTAAAGGGTCGCAGTATAACACTGAATTAATAACTGAAAAATAAATAAACCGCCCTCCTATATAAAAAGTTTACAGATCAGTTATCTAAGCACAATTAAATAAGGAACTGCGACTGTTATCAGAAAATATAAATTAGAATCGAACACATAAAAGGAGTATTTATGAGGATAAAATGCGTATTCTATAGTGGTGATGTCAGTCTTGAACTGAAGGTTAGCGTTCATGCTTAGACCGTTAAAAAAATTGGATATTCGAAAACCACAAAAATATGAGCTATGAGAAGAATGATAAAAGAAAACAAAATCATGATTACAGTGAAGAAACAAAAACTATAGTATGTGGGCACGTTACGACAGGAGAGAAATAACATTTGATGCATTTAATAATATGGAACGACAGCAAGAAGACGATATTTATGGTTCAGGAAGCTAAAAAACAAATATAACTGAACAACAAGTAAAACTTTTAACAGACTCAACAATACTTATGCTTGTCAACTTTCGCAATAAAGAAGGCACACAAAGAAGACTATATTTTTTTATAGCGTTGACAAAAACGGACAAGTTTCAATGAACGAGTACTCGGTACATGAGTTATGTTAATAACCGAGCTATTGTTAGTAATTTTTTTTTATTAGGAATTCTAATTTAAGTAATGAGTGATGAGATTAATTGCTGTCATCCTTTATATTATATCTCAAGTACCACGCGGTTTTCACGTGAAATACAAATTCATATCGATTAAATTTATTGTATACTGAGAATGACACTACTCAGTATGTATCACCACTATACCAAACACTTTATTTTTGCCCTTGACGCGTGTTTCGCTCACAATGTTAGTTACATCAGGAGCAATGACTGAATAAAACTAAACTACAAATTTACTCTATTTATACTAAGCCTAACACCCGAATTATTCAGGCAGAACTAATGGCATAGGCGGGGCTATCAGTTCCGGTCCAGTAACCAGTAAAGGGGACTATAAGAAATAGGCCCTCTGTCTTTGTTTAAACTACTTTTATATTTTATAATTTCCACACTTTCGTATGCGTCCAACAAGCTCCTACCAGATACATTTTTAATTAATCTTAGATTAACACATGGGCTGAAAAGTCCCGGGCCTAACAAAAAAAACACGTTTTTTTTTGGTTCAAAATTAGCTTTATTCATCAACGTAATCTCCATCAAGAGCAACGCAATCATTCCAGCGCCGCTCTAACAATGGCCAAACACTGCTCAGAATCATCAACACGTTCTTGTTTTTGATAAACAGTGAGCAAACGCGGCACCCACTTTGAACAGAGCTTTCTCATAGTCAAATGCTCATGCAATATAAAGCCAACACGTTCTTTTGATATCTTTACGATGTCAGCTAACTCACGCAAGTTCACTTTTCGATCATTCAAAACGATTTTATGGATTTTTTTGATGTTTTCTGGTGTTACCGCCTCATTTGGACGTCCACTGCGTTCTGCATCATCGGTGTCTCTACGACCACGTTTGAAGTCAGCAAACCAACGTTTTATTGTTGTTTCTGATGGAGCGGAGTCCCCATAACACTTTTCAAGCCATTGCTTCGCTTGAACGGTATTTTTTCCCATCAAGAAGCAGTGTAAAATTAAAACACGAAATTGTTTTTGATCCATTGTTTTGAAAATAACAAAAGTAGCGTCACTCTTAGCACAATAACTCACAAACTAATGAATAGAATATCATGAAATTTTAACAGCTGTCTTTTGAAGGTTAGTATTAACTGAAAAAAAGGTGACTGCAATAAAACTAGCGCCATCTATGTGTTAGGCCCGGGACTTTTCAGCCCATGTGTTATCTAATGTTACAGTATGATCAGCTTCAAGAGCACGTTCGGCAATGCTAGACTTTTCGGTTTTACCGTATTTTAAATGTGCTAAATGTTCTTTAAATCGTGTTTTAATTGACCTTTCAGTTTGCCAACATACTTTTTTGTCGCAATCATTACAACTAATTTCATAAATTCCACTTTTTTCACAATTAAGGATATTGTCTCTGGGATTTCCTAACATATTTCTCAAATTGTCTGATGACTTATAGACTGAGTCCCACCTTATTAAATACCTTATTGAGTCCCTTGCTATATTTTGGATTATATGGTATGGAGACATACTTGGTCTTATTTGCTTCGCGTGTAAAAAAGGTGGAATTCTGAATATTTAACCTGAACTTGTGTCTATTTATTAATTCGTTTATTAAGTTATCGCCATAACCATTAACTCTAGTTATATTCCTAATACGATTCCTTTCACTGTCGAAGTTTACTCTATTAAGAGGAAAAGTGACCAAACGATGAACTGATGTAGCTATCATGGTTAGCGAAGCGCGCGTCGAGTGCAAAATTAAAGTGTTTGGTATAGTGGTGATATAGTAGTAAATTTATTGTCTTTAATAAAGTTTCGACATTACATGAAAACGGCTGAACAGACCATTTATATAACAGGTAGGTATGTCATAAAAATAGACAGTTATTTTTACTGAACAGATTTTAAAATTTTCCTCACCAAAAAAGTTTACATATATGGTTGATACAAAATAATGCAATTACTAAAACCGCTACTCTTGTAACTTATGTATGGGGTATCAGAATAGTGAATCAAAAGGATTTGAGAATTTTCTTCATGAACTCTTTCAGTAATCCGTTGATATGAGTTTAAACATTCGCGATAATTCATGCATATCAAAACTAAGTGTAAAAAGAATACAAATATTTTAAAAAATTCTTTGTTTTGACGAGATCTTGCTAGTATTCTTAATCATTTATTTCCTAAGCCAACCTATTATCAACAAAAAGAGAAGGTCATATTTGGAATTGGAATTGGCACTACAGGTAATATGTTTCACCCTTTTTTAATTCAAATGAGACTTTCATAGACCCAATTATATATCCTTTAAAATATGGGTCTGACACCTTGTAACAATATCCTATTTCAAGAACTAGATACAGAGATAATACGGTCCTGGTATCAAAATGAAAATTCCGCGCTTTAATAATCAGATTATAAAAGTAAAGTTCGCGTATGATGTTGTGGTTTTGTATTAAGTCGACTTTCGACACCTGGTTCGCTCCCAGCGCCTGGGGTATAATAATAACTTACAGAAGAAACAGTGGCAGAGACATATTAAATTTATGAAATGCTTCGTTGATACGCCAATGTATTCTTTTGTTTATTATTGTAAACATGTTATGTGTAAATAATGAAAAATTAAAATATCTTACAAAAAAAGCTGGGTATATCTTGAGCCCTTTTGGTGCTTAGGTTCCTGTATATTCTTGGTAGTGCTGTACGTCAAAGTACGTTTAAAGTGGTAAGAATTGCTTGGCAATTGAATAATTTCTGCTTACTAAATCATCGCGCCTGATGATGGTTAACGAAACGCATGTCGTATGAATGAATGCAGTGTTTTTGTGATAACTAATTCCTAGTGTGCTTATACCAAATATTTCGAGATATTAAAGTGTTTGGTGTAGTGGTTCGCTCTACAATGAAGTGTTTAACCTAATGGTAAAGTAGAGTACGTTTCCTAAACAGAGATCTTCAATTACTACATAGAATTTCTAACTGTTTCAATTTTAATAATGTCATAAATTTAGTCAGATGTCACGAACTGCCAGAAAAAATAATTCTTCACCTTAGTTATCATATTTATAAATAAATAGAATTGTCTTTTCTTGCGTTTCTAGTAGTTCAGTGTCGAAATTACCATTGTGACATAATTGGAAAATGGAAAGCATGTTACCAAAATTTTACATGAAAACCCAGTTTTAATATTGAGTTAGTTAATCGCATTATGTATCATGATTAATATAACATCTTATTTATTACCGAAATATGTGAGACTTGTTAAAATCGTCGTTAGCAAACACTACACACCAGATGCTGAGAAAGGGCACAAAGAGAATGCAGAGAAGCGAGAACTTTAGATGAGGTAAACTCATAAACCAAAATGAGACCCTTTTGTTATTCAAATGGCAGTCAACGCGAACAAATAGAAACGCTAATAAATGACGAAAAATACCTACAAAACTTTTGAGAAAATCTTGTCAGATTGGAAACTAACGATGATACCATTGTCTCCGAAGATTATTATCGGACAAAAATGTACAAAAAGGAACAAGAAATGAGGGAAATAAAAAAAGTAAAAAAAACAGCTATATGGAAAACACAGCTGAACAAAGCTCTCAAAAACCCCGTAACAGTAGAAGTAAATAAGGAGAATCAAAAAACCCAATTACCGTCAGAGAGAAACGCGCATCTGGCAGAAAAGAAACCTTTAGTAATTGTCACTGAAAGGATTGAACAGTATAAAACTACCAACATTGCATTAAAAGCTGAAATCCTAGGATTCGGCTTGGCACTGACAACACCAAAAGATATATAAGTTTCACTCGTCCTAAACTAAAACGTCCTAAGTTCTACTCATAAAGTCGGAGAGGAACCAAGTAAACAAAATAAAACTGAACAACAAAATCCAATCCCAGAAAACCAAGGCACGTACAATCCATTGTCACAACTGCTAGCTTTACGAGCTCTCCACCTTCACCTGACAAGCTAGTCTAAAATGGCTAAAATACCACTAAGGCCACCAGTGCTCTCAACAAATCAAAAACAAAGAAAAACTTGCTATCAACACAAACATCCTGTGTTCTACAGAGGATCCCCAAAGCACACCTGTAGCTGAAAGACAAAGAAAATGAAACTAAGGTAGCCACTTGGGGATCTCAAAATAATAAGATACTAGTAGACAACTGAAGTATAAGTGAAGTCATCGCCACTGTAATTAACTTGAACTTAGCGATAAAGCTATTTTTTTTTAAAATCTGCAGAATCTTCAAAACTACTTGATAACCGTGCTGATTCCGAAGCTCTCAACAACCAGATCAACAACGAACGTTAGAAAATAAAAAACCTACGTCCCCAGGCTTGACCATTCAGAAGCTAATCTTCATCCAATCAATAATCAAGATGAATAAAATTAGGAAACACTGCCGACAGTTAACTAAGAAGACAGAATAAGCAACAGGGATTAATGACTTGCTATTTGACGTACTAATGTCCCTAAACTATAACAAATGTATTACAGGTATATCTAGTTAATATGTAAAATGCTACATCCACTTTTAACTAAAAAAAGACTTATTTAGCTATGAGTCTAGAACAAGTGCGTATATGTTTTAGAAACCACGCCAGTAAGCTGATTCCCGTCCGCGTTAAATGAATTATGGAGAGCTTTTAGTATCCATTGAAACAACACGAATAAAGTTTTACATAAATTTGGATCAAAAGTAATAGAATTAATGCTACCATTTTCCGGTTATGCATTTATATTACTTATTTACTCAGAATACAGAGGGTTCGAGAAATAAACAATATTAGCAAAAAATTATCACCAACTTAATAAAAATTGTTTCCTCAGTTTTTGTTTAAAATATCATAAAAAAACAAATTAATTTTTCCAAATTGAAAAAGATTTTACTTTAACTGGGATTGGAACCCGGAATCTTCAACTTTCTAGACTGTTGCTTTACCATCGAACATTCAAAGTTTAAAAATTTAGTCAACCAGTCGGTAGTTTCCTTTTTACCATTAATATATACTGATCTGCAGTTTTCGGCAACTAAAACTGGGTGAGGGCGTTAAAGAAAACGCATTCATGATGATTAGTGGTTGGGCTTAATATCAATGTCCTAAGCATTCAACCGTGCTTATCATGACGTATTATTGATTAGGCAGCGTTTTTATGATATGTCTGGAAGACTTTTATTTTTTATCCTCAGCACTCCTGCTTTACGGGTGATAGTTGATGGATTTATTTCCGACATCTTCACTATTCACCCCAGAGCCCCATACTGCCACTGTCCTATACATATACAATCTGCTGTAAAAAAACAAAAATGTAATGTAAGCTTTTTGGTGATAGCCAGCTTGTTTCTTGACCTTGAAAAGCAGAAGAAAGTTATGCAATCTAATAAACATAACAGAAAGCAAAAAGTTATGTAATCTTAGAAACATCTGGAAAAAAAATTTGTATTGAGGTCCTATTAATCAAATAAAATTTCCACCTACAACAATCCAAATAGATATTTCATCTAAAAAAGTTAATAGTAATATCGTAACACTCGCTTTTAATAGCTTGAACATGGAGTACGGCGAAAAAAGTTTCTGAGAAGCTGGAAATAATATTCCACTAATAGAATTGTATATTCCACAATAGTTTTTAATCCTAGTTAAAGCTTAAATTCAACGATCCATGGAATACTGCTTCCAAGTTTGAGACTTCGCTCTCTAGTATACTCCGCATTTATTAGATTCAATCCAGAAGAGAGACATTGACTTGATTATAAATTTAGAGCTCACATGAAACTGAATTCATTTGTAACGTTGATATAAAGTTTGAGATTTTTGATAAACATCTTCAGTATTTGATGGTTATAACCAATTAGATTCTTCCCAGAGTGGTTTATGCAAGGATTACTTGAATACGCTGCCATATCATATCGGTATGAGGTTCCGCTAGTCCCTCCTCGCACTACTGCATTCAAGACTTCGATTCCCACAGAGTATCACGGTGCACCCGCCGCTCTTAAGGCGATTGGAATCAGAATTAGTTCTCCAATATACATTAAGTAGTTGGTTTGGCATCTGAAATCATTTTAAAATTACCGAATATATATGTCCGAATATCCGTAGACAGCAGAAAGTCATTCAACTTAACAAAAACCTGGAAGAAATCCTATCTTGGATTTATAGTAACCAAGTGCAATTTAACGCTACAGTTATGTCGGGGTACTCCATTCCTCCAACATCGTCACTCAATTTGTTGGGCGTTAATTTGGGAGCAAATATGTCCTGGCATGAACATGTTGCAGGCATAGCAAGGAGAGCTTCTCAAAAGTTGGGAATATTATTTCGAACCAGAAAGCTTCACACTTCACAACAACTGTTAATTCTTTACAAAGCTCAAATTCGACCAACTATGGAATACTGCTCCCATGTTTGGGGCTCCGCTACCAAACATACACTGCTTTTGTTGGATTCTATTCAGAGAATTCGTCTGATTGGAGACCGGAACTGACCGGCGGCCTTGATTCGCTGGAACAAGGAAGAACGGTTGGCGACTTGAGCCTATTCTACAAGTATTTTCATGGAAAGTGTTCGAAGGATGTAGCCCGCTTAATTCCTCCCAGAGCGGTGCATGTTAGAAGTACACGTCGCGCTAATACTTCACATTCGTATGAGGTTCAGCTTGTTACTCCGCGTACAACGCTTTTCAAGCAGTCTTTTATGTGGAGAACATCACCCTGTGGAATAATTTGCTGACTGTGTTTCCCACCGAGTACAATTTACAGCGATTCAAGAACAGCCTGAATCGCTTTCTCCGCACACGTGTCGCTTCTGTTGCGCTTTAGGGACTTCCCTGCAGCACGTGTGCTAGACCCATAAAAAAAAAATCTGCGCCATTCAGATGAATTTTTAAAAACTAAAAAAAAGTTCTTACATCGAACAGGGTTTAAAGCTGCAATATTCAGCTTTCCAAATAAAAGACTGATAATCTTAATTGTTGTTCGTTTCGTTATCTTCTAACACTCTTTTGACTTGCAATTGCAAAATTTGCAAGCCAGCATACACTAACCCAAATTTGATAAGAGTACTGCCAGTTGGCAGTAGATATCTAGAAAGCTATGGTTCAGGATTTAATCCCCAAGCAAGTTCAAAATATCTAGTAAAAGCAAAACTATTTTATTTAAATAAAGTGTCACATAAAAAGTATTTATAGCGAAAGAACAAAAATTTACAAATGAAAACACTTTTTCTGAATACTAAACTACAAAACATCTGAATGTGAATCGTTACTTTACTAGCACACTTCAAAATGGGACCGTGAAATTATGGACTACAGCTCGGTACATCGTTTGTATAATCGCTGCCATTTCTAACAGGATATTTTCTTTTAATTTCAGAAAGCATTACCGTAAATTTTAGTTTTGTGATTTCTCCACAAGGAAAAACTTATCGTTGTCAAACCAGAGCTAGGTTGAGGCCAATTTATGTCACTTCTTTGGGAAACAATTTATTCGAGAAAATTTATCGAATGACTGGCAAAAATGCGCCGTCAAATTTTTGTCAAGTAGTTTCTCATTTTCCCTACAAATCGCTCCCAATAAAATTCAGTCTCAAAGAAACCCGGGTCGATTAATCCACATGCCGACATTATCATTACACAGTCCTCTTTTATTCATAGTATTGTAAAATGGTGCTTGTCTTATTTACAATATCTAATTTCTGTTTATAATTAAGGGAGATACCATTTTACAACACTGAAAATAACAGAGCGTAGAGAACATATTTATGTTAGGGACCAGATTTTGACATCTACTAAATAACTTTTAAGGAGTTAGCTTCAGCAAGAGGCAGGAGAGATGTCTTCAATGAGAATCTTAAAGCTACTGCATGTAAACCTGCAGTATAGTAGTACTGGTTCCACAGTCCTCTGTCGCAGGATAATTAGCGAGTCTATAACAATTGCTCTAATTCAAGAACCATAGTTCATACAGGGCAAAGTGATAGGACTTGGCTTAACAGGCGATAAGTTAATATTCAATAAGTCACCTGGTAATGCTAGGGCATGTATCTACGTAAATAAGGACGTGGAATTTATGCCCCTATTAAACTTCTGTTCTAGGGACGTTGCGACCATCAAACTGAGATATTGGGAGAGTGGATGTATAAGGGGGCCGATCATCTGCTCAGAATAGTTTCCATCTGACTCATAAGGGTTACTACCCCCTACAGAGTTCAAATTTTTTATAGAGTGCTGTGTAACATCTCGACATCACTTCCTATTAGGATGGTGCAAACGCACATAATACCGCATGGAGTAGCTCGTCAGAGGATTGTTGTCAAACAATCCTAGCGGGAATGATTTAATAGAATACTTAGTAAGTAATAACTTACTCCTAGCAAATTAGGAAAATGAACCGACTTTTGTTACCCAAGATGGACCGACATAACAGTAACCACTGTGTCTATTCACTATAGGGTAGGAAACTGTCAAGTGTCAAATGAACCACACATAGAGTTCATACCTCGCGATTTTGATAGGGTCATGATAACCTACGGATATTTGCCAAAAACTATATGGAAATCCTGTGGAAGTCAATTTAGACATAGTCTTCCATCACAACTAACCTTCGGAATATGGTGGACGTAGATCTATACGCTGATCAACATTAAGGTGCACTCACCACTGCTTTTCAAGAAAACTGTTCTTTAGGTTGTAACTGCCCAAAAAACGACATTCCATGGTGGAATAAACACCTATCAGACCCGAAAGAAACTGTTTGGAAACTATTCAACAGAGTAAAAATCTCAGGTAAGTGGAATAGGTAATCTCAATCACTTACACAGTACAATAAAACCCTGAGAAAAGAAGAGTGACTCATGAAAAAGTCCTGAGGAAAAGTCGAAAGCACTTTAAAACAGCACACATCCAAAAAATTGTTTCAAGAGACAACTCAAACTCGGTTGGGGTGATAAAAAAGCCAAAAGTAGGGTACATTGCATCAGGAAAGGAAATTCTTTGAGTTCTTCTCCAAGTGTGCTTTTCCAGATCAGAAATTTAAAAACCGGAAGTAGCTCACACACAATTGAACCTTTGCAATAGGGCCAAGAAAGCTGATTGGGCAACTACAAACTGATTACTCAACTATAAGAGAGAGAGAGATAAAAATCAAATGGGCTATAGGGTCTTTTAAACCCTACGAATTACCAGGACCAGATGGAATCTTCCCCAGTACTTCCGTACAATCTGGTACCGCATTTACGCACAGCATATCGAGTATACATTGCCCTGGGGTATGTTCCTCAGGCAAGAAGGATTTTAAATGTAGTCTTCATTCCTAAACCTCGACTTGACATACACCGATATCGACCAATCAGCCTTCCATCTTTTCTACTAAAAACGACGGAAAAAAAATTGATAGATAGGCTTAAAAGAGAGGGGGCACCTCTAGAAAACCCTCTGCATAAACATCAATACGCCTTTTAACCAAGGAAGTCATGTAAGACAGGTGTACACAACCTCATAGTGAAGGCCGAATTATCGCTGTACCATAAAGAGGGTGCTGCTTTTATTAACATACTGGAAGCTTTTGACAATACGTGGATGAACTGTTGACTCGGTTAAACTCTTTTGGGTCCAAGGTTATGCTGATGATAGAGTTATACTTATCCAAGAAAAGTATACCGCCATTGTGGTAGAGCTCATGCAAAGGGCATTGAGCAATGTACAGCGCTGGTGTGAAAGAGTAAACATGAAAATCAACGCTGCAAAGACTACGGTTATACCGTTCACAAAAAAAGAATGAAGTTGTCGCATAAGATATAGAAGATCGTTTGGGAAAAATCTCGAGACTTAAACCAAAGATATACATCACGGTCATTAGACCCGTTGTTACATATGGAGCTATAGTATAGTAGATGAAAATAGAGCAGAGAACGACAATTACGGAGCCAAGTCGGCTACAGTGGTTGGATTTTTTTTTATCGCTCACCTCCCCACCTGAGTAGGGATTTTACCCTTTTTCCATATCCCAAGGATATCGGCGAGGATGTCGTAATACCCGTCAACGTTATCCAAGTGCCGAAACATACATTTTTGTATTTCACGGCAGCTTTTTAAAAAGGCGGTAGTGCTGCCACGGACGTTATTTGCATTTCTGTAAACAACTACTACTTATGTACGTGGCCAGGCTAAATATACTTAAATAAATTAATAAATAAGTATACCGACCTGCGAGATTGAACCCTTGATCTTCTGCACAAAGCAAAGTATTATACCACCGAGCCACGGCCAGGCACGCTTATGTTCCACCGGGGCTGTAAGTAGCATCTCACCACAGCTATGGAAATACTTCTAGGACTAATACCTCTATATATATATATATATATATATATATATATATATATATATATATATATATATATATATGTATATATATATATATATATATATATATATATATATATATATATATATATATATATATACATAAAAACTCACTAGCGCCTATCAAATGAGGACAACTGAGGAATGGAAACAACAACCTGTACAATTTAGGCACACAAGGTTTGCCTAATCAACGATAAACTCTTGGATATACAATCTGATTATATGACAGCGTGGTATAATTTCGAAAAATCGTATAGAATTAGGTACGGTCAAATTCTATAGATGGAGATGGAGATCTGACGAGGGTAACGGGTCTAGTCTATTACACAGATGGATCAAAAACTTCGAGAGTAGTAGGCGCTAACATATATGCAGAAAAACTCAAGAGAAGAATTTTAACATTTCACTACGGGCAAGTTCAACAATATTCCAGGCAGAAAGTCACGCAATACAAGCATGTCTTAATGAAAATATTAGACGGTACTACCGAATCAATAAACATATATTCTCTCAAACAATCAAGCTGCTATAAAACTTTAGATGCCAACTTCAAAACGCGATGGAGCATGGACGTGACCTGTTGAAACTACCCTCCTGAAACGATCGGGTTGAACGCTTAGAATTCCAGGACATCCAGGGATAAAAGGTAATACTAAAGCATTTAGTATACCAAAACAGGTGGTAAAAATGGATCAATCATATCAGCAACATGTAGATCGTTGGCTCGCAACAGCTGGCCAACGATATGCGAGGGATGTAATTGGCGACCCTTAAAGAAACTAACAACTGATGTCCTTTGTGTAACAAGATCATAGACCAAATAGTGGTGAGACTAATCACCGGCCACTGTCACCTGAGGTAACATTTATAGACAATGGATATCCATAATGGTTCCACGACAAGCAGACTATGTAGTGAATAGGAAGAAATCTCTATGGACGTCCCATATGAATGTGCGGCTTTAACTCGGAATAGACATAAACCGTATGTAGCGATAAATTACCAGAGTAACTTCCTTAAAGGAACGACACTCATATAACCAAGAGATGGGAGCACAATAAACCAAGAGGTTACATTGCGCAAACAGGCACAATCGCCTACCCCGCCTACAAATAATCAACCAGATTTTCTGTATCGTTAATTCCGCCAAATTCTGATTTCTATTCTTCCTGGCGCTCTTTTGCTTAGAGTGTTGTAAAATGAAGTACTCCTTAATTGCAAGCGGGAATTAGACTCCATGAAATCATTAACTAACAGCCGCTATTTTTAAAATCAGTCGAAATTTACTTACGCTGTGCTTACAAATGACAGTTCTACTATGCTTTTTCTAAGAGTCATCTGCAATTACGTCATTATGATAATTTAGGTTGATCACAGAAAACATATGAAAAAGCAGGTCTACTTATTAACTTATATGACAATGATGGTAGCGAAGAGACATTTTTTAAAATCTGATTGTTTGTGATATTCGATTTAATTTATGACATGACTACAACAAGGGCAATTCCGTTTATTGACGCAAATATTCCTAAAAGTAGTAAAATGTTTAAATATATAATTTATGTAGTTGAGCTTGTAAGCAGTATCACTTGACTTTAATTTTTGTATGTCTACAGATACCAATCGTTCCTAAAAAAACGTTAGAATCGTCGACGTTGCAAGGTGCTAATGCCACAATCTCTCCATGACTGTGCTTCTGGTTGTAACCCTATGAACTTCCTTACTGCACTCAAGCATCCTCAAACATCTCCACTCCGGAGCCTTAGTTATGCTATGTAAATGGTCTTGAACTCGAAAATTTTACCTCATGATAGTCGCAGAATTATTTGTATTATAAAACTTTTGCACTCCATATGATTATTCTATTTCCGTGAAACGCTGCTTAGCAACTAAATTCACTAGTAGAAAAGATGTGATCTGTGTACCCATCTTGTCTCCTATGTTCGTTTTAATCACGCAATAGGAAAAAACAAATTCGAACTTATTGATGGGACCCTGGATTTAGTTCAAACCAATTCTATTCGATATTCGAAATCTAACATATTAAAGAATTTCTAGATCGTCATATTGCCAATAACTAATTTAATAACGTTATGTTTATTGTATTTAAAAAAAAGCAACTAAGAAAATAAATTCAATGATATTCTCACTAATGATATATTTTTACGGTTATCAGAAATGCTTATAAACTTTAAGTCTTTATTAATAGAGGTGAATTCAATAGGGATACATATTTTCGTTCAATGTGCCTCCTTTCAGCAACAGTTGGTGAACGAAAGAATACAAGTCATTCCTTGAATATCGAAATTACAATTCTAGTATAAGGAAGTTCCCGCTAGAAAGTTTGGTTAAAATACAGATAGTTGTTTATTTATTTTACCTAACTATGGTTACAATACTAACTGCATAAGGTATTAAATTTCGCATAAATATTAAAAAATGGGAAATTTTTTTAAAAAGCACAATAATGTTTTACGTTCAAGTGCGTCTATAGTTTTAAATTCCATTATGAAAATATCACTCAACGAGATGTTTGTATATATTCTAGTCTCAAGGTTTCTAGATCACAAGAAACATAGTCTTTAATTTCCATCGGTCTGTCGGACAAGTGTTTCGGTTTTTCGATCTGACTTTCTGTCTGTTAGTTCAATTACTCTCGAAAAAAACCAGATATTGACTTCAAATTTGGTATCCATATAGTGTAATAGAATCTGCAGTTTTTAAGGCAAATATGTAATATTTTGTATATATTCAATATCATCATGAAAAATTCTCTTAATTTTTTGTACAATAATGAACAAATATGAGGTTATTATAGACACACATAATGGATTAAAGGGTTAAGGCGGGTTGCTTCGTTATATTGTGGTGTGGTGTGTGTGTCTGTCAAATTCTACTTGTTACAAGTACTAAGTATCAAGAATCAAAATTACCAGTTTTTAAGAATAAATTGATATTTTTTAAGTTTCTCTAGGTATAAAAGTAATTTTTAATCCTAACAATTCATACTATCCTTACTTATTTTCCAAATTGTAATATTCTTAAATGTTTGTTTAGTTAAGTTAATGAGTATATATATATATATATATATATATATATATATATATATATATATATATATATATATATATATATATATATATATATATATAGATAACTAAACAAACATTTAAGGATATTACAATTTGAAAATTATTAGAGTTTAAAAATTAAGATATGTATATATAGTTATTAACTAAACTCAAAATTTTGGAAAATATCCGAAGTAATTCTTAAAAAAATTAATCTAGTTGCATAAAAAATAACCGGTCAAGTGCAAGTTGAACTTGCACAATTAGTGTTCCGTACGTTGATTGTTTTTAAAATAAAAAATTTTGTTAGGGTGGTATAAAATGATCAGTGACTTCACAAAACACACCCCAAATGAGTTTTCAACAAAGTTTGCTTCCAATCTTTACTGAAAACTGGTGACCTTGAAATTTTGGTTTTTTCCTATACCAGATAAATTATTGAAGGTAATGATAATTTTCGTTCAATCTATAACCCGTGGAGAATATTCCAGGATTTTTTCAAAATTTTTTGATCAGTACTTTTCGAGATAAGGTAGGGAACAGCGATTTTTCACGATTTATAAAAGTAATACGAAGAAAAGTGTGCGCAAGTATTACATTATATATATATTTTTTACTCGTGTTTTCACAAGCTTTCATTTGACACCACACTCGATGACCTAGTAAAAAATTTTTTTTTTCACTTCCGATTTCACCCCTCAAAACGAATCCCTTAAGTCAAAATTTATGTTACGGTGATTTAAAATGATCAGTGACTTCACAAAACACATCCCAAATAAGATTTCAACAAAGTTTATTTCCAATCTTTACTGAAAATTGATGACCTTGAAATTTCTGTTTTTTTATATACCAGATAAATTATTACAGGTAATGCACTCGTGATAATTTTCGTTTAATCTACACCCCGTGGAGAATATTCCAGAATTTTTTCAAAATTTTTTGATAAGTACTTTTCGAGATAAGGCGGGTGGACAGCGATTTTTCGCGATTTTTTAAAAATAATACAAAGAAAAGTGCGCGCAAGTATTACATTATATATATATTTTTTACTCGTGTTTTCACAAGCTTTCATTTGACACCACACTCGATTACCTAGTAAAAAAAAAATTTTTTCACTTCCGATTTTACCCCCCAAAACTAACCCTTAAGTCAAAATTTAACTTTCGAAACTACATGGCTCTGATGAGGCCATCAATTCCTATATTACTACCAAATTTCAACTTTCTATGACAAATAGTTTCGGAGAAAATCGGGTGTGACAGACGGACAGACGGACAGACAGACGGACAGACAGACGGACAGACACCGAAGTGATCTTATAAGTGTTCCGTACGGAACACTAAAAACAAGCAAAAGTAAGTATAAAAAATTTAAGACGATTACATTTCTTTTGTGCTATTTTTTATTCATTTAAAAAATATGATTTCAAGCTGCATAACCGATTTTCAGTCCTCTTTCTTTTTTTAGAAATGCTTTCTCGAAATTTGATAGTATTTTTAGTAACACAATTCTAACTTTTTAATCTCCGAATTTGATTTTTATCTCGCAATTCTGACTTCAGTAATCTTCGTTTCTTCTTTTTAGTTTCGGAATTCAGACTTTTTTAATACCTCATAATTCAAATTTCTTTCTCAGAATTCTAATATTCATTTCAAAATTTGTGTTATATGTACGTCGAAAGAAGGCTTGTGTAGAAAATATAGCTATGTTTATTTTTTAAATAAAATTTTTATGTAATTATTATACTTATTCGATGTGATATAAACAAACAATTTTCACAAATAATAATAGGCAATATCATATTTATTTTAATTATATTTCTAGTTCGATCTTCATGATGTCATGTAGTATTTTTTTTTCTCGTTTACCTGAGATGAGGTTTTACCCTTTTTCATATTTTAAGGATATTGTCGAGCATGTCGTAATATCCGTCAACGTTGTCCAAGTGCCAAAATAGACATTTTTGTATTTCACACCACCTTTTAGACAACGCAGTAGTGCTGCCACGGACGTTATTGCATTTCTGCATACAACTACTATCCGTGTGCGTGGCCAGGCCATATATACTTAAATAAATTAATAAATAAGTATACAGATCTGCCGGGATTGAACCTGAGACCATCTGCACCGCAAGCATTCGATTTTTCAATTTTAAAAATCCTAAACTTTTTCAAATTATACAGATAATATAACATTTACTTGGGAAAAAGAAAACACAATGCAAATCGAGTTTGTATTCATTCCTTGTTAAACTCATATCATCAGCTTTAATATTATAATTGACTACAACATTTTCCTGACATTGTTTTTCTTAATCTAATTTTACCGTGCTTAATATTATTTATTTCATTTCTTTGTCTAGTTCTAGTTATATATTTTCCTCATTTACTTTCACAAGAAAACTAGTTTGCAAATGGCAAGCAAGTACTAAGCCACGCAGCCACGGGCCTCCACTCACATATAATAGTAATTTACGGAAACCATTTAATAGATCCAACGCCGCATGTACGATGCAACGTAACCTACATTATCTGTGGAATCACCAACGGATAAATTGCCAGATATTATGTCATCGCATGCAATGTACAAGTTATTGCCATGAGGATTCATGATCGACCAAAGTGATGATCTGAACATTCCCTTCTTAACCTGTAAAACTTTAAGAAAGCATTACCAGACTATTAGATTGACCTGCTCAAACATAAGATCTAAATAAAAATGCCAAACATTTTTGGCGAAACAGTACCGTAGAAACTCCAAAAATTTCCTCTCGTCGTTGTCTTTAAAATGTGGATTCTATTTGATTTTAATCACTAATGATCATCAGGATCTATAATAAGTTATAGTTTTTCAGTCTGGTTTTCATTTAGTTTATTTTAGTTTACGTTAGCGTTTCTCAACCTTTCAATATTTGCGACCCAATTTTCAAACATAATTTTCATCGCTCTTTCCCCCCCCCCCCTCTCATACAATAACAATGCATGTAATAATAATGTATTTTCAGTATTTTAATGCTAAAGCTACACTATGACCTTAATTACAAACCTATAAACTACCAAGAATAAGTAAATTTATTCATATTTGGCAACACATATCTGATGCCTTGACAAAACTAGAATCGATGCCTCTCTATTACTCTCTGTCACGTCCACTATATCGGTAGCAGCTTCACGAGAAGTTCCGAGTTGTCTCGAACATTCGGAAAGTCTACCCAAACGTGTATAAATGCTGCACCTCGTTCAATTACAGCCCGTCTCAGTCGAGTTGATCCTTCTACTGCTATCGGATTTATCGTGAATGTGTATGTTGTAATTTAAGTGTTAACTGAAATTCAAGGTATTAAGAATTCACGGCAGTAAATTTATACAGAATCATGGATAAATTTTTAAGTGGGCGTAAGCGAGCATTAGACGATAGTGAAGCATCAACAAGTACACAGACGAGCGTGGTTCCGAAAATAAAATCAAGAAAATATTCTCAAGAATGCTTAAATTTAGGGTTTACCAGCACTGGAATAAATGAAGAAGAAAGGCCCCTGTGTGTTATTTGCTCAAAAATCTTGGCAGCAGACAGCATGAAACCAAATAAACTTAAACGACATTTGGAAACGCTTCATAGTGAGTAACTTAACAAACAACGAGAATTCTTCGAATTAAAATTAAAATCATATGTAAAGCAGAAATCATTTTTTAAAAAAACTTTTTCTGTGAATGAAAAAGCTTTACTTGCCTCTTACAGAGTATCATATAAAATAGCCAGATGTAAAAAGCCTCACACCATTGGTGAAGAGCTTGTTTTGCCAGCAGCAATTGAGATTGTAGAAACTATGTTTGGAGATAATTTTACCAAACAATTGCTATATACCTATATCAAATGATACTGTTGCCCGTCGAATTGGTGATATAGCTGAAGATGTACAGCATCAGCTTTTCGGGAAGTTGCGTGACAAATTGTTTTCAATTCAGCTTGATGAGGCAACAGATAGCAATAAAAATGCTCATTTCATTGCCTATGTTCGATTTTGAGATGGTATGTCAGCAGTAGGAGAACTATTTTTCTGCAAACCAATAGAACTCAAAGCAACATCACTCGCATTATTTGCTATCTTAAATGCTTATTCAATGTCTGGAAGATTTCAAAGTGTACAAGCACTTGTGAAACAAAAATCTCCACTGTGTGTGTGGACACATTGTATGATCCATAGAGAAGCTCTGGCTTTCAAAGAAATCAGTACTGCTCTGAATATTGTGCTCACTACAGTTGTAACCGTAGTAAATTATATTAAAATCAGACTCCTAAAATCTAGAATTTTTTTTTGCACTTTATAAAGACATGGGTGCCGAACATTCAGCGTTACTATTTTATTGCGAGGCAAGATGGTTATCACGTGGGAAATGTTTGCAACGTGTTTATAAATTAAGAAATGAAATCGCCATTTTTCTAGAAAAGGAAAACCGATCGGAAGCCAAGATGTTTCGAGATAGTTTATTTGTGAAAATGAGCTACTTGGTCGATATATTCGAGAAACTAAATACCTTAAATCTTCAACTCCAAGGAACAGATACATATATATTCGATACAAGTGATAAAATTAATGCTTTTTGTAAAAAATTGGAATTGTGGAGCAGAAATGTAAAGCAAAAAAACCTAGAAATGTTTACAAATGTGGATGAATGTGTTAAAACATACAAGGCTGAAGAACAACATGTGAAAGTTTTACTAACCATTGAAAATCATCTAGCTATGTTGAAAACGAATTTTAAAAAGTATTTTCTTACTGCCGACAACTTGGTAGCAAGTTACGAGTGGGTTAGGGATCCATTTCAAAATACTCCTGAAGGGCTGTCAACTTCCGAAGAAGAAATCTTTATAGACTTCACGGCAAGTGACTAAATCAAGAGACAAGTTAATAATAAATCACTCTTTGAATTTTGGGCAGGGGTGAATGATGAGTTTTCTGCAATGAAAACAAGAGCATTTCGTATACTATTACCATTTTCAACATCTTATCTTTGCGAAACCGGATAGATCTCAACTAAATATAGAAAAAGAACTTGTGTCTATTTATAATATTAAACCATCCTTCGAAAATCTTTGCTCTGCAAAACAGGCCCAAGGGAGTCACTAATAATTATTAAACTTGTTTTTAATTTAGTATTGGTATGTTAATTATTAGGTAAATACATTGTGCAGTACTAATCCAATCCTATTTATAGGTGTATTATATCAGTGTAAATGTGTGTAAAATTTTATTTTTTTATTATGTCAGAATGTATTTTGTTTTGCTTTCCTTTCAATAAATTATATTAAATGTTTTTAATGAATGTTTTTAAATAACAATTTCTTTTCGATAAGCTCGCGCCCCCAATAGTATAATCACGTCCCCCTAGTGGGGCGCTCCCCACAGGTTGAGAAACGCTGGTTTACGTCGTTGTCTTAAAAATGTGGATTCTGTTTGATTTTAATCACTAATGATCATCAGGATCTCTACTAAGTTGTAGTTTTTCAGTCTGATTTTCATTTAGTTTATTTTAGTTTAATTATTATTTATTTAATTGACAAACTACAAATAAATGCCTTTCTTTTTTGACTGTTGATGTTTCTACTGTTAAATAAAAATAAAGAAATAGAACAAGCAGACATAAAAAAACAAACTATAATGAAATATTTGCCAAGAATAAATATAACTGTTAATTGTTTCTTTAGAAAATAAACCTACATAAGCTTTAAAACAGTCATTATCGCGTGATGTCATTAGATCCTTTGATACCACCGCCTATTACACTTTAATTTAATTCTTAACAAAGCATCACCTATCCTATCCGTTTTGTACGCGAGAATGAAACATAATACCTACTTAATGATCATACTCATCATCATTATTTTATCAGATAAATAACTTTTTTTTATAACTTGTCTTTAAATAATAGATATATTTTTCTTGCTAAAGCCATTTGGTGTTATTTAGATAAATCCGGTAGCTGACGTTTAAGTCTAAATGATGAAAAGGTGTCATTAATCTTAATGATTTAATATCGGTATACGTATATTTAAAATGTACAGTAATGTTGATTCTTTTCTCCTGATTGCACCTCACCATGTTTGCTAATGTGTTTATACTAACATCCTAGATGAACATACACACAGGTACTTATCCATGATATACACGTCATCAAATATTAAAATAAATATTATCTTTAATGCTACTTGTTAAATAAGATTTTTTTAAATACAGGATGAAAGGTCTTACTTTTCCTTTCGAGTTTTTGAATGCGTTTTTACAAAATAGTTTTTTTATCGGTTACGTCTCTTCCCCAATAAGGGTTGGCCTCTTATGTACAATAGAGATATAGGCGGAAATGTCATATTAATCGTCAACTTTATTCAGATACTGAAAGATACATTTGTATTTTGCGGCAGTTAAAAACAACGCAATATTGCCACCTCAGCCGTTAATAAATTTCTACATTAACTATTACCTCTATCGGCCCATGCAATCACCTAAAAAATAATAACCAAGGTGGATGTACACTGACTCCAATTAGCGCTTGTAGCTTAGAAAAAAATATGGTACTATTTTTTTCTCATAACTCTTTAATTTTAGAGCTCAAGCATTTAAATTTATTAAATATTACTTAAATTTTGAAATAAGAAATTCTGTAAATAGTTTGGCTTATGACTTATCAAATACTTTTCCAAGAATAACCAGTAAATATTTGTCAACATATTTTTAATAATATTTTTGTGCTATTTAAGAGTTTCAAATTAGAGATTAATTTAAGTTCCTAACCTGCTAATAAAATTAGAAAATTATACAAACCCAGTGGCAAAGATTGTTGTATTCAAGAAAAGTAAGATACGAATGGTTTCTAAGCAGCCTCTTTTGAATAGTTATCTGAACAAACAACATATCTAAAATTCTGCTTACCGTTTAATTAAACAACCGGATACTACCTTAACTGAATATAACCTATTCTTTATAATAATTTATTTACTTAGAATTCTTTTTAATTATTAAACAAATGGCATCGATTTTTCTACAAATAATACAAAGAAAAGTGTGCGCAAATAACACATCAACTATATTCTTGAACTCGTGTTTTCACAAGCTTAGATTTGACACCCCACTCGATGACTCGGTAAATTTTTTTTTTACTTCCGATTTCACCCCCCAAAACCCCTTAAGTTAAAATTTAACTTTTAAAACTTGACAGTTCTGAATGGGCCATCAATTCCTTATATTTGTGCCAAATTTTAACTTTCTATGTCAAATATTTTCTGGGAAAATCGGATGAGGTGATTCCATAAATGTTCCATACGAAACACAACATTAAAAAGACAGGTCTATATTTTATGTGTATTAAAATCAATTGGCGAGCATTGGCAAAAATAACTGTATTTTGTTTGCATGGTTGCATTTAATAGGAACCACCACCAATAACTTTAAAAAAAGCACAGTAAAGTTATTTACTTAATATTTTCCTTATAAACACGTACTTCTAAAAGTAAGTGCTGAATTTGACTTTTTCAAATAGAGTAAGTAAATTTCCACCTTTTTCACCCTCATCCCCTGAAACAATGTCAATTAGGAACTATAGGTTTCATCTATACTTTACGGATTATATTACCATCTCTTTCGGGAGTTATCGTGCCAACAGATTCATAGACCGACAGACAGATAGACATACCGACGAAAATGAGAAAATATATTTGTCGTGATTCAACTGTAACATGAAGAAAAGCAAAAATTTTTAATACAATACTTTCCGTTAGCAAAGAAAGTAAATTTATTGATTTACCTGTTGTGCTATAGGTTGTATGTATTGTATATGTTTTCGTCAACTTAATCGTTTGTATTTCTAAAGCTTCTTCTAAATTGAAATAAACATTTTTTTAGGTTACTCCTTAATCAGAGCTCAAACCCTTCTATATATTATTTCTCGTAAAATTAGAAATAATTGAAAAGGCATAATAGATATATATATTACGATATATATGCAATCACCCTTCTAACTCCTACCTCATCCCTTTCACTCATGTATATTTTATTATAAAAAATTTATTTTATAATAAATATCCAATATTCTAATCAAGAACCAGGAAAATTGCTCATAATGTTATTGAAACCATACAGTTACCCCCACTCCTTTTACTCCCTTCCTTAATAATGAAAATAATATAATATTTTGGATTCTGTGACTGAAAAAAACTCTGAAAATGATTTATAACACTATAAATACGTAGTCACTTTTCTACCTCCCTTCTTCACTCCTTTGTCCCCACGTATGTTTTATTATAAATGATTATGAATTTGCCAATTCTCCCATCCAAAAATCTTGGAAAAATTTCGTAATACTATCTCTTTCACCCTTTTTTCTTATTACAAGTGAAAATAATGAAAAAATAGTTTTATTTTCATATTCCCACAGTTCAAGATCCCTGAAAAGGATAAATAGCACCACATATATAAGGAAAACATTTTAACTCCCTACCCCAATAACCCCTTATATATTTTACTATAAATATTATCTCTAAAATTTGTCAATTATATCAAATGAAAAAAACCTGGAAAAATTCTCAAAATATTGTTAAAGCTATACAATATTTAACGACCCCATTTCACCCCTCTTGTCGTTAAAGATGAAAGTAATGAAATTTTTTTATTAATTTATATACATTTATATACATATACATACATATACATACATATACATATATACATATATATATATATATATATATATATATATATATATATATATATATATATATATATATATATATATATATATATATATATATACATACATACATATACATACATATACATATATACATATATATATATATATATATATATATATATATATATATATATATATATATATATATATATATATATATATATATATACACACACATATATATATATATATATATATATATATATATATATATATATATATATATATACACACACACATATATATATATATATATATATATATATATATATATATATATATATATATATATATGTATTATTAATATTTTTGTTTTCCTACATATTTTTTGGTTGTTTATCTTTGGGTACAGGTTTGTTGGTGGTTATTTCTGTTATAAAAATACAAATTTTCTTAACGTTTTGCTCATTGTGTTTAGCTTTATCCCATTTTATTTTCATATTTAGATTACCTAGAACCCATGTTGTTTCTTAAAAGTGCAGCCAGATGTTTAAGAAACAACATGGTTTCGACGTAATCCAAATTATTTCCTGTAAGATTATGTAGCTTTGTATAAATTTAGACGGACAAAAAGTGGGGGTCGGTGGGAGATAAAGCTAGCAACCCTGTATTTCAATAGTATACAGAATTCACCAGAAGATATACTAATAAAATAGGCTCGTCAAAAGGTTCCTATCCCCTCCAGATATTTTTTTTATTTCTCATTAAGTAGTGGTCATTGAAGTTTCAAGCACAATTTAGTTTATTCCTCAGTGGTTATACGGATACTAACGAGTTAACCAAATATATCTTATACTTTTGAGTTAAAAAAACTAATCCCTTATCCAATGGCTCTCCGGCCCTTAAAGAACCTTGGCCTTCTGTACAATGCTTCGCCATACGTCTCGATCCACTGCGCCTCCATCCTCAAACTCCCGGAGATCTTCGTCGACATCCTCCCTCCATCTCTTGCGTGGATGCCCACTTAAGCGTTCCTGACTATAGGCTCTAGGATAAGATTAAATAGGGTACAAGATAGAGCGTCTCCTTGCCTTGGACCACGCTTGATTTCAGGCTGTCGTGAAGAGGTCCCCGCTACAGACACCCTACTCAACGCTGTCATAAGCCATTTTAGGGGCAATGAAAAGCTGGTGAACTGGTATGTCAAACTCATAGCATTTATCCAGCAAGATTCATATGGTTAAGATTTGGTCTGTTGTTGATCTTTCTCGCCATAATCCACATGGATATTCACCAAGAGTTCCCTCTACGAACGGCTCCAGTGTCCTAGCTACGAGTTTTGAAACAAATTTGTAAGCGACAGTCAGCAGTGAGATACCGCCGTAGTTTGAGCATTCCGTCTTTATTCCTTTCTTGTGAATAGAACAGATCAGAGCCATTGTGCGGTCGCTGGGCATTTCCTCTCTCTCCTAGACATCACTTGTAACGTTTCTCTGTAAAATGTTTTCCTTCGTATTTCAATAGTTTTGAAGTCATTAGGTCTTCTCCTGGTGCTTTGCGGGAGTTGGTTTTTCTAATTGTATCCACGACCTCTTTAGGAACTGATTTCTCCACCCCATCTTGCGGCTAGTCTTCATTTCTTGAACAGATATCTGGATCACTCGCACTGGTGCAACTTTAGAAAATATTCCGCACAACCTTTGTTGAGTTTGCAATCAAGTTACCATTCTTGTCTTTTATTAGTGTTATTCTGGCTTGAAAATCATTCTTCTCTTCTCTTATTTTACAATACATTTCTCTTATTTTGTTCTCCGTTGTCATCTCGTCTATCTTTTGCACTAATAAACTAAACTACTGCTACTACTAAAAACTAATACAATGCGCAAATTAGTCGATTATAGCACAGTAGATATTTTGGAAATATCAACCTTTATGTGATGATAATCTAGTTACGTTGAGATTTTAGAATATTTGACACAATGATACTACACAATAACAGTTATCACCATTACATCAAACACTTTATTTTTGCGCTCGACCTGCAATTCGCTAATCATATTAGCATCACAGTAGTAATAAGATTAATCATCGCTTCTGGTGATGGTGATGCTAACGTGGTTAGCGAAACGCGTGTCTATTGCAAAAATAAAATATTTGGTGTAGAGGTGATAACTTTTGTGTAGTCATAATCTAGTGGTGATTTGAACGTATTGTGAATAAGACTCTCTCATATCCTCCAATTCAGGTGCGGCTCTAGTAGAAATTCTTGATTGAAAGAGAAATCTTATTGTCACAATTAAGTAATTATTGTCCCAAAGAGCTGACCTCTGCTTTTAATTCTTGGCTCTCAAACAATCATTAATAATATCATGCAACATCCTTCCTTCGTAATTATTGAAAGTATCTAACTCGTATTCTATATCGTAAGAAAGTTCAAAATCTCAAAAATTAGAAGTTTATGTATTTCTTAGATTTTAAAAAGGTCGTTTATTTTTCAGTTTGAATAGAGTAACATAAAGCGTGTGATGCTCTTCATAAAATAGATGATTTGTACTTAATTTACTTCTAAACTCATTTTTAAGAAGATAATTTTTAATATAAAGTATTGTTTTTATTTTTGTGAAGAGGTAATAACATGTGTGTATGTCAAGAAACTATCCAATATCATAAAAAATCGTTTTTTAAAGAGTATGTTACAATAATTATAGCTTATAAATGTAAGGAGAAAAACAGTCTCACTTAACAAAAAAGATGCCTAAAAATTCTCTATTAAAGCGTCTCAAGGCTGACTTTTAGTTCTTATATCAAAATAAGTAACACAAAACTTCTTTAGACATTTTATTGAATACGATATTAAATTTAATGACGTGAGTTTATATTAAGAAGGTGGGATGGTTCATGATACGAGTGCAGAGGTGTCATTAAAAAAAGTGCTGGTCATGTCAGCAAATGGGCCCAACCTGCTACTTAGTCAGTAGCCAGTCTGACGGACTCTGCAACTGTTTGGCTGTTAACAATGTCAATCTACGAAAACAACAAGACTTAAAGTGTCGAAAAAGTACGCCTATCAAGAATAACTTGATTATGAGGCTATATGGGATCGTGAATGGGGTCATTAACTTTTTAAAAATATGTTTCAAATGAAAAAAGTTGGTAGGTATTACAGACAATTTTTATTTAGTTTATACTGTGCGAGAAAAGGATTGCTAGAATTAGAGCACTTTTCTTTTTTATGTCATTTCAGTCAAACTACTTTAATTGCAGTAAAAAAGGTCAAAATAATGATGAGATAGGCATAGTTTAGATACAGCAATATTATGATTTTATCCTCTCCAGGATATTACCAGAAGTATTGTCCTGAGTTTTGGACCTCGAAAAACTTGTGCTCTTTTTTAGTGTTCCGTACGGAACACTTATAAGATCACTTCGGTGTCTGTCTGTCTGTCTGTCTGTCTGTCTGTCTGTCACACCCGATTTTCTCTGAAACTATTTGACATAGAAAGGTGAAATTTGGTAATAATATAGGAATTGATGGCCTCATTAGAGCCATGTAGTTTTGAGAATTAAATTTTGACTTAAGGGGTTAGTTTTGGGGGGTGAAGTCGGAAGCGAAAAAAAAATTTTTTTACTAGGTCATCGAGTGTGGTGTCAAATGAAAGCTTGTGAAAACACGAGTAAAAAATATATATATAATATTATACTTGCGCGCACTTTTCGTTGTGTTATTTTTAAAAATTCGCGAAATATCGCTGTCCCGGGCCTTATCTCGAAAAGTACTTATCAAAAAATTTCGAAAAAATTCTGGAATATTCTCCACGGGGTGTAGATTGAACGAAAATTATCACGAGTGCATTACCTTTAATAATTTATATGGTATATAAAAAAAAAAAAAAATTTCAAGGTCATCAGATTTCAGTAAAGATTGGAAACAAACTTTGTTGAAAACTCATTTAGGGTGTGTTTTGTGAAGTCACTGATCATTTTATACCACCGTAACATAAATTTTGACTTAAGGGGTTCGTTTTGAGGGGTGAAATCGGAAGTGAAAAAAATTTTTTTTTACTAGGTCATCGAGTGTGGTGTCAAATGAAAGCTTGTGAAAACACGAGTAAAAATATGTATATATATATATATATATATATATATATATATATATATATATATATATATATACTCGTATATAATGTAATACTTGCGCACACTTTTCTTCGTATTACTTTTAAAAAATCGCTGTCCCCTACCTTATCTCGAAAAGTACTAATCAAAAAATTTTGAAAAAATTCTGGAATATTCTCCACGGGGTATAGATTGAACGAAAATTATCACGAGTGCATTACCTTTAATAATTTATTTGGTATATAAAAAAAAACAGAATTTCATGGTCACCAGTTTTCAGTAAAGATTGGAAACAAACTTTATTGAAAACTCATTTGGGGTGTGTTTTGTGAAGTCACTGATCATTTTATACCACCCTAACAAAAATTTTTATTTTGAAAACAATCAACGTACGGAACACTAATTGTGCAAGTTCAACTTGCACTTGACCGGTTTTTTTTTTTATAAACAATTGAAGTTTTCAAAACGCGTATTTTAAGCTTAAAATGTTTATAACTTCGGTTATATAAGTCAAATCGAGACAAAAAAATAAAAACTTGTAATCAACAAATCCTCGTTAGTTTTAAGTCGCTCAAGTGCGTACATAACCTACAAAATTGATAAAACCGGCAAAAAAACTGTTTTTTGTTTTCATTTTGTTGTACATTTCGACTAAGTGAACCGATCGGCTTGAAACTTTCAGAAAATATACCTTTTATTATAGCAAAAATATCCTGAAATATTGGTACAAAAATATTGAACCATTTGGTCCAAAATAGATCTTTTTTTCAAAATTTAGTTCTCGATGCCAGCTTTCCGATGCCATTAAAAAAAAGTTTTTTTTTAATCATTTTAACTGTTTTTTTTTTTTTTTAATTAATCAAATAATAACAATTGCGTTTTTTCGGTAATTTAAAAAAAATTGTTAACAAAAATGATTTTTTTTAATAAAGATCTCTACAATATGTGATAGAAATTTTTCTTTTTTTTTCAAAATGACCAAAAAGACGCATTTGTTGTTATTTGATTAATAAATAAATGTATAAAAAAACGGTTAAAATGACTCCAAAAAAATCGGAAAGCTGACTTCAAGACCTAAATTTTGGATTTATTAGTAAGCAACAAAGTTAAAAAATAATTTTTAGTAAAACTACGCCAACAGTTCAATATTCAATAACTACGTTAGCTGCCACAAATCGGTCTCCCGAATCCTCAACTGGACCGAAATAGCAATGCACTAAAATACCTGGAGCTTTAACAAACAGTAGCGAAGAAGAAAATATTTTGAGAATTTTATTTTTGCTCTATTTATTATAAAGTTTTTCATAATAATATGGTCTATTTATTTTCCAATAATTTATGATACGGTATTAAAGGTGTGCTTCTTTTTGTTTTTTTTTTTTTTACCTATCGGTAACCTACGGCAATTTGAGAGATACGATAGGGTTAAACTATTAGCTTAGTAACTTAAGACATGCATACTGTTTATTTTATCTGCAGGAAAAAAAATGTTGTTAACTATGTAGCTACTTTTAGAATCTTTTTATTCAACTAGAAAACATAAATTTTAAGCTGTTAAGAATATTGTAAACCTTCATAAAAATTGTTTATTTAAACTAACTTCTCGGAATATAGTGAAACTTCGTAAAAATATGCTGATTTCTTCTATTTTGAGTACAGAATTTATAAAAGTGTTGCATTTAGACTAATTTCCATATAAGAGGTTCTGCAATTTTGACTATAATCTCACCTAGAGCTTCATCAAATGCCAGTTTACAGAATGTTCTGAAACTATATAAAAATATGTATTTTAATTGATGAAATGCTTTAGAAATTTCTAAAATGTATTAAAATAAGCGGTCAAGTGCAAGTTGAACTTGCGCAATGAGTGTTCCGTACGTTGATTGCTTTTAAAATAAGAAATTTTATTACAGAGGTATAAAATGATGAGTGACTTCACAAAACACACCCCAAATGAGTTTTCTTCAAAGTATGTTTCCAGTCTTTACTTAAAACTGATGACCTTGAAATTTGTGTTTTTTTCATATACCAGATAAATTATTAAAGGTGATAATTTTCGTTCAATCTACACCCCGTGGAAAATATTTCAGAATTTTTTCAAAATTTTTTGATCAGTACTTTTTTGAGATAAGGGGGGGACAGCGATTTTTCGTGATTTTTTAAAAATAATACAAAGAAAAGTGTGCGCAAGTATTATATTATATATATATATATATATATATATATATATATATATATATATATATATATATATATATATATATATATATATATATATATATATATATGTATATATATGTATATATATGTATATATATATATATATATATATATATATATATTTTGCTCGCGTTTTCTCAAGCTTTCATTTGACACCACACTCGATGACCTAGTAAAATGGTTTTTTTTTTCACTTCCGATTTCACCCCCCAAAACTAACCCCTTAAATCAAAATTTAATTTTTAAAACTACTCGGTTCCGATGAGGCCATCAATTCCTATTTTAGTACCAAATTTCAACTTTCTATATCGGAGAAAATCGGGTGTGACAGACGGACAGACACCCAAGTGATCTTATGGGTGTTCCGTACGGAACACTAAAAATACCTCTTACTGACATTTTTTGTACCACCACTAGGGACGTATATTTTCAGTTACTAAATTAAATATTTTCTAGTTCTAAATGGGATACATCATTTCGTCTGAATTGTTATTATTAGGAATACTGGCCTAGGTATTACCACAGTAAATTTTCGGTGAAGCAAAATGTGAAAGGAATAAAATTAAAGATTTTCGCTATTCTCACACTACAGCTGTGAAAAACCATCATATTTTTATTCGATTAAATTTTTATTAACGATTCTCGAGATTTTCAGTCCAATCCAAAAACTGACAAATTCGAAAGGTCGAATGACAATTTAAGGTTACCCTTACTTTGTAACAGCACAAAAATTTTGAACATTGAGTCTAGGAAAATATATTTGTACGAGGTACATTTTTAAAATGTGTTTTGATTATAAATCTTATTCAACACTTTACAAAGGCCATATTTAACGAAATTACTTTTTTAGATAAATTCCATAACCTGACAAAAATAATATCCAAACTTAAGCATCTTGTAGAAATAAGAATAACAGTCATGGATATTCAATCGCGTTTTCCAAAATGTGTCGTGAAGCATAAATGTATGTTTTGACATTTGAACATCATTGATGTCCGATCAATAAAGGTTGAAAGTAATTTGAGATTTTTCTGCATCTAACGTGACTGACCTATCAACCAACACGAGGTTGTTTTTAGTGTCCAAATATAGGAATTGACAACCCAATCAGAGCCGTGTAGCTTCGAAAACTTGGACTTAAGGGGTTAGTTCAGGTTAGGGGGTGAAATCAGCAGGGAAAATTTTTTTTTTGTACCAGGTCGAGTCAAATGAAAGCTTGTAGTGCAGTAAAAAAAGATCAAAATAATGATGAGATAGGCATAGTTTAGATACAGCAATATTATGATTTTATCCTCTTTGGGGTATCATCAGAGTATTGTCCTGAGATTTGGACCTCGAAAAAACTTATGCTCTTTTGTTTATAAACAATTGACGTTTTCAAAACGCGTTTGTTGAGCTTAAAACCTGAATAACTCCGGTTATATCAGTCCGATCGGGACAAACAAAAAACTAAACTCTTCGTAATGAAATTTCCAAAAATGTTGGTTTTAAATCGCTCAAATGTGTACATAACCTACAAAATTGAAAAAACAGGCAAAAATTTGTTTTTTTTTCATTTTATTGTACAGGTCGACTAAGTGAACCGCTTGGCTTGAAACTTTCAGAAAATATTCGTTTGGTTACAGCAAAACTACCCTAAAATTTTGGTATTTTAGGGTATTTTTGCTATAACAAAAGGAATATTTTCTGAAAGTTTCAAGCCAAAAAAAATTGTTAACGAAATTGATTTTTTTTTAAATAGAGGTCTCGGGTTTCTCTACCAGATGTGATAAAAAATTTTCAATTTTTTTTTCGAAATGACCGAATTTATAATATTCAATTAATATTTGATTAATAAACAAATGTAAAAAAAATGACTCCAGAAAAAAATTTTTGAATGGCATCGGAAAGCTGAAATATTGAAAAAAAAAGATTTATTTTAGATCAAATGGAATAAAATGGCGGGCAATTCTAATTTTAAATAAAAAATTCAATTGTGCCCACTGGGTATTTTTGCTATAACAAAAGACGTATTGTCTGAAAATTTTAAACCGATCGGTTCACTTAGTCGGCCTGTACAAAAAAATGAAAAAAAAAAAAACAGTTTTTTGTCGGTTTTTTCAATTTTGTAAGTTATGGGATTTGAGCTTGAGACTTAAAACTAACGAGGGTTTGTTGAAAATTTCATTACGAAGAGTTTGGTTTTTTTGTCTCGATCCGACATATACAACCGGTTATTCGCATTTTAAGCTCAAAAAACGCGTTTTGAAAATTTCAATTGTATATAAACAAAAGAGCACAAGTTTTTCGAGGTCCAAACCTCAGGACAATAATCCTGGTGATACCCCAGAGAGAATAAAATCATAATTACTGTACTATTGTGAAAACACGAAATTGAGCAAAAATTATCTCGAGTGCACATGGTGGTGGAGGTGGATTATTTTCCGTAGATTACCACTTGTTGCTCCTCTAGAGACAAAATAATTTTATTTTATTTTTTAATTAAACAAACATTTAGGTAGTAAATATTTGTTTCACACTTTCATTACTAAATTCTGGATTGGGCTAGATTGATTTATTGGCTATTAGGTAGCTAAAATGTTATAACTATTATACATTATTGACTAAGAAAAAACGTGAAAATACATATTGGATCTTAAGATATATACATGTCAGGGATCTAATTAAGTTAGCCTAGGGAAGGATTTTATGTTATTTTAAAAGCAATCAAGGTACGAAACACTAATTGGGCAAGTTCAACTTGCACTTGACTGGTTTTTATTTCTATATCTATTACTTTCAAATGAGGAATAGAAATTAAAGAACGTTGAAACGTCTTAACTTTCTTTACTTTTAATAAATGTTTTATTAAAAATAAAATAGAAGCCGTTATTTGCCCCTTATGTATATTTTAATTTTTGAGAATGAATTGAGTGGATATAAATACGGATAGCGCAAAAATTAGATATAAGCTAGCTCTTTTTTTTTTACTGGTAGAGTTCATGGAGATCGAGGTAATTTTTGTACGCTTTTTGAAAATAGTCTCTATAGTTGTTTAAAATTTGGTTGTACTGTTTGGGCACCAATTATTTTAGAATAAAAAGAATCTAAGTTCAGCTCAAAAAATGAAAAAATACTAAACAGTTATTTAGTTGTTGAAATAAAATTAATTTACGTACAACCGTTGCGTCCTGAAAGAAAGAGCAGGAATTTAGTGAAATACTAAATTTAAATATAGAAGGATATATTATCAACAAAATAAAAATTCCTAACTTTATTACACTCTTAAAAATTACTTCTACTAAATAAAAACCCCTTAAGCTAGAAGAGTGTACACTATGGCATAGAGTCCTTAGATTAGGGTTACTAAGTTTTTAATAAAAGGATTGATAAACCTCGATATTAAAAGTTTTTTAAATTAACTCCGCGAATTACACGTGTAGAGTAGTCGATGGAAACGCACTTGTAGACAGGAAGTGAGATTTTTAGACTGGTGTGCTTATGACTTACAGATTAGTTTTTCCTCGTGGGTTTTCCATAAGTTACTCGGCCTCTCCAGGTGAGATTCTTTTAAAAATATTGTCTCAGCCACTACCATCCTGGTTTCATTTGGGTTGCTAAACACATTTTGACCCGAAATGCCTAAGGATGAGCAGGATATTTCAAGAAAGGAAAAAGGCCTTCAACTTGAGAGCTAGAAACCGTTACTGCACTACTGCATCACTAAAAGACCACTCTCGCGTGCTGGAGAAGAAAGCCACTACGACCTACTGGCGAAAAAAAGGCCACTACTGTTTCATGGTGCAAAAAAGCCCTTTAAAATTCGAAATGGCTGCTTACATATCTTCGTCCCTTCTCCAAAGTGACGTCTTTAAAATGGCTCACTTCCGAGCGAAAAATTAATGCAAACTAAATAAGTCAAGTCGGCAACACGCGTTACATACTCTGCCGGTTTAAATTAAACTGCTCAAAAATTTAAAACACTATTTTAAGCTACACTGTTCAAGAATTGAAATCACTGCAATAAATATAAAAATGTAATAAAATATAAATTATAGGGAGAAAAACAGTGTCGTAAGATATACTCAAAATCTAGGAAAAAATGAATGTTACAACGTGTTTTAAAATTTATCTCCCTTTCATTACACGTAAGTGACAAAAAACATTCAAATAATGTATTATCGTTAGTTATCGCAGTTATCGTCCCATTTCTCTGACGAACCACATTTGTGAGGTCATGGAGAGGATGGTTAATCAACGTCTGTCATGGGTTTTGGAGACAACCAACCTCCTATCGCCTCACCACCAATTTGGGTTTAGAAAATTTAGATCAACCAACTCACTAGAACTGACATTCGATGGGCACTCCACAGACGAGAACACTTATTATTAATCTCCTTAGATTTAACAAACGCTTTCGATAAAACAAACAGACATCTTATACTCAAACAACTAGAGGAAATGGAATTCGTTGGCGCTCTTCCGATTTTCATTCGAAATTTCCTAACATCTCGCATATTTCAAGTAAAAGCAAACGGTCATTTATCTGAATCTTACTCGGTTTCTCTTGGGGTACCACAAGGATCTGTACTCAGCCCTACACTCTTTAACATAGCTATAATATCTATGATAAGGGAAATCCCATCACATGTCAAACTCAAAATATTTGCCGATGACGTAGTAATCTACTACTCTTCCCAATCTTCCGGTGCTTTAACCACTGTTCTTAACAGTACTCTCTGGGCTCTCGAAAAATGGACTATCAAAAATGGTTTCTCCTTCTCACCAACCAAATCCTCACAAATCCACTTTGGTAAATCCAGATCCTGTTCTAAAATAAATCTCTTAACAATAAATGGCTCTCCAATTCCAATTGTTGATTCCCACAACATATTGGCACTTACATTTGACAACAGATTGAACTGGAGCTCCCACATAAAATCACTTAAAGCACGTACTGTCCAAGGTCTGAATATTATGAGATCTCTTTTCAGTTTCAAGTGGGACTTCACATCCCTTATGCATATCTACAAATCCCTTATCCTGTCTAAATTGAGCTATGGTGATTTTATTTATGATTCTGCATGTTCAAATACTAAGAAAAAACTAAACCCAATTCAGAACCAAGCCATCAGACTTGCCACAGGTGCCTTCAGAATCTCTCCCATTTCCAGTCTCCAATGTATTTCGTCTACTCCACCCCTACATCTAACTAGACAACTCTCGTTGATGAAATATTATCTATCATCTTTACGTAGATTCTCTAATAGACTTTCACTTGATCTCTCCAACATTCATAACAGAAACATAAAGCTTTTTTCCCCTCTATCTATACCATCTAGAATTAAACACATACTTTCCACTTACAACCTTACTCCTCCATCATTCAAATATTCTTCTTTCACTTCTTTTCCTCCCTGGCGCTCTCCAAAACCTGTAGTAGATCTAACCCTGAACAAAACTAACAAATCTCTCTCACTAAAGTCAATTCTACATGTTAAGTCACTGGAAAGAATAAACAAGTACAAATCAGATTATTCAATCATTTTCACTGACGGTTCTAAGTCCCTACAAGGGACGGGTGCTGCTTTCGTTCACAATCACACAATTAAATTATTCAAATTTCCATCCCACTTCTCGATCTTCTCCGCGGAGCTATTTGCAATCAAAGAAAGTTTACGATTCACAATAAATGCAGGGAATTTCAAAAGATTATTAATTGTCTCTGACTCAATAAGTGCCTTAGAATCCATAAAGAATGGGAATACTAAATTTGCTTTCTTAAATCAAATCTCCGATCTCCTATATATAGCCAATCACCGCAATATCCATGTAATCTTTCTCTGGATTCCTTCACACAGTGGGATGGTGGGCAACGACAAAGCAGATCTATATGCAAAAAAGGCAGTTCATCAAGGCCCTCTTGTAAGAGAAGACAACCATCCCAACGATTACTTTAATCGCATCAAACACATTTATAGGGACATTTTTCAACTACAATGGGATTTGGAGGAATCTTCCAATAAGCTTTGGGACCTAAAACGTATGGTCTACCTCCTTTTTCATTCACAATTACTCTCAAGAAGACAAAACACTATCTGGAGACGACTAGCTATAGGTCATACATTCCTAACTCACTCCTAGCTATTAAAAAAGGATGATGCCCCCATCTGCTCTATATGCTAGTCCTCTCTTACAGTAAAGCATATATTTGAATCCTCTCACCTCTCACAATCTAGAGAAAAGCATCACTTACTTCTGAACATGAAGAAAATCTTAAGTCCAGATCAAATACAATCCCATATAAATAATATCGAGGAATATCTAAAAGAAAATGAATATCATTTAATATAAGAAAAATCAATTATGTCATCTGCAACTTATTTATTTCTGGGTGCTAAATGACCTTAGTAGTCGATGCACCCTATCCCCATAACATCCATCCATCCATCCATCCATCAAATAATGTATGGTATTACTCACCACATCGATCTGCAGGTCCCATGTATGTACCAACAATGTGATTAAAGTTAACTGATTTTAGATATCCTAACCTAATGTTATTTAGGAACGGGAAATCAAAGTCAAAGTTCTTGACATCTGTCACATTTTCCTTTCTGCTTTACATCTTTGACCTATTCATGACTTGCTTAAGTGAAGAAATGGGATAAAATAAATATTTTGCGATTAGGTCATCTTGAGCTTTTTTACTCCCAATAAAACGGTGCAAATTTATACATTTCAGAAATAATTTGTATTTACATAGTGGTATAAAAATCGTTTATTGCAATTAAATTGGTCATTTTCTTTACTGACTTTCAAGAAAGACATAGCATCTTACTTCTATTAAATGATTCTATGATGGTGAGAAAATATACTTATTCTAACTTAACCTAAGTATTTACAGTAGTGTTCCTAAACTAAACTTAACCTAGGAAATGTGCTTTTTAACATTATTATGATCTAACCTAACTTAATCTAGGGCCTATGCTAACTTAACCTAGTTTTACATTCTTCTATCATGGTGGGTTGGGAAGGCTATCGTGTTCGTCCGAGAAAGGGTCTCGGGAATTGGTTGCGGGCGTGAGGGAGGGTTAGGAAGGCGTCCCTGATGATTGGATTCTGATGCTAGGATGCCTTGACCAGAAACTTCATTTGAGTTTGCCTCATGTGTGCCTTTATGGTTGGCACACCGAGGTCTCTGTGTAATTAGTTATTTCGCATGCACCAAGGGGCTCCTGTGATCATCCTCAAGGCCTTATTCTCACTGCCTGGATTTGTGCTCTCCTTGTCTTTGAGAGCTGGCACTATGTGGGGCAGGCGTAAGTGAGGCCTGCCTTCACAATTGTATTCTAGACCATGAGCTTGATTTTGGTTGGCAACTTGCTGGAGCGATTTATAATTGGGTATAATTTGCCCAGCAGTTGCTTAGCTTTCTTGGTGGCAGTGCAGACCTGGTCTTTCCAGACGAGCTGTTTGTCGTTCTGGATTCCCAGGTAATTGATGGTGTTTGCCCATTGAATGTGGGAGCCCTGTAGTTGAGGGTGGCCATGGGGAGTTCCGTTGCCCATGGCGAAAACGATGGCTTGGATCTTGTTGGGGCTCAGCTTAATCATAATGATCTCAGCTTTCTTCCAGTAAGGTGGGCAGTAGCTGAGTCTCAGTATGCTGTTAATGATAACTTTTTTGGGAAGTTTTTTGAGAGCTTTGTTTGTGATTTTATTAATTCCTGGTGCTTTGCGAATAGAAGAACTGTGGATGATCTCATTAACAGCGGAAGGGGTAGTGAAGTATGTATTGTGGGGAAGCTTGCAATTAAATTGATGTTATTTTGCGATAAGAAGGAAACATTCAATACGGCCATTTCCTCAATCCGGTCTTTTTTAAAATTTTGCTAGTTTGAGAGCACAAATTGCAAGAAAAGCATGTAAAAGAAATACAAAAATGTTTTCTTTATTGAAAAGGTCCTTTCAGATCGCAGTAATAAAATGTAATTTTTTGTAACGTTCTACACTGCGCCGTATTAAAACTATAATAGGAGTTAAATAATGTTATTATTAGTAGGTGTGAAATATTTGAACTTTAAATAGAGCATTGTTGATGTATGTGATTTTCGTTAGTGAATAATTTTTAAAACACTTACCTTTAGATATAGTTTATTTCCTCTGTGAAAGTTGCTTTTTAATTCGCTTGCTAAAAGGAAGTAGTTAGTGAAAAAATCACACAGGTATATTTGCGTTTTTTCACGTTACATTCCCGAAAGAAATGAGATATCGATTTAAAATTTGGTACACCTATAATATTTGGAATAGGAATGGAACCTGTAGTTTTTGAAAGATGTTTGATAAATATTGCATATTTTCATAATCAGATTTTCCCTTGGATTTTCATAGGAATAATAAAGAAAAGTTTAAACATAATTATTTGTAGTATTACATATGAGCATATATCGGGTTATACGATCTTTTTAGGGTTCTTGAGGACAAAAAATTAAAAGACTGTTATTGTGTCATTATTTATGGTCATATATCGAACGAATTGATAAAGTGGAGAGTTGGTTAGAGGAGTTGTTTCGTATATATCGTGTTATGCGTCCTTTTTAAGGTTATTTTAGTCCAAGAATGTGAAAAGTATGCTATTTTTTTCATTACTTGTACATAGTGATCGTTCAACATGTAAGGGGTTAATGAGGTGGGAGAGGAGGTTAGAGGGGGTAGCTTGTATATATCGTTTAATAAGTCCCTTTCTTGGAATTCAGGAATCCAAAAATTTTATTATTTTTTCATTATTAAAACGCATGTAACGATAGATGGTAAACTTTTTTAGTTCATATTTTATCACAAAATAACGACTCGTAAAAATAAATAATTTTTTAATGTGATGTGATGTGAAGAGTAAAATTTACTCTTAATTTCAGACCTATGTGTTTGCAACGGTACTGGGCAAGTGACTTTACCAATTTTTAACTAAAAAGGGCAAAATTCGTTTAATTTCTGATGAAATAAAATTGCAAATTTTTAATTGTAAGCGTGGCAATATTGCAACAATTAGCGTTCATGCTAAAAAACCAATGATATTTATGATAGATTTTCTCATTAAGTTTAGCAAAGTATCATTTATCGCTATTTTTTCGTAGTTCCTCTTGATACAAGGTTTAAATATACTAAAAAGCACCCTGTATTTGTTAAAATTTCAATTGATCTAATTTAGAGTGTTTTTTGTTCATATCAACTACGAAGTTAGTTACATTCTTAGATACTGCAGGAGGATCCTCAAAAACTTTCAAATTTATTTTGATATTGCACGAGCATAAGGACAAGAGACACAAAGAAGTGAGGCGTAACTATTTTTTACAGAGTGTAAATGAAGCTCGGAGTATTTAGCTCATTAAAAAATGAGTAAGGACGTTTAAAAAAAACTAGGTTGACCAAGAACTTCAGGAAGCATAAATCGAAGAATGCGTTTGAGTGTCAATTCGCTAGAAATCCAGGAAAATACACAAACGATCATATGTTAGGGATATGCCGAAAAACGCTTTGTTTCCAAAAGTTTTTATCTGCACTTCTACAAAAGATATTTCGTATTATAATTAAAGCCAGCTGATACTTCGTTAATCAATTGTAGGTACACTTTTCAATATATAATAACATTAACATTTTCAAATAAAATATATTTCTACCTTAACGGCCATGTCAGTAAACGAAATTGCCGTTATTAGAGTTCATCCAAACTAAAGCAATAAAATCTTTTACATTCCCCTAAAGTGGCGAATTCGGTGACAATGCCAATACATGAAATAACGGACCTGTACTACTTTGAGGATGACAGAGACCACGCAGCAACTATTAACTCGGAGCAATACGTGGAAATGATGACGGCCGCTTCACAAAATGTTGATGCTTATAACCAAAAAACCTTGTTTAGTAGAACATAGCTATATTATCCACTTCAATCACATCTTCCCCAACTTTTCTGGAATAAATCTAGCCATCATCTGATACTGATAGATCAGATCAGTGTACCCGGTGAAAATGTATATATATTTCTTCTTTTACTTCATACTTTGGAACTCTCTAGTAAAATTCGTGCTCTGGGATGTTGCACCCATGAAATAAAAACTCTTCCTTTTTTGTAGTATTTTCATTTAAATAGAAAAAACATTTATTTAGAATCATTTAAGCAAACACAAGGTTATTTTTACATATTTCCGCAATGAAATATTCGCTTTTAATTTATATATTATAAATACAACTGTAACCTAATAATTAATAATTAATTTATTATGCCACTGTTACCAATTAGTCATAAATAATATTGTTAAACTTACTTTTACTTTAGATTGTACATAAATATTATAACCATTATATATGATTTTTATGTAATAATTTTGCAGTGTGACAGCACAAATATTGTAAAAACGGATGGCGTGCGTTCGTTGTCGTATTTTCTTAATTTAAATCTGAAATATGGTAGTGCGCTTTTCGGTGTTCCTAAACGGTTTTGCTACTAACTATACATTTTTTAATTTTATCAAAAAGAAACAATATGGTAATGTATTGATGTGTACTAAAGTGCAATAATCACGAGGACAATATTAAAATCCAGCGATTCTTCAAAAACTATGAAAAATTGTGAGGCGCTATTGAAAATCGAGGTAGCAAAATATGGTTTTCATACTCATATATGGCACATATGGGTCCTACAAAAAAACTCTTTTAAAATAATTCAAGAAAAAAACAAATTAATAAACCTTGTATGGATACTACTTCCTTGTGTTGTTAATATCTTTCTTCATAAACTTAATATTAATTGTTTACCCCTTAAAGTTAACGCCTACTATTTTAGTAAATGTAAGAAAGTAAAAATAGACTAAGGTCCTCAAATGTTTCTTTATAAAATAAATATGAGTAAATCCAAAAAAGAAGAAGTATTTAGAGCAGTCAAAAACCGAAAAAAATTTGTCAACAAGCACATTAGTTTCATAGTATTTTTTCAAAAATCTGGAATGTTTGGAATATGATGCAAGCCCAAATTGAGGGTATCAAAAAAGCACAGATATTTTTATATGTAAAACAAAGGTCGAAAATATAATAAATCGATATTTTTATTTTTATCAGGCGAGCAGCATAGGCATACCGCAAAAATGATTTAGTGATTTTAGTGTTCCGTACGGAACCTTTATGGGATCACTTCGGTGTCTGTCTGTCACACCCGATTTTCTCCGAAACATAGAAAGTTGAAATTTGGTACTAAGATAGGAACTGATGACCTCATCAGAGCCGTGTCGTTTTGAAAGTTAAATTTTGGGGTTAGTTTTGGGGCGTGTGAAAAAAAAATACCAGGTAATCGAATGGGGTGTCAAATGAAAGCTTGTGAAAATATGAGTTCAAGAATGTATATAATGTAATATTCTCGCGAATTTTTCTTCGTAATATTTAAAAAAAAAGCCAAAAATCGCTGTCCACCCCCAATTACCTTGAGAAGTACTAATCAAAAAATTTTGAGAAAATTCTGGAATATTCTCCAAAAAGTATAAATTGAACGAAAATTATCATGAGTGGGTTACTTTGATAATTTATCTGGTATATAAAAAAAAAATTCAAGGTCATCAGTTTTCAACAAAGATCAAAAACAAACTTTGTTGAAAACTCATTAAGGGTCTGAAATCACCGCACGGAACACTAATTGCGCAAGTCCGACCTGCACTTGACTGATTTTTAATTAGAAGAATTAAGAATGTTAAGTAATCAACTGAAAAGGATTATTCCATGATGCGGTTAAAAAGGGCGCAAAATTTGAATATTTCACTAATCGAAATTAGAGCTTCTCAGCCTATTTTTAATAATTTTGCTCTGTCTTATCCTTTTATTCGGTTTACAACTTTAGTTTTTTTTTTCTTTATTATTGTAGGAGAATACTGTAGCTTAGCCTTCTTATTATTTATATATATATATATATATATATATATATATATATATATATATATATATATATATATATATATATATATATACACTCCTGGACAAAATTAACGCAACACTATATTAAATCATACAAATCTCTATAATGAATTAATTTTAATAATTTTTTATGAACATTGGTTACACTAAAAGTTAGAAAAAACTTATTCGGATACTTTAAAAGTGAATTAGCTACCAAATTTCTCTATAAGATTCGAATTAAAATTATTCTTAAGACCTAATAACAAAATCGTTGAAATTATGTAATAACTGGGACACTAGTAGCGTGTGTTGCCTCCTCTACTTCGGATGACAGCGTTTATGCGCCTAGGCTTGCTTCTAATTAAATTTTGGATAAAATCTTGCTCCCATTCTGTGATAACTGCATTTTCAAGTTCCCTCAGGTTTCTAGGTGCAGGTATATGACGTTTCACATTTTTCTTAAGGTGATCCCATACATGTTCTATCGGATTCAGATCCGGGCTTTTTGGTGCCCATTGCATAATCGGTATATCAACTTTATTCAGATAATCGAGTACCTTCCTAGCCACGTGAGGTCGAGCATTGTCTTGCATAAACAGGAAATTGGGTCCGACAAAATGACCGAACAGCATCACATGTTCTATTACAATATTCTCAAGATAGTAGTCAGCATTCATGGATCTCGTACGGACAGGGACTAACACTGTGCGAGCATCAAAGCAGATGCCACCCAGAACATAACAGAGCCACCGCCGAATGGAATCCTTGCAGAGATATTGCAAGGAGCAAACCTCTCTCCTGGTCTTCGCCATACTCGCTCACGACCATCTGGATGTTTTAGACTAACCCTAGTTTCATCTGTGAAGAAAACTTGTTTCCAATCATCCACAGACCAGTTCTCGTGATTTCGAGCAAAACGTAACCTGGCAACTCTGTTCTCTCTAATAAGCAAGGGCGCAGTGGCTGGTCTCCTACTGTTTAATCCAGCTTCATTTAACCGTCTTCTAACTGTTTTAGAAGAAATTGTGACATTGCGAACAGCTTCGAGTTCGTCTCTTATTATAGAACTAGTGACAGTCCTGTTTCTTAAAGCATATTGTCTTATAAAACGTTCATCTAGGTCGCTAGTGCATCGTTTTCACCCCTGCCCTAGCCTTCTAGAATAAGTTCCTATTTCATTCAAGCGTCTTACCATACGACTTATTGTGGAACGATGTTTGCCTAACAAATTGGCAACATACCTCTGACAATATCCCTCATCCAAAAATAAAACAGTCTACCACAAAAACGTATTACTTTGAAAAAGGGAACAATTTATAAGCTTATTTTTAAAGAAAATCTATCGCATTATTACAGAAAATTGTTTATCTTCTAAAAAATTCTTTAAAACTGTAAATCTAATCGAATTGTTTTGATTTCTGTCATGAACAACGAAACCAAATATGCATAGCCTACTATTCAAATACTCGATAAACTTTAAAACTGACATAAGAAAAAGATAAATTAATTTTCAGATTGTTGCGTTAATTTTGTCCTATATATATATATATATATATATATATATATATATATATATATATATATATATATATATATATATATATATATATACTAGCTGTGCCCGCGGCTCCGCTCGCGTGGACTTGATTCGCCTTTATCGTCACTGCTTATTCGTTATGTTTATATTATTATATAGTTCAAGGGGCCTTAGAGGCCCATGGCTTGGTTGCATACTTGTCTCCACTTATTTTTATCTCCTTTTAGCTTTTCCCAGTGCGGGATTCCCATCAACTCCGGATCTTGCTTTACTACCTGAATCCATGTAGATCGAGGTCTACCCTTGCCTCTTCTTCCAACCACTCCTCTTATTACGGCTTGCTTTGCGTGTCTTTCTTCCTTCATCCTTGCCAGGTGTCCCAACCATCTTAATCCCTGGCTTCTTATGATTTGACTTATAAGGGGTTTCGTATATAGACATTTTAATTCGTAATTTGTTCTTCTTCTCCACAGTCCCTCTTCATTCCTTCCTCCGTAGATTCTTCTCAAAGCTTTCCTTTCTCACGCCTCCAACTTCTCCTTTTCTCTTGCATTCAGTTTCCACGTTTCGCACCCATATGTCACCGTGGGTCTGACAACTGTCGTATTTATTCTTTCTTTTGCTTTTCTTGATACATTCTTTGTTTTCAATATTGGATTTATTACCCCCAAACATCTCTGTCCTTTCGCTATTCTTTCTTGTATCTCCGCCCTTTCTTGTCCACTCTCTGTTATTGTTACTCCCAGATAATTAAATTTGTCTACTTTTGTAAACGTATATCTTTTCCCTAAGTTGTTTATTATATATAAACTTTTGTTGTTTTTATTATCCTTCTTCTTTGTAATTTCCATGTATTTTGTTTTTTCCTCATTTATCTTTAATCCTCTCATCCTTCCCCTTTCTTCTATCCTACTTATGGCTTTTTTGAGGTTCTTTTTGCTCTTGCAGTTACTGCTACATCATCCGCATAGGCCAAGCATTGGCAGGTTTGTTGGTATATCGTTCCATTTGTTTTTATTTCTGACTCCCGGATTATCTTCTCTATTACCAAATTAAATAGACATGTCGACACTGGATCCCCCTGTCTTAATTCTCTTTTCACCTTAAACTTGTCTGATACTTTGCCCTCAACCAACACTCTATTTTCTGTATCATTCAGGGTCATTCTCACCATGCGAATCAATTTACTTGGAATTTTTAGTTCTTCCATTATCTTATAGAGTCCTTCTCTATTTATAGAGTCATATGCTTCTCTGAAATCCACAAAGACCAAGTGTAGTGCCAAATTTTGATTTAAGCTATTATCTTGGATTTGCTTAATCGAAAATATCTGGTCTGTAACCGATCTATTTTTCCTGAATCCACACTGGTACTCTCCCAGAATAGACTCGGCTTTCTCTGCTAGTCTGTTTTTGATAGTCAACACTACTATCTTGTACACGACATCCAATAAGGCTATTGGTCTATAATTAGCACATATAGTTTTTTTTTTCTCCTTTTTTGTAGATTGGACAAATGAGCGACTCTCTCCAGCTCACTGGCATCTTTTCTTAAGTGCACTGTTTAGACTTACTTAGCAATCGAAATAGTAGATTATTCTTATGTGATTATGTTGCCGTGCGATTGCCAAGTCATTATATTTATTATAGAAATAAAGATGTCTAATATTGATACGGTTACTATAAATGTTGGTAGGTAACTAAATAGATATTTCTTGCCATATTTCTTGCACCAACCGGCATATTTCATTTTCCAGATCTACTCCAGCTTTGATCAGTTCTGCTGTTATACAATTTCCAACCGGGGCCTTATTTTTTTTGGGTTCTGAGTATTTTTCTTATTTCTTCTTTGCAGGGTTTGTTTGTCCCCTCCTGCCCTTCAGTTAATTTTGCTTCCTATTTCTCATTCAACTCATCTCCATTTAGTGTTTCTTTAAAGTATTCCCCACATCTATTCAGTCTTTCTACCAAGCTTACTGCTAAACTTCCATCTTTTTTCCTATATATTAGCATTTTATCTCTGTTTATTCCCTTTGTATTTTATAAAAAAAAACACGAAAATCGAATAAGTGATTCTTGAGTGCTAAGAACAGCAATGGATAGACAGACAGACAGAGAGACTTTAAGTTTTATATATTATAGATTTTTTTTGACATATATTAAATTAAGAATTAAAAAAAAATCACGTAAATCAGATGAGTGGTTCTCGAATGATAAGCACACTAACGGACAGACAGAGAGACGTTGCGTTTTATATATGGTATATTATATAGATTACTATTATTATTATTATATAACCTGGTCAGAGAACATATGTATGAATTAAAAAAAATCACGTAAATCGAATAAGTGGTTCTCGAGGGATAAGCGCACTAACGGACAGACAAACAGACAGAGAGACGTTGCATTTTACATATATTATAAATATAAATTATTATTATTACTATATAACCTGGCCAAAAAATATATGTATGAATTTAAAAAAAGACACGTAAATCGAATAAGTTGTTCTCGCGTGATAAACGCACTAATGGACAGACAGAGAGACATTGCATTTTATATATATTATAGATTATAGTTTATAGATATTCTCTGCTACATAATATTGTTCCAAATTTAATGGTTTATGCCGTGTATTGCAAGGGAACGCGCGGCAAACTTTTTTCCGACTTTATTCACTATTATCGTCACTGCTCATTCGCTATGCTACCTATCGTAATAAAATATAGCCTATAACCTGGCCAGAGAACATATGTATGTTTAAAAAAAAAAAGTACGTAAATCGGATAAGTGGTTCTCCAGTGATAAGCGCCACTAATGGACGGACAGACAGACAGACAGAGAGACGTTGCATTTTATATATATTATATATTATATATATATATATATATATATATATATATATATATATATATATATATATATATATATATATATATATATATATATATATATATATATATATATATATATATATATATATATATATATATATATATGGAAGACCTGTCTCCTAGGATTTTGTGGCGTTAAATTGGTCGTCCTACGATAGAATTTCTTCCAGGTCTTTGTAAAGTTAAACGGCTTCCTGTTGTCTACAGATATTTGCATGAGTAGCCGATGTTCGAGAGTTCAAAATGAATGAGGAAATTAGACTACTGGCATCTGCAAAGCTGTAGATTGAATTCTTGGCCCTTTTCAGCAGATCGTTAATAGAATAGGAGACACTATGAACCAATGAGGCATATCGGCGTTGATAATGTGGGTCGGTTTAGGCTGCGTGATGTTGCTTAACGTTTCGTGGCTCTGCCGATGCCCCGGACTGTGGGACCAAATAGCATGATGTGGCACCTCCCAGAAAAAATTCCGGAGGTAAATTAGCCCTCCGTTCGGATCTCCGGGAACGGGCTGGTTCAGGGGCGTTGACACGCAGAGATCATAATTTTAAATTAGATTTTTGCGAAATACGAGGTTTAATCTCGAACATAAATTCAGTCCACCAATACCTGTAATTAAATAAACCTCTCTGTGAAACCAAAGTCAGTTCATAGACCAGCACAGTCAACTATCTTTATCCTTGCGCTGACGCCATAGTTCTCAAAAACTGTGCTAGAAAACTAACACCAGTTTTTTGTAGGCTTTTCAACCTATCCTACAGAAAGGGGATATTTCCTTCCTGCTGGAAATGTGCCACAGTTCAGCCGATACCTAAAACAGGCAAGAAGACCTTGCCAAATAACTACCGGCTAGTCGCACTGCTTTCAATATTATCGAAAGTCATGGAAAAGGCTATCAATCAGCATCTTTTAAAATATCTTGAAGAATTCGACATTATTAGCGACCACTAATCAGATCAACAGGAGATCTTCTGACTTATGTAACACATGTTTGGAACAACGCAATTGAACACTTTGGAGAATCTCGAGAGGTTGCTCTTGATATATCCAAGACATTCGACCGTGTTTGGCACGACGGATTGTTGGCTAAGCTACGTTCTTCTGGCATGTCTGAAAAGTTTTGTTTGTGGCTCTCATGTTTTCTCAAAGAGCGTTCTTTACGAGTGTCAGTCGACAGATTTCTTTCCAACACCTTCACTATCAATGCGGGTGTGCCCCAAGGCTCCATACTGTCTCCTACTCTCTTTCTCATTTACATTGACGATCTGCTGGAAAAGACCGGGAATCCAATCTACAGCTTTGCAGATGACAGTATACTTATCTCTTCATTCTCTTTGAAAGCTCGGACATCGGCTACTCAAACGAATATCCGCAGACAGCAGGAAGTCATTCAACTTAACAAAGACCTGGAAGAAATTCTATCTTGGGGTGACAGTGACCAAGTTGAATTTAATGCTACAAAAACTAAGGCAGCAGTTTTTTCCAAAAAAGTTAACGTTGCTGAACCCGACATAGTTATGTCGGGGCACTCTGTTCCTCTAACATTGTCACTCCATTTGTTGGGCGTTAATTTGAGAGCAAACATGTCCTGGCATGAACATGTTGCGGGTATAGCAAGGAGAGCTTCTCAAAAGTTGGGAATATTATTTCGAAGCAGAAAGCTTTACACTCCACAACAACTATTAATTCTTTACAAAACTCAAATTCGACTAACTATGGAATACTGCTCCCATGTTTGGGGCTCCGCTGCCAAACATACACTGCATTTGTTGAATTCTATTCAGAGAAGGGCTGTTCGTCTGACTGGAGACCCGGAACTGACCGGCAGCCTTGATTCGCTGGAACATCGAAGAACGGTTGACGACTTAAGTCTATTCTATAAGTATTTTCATGGAAAGTGTTCGAACGATGCAGCCCGCTTAATTCCTCCCAGAGCGGTGCATGTTAGAAATACACATCGCGCTAATATTTCACATCCGTATGAGGTTCAGCTTGTTACTCCTCGTACAACGCTCTTCAAGCAGTCTGTTATATGGAGAACATCATCCCTTTGGAATAATTTGCTCAGGATTGTGTTTCCCACCAAGTACAATATACAGCGATTCAAGAACAACGTGAACAGCAGCAACACCTCGGGATTCTACAAAATATTCAATTGCTTTGTTCCAAACATGTGTTAGAACATAAGTTAGAAGATCTGTTGGCTTTTACTTACAAAAGCCATATGGATGGTAGCTATTAATACTGAATCCTTTTAGATGTTTAGAAGAAATAATAGTTTCTTCCATAACTTTCGATGTTATTGAAAGCAGTGTGACTGGTCAGTAGATGTTTGGCAAAGTCTTCTAGCCTCTTTTGAGTATCGGTTGAACCGTAGCGCATTTCCAACAAGAAGGAAATATTTCCTTTCTGTAGGATAGGTTAAAAACTCTACAGAAAACTATTATTAGTTCACTCGCGCCTTCTTTGAAATGCAAAAAAAATTACGAATAGTTCAAACTAAAGAAAAGTTCGTTCTTTTCAAGTAGGTTCACTACGACACTGCGTAAAATTGTCATTACTTACACTTCATTTCGTTGAAGAACATTGGTACAAAGAAATATACAGTAAAATATGAAATTATAAGTGTAGTTACTTTGTCGTTAACTTTAATTTGAGCCGGTTAAAAAATAAGAAACCCATCAAAGATTTATGGGTATCTTTACAACAATTTAATTTTCTTGAAGCGTAGTTAAACACCATGTATAAGTGAAAATAAACAAATGTGCGTATATTCGTATTGCCGTTAAAATTTAAAATGGGTAATGACGGCTTTTACAAGTTGTAAATGTTTTTGTGTTCGTTAATTGGATGTACCGTTCTTCGGTATAATAAAATTCAAAAATAATGTCTTTCCAAATGAAATCTCAGTCATCTTCCCCATTCCCCATTGTTTTGTGTATCTTAAATGAATGTATGTGTGCAGGTATACAGTATATTCAAGACATTCAACCCATAATTTATTACTTAACATATTTAATGTCTTAAAGTGGGGCAAGACGAACATCGAAAATTAGAACATACAAGGGCATTGAAACATCACCCTCGCAGTGCCAGTGGAACAAAAACCTTTTGTTGGCATTAAGGAAGCAGACAACTAGTGGCTATAAATAAGAAAGTGGATCAACAAATAATAAACCTGCTAGTGATCACAAAAAATCAATGTTCGATTTTTTTTTTGGGGGGATTCTCCTAAAAGTTGCCAACTGAATAAGAAATGAGATTGGTAAAGTTTCAGCTCAACTGGATAATGTTAATCCGTGCTTCATCAAGGTTGAAGTTTTAACTTTTCGTGAAAATTGATTTTTTATGAAAATGTCTAAAAACGTTGCAAGATTCAATTACATCGGCTCTCTAGATTTTACTTTATTTATTTTTTCAATATGTACAGGGTGGTCCAAATTGGACACTTTTAAAGGTAAACCCCTTTATCTAAAGGAGATAGACGAAAACTGTTGTCGATGTATGAGGCTCAATTTTTATAATAAACGCAATAGTGAAAACGTAGTACCGTTTCAGATATACAAGGTGTTTTTCATAAATCTGCATTTTGGAAAAATGTTTATAATTCTCTTCCTATTGAAAATTTTTGATTTCTGTAAAAACATTCTCAAAGCACTTTTTCACGTGGATTTCAACAGTGCAAGTTAAATTTTTTTATAACTAATATTTTAATAGTTATTAACGCAAAAATATATTTTTTAAATGGGATACCCTATATATTTTTCTTTATCCGAATAGAGCTTTAAATTACCATTCTAAAAATATAGCACACCTTATATTTTGCTTAAATCTACTTCAAAATATAAAGGGTTTCAGTTTTTGACGCGAGTTTTAAATGCACATTTTGTGAAGTAGGCTTTGGACGGAGCGCCAATATCAATTGTTTACCGATAGCAGTCAAATCGTAAAAATAATTCCCATAAGTGACTCTAAGAGTCATAACTACAATGAAATTTACTAAATGCTATAGTACTTTAAACTATGTAGAAAATAAAACAAAAAAACAACTTATTGCGAGTAGAACAAACTAAAACAAAACAATTTCTATAAGAGATGTTCGAAATGTCGACCATTTTCATTCACACATAGGCGACACCTTTTCTGGACACTTTTTACCGAGTTGATTAGTTCGGGAGGAGTGAGAGCTGCAAAACTTTGTATCACTGCGACTTTTAACTCTTGCGTGGTGTTTGTCGGCAATTTAAAAATTAGGTCTTTTAATCTTCCCCAGAGCTAGAAGTCCATGGGTGTTAAATCCGGTGACCTTACCGGCCAACGGTTCAGACCTTGGTTGGCTATCCAGTTATTGTCGAAATTGGTCGTGTTGAAGAAATATATTCCTAAGGTCCATTAACGGCAGTTCTATTTGCTGCCTTAAAATTTCTAAATATCTCTGAGAGGTGAATGTTCCTCCGTAAATAAACGGACCCCTCTAAAAATTCCTTCCTACACATTAAATCCAAATCTGCCTTGATTTCTTTGCTCCACAATTAAATGAGAATTTTCTTGTGCCCACGTACGTGTATAAGAATAGTAATGGTTAAAAATACCTGCATTGCTTACATCTTTGCCTTGTCTGTCCAAATGAAATTTAATGAAAAATTCGGAACATGGTTATAATTCTCCAGAAACCATTGGCAAAAATCTATACGCCGGGAAAATCTCCGTCTCTAAGGTGATGAACTTTTCTTGTCCTATATGGCCTGAATTTATGCATCTTCAAAGTACGACTTACGTTAGTTCTTGGTACTCCAGTGGATTCTTTTAACTGTTGGGTTGAAGTATTGGGATTATTTCTGATTCTGATATTCTTAAAACTACTATTTCTTCTAACTCCATATCCCTGTTTGATGCATAATTTTTGGGTCGTTTCTTTTCAAACTGGCCACTATTAACTAGGTTATGTCGCAATCGAGCGAATATATCCTTGAAGGGTTGACGCCTCTCTGGATACCGTTCCTGGTACAAATTACTTGCCGCTTCCGAATTTTCTCCGGTTTGTATGAAACACAATATCATATCCTATTTTTCGTAATTTTCAAACTTCACTGAGGTTTATTTGACAATTCAATAATTGATCCTGAAGTAAAATTTGACAACTACGAGTAAACAATTGAATTCACAAAATGTGCATTTAAAACTCGCGTAAAAACTGAAAACCATTATATTTTGAAGTCGATTTAAGTAAAATATAAAGCGTACTATATTTTTAGAATGATAATTTAAAGCTCTATTCGGATAAGGAAAAATATACAGGGTATCCCATTTAAAAATATATTTTTGCGTTAATAACTATTAAAATATTAGTTGTAAAAAAATGTAACTTACACTGTTAAAATTCACGTGAAAAAGTGCTTTGAGAATATTTTTACAGAAATCAAAAATTTTCAATAGGAAAGAAATTACAAACATTTTTTCAAAATGCAGATTTTTGAAAAATACTCTGTATATCTGAAACGGTACTAGACATCGATATGCGGTTTTCACCATTAAGTTTATCATAAAAATTGAGCCTCAGACACTGACATCAGTTTTCGTCTATCTCCTTTAGATAAAGGAGTTTACGTTTAAGAGTGTCCAATTTAGACCACCCTATACATAAAAAGAGTTTAGTTAAAGCTGTTTTCAAAAGTAAATAGAGCAAAATCCACATTGAAAATAGAGAAAAGAAAAGCAAGAAGGTATAAAAATGAGAAGAAATAATGTTCAAATACATTTTATTATTTAAAGTTTAGTTATAAAAAAGGAAGCAATATAAAGGAAAGAAGTTATTATTATTTATATTTACAATGATTCATCAGATCAAGGTGGTAATGGCTTAGATAAGGTGGCCTTTGAAGAGTCAGGAAAAATTTTCGTACATTCAGATGAAACTTATAACAGACATTGCCGTTGTTCTTCATCTTTCCTCAAACAGGAATTGAAGCCTTGAATTAATTTTACACCTTTTTCAGCCAACATTAAAACTACTATTTTGTTAGCTTTTAAATAGTGTGAATTGTCACATCATTTATCGGGATCAGTATTTAATAAGTTTGTATAAATTTCAAATCGCTTGAAAAAATTGACTTGAAAGCTTCTACTTTTTTATTTTGCGGTGTGCTTTCATATCTTTTAGCGTTTTTTTTTGCAGTTTTCTCCACTCTTCGTAGAGTTTTTTTAATTTTGCAACACAATGTTTCAGGTGTCTGGTTGGTATCTCAGCTTTCTACCAAAAAAGTAAAACTTTCTGTAGTGTAAGTCTTGCAGCTTCTCTGGTGTTTAGTTTCACTTGCCGTATATTATAAAGTAAACTGCGTAAAACTTGATAATTAGATGGTAATTTACTGTCACTGATTTGATGAGATACGTGGCCGATTAAATACACCATTTCTTTCTGCCTTGAACTCGAACTCGAACATGAAGAAGCAAGGCTCGTTGATGCTGTAGAAGACATTGTCCCGCAAACCGCACAGAAAAGTTACTAAACGAACGTTGTTGGAATGTTCACTGCTTGAAAGACAAACGTAAACCAGAACTCTCTGACTTCTCCCCGGGTATCCCAGACAAGGAACAAAAAAGAAGGGGTGTGGTTTATGACACTCCCGGTAGAATTCTCGGATAAAACGATCCTTAGCAATAGCGTTTTTGTAACAAAAACAAACCTTTCAAAGAATAGAACTAAATATCAGGTAGGGTACCCACTACCTTGCAATTCGTAAAATTAGTTATAAAAGTCTTATTATGTAATTGTTTATAATACAAAGGAAACAAAAAATGGTCAAAAGTATTTAAGTTAGGTATCTTTGTTGCCATTTTTCACTTTCGTTCTCTAAACAGGTCGAAGGTCGAATTTGAGGATTCGAATCATGTCTGCTCTTGGATGATCAATATCTTCAAATATAAAAGTTTTAACAAGAAAGTGGTAGAAGTTAAACTTTAAGACAACAACATTTCCCATGAAATGAGACAAGAGTCAGGTTTCTAGGACAAATGGTTTTCATTTTATGAGGGAAAAACCACGATTTTTTTGTAAAAAATCGAATTTTACAGCTTTAACCTCGATGAGGCACGGATTAACGTTATCTAATTGAATTAAAACTGTGCAAATCTTATTTTTTAGACAAATAGCAAATTCTAAGGGGATCCTGCCAGCATTATGATGAAAATATGTTTTCCCTCCTCTACCTTGTGACCACCATACTGCACACATACTACATATCTGGTTAGCAAAGCATTTCCACAGACGACAGCTAAATGATGTCACTCAGGGAAATGTCAACAAAACTAAGCCGAGCTAATGACTGACATCGGGGCAGATGTTTCGATAGAGGATAGGCTTCTTACTAGCTTCCAATGAACGAAGATGTAATGTACATAGATCCCAAACATCGGAGACAACACAGCATATGACGGAAGGTTGCCAGTTGTGGCAAAGCTTAGGAGAGACGAAGGGACCTATGCGAATGTGAAAAATACGCCCTTTAGAAACTTTTTTTATACGGATGGATTTTTGTCAAAAATATTCATCCCTCAGTTATCGATTTTTAAATTGAGAATTCCATTGTAGGTTGGTTTTTTGTGAAAAATCTTCCTCCCCTTCGGTCATCGATCTATAAATTAGGTGTTAGCCACTACACCAGATATTTGCACGGTCGGAGTACAAGGAAAGAACTGGTATAGTTGCAAGGATACTTCACCAAGAGATGAGCAGAAAAAAGTTTTTGGCAGTGGACAAGATGTCTTATTACAAATATGTCCGGAAATCATACTCAAAAAGAAATACCTGCAAGCAATACTGGGATCAAAGTGTGTTCGTAGATCGTTCATAATATATCAAATAATCCAGCAGGGGATAAATCATTAAGGCATACAATATTTATTAATATTGTCTTTCCAAATAATGACAAACCATAAGGGAAATATAATGAGAAGATTTTTCAGTAAAATGATTTGGAGGCTCAAATAGGAAAACGATGGAAATTAAATAGTATCCAAATAATGTCGATATCAACAGCGAGAGTTATACGAAAGAGTCTCATAAATGTTAAGTGCATTGAAGTTTAATCAACTTTTGTATAACGTGATGCAGGAGACAGTGCTATTTGCAACCTCACAGATTATTCGGAAATTGTGGGGAATGCATGTCACTTAGGGTCTGTTAATATCCGTATTATCAGGTCCTAAGAAAAAGACTCCCTTACAACTCAATCCTAGCATATCGGGTAAAAGTAAATATTTTCCGTAGTGAGAGTATAAAATCTGGACTAAACCACAGAGATGGTATAATAATAAAAGAGCTAAAAATTTTAAAATAAGTTCAGAATTATGAAAAGTGACAAGTGCAAGCACATCTTTGCTATAACTCTTTTATTAAAAAAATACAAGATAATTTAATTCATCAATTTAGAATAATCTTATTTGGTATATTTCTCCAATATAAAGCTTCGCCTGGATCGTATCCCCATTAAATCATTTTTTTATACTGACCTACCGTTTCTGTGACATTTTAAAAAAATTCTTGAAAGTCTGTGCATGTATTCAGTTAGGTTTTTTATCAAAACATAAGACAGTTTCCTGGAAAATAGAACAATTTACATCTTAAATATTTGAAATGGCATCAAATTTGAATCATGGTTGCTCCCATGGTTATATTTAGTACTTTGAGAGTTTAAAGAATGCAATAAAATAAGCAAATACATATTTAAAATACAATGGTAAAATTATTTACCAAGTACTTTGCTTGAAAACATGTAGATGTCTGAATTTGACTTTATCATACTAAAGAATAATTTAATCCAAGCGTTTTAAGTTGGTACTTTTAATGGTAGATACTTGGTAAATATTAACCATAAAAAATTAAACGGAGGAAAGGCTTCATAGATATCTACAACTGTCACCGGACGTATAATATACATTGTTTCTATCGAAACTGAAAATAATGATAAATATCAATTTTCAGATTACTAGAGTCCAAAAACCCTGAAACGAACTCATAACATATTTACGAAGTAACTCTTCTAACACCCTCCCTACATTAATAGGTTAAACCACAAATAAAACTGTTGAAAAAATGTAAGTTTCAAATTCTTAAACTTCAAGATTTTTAAATGTACTAACACTCTGCCCATTATATGTTTAACTATAAATAAGAGAACTTAAAATTTGTTCATTATGTTAACTAAAAAACAATAATTATATTGAAAATATACAAAATTTATAGATTTTAACCCTTTTCACCCTATTCTTCTATAACGATGTCTGTTAAGAACTATAGATTTCAACCTTACCTCAAGTATTAAGGCGTACCAAATTTCAGTTCGTTTGAAAGCTATCGTGCCAACAGACTGACAGACCGACAGACAGACAGAGAGACCAACGGAAATGAAACTATCCTTTTCGTGACTTCAGGATACTGAAGCGTGAAGACAAGCAAAAATAGGTTACGAATTTTAAATAGTAAGAACTACTTGACGATGATGTATTTGAGACAAAACGTTTTCGGAAAAAATAGTTAGTTCGAAAAGAAATACTAAAATGGAAACGAAAATCGGTTGTATTTTTAAATTTGTAATTATAAAAATTAATCGTTAAATTACGCATTATTTCAGATTTATATATGACCGTTATAGAAATCTACTGTTGAGCATAGTTTACAGTTTTTTTTGTGTATTGTTTGACTGTAGTAAATAATTTCCATTTAATATAAATAAAAATAATAAAGACAGGTTTGTTCTCATAATCTAACCCTATTTTTTTATGAATTTTTACGGCCCTCTTTTTCCCATATTATTTAAAATTAAAAAACATCTATTTTGGTCCCATTATCATAAATACAATTGGGGTTAGAGTCTATATCTTATAAAATCTTTACATCATACCACTAAACGCCACAAGTGTTATAATAACTCAATGTTGTCATTCGTATTTTATCGCGGTTTAATTTACAGTCTATAATTGCAGGGATCAGAGGTTCTTTCGCCCCGGAGGTGCGAAGTAAACAGGAGAGGCCAGTGATACATTGATATTTTAGGATAATTATTTCAGTCACACCCATTTAACACCCGATGCCGCTGTGATAACGCTTAATAACTGAGGATGAAGATGGACAACGGTATCGTTATAATTATTATGCGTACGTGGTATCGTATCTTCCGAATACGCTTTTTATTACCTCTCTCTTTGGTTGTGCATATCAAGATCAGTTTCACAACTTGCCCTTGGCAATGCATTATTGATAGCGATCTTATATATATATATATATATATATATATATATATATATATATATATATATATATATATATATATATACAAAAAGGAGGAGGGTACTCTTAACCGACAAGTTAAACAGCAAACTTGTAGGTGTGGTAAGCGATTATGGGAATAGGACTAGAAGGTTTTTAACACCTTTTTAGCTATGCAAAGTTATCGAAAATATTTTATTTTCTTCTTCATAGCTACAAGTACAGTAGATTATCAGTATTCTAAGGTTTACAGCAGAAAGCAATTCAAATTATTAAAATCAAACACTACTTACTGCTAAGTGGTCCTTTTTGGATAATTCCTTTCAACAAAAAACGACATTTCTGTTAATATTTATTAGGAAAACATGAGAAAATTTCTGCCAAAATACTTTTAAAGAATATTAAAAATTATTTACTCCATTTTGTTATGTAAGGTACGAACAACTGTGTGCTTCTAAGGTGATTTTATTTAAAATTTTGTATACATTTTTCGTTCTTTTTGTTAAGGCCAGCGTCTTTTTATCTTCTTATTAAGTCATGATTTATTTATACTAGAGAAGACAATGACGCTGACATTTTTCCAAAGTTTGTGAAATTTGTAGAAAGTGACATTAGGTTGCCTACTTATCTGCAATAGAATGGAGAAAATTGAGCCTCAATGTTAGTTTTTTATTAACAGAATTCGATTAAAGGTAGATTTCCACCATTTCCCTAAAGATTCTTTTGTTGAAATTTCCTTCCCTGCATGTGATTTTGGTTTCATTAAAATTAAATTCACCTTAAGTGTCTGCAATCACTGAAGAAAAACTCTGGCGCATTTGCTTCACGTAGTAATCAATTTTCACATGAATTTAATTTTAATGGAACCAAAATCATGTGCAGGGAAGGAAATTTCAACAAAAGAATCTTCAGGGACATGGTGGAGATCCACCTCGAACCGAATTCTGTTAATTAAAAAACTGATATTGAGGATTTAAACTCGATTTTCTCCAGTCTATTGTTGGTAAAATAAAAATTCACAAAACATATCAGACACATCTCTATAATAAGAACCTAATGTCAGTTTCTACAAATTTCACAAACTTTTGAAAAATTAAACGAAATATCAACGTCATTGTCTTCTCTAGTATAAATAAACCACGACTTGACCAGAAGATAAAAAGATGCTGCCTGGCTTTAACAATAGGAATGAAAAATGCATAAAAAATTTTAAATACAATCACCTTAGAAGCACACAGTTGTTCATACCATACATAACAACGACTTTTTATATTCTTTAAGAGTATTTTTGTCGAAATTGTTGAAAAAATGTGGTTTTTTGTTGAAAAAAGCTATTTGTAGCCCTGAAGAAGAAAATAAATAAAATAAAACCTTTTAGCCCTATTCTCATAAGTGCAATAAAGTGCCCCCACAAACAACAATTTTTGAACACACCACTTAGCAGTAAGTACTTTAATGTTACATATAAAATAGAGTTGTTCTTTACTTTTAATCTAAAAAATACTGATATTCTATTGTAATTGTAGCCCTGATGAAGAAACTGAAATATTTTCGAAAGCTTGGCGTAGCTAAAAAGGTGTCCAAAACTTTTTAGTTCTTTTCCAAAGACCACTTACTCCAAGAACACGATACTGCTGTTTAACTAGTCGGTCAAGACTACCTTCTTTCCCTCTCTCTCTCTCTCTCTCTCTCTCTCTCTCTCTCTCTCTCTCTATATATATATATATATATATATATATATATATATATATATATATATATATATATATATATATATATATATATATATATATATATATATATATATATATATATATATATATATATATATATACATACATACATATATGGGACGTTTCACGTCAAACGGGACAAAGCTCTGCCCAAAATTGTATGCGACGGAGAATAATGTTTGACGGCTCAAATTATTCGGAATACAAAGCACTTTTGAACGCTGAGTGGCAAAACATGATCACTCAAAATGGCGGATCCAATATGGTAGCTACAAGTGAGGTATGTGTCGAAGAAAGTTATTAAAACTCTGAAAACAGCTATAAATTTCACTTATTCACCTTTGTGCATTTGCATCACTGCTGAGAAATTCGAAATCCGATCCAACATGGCGAACCTCAAAATCGATCAAATTTACGTGTTTTTGAGGCCTCTAAAGTGCGATTATAAACTTATATTTTTAAAATATGTTTAATTTTTAAATGATAAGACCCCATATCCTAAAAAGGCTGATCCAATTTGCTATAAAAAAGGTCTCTAATAATTTTTCATTAATTTCGAGAAAAAAATTTTTATACTATCTTTAAGGTCATATTTTGGATACTGATGGTTCATATTTATAAATATCTTTTCGAAAAAGTTCTTTGTGCTTAATAGGGTTGAGAGTGTCTTTAAATGCAATTTTAAAGCCCACATTACTTTTTTTCAATTGTTTGTGTTTAATTTTAGTTTCTTTAAAACTTTTTTTAGTTTTTTTATTTTTTTATATATATATTTAAGGGATTACACAACCCTGAGATTTTCAAAAAATCATTTTTTTACTTAGATTTATTAATTATACCTTTAAGAATATTTTAAGAGTTCAACCATGCCAATATTCCGAATATTACCTGAGTTATAGCAATTTGAAGTGAGCGTGGATTATAAGACGCTGACGCGATATTTTTTTTCTTTTGCATTTTTCTCGAATCCACTTTTTTTTAACTGATGGAGATTATGTTGTGAGAAATACGTAATCGATTTTAATTAAATTTACACTATTTGCACTGCTGTACCAAGAATTCAAACTGGAAATGCTTTTATAGTGACACCAAGTAAGCTGTTGAACATTTTCACATATTTAGGAGCCCAGAAACCTCTCACAGTTCTACAGTATTAGGTGTAATTTTTCTTTCTTCTACATTAATGTTATGTAACTAGATGAAATAATGGTAGCTAAAGTTGTTAGTAATACAGAAAACTACGATAATAAAATGAAACTATAATTATTTTTTTTTGAAAAACTAAAAATAAATAAAAACAATTGAAAAAACGTAATGCCGACTTTAAAATTACAGTTTAAAACAGTCTCAACCTTGTTAAACGCAGAGAGCTTTTTTCGAAAACATGTTTATAAACATGGACAGTACCCAAAATATGAAATTACATATCGTTTAAGAATTTTTTTCTCGGAATCTATACTATATTTTAGTGAAAAATTACTAAAGACCTCTTTTATTGCAGATTTCATGTAGAATACGATTATACTTTTTTTATTTCAAGATTTTAAATTTTTTGGATCGACGTCTGGCATATTGGATTCGACATCTTAAATTTTTAAAATCTGACTTTAGATTCGTGAATAGTAACCATCGGCAACCTTTGACCAACAAACAATTTCACATCAGAATTACCCAAAATCTTCAACTTGAGAAAGGGTTTACGCTTACCTTACTTGCAGCCGCCATATTGGATCAGCCTTTTTGGGAGATGAAATCTTATCATTCAAAAGATAAACATGTTTTAAAAACACAAGAAAACGTAATATAACAAGTTCTATGAGAATCAGAGATCTGATCGATTTTGAGGTCCGACATGTTGAATCCGTCATTTCGAATTTCTCAACAGTGATGCAAACGCACGAAGGTGGATATGTAAAATTTATAAATAGCAATCTGAATGCTTTTTCGAATATTTTATAGCTGTTTTTAAAGTTATTTCGATGCATCCCTTACTTGTAGCTGCGATATTGGACGCGCCATTTTAAGTGATCATGTTTTGCCACTCAGAATTCGAAAGTGCTTTGTATTCGAATAATTTGAGCCATCAAACATTATTTCTGGTCACCTACTACAATATACATATATATATATATATATATATATATATATATATATATATATATATATATATATATATATATATATATATATATATATATATATATATATATATATATATATATATATATATATATATATATATATATATATATATATATATATATATATATATATATATATATATATATATATATATAGATATAGATCTTGGTAGTGTATTACGGCTCAGTAATCCGTGAGCAGCTCTGAGAGTTGGTCAGTAGGCAGCTGTGCTGTCTGTCCTTCGAGTCAGAATTTTGTCTAGCCAGGATTAGTCTGAGGCAGTGTGTATCGCACAAGGAGAAGAATTCTGGTCATATGGACCAGCGGTATGCTTCTAGATGTCTGCTAGACAGAAACGGACTGCAGATTATACGGGGCTGCAGCACCTATCAGCGGGTATGCGAGGTAGTTTAAAAAAAAACATAGTACTCGCTCGGATCCGCAGTATATCTCCAGGTGCGTATTCGACAGAGACGAGCTGCTGATCTCACGGGTCTGCAACTAGTCCGTCTCCTCAGTCTGGGAATGAATACCACAGGAATAAGCACACTGGTCGCATGAATCCGCAATATATAGCTCGGTGCGAGTTAAACAAAGATGGGATTCTGGTCGCACGAGTCTGTATTTATTCTGCCCAATCTGCAAGAAAGGGTGAAATCATATGTATGGTGTTTGGTCAGGGAGAGAAAGGAAGTAGCTTTCTCACTGTTAGTCGGCCCGTCGGTCATACCTACATATAAGTCTATAGTTTACCTCTGATAACAGGACACAATGGCCGGTCACGTTGGATCGGGTCCACTGTTTGGCTGGGCTGCTTCACTGTGACTAATCATCTCTTATGCTGCTGGTCTGCTTCAAGTCGGATGATCGACGGGTACTGCTTGGAAAGTCTCATATATCACGATTTTATAGACGCAGCAGTGTAGATCCGCAAACGGAGGAATCCATGAGAACTGCCTGTGACGGTGTGCCATTAGCGACGCGATGCAAGGGTATGGGAATGATACGATACGGTTCGAGGTGCAGCTAGAAAGTTGGAAAGACGATTTTCCATGTTTCCGCCGAAGAAGTGATCAAAGGGATTAAAACTTGTAGGTTCATAGCTACTTGTTAAAACAAAAATGCACCTTTTCCGAAGAATAATAAGAAAGATAGACTCGATACTGCCCCAGAAAAATTATATAACATCGTTACATTGCAGTAAGTGTAAGAGAAACCAACGTTCTTACAGATTATTTTTATTAAATAATTATATTTGTTTAGTAATGGTATAATGAATGTAAAAGCGTTGTAGAAAAACTTATTATTAAACTACGTGTAGTATTATGGTCTCATGCATAAGACCACATTTGAAAAGTGTTTAAATTATCTATTTAATGTAAATGTGTTTTATGAAAAAATTTAGAATAATTTCATGACATAAAATAAATTTCCACAGTTCCTGTCTTACAGATTTGGAGGCTGAACAATATATTAAAGTCTGAAGAAAATCGGAGATACATAACTCAGACAGTTCCTTGTAAGTTATTTTATAAAATATTCTTCAACTTCTCTCGTCTGCTTTCAACTAATCGTTTTTTTTTTTATTTTTCTGTCGTTGCCAAGTTTCTTTTATTATATACTTTGAAAGCTCTTTTCGCAAGTTAAATAGACTTACTCTTATTTTAATTCAGATTAATTCCACGTTTAGCAAAATATAAGAAGTAAAAGTACATTATAAAAGAAGGTAGAGTATTAAAAATGGTTTTTACTACATATTTTGGAAATAAGACATATTCTTTTTCTTATTGTTAAAATCTGACATAATGAACAGTAAAGCTACATGCTATATTTTTTCCATTTTTCTGGAAAATTTCTCAAACGTGAGTATTTTACGGAAAATAATTCTACCATCTACATAATTGAAATATTTATTTAAAAAACTAAAGGTATCTGTTTTAACTAAAAATCAACTTATACTTATCTGGTTAAAAATATATGCTTTAATGTCGCCAATTTTGCAAAAAGAGCACTGCTTATTTTCTTCTTCGTGCATTCAAAATTTTGTCTTTTCCTCCTAGCCTCAAGTTGTTTATTTAGATAGAAGTAGCATACCAATAAGATCTGCTGATGACCCACAGACAATTTCACAAAAAATCTGTGTTCTCGTATTGTAATATTTTTTTAAAAATATACTAAATTGATGAAAAAACCAATGGATTAGCTCACCAAATTAGACCAATGTTACCATTAAAGAAGTTGCACGTAGCACTGGAACATAAGGACTATATTAACCGAGTTTTTCTCATGCCAAGCCTATTATTTTTTAGGTTATTATATGAAAATTGGGGAAAAGATGACACAAGCCTTTTGTGAAATTTTTCTCTGGCTTAAGGGGTTACATACACCTCGAATTTTCAAAAATTTGATTCTTTTTACGGATTTTTATTTTCTATACTTCTAAGAATTATTCAAAAAAAAATTAAGAAAAATCCATTCCATTACAAAGTCATAGCATTAAATGTGACCTGGCATCGAATTGAGACCGCTACCTGTTTTCAGACACTGTCTGCAATATTACTCAGTCAATTTTTAATATTCTTTAATTTTTTTTTAATCTTAATAATTACTTTTTTTACAAAATTTCAAGAGATTTTTATAAAATTTTTCTAATAGACAATTTTTTATAAATAATTAAACATAAAATTTTTGGTCGAAAATTGCATACTAAAGTTTGAAACACCATAAACTTTTTATTTTTGGAAAAAAAACCCTTCGAAAATTTTTAACTATTACATTATTTTATAAGATTAATTTCTAGTTTTGAAAATTGGATTATTTTTTGTGAAGTTATCCTGCAGACAAGGAGGCGCCATAGTTTTCATCAGTGGTCCTTAAAAGTAATGTTAACATTTAAAATATATTTTAAAAAAAATTCTTTATAATTTAAAGCAAAATATATAATCCCCATTATTTTATATTATTCGCTTAATAACCTTTAAACTATTTTTTTAAATATACATACTTTTTGCAGCGCCCAGGTGTACGTAACCTCTTAATAGTAATTGAATAAACTCAGGTAGCCAACGTATCAAGATAACTCTTACATACATACAGATACTTTATTATACTTAATAATTAGGAAGACCAGGTCTATAAGGTCTAAGAAAAAGAAAAAGAAGAAGAAAAAAGTTGTTGAACAAGCAAAATTTCTTAGCAGTCTCAGAAAAATAAAAATATTAAACTAAAGAAAGCTTTTTTTATTTTATTTTAGTAGATGGGTCATTATTTTTATTCTTAATAAAGCGTGAACAGTAAGGAAATCATATTTCAAATAGGGAAATAGAGTCGCATAGTATTTTGAGTAGGCATATCTTGATGACACTAATATACTTGTGCATTAAGATGATTAAATCTGATTATTTAGTGTTGTAATCTGTGGTTTATGGTGTAATTGCGAACATGAAAACCAGACCGACGGTCACGGGCTGGGAATAGAATCAAGCAACGCCGCAGGACTCGCTGGTGATCCATTATCGCGGGTTCGTGTGTCTGTCACACTGGCCCACTGGCGACGTTGACTGATGTATTCGAGAGTCAGTGTCGGAGAAGTATGGACTTGATAAAATGAGCATATATTTATGCTACATATACAACATGTCTTTTTTAAAAATTGATAATTTTACACAAGTTATAGTACTCTCTGAAATAAATTACTGCGCTAAGAATAGCCTATAACGAAGTTTACAAAAAAAAAAGTTAAAAACAAATGCCATAAAGTTTTATTTGGTCTGGTTCCAATGAAAATGGTAAGAACTATCACCTCTTGTGCCCAGTTAGCATTGAAAAGCTGCGATATTAATGACGTATTCTATTAACAAAAATTGGATCGATCCAAGTTACTGCAAAACGATAGTGAACATATCGATTTATATGGTGTTAATCGAATATGATACTGTTAAGAATTTTCATTGAAAAAAACTATTAACAGAACTTAATGATAAATATAAAACATGGATCGTAACTTTCCTTTCAGCGTTTTCTTTTATGTACAAACCGGCAAAAAAAGTAGCAGGGCCCTTGTACTAAAATATTAAAAATGTCTATAACATACACATTTTTGAAGTATTTTTATGGTTTTGCTTGCAGATACTTTAGTTTATTTTAGCCCTAAGCAAAATATTTTTTTATTAAGATTTATCAAAACTAGAGACTAATTTTAATTTGGAGCAAAAACAACAAAAAAGACAAAGTCTATATACATCAATATATTTTAAAAAAATAGCGACAATAAAATCTGACAGAGATAACAGAATATTTACCTTATTTTATGCAATATTAGTAGGAACCTACAAGTATCTCTTATTACCAAGACTCAGCATATTTACATTATAAACATCTAACCTGGCATGAAAACTGGCTGACTGGATAGTATGCGAACGTTATCATACTTCTGAAATTTTAAAATTTCACTATTTTCATTGTCAGTAAAAATTCAATTTAACACAATGCATAATGTTAACTAATAGAGAAGAAAGTAAATAATATTATATTTTTAAGAAACAGCCGAATATTTTCTAAATTTCAGTTTACTAAGTTATATATAACCACATATTTATTGTTATTAAAATTAACAAATATAAATAATGACCCCGTTACGTATCCACAGCAGGTTTTACTACCAGCCCACATCTAATCATTTGTTTATTTTTAGCGGCAACGCACAGAAACGTAGTACGGTAATTTTTTGTATAAGATAGATTTGCAATTCTGTCCAGTGTTTTTTACTTATCCTTACCGCACTCATTGCAGTTTCTAATGGATCATTGATATGGTCGGAAACGACGAATGACATACTATGTATACTTGTAGAATGTTTTTGATAATTACCAACGTACTACCACATAATTACACTGGATTGAAAACTGAGCTTTGGGCACTTACCGACACCATCGTCAGACAGTCGACGGTAACTTTTTACACTGCACGGCCACGTGGTAAGCTCGTGCTAGAGATTCACCGGGTTACGCGCAGGCTCTGTACGTCAGTAATTAGATCAAGAATCACTTATGACTTGCCGGCTTGAGCATTATTGGTCGCCTTGCTTAAGCTACCTAGTCTTGGCTAGAAAAGGCAACATGTAGACGCGGGATACTAGAAGATGGAAAAGAATCAGCGGTCTAGAACATCCCTTTGCTCTTGAAGCTGACGAGGGAATTCTTTTGCGAAACTTTAGAGTAATGAGGAAAGAAGCTCAACTGAAGCCGCATAAGTCATTTACCTTCACAGTTTCTAGAAATAGTGAGAGAAGCACAAAATTAATCTCCATTTAGGCGCTCCATTCTGCTCTATAGGTCACTAATGACCTAGGTTGAGTCGGCGGGGACACGAATTTATCTATATATTGTAGATATACGTAATAGCTTTCGATTAGGGAAGTATACTACACTTTTTCAGGAAGAAGTCTTCGCCATCTCGATGGCATCTACAGCGGAGGAGATAATCACGTATGACGAGCAATTGGCGTGTCTCGAAGTGCAGAACCAACTTAGCTCTTATGCCAATGTGCAGAGTTGCCCAAAGTTAGTTATCTAGGACGTAACAACTTATTCTAGTCTGGATTCCAGAACATCAGGAGGTACAATGCAGTGAGATGACGTACGAAATCGCTAGATTCGGAGACTAAATTCTCCGTCTAACGAATAATTAGGACCCTTAAAGAAAGAACTTCTGTAGATTGAAAAGATTTTTAATGCTATCGGATGTAAAAGGCAATCCGACTTGTCGAAGTTGTCTGGAGGATAAGAAGACCATTTTACTACGACTGTAGGGCGCTGAAAAGATTTAGGTATAAGGTTTTTGAATCATTAATACTTCAAAAAGAGAAGGCCAACACTCGAAGTCGCGAAGGTACCAACAAACAGTGATGGTTAGGGCTGTCGAGGGGAATTTTTCGAGGATAGGTAAAAAATGATCTCTCTAGTCAATTCGCTAGGCCTTGAACATCCCTACAACTTCTTCTTCCAACGTCTCATCCCGTAATAATTTGTTTCAAAATTAATATAGTTTAAATATCCGAGACATGAGATTTCACTAGACTGCGACAATCAGCCTAATAAAATTGGTTTTCCAAAATATAAACGACCCACAGAGATTTTTAGTGTTCCGTACGGAACACTTATGAGATGACTTCGGTGTCTGCCCGTCTGTCTGTCTGTCGCACCTGATTTTCTCCGAAACTATTTGTCATAGAAAGTTGAAATTTGGTAATAATATAGGAATTGATGGCCTCACCATGTAGTTTTGGGGGGTGAAATCGGAAGTGAAAAAAAATTTTTTTACTAGGTCATCGAGAGTGGTATCAAATGAAATATTGTGAAAACACGAGTAAAAAATATATATAAAACGTAATACTTGCGCACACTTTCCTTGTATTATTTTTAAAAAATCGCCAAAAATCGCTGTCCCCCCCCCCCTTATCTCGGAAAGTACTGATCGAAACATTTTTAAAACATTCTGGAATATTCTCCACGGGGAGTAGATTGAACAAAAATTATCACGAATACATTAGCTTTAATAATTTATCTGGTATATAAACAAAACCAAAAAATTTCAAGGTCATCAGTTTTCAGTAAAGATTGGAAACAAACTTTGATGAAAACTCATTTGGGGTGTGTTTTGTGAAGTCACTGATCATTTTATAACCGCGTAACAAGTTTTTTTTTTATTTTGAAAGCAATCAACGTACGGAATACTAATTGCGCAAGTTTAACTTGCACTTGACCGGTTATTTTTATCTATAAAGATTTGGATGAATTATATTATGGATTTAAAAACTTTTTTAACGTAAAATAGTTTACTCAACTCCGTCACTGTTTAGGAAAACTTCTAACATTAACACGTCTTTTTAGTGATTGATATCATATCTTTTAATTTACCTGGTCATACATGATTACTTTGTATAGAACTTATCGTGGATTAATTTTGTCGGGTCGGGGGCTATACTCTCAAGATCAGTAAAAATAATTAATTGTTGGTTTCTGACTAAGCACTATCTTGAAAGTTATATCAGTTCCGTCAAAAAATCTGCACCATGTGACATAAATTTTTATTGTTGATTTTTTAAAGTTTCTGGTGGTAAAATTCTCTGCATATAGCTAAATCTAAACTATTTTTTTTATGGCTCTAGCACACGTGCTGCAGGGAAATCCCTAAGGCGCTCCAGGAGCGGCACGTGTGCGGAAAAAGCGATTCACGTTGTTCTTGAATCGCTGTAAATTGTACTCTGGGGGAAACACAGCGCTGGGCAAATTATTCCAAAGAGATGATGTTCTCCATATAAAAGACTGCTCGAAAAGCGTTGTACGCGGATTAACAAGCTGAACCTCATACGGATGTGAAGCACCAACGCGATGTGTATTTCTAACATGCACCGCTTTGGGAGGAATTAGGCGGGCTACATCCTTCGAACACTTTCCATGAAAATACTTGTAGAACAGACTCAAGTCGCCAACCGTCCTTCGATGTTCCAGCGAATCAAGGCCGTCGGTCAGTTCCGGGTCTCCAATCAGACGAACAGCTCTTCTCTGAACAGAATCCAACAAATGCAGTGTATGCTTGGGAGCGAAGCCCCAAACATGGGAGCGGAGCCCCAAACATGGGAGCAGTATTCCATAGTTGGTCGAATTTTAGCTTTGTAAAGAATTAACAATTGTTGTGGAGTGTAAAGCTTTCTGGTTCGAAATAGTATTCCCAACTTTTGAGAAGCTCTCCTTGCTATGCCTGCAACATGTTCATGCCAGGACATATTTGCTCCCCAATTAACGCCCAACAAATTGAGCGACGATGTTAGGGGAATGGAGTGCCCCGACATAACTATGTCAGGTTCAACAACGTTAACTTTTTTAGAAAAAACTGCCGTCTGAGTTTTGTAGCGTTAAATTCCACTTGGTTACTGTCACCCTAAGATAGAATTTCTTCCAGGTCTTTGTTAAGTTGAACGACCTCCTACTGTCTGCGGATATTCGCCTGAGCAGCCGATGTCCGAGCGTTCAAAGTGAATGAAGAGACAAGCGTACTGTCACCTGCAAAGCTGTAGATTGGATTTCCGGTCTTTTCGAGCAGATCGTTAATGTAAATGAGAAAGAGAGTAGGAGACAGTATGGAGCCTTGTGGCACACCGGCGTTGATAATGAAGGTGTTAGAAAGAAATCCATCGACCGCCACTCGTAAAGAACACTCTCTGAGGAAACATGAGAGCCACAAACAGAACTTTTCAGACATACCACAAGAGCGTAGCTTAGCCAACAGTCCATCGTACCAAACGCGGTCGAATGCCTTGGATATGTCAAGAGCAACCGCTCAAAATTATCCAAAGTGTTCAGTTGCGTTGTTCCAAACATGTGTTACATAAGTCAGAAGATCTGCTATTGATTTATGTTTACGAAAGCCATATTGGTGATCGCTAATAATATAGAATCGTTCAAGATATGTTAGAAGATGCTGATTGATAACCTTTTCCATGAATTTCGATATTATTGAAAGCAGTGCGACTGGTCGGTAATTATTTGGCAAGGTCTTCTTGCCTTTTTTAGGTATCGGCTGAACTGTGGCACATTTCCAGCAGGTCGGAAATATTCCCTTTCTGCAGGATAGGTTGAAAAGTCTACAGAAAACTGGTGTTAGTTCTCTTGCACAGTTGTTCAGAACGATGGCAGGTATTCCGTCAGCGCTAGAAGCTTTTTTGGTGTCTAGCTTCATTAAAATACGCTTTATGATACGCTCTCTGAAGACAACATTGGGCATCTTTGACTGCAATATGGGAATAATAGGAGGTGTTTTTCCTTGGAAATCGACCGTAGAATGTGAAGCAAAGAGTTCAGCCAACAAGTTCGCTCTCTCAACAGGTGCGGTTGCAATGGAATTATCTGGCCGTGTGAGTCTTGATATGTTGGATTTGGTGAAATTTTGACTAACTGCCTTAGCGACTGCCCAAAAGGACCTGGAATTATTGGGACAAGCGAGAAGTTTGTTTCTAATTCGTTGATTGTGTGCCTCCTTGGTTTCGTCGATAATTCGTTCCGGGCACGAACAAAGGTGTTACGATTTATGGTGTTAGGATTTTCACGCCATTGTCGGTAGGCAATATGTTTAGAAGCAACAGTTTCTTTGCATTTTCGGTCAAACCAAGGCTTGCCGTTGGAGGGGCATTTCTTCGAAAAAGGGATGTAAGCTTCCATACCAGCCAAAATAACATTGGAGACCTCTCTGGCGCAGTCAGATGGGTTGTCGGATCGAAAACAAATGTCCATCCAAGGGAAAGTTTGAAAATATTCCACGAGATCTTCCCATTTGGCAGATTTGTAGTGCCAAATCTTGCGCGGCCTAGGCGCCTCTCTGTCACTGATTGGCAGGATACTCGATGTCGAAAGCCGTTTATGGTCGGAAGAACCCAACGGCGGATTTACGGTGACCGTGTAAATCTCCGGATTGGTGGTTAAAAACAGATCAAGAAGACTGGCGAATTCCCCGTCTCGATCAGGGACCCGTGTTGGTTTGTCAATAAGCTGAGTTAAGCCACAACTGATTGAGAATGATTCAGCTTCACGGCCTTGTTCGTCGGTAGTATTTGAATACTTAAGCCAGTTGACATTGTGGACATTAAAGTCGCCCAGGATGGCAATTTCGGCACTTGGATAGTTACTTTGTAAATGATCGATGGTGTCCGCAAGAGAAGCGAAAAGTGTTCGAAAATTGGTATCACTTGGTGGTCGATACAGAATACAGATGAACCTTATGGTTTGTTAAGTCATTATTTTTAACCACTTAACATCAAAGCTTGGGGGCTCCAGAGCCTCTTCTCGTTGGCAAGAGAGATCGCTTCTGACAAAAAGACAGATTCCAAAGTTACGCCTAAATCGTCAATAGAAGTCCTGAACTGACAACTAATAGCAAGATGCAACTTGAAAAAACTAACAATCTCAAACTTCTAAATTTTTAAAACATGCAATGTAAAAATCTACCCCAGTTAAACAAATAATAATAAAGTTAAACAATTTTTTTCTTCTAAGAGATTGAGATAATTAATTAATTGAGATAATGAAGATAAAAAATAAAAAATAAGATTTTGTACAAATTATTTATGTTTAACTGCAATTATTTCCTCAAGAGTAATTTTTGGAGAAAAAAATTGTTCTTCATTCTTACTTTAATTATCTCTATGTAGAGATCATTATAATTAAGTTTAAAGAAAAATCATTATTTCCATTCTTCTCAATTTTTGGCTGGATTGATTCCAAAAAAGTTCTCCCACGATGACATAGTATACCTACAGTCTGTCAAGTAAGAACGTGTAAGTGATAATTCATTTTTGGTAGATGCGATTCTAGCGATTCAACAAAAAATCAGTAGGGGGAACCTTTGTATAGGGTGCACTTTAGTAAAAGTATTAGTCGATTCCGAACTTTCGTCGAAATCACGTGATATTCAAAATGAGTCACTTGTTTGCGCATCGGTTCGAGGCGGTCTTTCTTTGTTCCCACCCAAAGGGGTCTAAAATGATATATTCCGTAATAACTAAATATATTAATAAGTCGGTGTAGTTTGTGAAGAAGTGGGTAAATCGTTTAACGACGACTTGCCAAAACGTAGCTCGGTAGGCAAAGTCACTTTGAAAGTTGAAAAACGAATCGTGTCTTTGTTTTCATGGGACTCGAAACTGACGCTGCGTCAAGAAGCAGCAAAATTAAGAAAATCAGATTTGAATGTGTCCCATGAGACCATTAGACAACATCTTCGTGCTCATGATGTCAAGTTCTGAAGCACGTTGAAGAAACCTCTGGGCGAAAATCACGTTTCGCAGCGGCTCGCTTGGACCCACGATAAGATACTAGGATGCCAACTCTATTGAAAATGTTTGGTCCCTTGTAAAGAGACAGCTTAGAGGAGAGACTCTGAGGACTTTGACTCAGTTGTCTCGCGAGATTAGAAAAATTTGCACAGTAGGTATGCAGAAAATCTCGTCAACAGCATGGCTCCAAGATGCCAGGAGATTATTGATACAGGAGGCGACTGGACAACTTACTAACGTATGTTAATTGCGCCGTTGTTAGCACATCAAAGAATACATTGATGGCAAAAATATTCTCGAAACAGATTTTTTCAAGAATACGAAGGGTCACGTTCTTACTTGGCAGTCTGTATACCAGCTATTATAATTCCTGATAGTCCATCGTGTTAGTATGTTTTTCAGCTTAATTACACATGTTCACGATTATGACACGACGGCAAGTTATACTTATGATACGATATGGGCTTCAACAGGCTGCATTTCAAAAGAGCACAATAGATCTCCTGCAGTTACTACGTACGCTAGTCCAGAAAGCCACTGAATGTAATATACCCTCATATTTGGCTTTCGTAGACTACCAGAAAGCATTTGACTCTATATAACTGTGGGCAAATTTAAGAGACTTAAATAATGCTAGGATAGGCACCAAATACTAGACTCTCATTAAATATATCTATGACAATGCGTAGATCCAAGTACTAGTAAATGAAGACATAAAGTCCCAAAAAATACCGATAAAAAGAGAAGAACGCCAAGGAGATGCGATCTCGCCAAAACTGTTCACGCTGGCACTGGAGGACGCTTTTAAGACCTTAGACTGGCAAAATAAGGCAATTAACATAGACATAACACGACTTAATCATCTACGATTTCCGGACTATATCGTTCTAATCGGTACTACAGCCAGTGAATTAACAACTATGTTGGAAGAACTGCATCATGCATCGCCATGAATCGGACTGGAAATGAACCTGAGCAAGACAATAATGAGCTCAGAGCAAATAAAGATTACTATCGAAAATTGGCCACTAGAGAACATATCCGAAAATATTTACCTCAGTCAAAAAACACTACTAGGAAAGGAGAGCCAAACAGCAGAAATATCTCGAAGAGTGGGTCTGGGTCGGGCAGCTTTCCAGTCGGGTTTATCTTTAGATCATGAGATATCCCTATAAATCTCAAAGGGAAAACGTACGAGTCGTGTGTACTGCCAGTTCTCATATACGGTCTTAAAATTGGACTTCGAGTGACGCAGCGTGCAATGGAGAGAGATATGCTCGGAGTAAGTTTGAGAGATAAAATCTCAAATGAGGAAATCCGGAGGAGAACAGGGCTAACGAATGCTCTGGAAAGAGCGGCTCAATTAAAGTGAAGATGAGCTGGCTACGTAGTAAGACCGAACAACGACAGATGGGCCTACAAGCTTACAGAATGGCGCCCAAGGGAGAGTAAGAGGAGTGTGTATAAAGACCTCAAGGAAGGTGACGAGACGACATCCAGATTATCGTAGGGATTCATTAAAAATTAAACAGAACGGCTCTCCCTGTTTTTTTCTTAAAAGCTAGGCTTTATAGTTCAGATTAGCAGATGTACTGGTTTAACTTTAATTTTTAGCAGTCGTTAGATTTATTTTGCGGTTACCCGAACACAAAAACTGTTCTTTCTTCTCACCCGATGTTTTTGCATGAATATTAAAAATACTAATGGCTGATACACGAAACGATATTTGGAGATTTTTTGTTGGAAATTCTTAACATATTTGGTAAAAGAAAGAATTTTAATAGAAGGGCAATACTTAGAAATTTTTTTTTTGAAATTGTTGAAAATTTTTTAAATGTTTGGGTAAAGAAGTTTACATATTTTAAGTGCCTTTACATATTTTTTTATTTTTTTTGACTATAGGAGCACAGGAGAAATATTTTCAAGACTTTTTAAACAGTTCTTTTAAATTTTATTCATTTATCATGGAAGCCTTCAATTTTTAAAGTCAATCACCTACTTGGGAAAATGAATTAGACTATGAACTGAAAATCCGTTCGTACTTTCTCAGAAAACGTCCGGTCGCGGATAAAAGAAAGATTCTAACGAGGATCTTAAGTAAGAAATATTCCAATAGATCAGATTGGACCAAATAGTTACAAAAAGTTTCTGATTTTTTTAGGTCTAATACAAAATTCTCCTTCTTAAGTTAAAACTCCTGCTTCTCCAAATGGTCACATGTCTCCTTTATTCGTGCATAAATATTTAGATAACAGGACCGCATATCAAGATAAATCTATTAAGTGCCAATTTCTCGGCTTTATTTGACTCTGGTGCAAATGCCCTCCGTTATAGGTCAGAATGGTATTAAAATTTTAAGTCGTTTAAGTATAAAAATATGCCATGTCAAAAATAGAAGTGTTACCACTGCAGATGGCAGCCGTCTAAGAGTTTTAGGTACGGTTGAGTTGCCGCTAGTCTGCAATGGTCATTGTTTAGTAATCTCAGCTCTAGTAGTACCTTCTCTATCACATACTTTGGTTTTAGGATGTGATTTTTGCACAAAAATTCGGAATTTTAGTAAATTTTAAAGATAATTCGTGGTATCCACAGTCCCTAGAAGTCAATTCTCATACAAGTTTTTCAAAAGATTGTTATTCAGAAAGTTCTTTAGAAACCTTTTCTCGCGCCTATGTACCCTAGATGATCTCTCGCGGACGGAACGCTTAAAAGCAGAAAAAGTAATAAGCTCTTTCAATGAAATAAGTAGTAAAGATAGGTTATAGCCGAATGAATAAAATCAACATGTTATAGATACGGCTGATGCCAAGTCCTGTAAAGACAAGCCCTTCGCCATGTTTCCTTGTATGTCATTAAAAATATTAAATAAACCTGAGTTAGACGAAATGTTGTTGATTGAAGAATCAAACAGTCCCTGGTGTTCTCCAATCTTATTGGGGTGAAAAAGGCCGATGGACAGTATCGTCTATGCTTTGACGGAAGAAGAAAGCTCAACGAGGTCAGCAAATTTGATAACTATCCATTACCAAACATCGATAGAATTTTGACATCACTCAGGAATGCTAAGTATGTATCCTCGATAGATCTTAGAAAGGCATTCTGGCAAATTCCTTTGGACAAATCCTCTAAGGAAAAGACCGCTTTGCAGTAGTAAGGCCGAGGTTCTATTTCAGTTCGTCACTATGCCGTTTGGTCTAAAGAACGCTGCTCAAACTCAGCAACGTTTAGTGGACGCTATATTTGGTCCGAAATATGAGCCGCATGTTTTTTACCTATCTAGATGATATTTTAGTAACATCGGAAAAGACTTCGAATCGCATATTCGCTTACTTAAAAAGAAGTAAAAGATAAATTGAAAGAGCCGGACTGACGATTAAATTTGAGCAAATGTGATTTTTTCAAAACTTCTCTAAAGTTTTTAGGCTATATTGTAGGCTCAAATTCCTTGCGTACCGATCCGGATAAAGTAGCAAGCATGGTTAATTATGCGAGACCTACTAATACTACGGAAGTTAAGCGCTTCGTAGGATGTGTGTTCATGGTACAGACGTTTTATCGAGAATTTTTCTACCCTGTTGTCGCCTATTAATGATCTTTTGAAAGGACGAAAAAAAGGACAATCGATAGATTGGACAAAGGCAGCAGAAAAAATCTTTTATCAAGATTAAAGAGCTATTGGTTTCAGCTCCAATTTTATCCCAACCAGATTTCTCCCAACAGTTTTATATTTCTAGTGATGCTTCTAATACCGGTTTAGGGGGGTCCTATACACAGAAAATCAATGGTGAGGAAAGAGTGATAGCGTATGCCAGTAGAACTTTATCAAAGGCTGAACGTAACTATTCGGTTGTTGAAAAAAGAATGTTTAGCAGTACTCTTTAACATCGAAAAGTTTCGACCTTACATAGAAGGTGTTCTTTCACGGTCATAACAGATCATTATAGTCTATTGTGGCTTAATTCTATTAAAAACCCTAGTGGCAAACTAGCGCGTTGGGCGATTAGGCTGAGACAACACACATGTAATTTAATTCATAGGAAAGGAGTCCACAATGTTATTCCTGACGCTTTGTCAAGAATCCCAGATCATACAGTGGACGAAAACAGTCTTAATGCACAGATTGGCGTAAGAATCGATACAGTTGATATAGATCGCATTGATCCATGGTACGACAATTTACGGCAGCAAATCAAAGAATTTCCGGAAAATTTTCCGCAGTGGAAAGTGGAAAATGATTTCGTGTACAAGTTTATCCCAAACCAGTTGCCTTTAAAGTTTAATGTACCCGAGTGGAAAATACTAGTTTCCTAAACCGCAGAGAGGGGAAATTATAGACATGTGTCACACTCCTCCTACTTCTGGTCATTTTGGTTTTTATAAAACTCTTCACAGGGTTCAGGAACAGTATTATTGGCCAAAAATGCGTTTTGACATCGTAAAGTTTGTGAGGACTTGTGAAGTATGTGGAGCGCAGAAATCTCCAAACTGCACTACCTATGGGACTGATGGGAAAAGAGGAAAACGGTTAATTACCCTTTTCAAGTCATAGCAGCTGATCTAGTAGGCCCATTCCCACGTTCAAAAAGGGGAAATAAATGGCTTCTCGTGGTTTCTTGCTGGTTTACAAAGTATACCATGCTATTTCCTTTGAAAAGCTCTAAAGCTGGATATATAGAGAGAATTTTGGAAAATAATGTCTTTCTAATCCACGGGTGTTCCGTCGCTCTTAATATGCGATAACGGTACTCAGTTTACCTCTAAGAGTTTTAAGAGCCTAAGTGAAAACTTATAGTTTTAATATCCGTTTTAATCCCGTGTACTCTCCACAATGTAATTTTGTCGAACGTAATAACCGAACAATCGGGACCGCTTTAAGAAGTTACGTTGATTCACATGACACTTGGGATGGCAATATTTCCAAAATCCAACAAGCAATAAATACCGCAAGACACGAAGTAAACAGGGTTCACACCGTCTTTCATAGTTTACGGCAGACATATACCTCTATCTGGATCGTATTATAAAAATTTAGATTTGGATGTCAATGTTGACAGCGAAATAATTCCGGGGTAGCAGGGGTGCGTACGCCGAAAATTTAAAGGGTTTAAAAGATATTTTCACCGACGTGCGTAGTAGGATAATAAGGGCTTATGAACGGAACAGTAAGTCTTACAACCTTAGAAAAAGGGATTTTGCCTTTAATATAGGTGATCACGTTTGGCGAAAAATAAAATTCTTTCCAGTGCAGCTGATAAATTCACATCTAAGTTAGTACCTAAGTATGTGCATTGCGTGATTAGAGAAAGATTTCAGATTTAGTTTATGGTTTAGTTAATTTAGATGGGACTAAAATAGGAAGATGGCATATTAAAGACTTAAAACCATTCAACGGACCTAACCCTAGTGAAAGTTTGTCAGAAGAAGAATAATTTATATTTACATTATCTTAATTGCTTAAATTTTTTTTGATGTTGCTCTGTAGAGGTGACGACCTCGTTTTTTTGACTGTTATAAAAGTTGAGCAGAGAATAGCTTACTTTTATTGTTTAATACTAAGGTTTTGGGTATTGGCCATATTCCAAACTTAGGTTGATTGTAGTTGATGTTTAGCATCGACTCAGCTGTTGCGAGCTTGCGAAAGAGTCACACTCAAGATTTATCATAAGACTGGTATGTCGGTGGTCGCGGGGATTTGATTTGCTAATGACCCCATATAATATCCAGTTCTTGACACTTGGAAGCGAAATTTTGATTAGAGGCAATCCAAGGTGATCTTGAGTTAGGACAAGCGCAAGATGTAGCTCGTTGTAGTGTGATGGAGAGTCCAAATTTTTTATGAGCAATTTCAAAGTTTGTTACCCGAGTGGGTGTATTTCTATTACCTTAGTGTATATGTTGGGTGCAATTAAGAGTAAATTGAATTTTGGTTTATCCAGTAAGTCTAAGACTTGGATTATTTTGATTTAGATCTTCTTCTGAATTGACAAACTGAGGGTATACTACTTTTTCTTTTCAGAGCCGTTTAAACGTTACCTTTGAGTCACTAATTTTTTAAAAATTTTTTTGCATGGACTCATAAGCGTATGTTGAGTTTTTTCGGTATACTATCAGATTGATAGGAAATTGAAGTCCTGCAGGAGAACTAAAGACTGATCATTTACAGGAGACGAGAGCAAAGTAAGACAGTCGTTTCACAAAGAAATGATCAAAATCTGATACCGAGATGAGAACCTTGTTAAGAGAGGCTAAGCGCAGTGAAGGAAGATTCCTAACCGAATTTTTAGATTTCCAAGAGGTAATCTAGAAGTTTGGGCTGACAGAAAACGGTTATGCCTGATACCTGTAGCAGTTTCTTCTAGAGGCTATTGTCTAGGGAGACGATTAACACCATGATCAAATATTTTAGCTGTCAACGATGTTTTCTTCTTGTTTCTGATTAAGCTGGAAAAGCTCTTGTCGTCTTCAAAAGTTTTGTTGCGTTGCCACCGAAATATTGAGAAATTTTTGCTTCATGTAGCTTTTTAAGCTCTTTTTCGTTTTTTTTTTGGAAATTTCCGTTAGAAGCTTGGTTAAGTCAACCTTGTAAACCTTTTAGGTTGTATCCCATGAGTTATCTGTTTTTACAGGCTGTGATGCACCAGGTTGCTAACAGATGCCGTTACGACGTTTGGCAGGGAGTTAGTCTTCCTGAGGAACAGACTGATTGGGGGGTGAACGTTTGACCTTTGGGACCTTTAGGGGTTTTGTTACCCAATGGTTATTTCTATTTGAACCAAAGGAGAGCCTAACTACTGTAGTCGACCTCAGCTCCAATTAGCCTATTAGTGGTGACAGGCTGTTGGCAGTAGTGTGTTTCGGAACCACCCTATTGATTAATTTTTTTGACTTATGGTGGTGTGGTAGACACCGTTTTAGTTTAGTGGATGCTATAATCTACTCCCTTTTGTTGGTGGACACCAGGATCACCACAAAATTCTGTATTTTATTGTCTCCACCATTCACAGTATATCGTGGTGAGGTGTTTGTCTCCTGTTATGTGGGATGGATCGAATGTTTTTCGTTGTTGTTCTAGGGCGAGACCAGTACATGAGGGTTCTTCATGCAACTTGGGGAAGCGCAATGCTGGTTTAAATTTTTATTATCTCTGTGTAGCCACCCTGAAGAATGACGGAGGGCGTTTTTTCTGGCTCATGTTTCTAGGCAGATTTGTCACTTTGGTGCGATGTGCCGAAGATTTGATTAGCTTTTGCTAAGAGCTTTCACCAAAGCTCAGTATGGAGTTATCATAACCAAGAGTTTGGGATTTGAACTCCTGTATATATTTCTGTATATATTTCTGTATATATTTCTGTATATATTTCAGTGTATGTTGGTTGCCTGAGGGCATGTGCTCAAAATGTGTGATTTTGAGTCGTTTTGCTTATGGACTCCTATCTATATAGGATTATGACTTTAGGGAGGTCCTATTTCGAGACTTGCTGTCTCATACAGTTATGTTGGGAATGTTTCCTTGAATGTTAGTTGTGCGCAGACTAAATCATTCTGTTCTTTGTGAACATTGCTTTTTTGAAGCAGGATCATTCATTTTGGTGAATTTTAGCTTTTATAGCTATTCACTGTGTTTAGAGTGAATTTTAGCTTTTATAGCTATTCACTGTGCCTATAGTGGTATTGTTAGCTTTTATAGCTGCTCACTATGTTAATGGCGAGATTGTTCTTTTAGAACGCAGACTTTGTGTAGTCGAGGACTATTTACAGAGTGTTTTTCTTGGCGAGGAGCCGAGAGAGTTTTTTCTGGCGATATACCAGAGTGTTTTGTTGGCGATAAGCTAACGTGTGTTTTCTATCGATTAACCAGAGCGTTTTCCCTGGCGATTTTTGCATGTTCTGGATGTCTCAGGACGTCGACATTGCGACGTAAGAGTGCGATTATTTTCTGAGTGCGACTAGTAGTGATACTAGATTTGGAATGTTCTCTTAGCGATGAGCTAGAGCATTGATAGCGATTTTTCCCGAGCGGTTTGTCTGGATATTTATCCAGATATTTTTTTTTTGGCTTGTGCTAAATGGTCTGACAAGACTTTTTCTTTTTAGTGTAAGTGTTTTTGCACTAGAATCAGTTTTTTATTTTTCTTTATTTAAGAATTTTTCTAAATTTCTTTTGCTGAAATAGAAAATTTTCTGACAATCCTTAAACTATTTTAAGGGGGGTGTTCTTATTTTGTTTCAGTTCACTTTTTTTGATTTGGACAAGAGTCTAGACAAAGTTATATTTTTTTTTTTTTGTTTTGGTAACAATAATAGAGCTGATTCTTTTATATAGAAGACCGCGATTGTTACTTTGAACAGGTATTTCTTATGTTCATGCAAGGATTTTTATTTTACTTTTTGATGTACTTAACCTTAGTGCTTAATTAAGTTAAGTCTAGTTATAAGATTCTTGTGTACATGCAAAGATTTTCATTTGGTTTTCATTGTACTTAATATTAGTGCTTAATTGAATTAAGTCTAGTAGTAAGGTCCGAAGTTTGTAATTTTGTTTTAAGTTCTGACCTTAGTATTTAAGTGATACTGTACCACTTTGTACCTTTTCATAAGTAGCCTTAGTTTAATAGACTAGTGTAGTCTATTTCCTTTTGGAAGGGGGTAAATGTAACATTCATTTTTTCTTAGATTTTAAGACCATGTAATGTTACTGATTTTTTCACTTTTAAATTGTACTTCTTTTCATTTTTGTATCGAACGGTATATTAATCAGAAATTCCAAGCCGTTCGGTATATAGTGTGCTGTGCGGGTTGCGACCGAATCTCTCGATAAGCCGGGATTGGTTAAAAATTTGTATCCGGTTTTGGTTCCGGCGTCGCCATATTACAGGCAGAGTTCGCACGGTTTATTTAAGGGTCTGGTGAACGAAAATCGAGGCTAATTCCACCGAGCCGCCAAGTAGGTTGTTTCGACCAAGCCGCCAAGTAGGCTGAGTACCATCAAGCCGCAGCCAGGCGAATTTTCATCGGAGCCGCCGGCTTCCCTCGACGGAGCTGCAGGGCTCATTACAACAATCATGAGAGCTAAATAATGCACAAGTTTTTTAACGAAAAGCCGTAGTGGGCTCTCTAAGTGTTTACTAGAAAAAAGTGTGAAATCGGTCGTGTTCCATCGAAGCCGAAATAAAAACAGTAAGTTACCAAAACATCCTTCCATAGACTTATCCTGAGTAGTGCCCTAACAGCAATTTGAAAAACTGACTAAAAAAAGTGAATGAAAAGCACTATTTTTCGTCTTCGGGAGTAGTCAGAGTTTAGAATTTAAAGTCATAACTACCTGTTAGGCTAAAATTTTTTGTAATCCTGTAAAACTGCAAAGGGTTAGAACTTTTCATTTTTTAAAAAAACTGAATAAATTTTCTTTTTGTTGATTAAAGCTAGTGTCTCAACTGAATACCTATCTTACTTTTCAGGATAAGAACGGCTGTACCAAAACGGATTTTTTTTTTACCAACAGTACACCCTTTCAGTATCTATTTTTTCAATTTTTTTTAGCTGAAGTTAGATCCTTTCTATTGTAAAAATGGTGCCCAAAAAGTCGTTAGCAAGTTTTCTTTAATCTTTAGATAAAAATACGGTACAAAAATATATTAAAATATAATCCCAAAAAGATACAAAAATATATAATACTGAGCTGGTGTGTATTTATTTCTTTAGTTCTTTTAAAATCAGGATTCACTCGATTCATTATCAGAAAGAAATTAAAGCGGGGCTGCAAGAAAATTGCGCTAGCTTGGGGCATATATATATATATATATATCACATATATATATATATATATATATATATATATATATATATATATATATATATATATATATATATTTACATATATCTCATGTACTCGCTCCCTGTGAAACCAAGGTCAGTTCAACGACCACTACAGTCAACTACCTTTATCCTGGGTACGACTTCTATTCCCGATTTAGACGTAACTTTGGAATCTGTCTCTTTGTCAGAAGCGACCTCTCTTGTCAACGAGAAGATGCTCTGGACCCCCCAAACTTTAATGTTATGTGGTTAAAAATAACGACGCAACAAACCACAAGGTGAAAACACGGTCACCGTAAATCCGCCGTTAGGTTCTTTCGAGCTGAATCATCAATCAAACTGCTTTCGACATCTAGTTCGCCATCCTACCAATCAGTGATAGAGAGGCGACATCTAGTATACTACCAATCAATGACAGAGACACGCTAAACCGCGAGATTTGGCACTACAAATCTGCTAGATGGGAAGATCTCACAGAATATTTTCGAACTTTCCCTTGGTTAGACGTTTGTTTTAGATCCGACAACCCATCTGACTGCGCCATGGAGGTTTCCGGTGTTATTTTGGCTGGTATGGAAGCTTACATCCCTTTTTCGAAGAAATTCCCTTCCAAAGGCAAGCCTTGGTTTGACCGAAAATGCAAAGAAGCTGTTGCTTCTAAATATCTTGCCTACCGACAATGGCGTGAAAATCCTAACACCATAAATCGTAACACCTTTGTTCGTGCACGGAACAGATGTAAAGAAATTATCGACAATACCAAGGAGGCACACAATCAACGAATTAGAAGCAAACTTCTCGCTTGTCCAAACAATTCCAGGTCCTTTTGGTCAGTCTCTAAGACAGTTAGTCAAAATTTCATGAAATCCACCATACCACCACTCGCACGGCCAGATAATTCTATTGCAACGACACCTGTTGAGAAAGCGACCTTGATGGTTGAACTTTTTGCTTCACGTTCTACTGTCGATTTCCAAGGAAAAACACCACCTACTATTCCCATAGTGCAGTCAAGGATGCCTGATATTGTCTTCAAACAGCGTATCATAAAACATATTTTAATGAGGCTAGACACCAAAAAAGCTTCTGGCGCTGACGGAATACCTGCCATAGTTCTCAAAAACTGTGCGAGTGAACTAACACAACACCATTCAACATAATTAGCGATCACCAATATGGCTTCCGTAAACATAGATCCACAGGAGATCTTCTTACTTATGTAACACATGTTTGGAACAACGCAATTGAACACTTTGAAGAATCTTGAGCGGTTGCTCTTGACATATCCAAGGCATTCGACCGTGTTTGGCACGATGGACTGTTACGCTTTTATGGCATGTCTAAAAAGTTCTGTTTGTGGCTCTCATGTTTCCTCAGAGAGCGTTCTTTACGAGTGGCAGTCGACGGATTTCTTTCTAACACTTTCACTGTCAACGCCGGTGTGCCCCAAGGGTCTATACTGTCTCCTACTCTCTTTCGAATTTACATTAAAGATCTGCTGAAAAAGACCAGGAATCCAATCTACAGCGTTGCAGATGACAGCACACTTATCTCATCCTTCACTTTTAACGCTCGGACATCAGCTACGCAGATATCAGGAAGTGATTCAACTTAACATAGACCTGGAAGAAATTCTATCTTGCGGTGACAGTAACCAAGTGGAATTTAACCCTACAAAAACTCAGGGGGCAGTTTTTTCTAAAAAAGTTAACGTTGCTGAACCCGACATAATTATGTCGGGGCACTTCATTCCTCTAACATCGTCATTTCAATTTGTTGGACGTTAATTTGGGAGCAAATATGTCCTGGCATGAACATGTTGCAAGCATAGCAAAGAGAGCTTCTCAGAAGTTGGGAATATTATTTCGAACCAGAAAGCTTTACACTCCACAACAACTGTAAATTCTTTACAAAGCTCAAATCCGACCAACTATCGAATATTACTCCCATGTTTGGGGCTCCGCTCCCAAACATACACTGCATTTGTTGGATTCTATTGGATTGGAGACCCGGAACTGACCGGCGGGCTTGATTGGCTGGAACATCGAAGAACGGTTGGCGACTTGAGCCTCTTCTACAAGTATGTTCATGGAAAGTGTTCGAAGGATGTAGCCCGCTTAATTCCTCCCATAGCGGTGCATGTTAGAAATACACGTCGCGCTAATACTTCAAATCCGTATGAGGTTCAGCTTGTTAGTCCTCGTACAACGCTTTTCAAGCAGTCTTTTATATGGAGAACATCATCCCCAGGACTGTGTTTCCCACCGAGTATAACTTACAGCGATTTAAGAACAACGTGAATCGCTCTAGACCCACAAAAAAAAATATATAATATATATATATATATATATATATATATATATATATATATATATATATATATATATATATATATATATATATATATATATATATATATATATATATATATATATATATATATATATATATATATATATATTATATATATATATATATATATATATATATATATATATATATATATATATATATATATATATATATATATATATATATATATATATATATAATATATATATATATATATATATACATATATATATATATATATATATATATATATATATATATATATATATATACATATATATATATATATATATATAAATATATATATATATATATATATATATATATATATATATATATATTATATATATATATATATATATATATATATATATATATATATATATATATATATATATATATATATATATATATATATATATATATATATATATATATACATATATATATATATATATATATATAAATATATATATATAATATATATATATATATATATATATATATATATATATATATATATATATATATATATATATATATATATACATATATATATATATATATATATATATATATATATATATATATATATATCTATATATATATATATATATATATATATATATATATATATATATATATATATATATATATATATATATATATATATATATATATATATATATATATATATATATATATATATATATATATATATATATATATATATATATATATATATATATATATATATATATATATATATATATATATATATATATATATATATATATATATATATATATATACATATATATATATATATATATATATATATATATATATATATATATATATATATATATATATATATATATATAATTTTCTCTTTTATTTATCTTCAACCATTTCTTTACAATGGTAATATTTTTCTTGGATTTTGGTTGTCATTTAATACAAAAGCTTACTATTGGTTACAACAACGTTTCGCATATTTTGTTGTGCTTTATCACGAATTTCTTTACTAAAAAAATTTTGTTTACATAAAAACTAATTTTCTATAAAACACTTTTACATTATACGTTAAACTTTAAAATTGTCTAAAAATATTTACAAAAATAATAATTTAGTCAGTGACATACAGATACAAACACCCTGTATAAAATACGAACTAACAGAAAATAGAATCTTATCTCAAAATAAAAAATAATAAAAAAATATATGCCACCTTGACTGTTAAAATAACAATCAATTGATATCAGTTCACATGAAAAGAGACTCCAAGGTATGTCACTGAGTAAATTATTATTTTTGTAAATATTTTTTGAGACAATTTTAAAGTTTAACGTTTAATGTGAAAGTGTTATTTAGAAAATTAGTTTTAATGTAAACAAAATTTTTTTAGTAAAGAAAAACTTGATAAAGCACAACAAAATGTGCGAAACGATTTTATAACCAATAGTAAGCTTTTGTTTTAAATGACAACCAAAACCCAAGAAAAATATTACCTATAATATATATATATATATATATATATATATATATATATATATATATATATATATATATATATATATATATATATATATAACGTGGCAATCTCGACTATCAATAGTGTCTGAGATAACAGCCCCTGAAAATCAACCAATTTTTTATTGGAATTAAGTTCTTTGAGACGTTTTACGATGGCTCTAGAAGAATTATTAATTTTTATTATAATAAATAATAACATGCTATTGAAACAATGCGCTGAAAATGGCAACTTTTTTCTAAGTTTAACCGGTATTACCGGCACACACATACTTTTTTTACAATCATCCACCGACCGGTCAACGGGTTGAATAAACATGTAGTGCCATTAAACTTTCTTTACAACTTATATTTATCGATTATCAACGATGTTGTTACAAATAATGGTAGACGCGTTATTGACTTTTTGGTCTTTGTCAGAAGCACGCAACTAAGTTATACGATAGAAAACTTGGAAGTTAGGATAAAAATACAAAGGGATCACAGATCAGAGCCTCAAAGCCATTTGCAGATTAAGTCAACTATTTTGTTGAAATTAACCACGGAGGTCACAAGGGCAACCTGCTTAAGCCCATACCCCACAAAAATTCTAAATTGAATAAAGACGGTAACGACAAAATATTCTCTTTTAATAGTATATTCGTGTGTCTTATTCTTATATCTTTATCTTGTTCTTATATGACTAACGTCACTTATTTATATATAACTTTATATAAAATACATATTTTATATATTATTTATATATTATCCTACCTATCCACAGTGTGTCGACTAGTACAAGTTAGCTGGACAAAATTATTTTTTCACTTATTTCAATTGTTTATGTATATTCTAGGCATATTAAGTTATTTTAAGAAAAAATTCATCGCGTTGGGTTTTTTTTTATGGGCGTGGCTAATTTTTTCCCCTAAATTAGTCAGCTACGCAGACATATTTAACGATAACTCGGGAACAACTTGTCAGATTTTTATAAATAAAACATTAAAAAATGCGTAACAAAATTTTATTAAAGTTGATTGAATATTATTTTATTCTATCTTTTATCGTTTTGGAGTTATTTAGAAATTAATGGAGAGAAAAAAAATTTTTTCGTGTAAAATTCATTATTTTTTTCGGTAAAAAAGCGCAATAACAAAAGAAAAACAAAATATTATACATTTTTCTGACAGCTGCGTATCTGGAAAATAAAATAAGGTATTAATTATGAAAATCGGTTAATAAATGTGGGTTTTATTCACAATTTACCGCAGGTACTCAATATCGATAAAATTTGTGCAATACAGCCACCCTTGCATATCGCGGTAGGATTGCATCAGCTCAGCAGGTAGATAACGGAACTAAAGGGCAAGGGTATTTTGTATGGTTATTAGAATTAAAAATTATAATACAGTGTTTTTCATTTAGCTGCATTTCGCTTACCTGTATTTTTTGTCCAGCTGCACAAAACATTGTATAACAAAAACAAAATATTCTGCGTATGTGCACGAATTTTTCTACAAACTTGAATGTGCAACTAAATGAAAGACACTGTATTATTATTTTTAATAATAACCAGATGAAAAATCATTTATTGCATTTGTCAATTAAAAATAAAACAATTAATCCATAATACTTAGTTTTATTGACACAAAAAGGATAAACTCAAATAATACCTGCCTTTCAGGTAGGTAAACTTGTGCATTATACATACATAAGTAGTTGGTATTTTAAAATGTTTTTGATTTTTTTAAGGTACATATTTCTTGCTGTTCGATTCAAAAAAAAATTGCTTTTGAAAATTCCAGTCAAAAATTGTTTTTGTTTAATTTTAAAATAAATGTTATAAATGCTCTGTAATAAATTTAGCATAATGACACTGACTGTAATTATATGTAAAATAAAAATACTCATTTATTGATAAAGAAAAATTTACAAGTCAAGGTTTACATGCTTAGTACAAGCATGTAACTAAAAATAGCAGCTGAACCTAATAATCATCATCAGAGTCTTCTGATGAGTCGTTTACTGTATAATCGTCATCATTTTGTGGCATTGTGCGACAATATGATGACGATTCCAATCTTGACTCTTCTATGCTAGGGCTTACAATTAACTTTAGTACATCTGTACATATTTTTTCCGGCTTTTTTTTGGGAATCTCTCAAAGGCTATTGATCAAAGGATCAGATGTTATAATTAACATGCACAGTAAGTCTCTATTCGTGACAACACGCGAGCACTTGCGGGTGTTGTACTCCCTAAATCTGCTGCAATCTTTGTTCCGTGCTTCTTGAGCCTCTTCGGAAAGCTGCCGCTTTGATGCCTTCTGTGCTGTGAATTAATATTTTATGCACAGTAGCAGGCATACAGTACCACGAATAGAGACTAAGATAATGTTTTCTGGTTTCAAGACAAAATTTTTTGAATTCAACTAAGTTTATCTCGAATCCAGAAGACAATGTTCTCAAAATAACATCAAACTTTTTTATAATTGTAACATCCAACCCTGTGATCTGAGCACTCATCTCAGCAATTCTTAAAAAAGTGACGGGCTGTATTTCCATCATTTGAAGAACCAAATCCTGGCTTTAGTTTATCTACAATGAGTCCCATCTCGTTCTTAAATTTCAATTTGATTTCCTCGGAACGAACCTTGATATCTGCTTTGTCTTCGTTGCTTCTAGCCTGCCATTTCTTAATATTCAACTTGTAACTGATATGTAAAAGACATTCGAAGCAACGAATCCAAGCATGAAGTGTAGATAAACCAAAGCCAAAATGTTCTTGATTGCTGTTAAACATCGCGGGGTCATCGTTCATCGTCTTGGGGGTGGCGCCACAGATGAAACACTTTTGGGATGAAACTAGTTTCCGTTAAGGCGTTACACACCTTTCCGTCTGTCATTGTCAGCAAAAGTTCGTGTTTTACAGAGATTTGAGAATCACCAAAGTTGATAAGTGTTGGAAGAAGAGCATTAACTTCTTCCAACAATCTATTTGTCTCCACTAACGTGAAGTCGTTCGTTTCTTTGGCAAATATAAATTTGATTGGGCGACAATACAAAGTTGATGAAGGCCGAGGATTTTGCCAAATAATTTTGGACCCATCATATAACTTAAGGGGAACTAAAGAAAATGCGAAAAGAAAACTCGTCCGTATATTCAGTGTTCTCAAATCTCTGTTTGTATGTGCTGTGCCCAGAACTTCCATCACATCCCCATTTACTAACAAGTGTAAACGATGAACTTGTTGGGAGCACACTGTTGATAACTTCATTCTGTGCTAATACTAGACGTTCCACTGTTTTATTTAATAAGGCTTGCAAATTTATTTCAGCACGAGTTTCTGTTATAGCAATGTGCTCCTCTGCAGGGTAACAGGCCTGTTTGGACTTTTTTTAAACTAAAATATGACGGAAACACATTATGCCCCGCCTTCATGGACCACTTCCTAGTTTGTTTGTAAGAATGCGTTGTTGACTTAGAATCTATATAGTAAGCTAAGGCTTCGTCACTACTTAATTGCCTAGGATTAACGGAACTGGTATTTTTAGACTTAATAATATTATCTGGGCTCTCACTAATGTCTCTAATCACATTGGCAATTTTCCTTTGCCCTGCTGAACGCACAGCAATTTCGGCAGCAGTCACCAATTCACTGACACTTCGGGATTCTACGAGATCCACGACGCGACGTTTCTTCGTCTTAAACGACGATTCCTCGAAATCTTTGCGAGGTCTTCCTGCAGGAGTCACATTCTCACTTGATGTTGAAGGTTGTGGCACAAAAGAACTCGCAGTAAACTGTATGTCTGCTTCATCCAACCAATTCTTATTTTTAATTAAAAAACGCTCCTTCGACTTTCCTGAAGCCAACCATTTGGCACCAAACTTATTAGACAAGTTGGATATCTTCAACTTTATTTCTTTTTGGCTGCTTTCAGTAATGTCACCAAAGTGAAATTTTGAAGAAAGAAAGTCATATACACGCGAGTTTTTTTCATTCTTCGTGTGTTTCAACCACTCCTCAACGAAGGCGAAATGAAGAAGGCGAAAAAAAATTGAAATAGAGTAAACGTGTTCTGGAAAAAAAAAAAACATGTTGTACTGAAGTGTGCTAAACAATATGTGTATTTTTACGAAGAATAAAGTTATTTCTGTGTAATATCTAAAAACTAGCCAGGACAGAGGTGAATGTCTGTATATTCTGAACTTTCAAAGTTTTTTTTTTTAAAAAAACACGCTAAAATATATAGGCTATTTAAAAAAAAATACTAAAAATTCAAATTAATAGATTCTGATTAAAAAATACATTAAAAAATAGTACTTACTCTCAGTATTAATATTCATCACAAAAACTTTCACAATATTACAATATGTCACTATAAGATGCACGAAAGTGTCGCTAAATTGCAACTGATTGATTGAAAGAGCTGCATTAAACTCATTACCTGACTTCTGACGGTTATGACTCGCCACTTGCAAATTTGATAAACAACCTTTTCTCGGAATTCGGGGTTTGGTGGTGTTGTTTACGTTTTGCAAATAAATTTCCTGGCATAACATGAATTTTTTTTAAACGCGACACACTGTGCTATTATGTTTTTTTTCAATTTTTTTCATTTTTTTTTTCAGATTGTCATCTAGCAACAGAATCTTTAAATCCATCTAGTGATTTTGTCACAGAAATATGACAGAAGTTCATATGCAACAACTTTTTACATAGCAAATGTTTTCTCTTTGTTAAAGACGTTTTTCGAATTTCTTTGGTACAAATAATAGGTCCTTATTATAACATATAATTTATCCGAATAAAATGTATCCTATAAACTGACTCGAGATCTACCTTATGTTTATGCAAAATTAGTTCAGCGTTTTTGTCTGATGTCGGAGCAAAAGTCTATAAATCTCGCGATAAGATTTACCAAATAATCAATGTAGAGACATATCTTTAGTTACAATTTTATTATGTGTATAGATAAACAAACAATCTCAGAATCAGGGTACACTTATTGTGCAAAAACTCCTTTAATATGATTATCTATAAAACCAGACTCTCTTCAGGCGGGAGCTTTTAGCTAAGTTCACACTTGAGTTTATCAAAAGTATACTTGTAACTTTGTCTCACCTTGTTACAAAGGACTTTGCAGCTTTATTTGCTATGCTTTTAAAGCAAACATTATTATTAAAAGAAAGAATTAAAAGAAAAGAATGTTATGAAGTGGATTACAAAACTTTTCGTTAGCAAAAGAATTATTAAAAGTTTAAATATAAGATTGTCGAAAAAGTATTGAGCCTTTTTAAAATCAAAATTGCGAGAATTGTTTTTTATATATAGAAAGAACTTAACTAAACCAAATATATGCTACTGTGTTCGATTATCTTCGGCCCATTTTCTGGCAACGCCATAATCCCGTCACTGTACAGCTTCAGTGGTTTCCGGGCAAAAAATTGTGACAAGTTGTTTTAATCGATCTGTTTTCAAACTAACTGAACCCCATTCAGAGAATTCTGCAGAGACTGAAACAATTGGTAGTCTGACAGTGCAATGTTCGGGCTATATGGTGAATACATCAAAGTTTTCCAGCAAAACTCTGTCAATTTTTACTTCTTCTTCTTCTTTCTTATATGTGTCATATAAGTAGGCATACTGCCTGTTTTATCCCCATTAGGCCTCTTCCGATGTGGACGTCCAGCATTCCTTCCACCTTTTCGGAGATCTGCCCCTAGCGTGTATTGAGTTTGGCCCTTTTTACCACTCTGTTGTCCATCCGATCTACATGTTTATTCCATTGCTTTCTTCTAGTTCTGGTCCATTTGGATATTTCTTGGATCTTACTTAGTTCTTGTAGATCTTTGGTGCGGATTCTGTCGTGGATAGTTTTTCCATGTATGTCCCTAATCACTTTAATTTCTGTTGTCCTTATCATTTGTGAGGTTTTACATGTGTCAGCTCTTGTTTCTGCAGCTTATGTGAGGCTCGGTCTCACTGTTGTCTTGTATATTCTTATTTTATTTTCCACTTATTTTTCCATACTATATCCTATACAACCTGCTATCAGTGATGCCTTCATAGACTGTTGTTTTACTTCTCTGTTTAAGTCTCCGTAGCTTGTTATCATTGTTCCCAGGTATTTAAAATTATTAACCTGTTCAATAATACTTCTTTGGATCTCCAGCGTGCATCTTAATAATTCTTTTGAAGTTACCATACATTTTGTCTTGGTTGTGTTGATAATTACGTTTTAGTTTTCTCGCTTCCAAATTGAAGACATGAAAGAGGTTGTCTTCTTAGAATCGGAGATGAGGGATCATCAGCGTAGCAGATTGTGTAGAAGTGTGTGTTGCCCATTTTGTATCCTCTAGTTTTTGGAAGATTTTTCACTATTCTGTCCGAGGTTGAAGATGAAGGGACTAAGTGAATCGCCTTGTCTTATTTTGGCGTCTATGTTGACTTTCTTGCTAAGTAGATGTCCCACGTTTATATATGTTCTACATTCTGTGTTAATGTCATATATAATTTTTATTAGCTTCTGTTTTTTCTACTTTTCTTGTAATAATTTTATAATATCTGTTAATTGCACTCTATCGAAGCTTGAGTCATGTCGGCGAAACACGTACTCCGCCTATATGGTTGCTGGGTGGATTAAGTAGCTCAGCAGCCATGCTGCAGGTCCCAAACCTGGATAAGGGAGGAGGGTTCCCAGGTCAGGCTAGCAATCTACCTGGGGAACAAGGACGGACTTCAAAGATGACAACCCCGCGAGAAAAAGGAACAATTTTTACTGAGTCACAAAAAATGTGTGTGGTCTGCGCTGTCCTGGTGGAGGACGACTCGCTTTCTGTAGCCTAGTACCGGCCGATTTTTTGCAGTCGTTTGCTTCAGTCTGGTCAGTTGCTGACAGTAGAGTACAGAATCAATCATTTGACCAGGCTGCAACAGGTCATGATGCACGATTCTCTTCTAATTCCATAAAACGCACAGCATCCCCTTTCTTGGAATCAGTCGGAGCTTTGCCATCATTTGTGGCCCTTCATTCTTTTTCAATCACGTTCGTTTTAGCATATTATTGTCGTGCATGGAAAGTGATCCACTTTTCATCACTCGTAATCATCTGCTTCAAAAATTTCTCGATTTCGTTACGTTTCTGTGGAAATTCGACCGAGCAAATTCTATAGCAAGCTCTCTCCAAATGATTTAAATCTGTTTAGTGATAGATGTTTAGTTTCTTGGCGATGTCGTGTCTACTTGCATGCCGCTCCTACTGAACTTTTACCCAAATTCTATCAGCTTTTTCTGTCATTGGTCGACTAGTGTGAGGAACATTTTTAACTGCGAAATTTCTAGAACGAAAGCGATTGATCAATCTTTTGGCTATTGGTTTTGATAACTTATCTTCACCATAAATATGGTAGCGTACATGTTTTCATAGACCTGCGCAGCATGTGTGGCTTTATCGAAATAAAATTGTAAAATGTAGAAAATTTTTCCAGAAATTTCACTTATCTTCAAAGCGCTCTACATTAAGTCTAAATAAATGAATTCCAATAGTTTTTGCATACCTATTACTGTAAAATATCAGCTTTCAACTGATGATAATTATAACTCGATGGGATTTATATTGCCTGAGATACATGACACTAAAGCTAGCCAACGAGAAAAAGGTTCAATACTTTGTCAATAACCCTTTATTTTATGCTTACACATAACAAAATCATAACAGTATTGAAATTTTATACATACACATAATAAAATCATAATAATATTTGGGTCTTTACATACATTCACCATAATTTATTTTCTTTAGTAGAGTATGTAAAGTAAATGATCTTCTAAAATATCTTAAAAGATTCAATATTATTAGCGATCACCAGTATCGTTTTCGTAAACATAGATCAACAGGAGATTTTCTGACTTATGTAACACATGTTTGGAACAACGCAATTGGACACTTTGGAGAATCTGGAGCGGTTGCTCTTGACATATCCAAGGCATTCGACCGTGTTTGGCACGATGGACTGTTGACTAATTACGCTCTTATGGTATGTCTGAAAGGTTCTGTTTGTGGCTCTCATGTTTCCTCAGAGAGCGTTCTTTACGAGTGGCGGTCGACGGATTTCTTTCTAACACCTTCACTATCAACTCCGGTGTGGCCCCAGGGCTCCATACTGTCTCCTACTCTCTTTCTCATTTACATTAACGATCTGCTGGAAAAGACCGGGAATCCAATCTACAGCTTTGCAGATGACAGTACGCTTGTCTCTTCATTCACCTTGAACGCTCGGACATCGGCTGCTCAGGCGAATATCCACAGACAGCAGAAGGTCGTTCAACTTAACAAACACCTGGAAGAAATTCTATCTTGGGGTGACAGTAACCAAGTGGAATTTAACGCTACAAAAACCCAGGCGGCATTTTTTTTTTCTAAAAAAGTTAACGTTGCTGAACCCGACATAGTTATGTCGGGGCACTCCATTCCCCTAGCATCGTCACTTAATTTGTTGGGCGTTAGTTTGGGAGTAAATATATCCTGGCATGAACATGTTGCAGGCATAGCAAGGAGAGCTTCTCAAAAGTTGGGAATATTATTTAGAACCAGAAAGCTTTACACCCCACAACAACTGTTAATTCATCGTTTATGTTAATATTTGTATTCTTTTTCTAACCACTTCACTCCACAACAACTGTTAATTCTTTACAAAGCTCAAATTCGACCAACTATGAAATACTGCTCTCGTGTTTGCGGCTCCGCTCCCAAACATACACTGCATTTGTTGGATTCTGTTCAGAGAAGAGCGGTCCGTCTGATTGGGGACCCGGAATTGACCGGACGGCCTTGATTCGCTGGAACATCGAAGAACGGTTGGCGACTTGAGTCTGTTCTATAATTATTTTCATGGAAAGTGTTCGAAGGATGTAGCCCCCTTAATTCGTCCCAAAGCGGTGCTTGTTAGAAATACACGTCGCGCTGGTGCTTCACATCCGTATGAGGTTCAGCTTGTCACTCCGCGTACAACGCTTTTCAAGCAGTCTTTTATATGGAGAGCGTCATCCCTTTGGAATAATTTGCCCAGCGCTGTGTTTCCCACCGAGTACAATTTACAGCAATTGAAGAACAACGTGAATCGCTTTTTCCGCACACATGCCGCTCCTGGAGCGCTTTAGGGACTTCCCTGCAGCATGTGTGCTAGACCCATAAAAAAAAAATATTCAGAGAATGTAGAAGTGGAATAAAGTACTGGGTGAGTCAACGATAGAGTAAAGTTCATTATCTCATTTGTTTCAGGAATGACGAAAACATGTTAAATACAGTAGTTTTAGGGAATGTTAAGGTGCACAGTTTAAAATAATTTTTGAGTATACAGGGTACTTCAAAAAAGTGTGGCCGATATAACATACGTTTTTTTTTTTTAAATGGAACAGCCTATTTTCTAATTTATAATGTTATATACCTAAACCTAGTAGTTTTTTCTAATATTTCAATTTTTTTAAAAAAATACTAGTTTTCAGTTTTGTAAAAAATTGCCAGTCGCGCCATTGTTTCTGAAGGTGAAATACTCATAATTGGTACGAGCGTTTTATAGAGACGAAAAAAAGATATATGTAAAGAAATTTTAGTTAGTTGCTACTGGGTGTTCAAAATAAATTTATACATTTCGACTCTCTTAAATGGAAAAATATCAAATTTTTTAAATAGCAAACCCTGCATATTATTTTTTTTTTCCTCCAACTTTTATTAAGTATGTCATATTCCTATTTCTTAGTTTTCGATTTATTTTGAATTTTTCAATTTTTACCCTTGTTTTTAATACACTTATGCTATTGTGAAAACATAAACAAATAGTTAATAATAATTTTAATATAATTTAAATTATCTAATGATTAATTATTATGACGTAATAAATGTTCAAAAATATGCCCGCCTACTTGAATACACATGTTTGGTCGTTTTACTATATTTTCCTTCACTTTCCTTAGCATAAAGGGCGTTATTGTCCTGCACGCATCCCGTATTCTATTTTCCATATCTACTGGTGTTGTAAGGGGATTCACATAAACACGGTATTTAATATAGCCCCACAAAAAGAAGTCTAAAGGTGTTAAGTCACATGATCGAGGGGGCCACGAAATGAATCCATCCCTACCGATCCATTTTTGTGGGTAACGATCATTTAAAAATTTCCGAACTTCCTGGTCGTAATGAGCACGAGCTCCATCTTGTTGAACCCACATTTGTTCCCTTTCAAAGTTATCAACTTCTTCACGAAGTAGAGGTAATTCGTTTTGCAAAAAATTTAGATATCTAGGTCCGTTAAGTGATTCGCGGAAAAAATATGGACCAATAATTCGAAAATTTATTATTCCACACCATACATTAAGCGACCAATGGTTTTGGTTTTGAACTTCCCGGACCCAAAATGGATTAACCGTTGAATAATAATGCATGTTATGGCTGTTAACTCCTCCATTACTGCGAAAAATAGCTTCATCAGAAAACATTATTTTGGATAAAAAATTTGGATCGGCCTCTATTGCTCCATTCATGGTGGTACAAAAGTTTCGTCGTTCAAAATCACGGTCTTGAGGTTCTTTGTGTAGTTCCATATGAAAGGAATGATACTTGTATTTTCTGTGCGATTAGCCGTAGATTGGGATGTGTCAGATAAGTCAGCTAGTTGACGGCTGCTGATCTGGGGATTATCTTTAACATGAGGTAAATTCTCCATTTCGTTTTTCTCATTGGAAGCATCCTGGTTTACTACTTTCCGTTTTGTATACTCAACGTTACCACTACCATCAAACCGTTCCATTAAGCACGGAAAAGATTTTTTAGATGGTATACGTCTATTAGGGTACTTCGCTCCGTAAAGCCTTACTGCCAAGAGCCAATTTTTTCCCGCCTCGCCCAGTATATAAACCATAACAATTAATTCATTTTTAGGAAAATCCATAACTATTACCTTTATACGTCACTTACTACAACAAATTAAACTATTTTTACTTGCTTAATAGACATCAAAATTTGACAGTGCCTACATTTTTGTTTTGTCTTGGCAACTATGATGTTATAGCGTAAGTGTATTAAAAACAAGGGTAAAGATTGAACAATTCAAAATAAATCGAAAACTATTATAAATAGGTATATGACATACTTAATAAAATTGGGAGAGTTTTGTAAAATCTATCAGAAAAAATAATAATATACAGGGTGTGTCATTTAAAAAATTTGAGATTTTTAAATTTAAAATAGTCGAAATGTATAAATTTATTTTGAACACCCTGTAGCATCTAACTCAAATTTCTTCACATATATCTTTCTTTTTCGTCTCTATAGAACGCTCGTACGAATTATGAGTATTCCACCTTCAGAAACAATGGCGCTACTGGCAATTTTTTACAAAACTGAAAACTAGTATTTTTTTTTTAATTCAAATATTTAAAAAATTACTAGGTTTAAGTATATAAAATTATTAATAAAAAAGTTATAAAATTTTACGCAGAATTTAAAAATAAATTAGAAAATAAGATGTTCCATTTAAAAAAGCATATGTTATATCAGCCACATTTTTTTTGAAGTACCCTGTATGCTCAAAAATAATTTTAAACTGTGCACCTTAACATTCCCTAAAACTATTGTATTTAACATTTTTTCGTCATTCCCGAAACAAATGAGATAACTTTATTCTATCGTTGACTCACCCTGTACTATCTGTTTGGTTTTTTCCTTTCTTTGTTTCGACATCATACAAAAAATATATTTGCAAGCACTTAAGGTCAGGTTAGTTTAACTTACATTACCGGCTACATACAATATCATATATAGCTTTTGTTAAAATCACAAGAACGGACCATTCCTTAAAAATTAGTCCAGTGTTTGTTTCGTAAAATTGCCAGGAATTTTAAACTATAACAGTAGTAAAAGTAATATCAACTACCAAAATTGAACAAAGTCCATATTTCTACAGTTATTTACTACAGTTACTTACAACAGCCAGATATACAAATTGTCGTATCCTACTAATTCTTTGCAGTAGTACTTGGAAGTTTGTTTTGGTTCTCTTCTTTATGGACCGTAGCTCAGCGGATGAGTCGTAATACGACAAAAACACGTCCCGAGATGAATTCGTAAATAACTGTTGAAATGTGGACTTTGTACAATTTTAGTAGTTGATATTGATTTTTATGTAAGATAAAAAATTTTGTATCTTACTCATTATAAAAGTAGTGAAAACTATTTACCCTGGGTGTCATTCCATTTTACATTCTTATTATGTAACTCCTAATGCAAATACATATACGATAAAGTGCCGGGAGCAAAGTAGCAGATAAGGGGAATATCTGTCTCTTTATATATGTCCTTTATTACTTCAGAGGGGGTAAACTATGCAGTCCACGAAGGCAAAGCCGCGATCACATCCTAGAAATCCATTTAAGTCAACAATTTCTAATAATAAATGATTTTTCAAATTCGTTCAACGAAATGGTTTGTTCTTGTAATTTTTAAAAAAGCTATATATAATATTGTATGTAGCCGGTAATGTAACTTCAACTAATTTGACTTTATCTTCGGGCAAATATGTTTTGTGTGATGTCAAAACAAAGAAAGGGAAAAACCAATCAGGCAATAGTTGGTTCCACTTCAATATTCACTGAATAGTACATTATTTTAGTAAATTATGATCAATGTATGTATAGCTCCAAATATAGTTATGATTTTATTATGGGTAGGCATAAAATAGAGGGTGTCAAAAAAGTATTGAGCCTTTTTCTCATCCGATAACTTTAATGTCATATATCTCAGGTAATATAGGTCGTATGGGGTCAGTTGAAAGTTGACATTTGACAGTAGTAACACGTGGGCTGAAAAGGTTTTGGTCTACCTATTTAAAACACATTTTTTTGCAAAATTCGACTTTATTCATCGAACAGTCTCCTTCAAGGGCGATACAACCAGTCCACCGCTTTTCTGACATTTCTATACCTTTCTTATAGAAGAATTTGTCTGCCTTCAAATTTCGGCGATAACTTTTTTATTGGAGTCTAATCTCTTTGCAGCGAGCATATTTTTGAGGTCTGCGAATAGATAATAGTCACCGGGGCCCAAATCTGGAAAATACGGTGGATGAAAGAGCACTTTTTTCTTGGTCATTTGGGGCTGTTTCTTTGCGATGTCTGCCTTCAAACGCACTAATAAGTTCATATAATATTCGGTACTGATGTTTTTTCCCTTCTCAGCATAGTCGATGAAAGTTATTCCATGCGCATCCTAAAATACAGACGCCAAAACCAGCCGACTGTTGTGTCTTTGGTCGTTTCGGGCGGCCTTCACCGGCTGCTGTCCACTCAGTTGACTACCGATTCGATTTCGGTATGTAGTGCTGGATTCATGTTTCATCCATTGTCACATATCGCACGAAAAAATACTTTTTATTGCACTTAAACAGGTCCAAAAAGGGCTCAGAGTCACCAACACGTTTTTGTTTTTGATCCACTGTGAGCAAACACGGTATCTATTTCGAACAGAGCTTTCGCATGCCCAAATGTTCATGCAAAATATGACCAACGCCTTCTTTTAATAACTTTAGGGTCAGCTGTCTCACGCAATTTCACTTTACGGTCATCCAAAATAATTTTATGGATCTTTTTGATATTTTCCATTGTAATCACCTCATTTGGGCATCCAAAGCGTTCAGCATCATTTGTGTCTATACGACCGCGTTTACATTCAGCATACCAGTAAATGATGAGTGATTTTCCAGGGGCAGAGTCCCCGTAACACTTACCATTGCTTAGCTTGAACGGTATTTTTTCCCATCAAAAAACAGTGTTTAATCAACATAGGAAATTCAATTTTTTCATTGTTTTGCAAATATCAGAAGTAGCGTCACTAAAACCACTGTAACTTGTAAACTAAACGTCATGAAATTTTGACACGTATCGTTTGAAGGTCGGCACTTCCTAAAAATCTTATGGATTTTTTGAGAAGGGCAACATCTATGTGTCAGACCAAAAACTTTTCAGCCTATGTGTTAGATGCGCCAAAACTATTGGAATTCGTTTATTTAGACTTAATTTAGTGCGGCTTAAAGATAAATGAAATTTCTGCAAAAGTTTGCTACATTTTATCAATTTTATTTCGATAAAGGTACAAAAGCTGTGCAGGCCTATGAAAAAATTTGTGCCATTTACTGTCAAAATATGTTATCAAAACCAACAGCCAAAAGATTGCTTAGTCGCTTTCGTTCTAGTAATTTTGATGTCAAAGATGCTCCTTACACTGGTCGATCAATGACACAAAAATCTGATAGAATTTGGGCAAAAGTTGCGCCAAGAAACTAAATATCTATCCCCAAGTAGTTTTAAACCATTTGGAGAGAGCTAGTTACAAAAAAGAGCTCGATGTTTGGGTGCCACATGATTTGACACTAAAGGATTTACTCAGTCGAATTTCGAGAGAAACGTAACAAAATCGAGCAATTTTTGAAGCAGATGTTCACAAGCTGTAAAAAAGAAAAAATTACGACAATAATGTACTAAAAAGATCGTGTTTGGAGAAGGATAGGAAGTGGAAGGAAAGGAACAACCTAATATTTAAACTTTTAATAATTAAGTTAAGTAATCCATTTCATAACATTGTCTCTTTCTTTTAATAACAATGTTTGCTTTAAAAGCATAGCAAATAAAGCTGCAAAGTCCTTTGTAACAAGGTGAGACATAGTTACAAGTATTCTTTTGATAAACTCAAGTGTGAACTTAGCTAAAAGCTTCACCCTGAAGAGAGTCTGGTTTTACAGGTAATCATATTAAAGAGTTATTGTACAATAAGGGTGCACAGATTCTGAGATTGTTTATTTATCTATACATATAATAAAATAGTAACTGAAGCTGTGTCGCTACACTGATGATTTTGTAATGAAATCATTGGTAGGTCTTAGTCAACGCATCTAGAAGCTAAGACTTATAGGCTTTTTCACTACTGCCTATTGATCGGCTTATCTATTCCGACATCCCACAAAAACAGTGAACTAATTTTGCCTTAATTTTTCATGAACGGAAAGTAGGTTCCAAGTTAGTTTGTAGTCTACATTTTATTCTGGTAGATTATGTTGTATCATAATAAGGAAACTATTATTTGTACTAAAGAGGCTTGAAAAACTTGTTTAACGAGAAAATATTTACACACGTGTCGCTCCTGTAGCGCTTCAGGGACTTCCCTGCAGCACGTGTGCTAGACCCATAAAAATATATATATAGATATATATATATATATATATATATATATATATAGATACATATATATATATATATATATATATATATATATATAATATATATATATATAATATATATATATATGTATATATATATATATATATATATATATATATATATATATATATATATATATATATATGTATATATATATATATATATATATATATATATATATATATATATATATATATATATATATATATATATATATATATATATATATATAGCTATATCAGCTTATACTGGCTCCTGTTGGACTGTTGGACGAAAGCCTCCCTCAAGTCTTGCCACCTTTTTCTGTTCTGGTCCACTTGTACCCAATTTCCAGCCACTCTTTTCACATCATCAGTCCACCAACTTGGTGGTATACCTCTACTCCGATAAGCGTAGGATCTTGGTCGCCACTCTATAATTCTCTTTGTCGATCGTCCATCCTTAAATCTAGCAACATGCTCAGCCCAGTTTCATTTAAGAAGTACAATGAATTTGACTGCGTCTTGTACTCCCGTTCTCTTCCTGTTAATGTGATTTGGGATGTGATCTCTAAGAGTAACGCCTAGGATTGACCTCGTCATCTTTCGTCGCATGACATACATATATTTTATTGATATTTTTCTTTGTCATTGTGAGAGTATCGGCTCCGTACGTAAGAACGAGGAGTATGCACCTGTCAAATACTTTTCTTTTTAAACACATAGGAAGATTAGATTTGAATACATAGGCCAGTTTGCCATATGCAGCCCAGGAGAGACCTATTGTCCGCTGAATTTCATGTGTTTGTTTATCTCATCCTATGCTGATTTCATGTCTCAGGTATTTATATTGGTGCACTTGCTATCTCTATGTTATTCAGTTTTAAAGTGTCGCTTAATATAAGATTTGTCATAAACTGAGTGTTGGATAGATTGATTTTTAGACCAACCTTTCTTGAAGTTTCCTGAAGCATGTGTAGAATAGTTTATGCTTCTTGTATTTTGTCTGTTATTAAGACAATGTCCTCGGCGAAACAGAGGTGATTTAACTTTTCATCGTCAATGTTAAGTCCCATTCTTTCCCAGTTTATTGATTTTAGAATACTTTCGAGAAATGTTACGAAAACCTTGGGAGATAGCGTATCACCCTGCTTACTCCTCTTTCGATTCAAAATTTGCTGGTGGATTAGTTAGTTCGTGTTTTAACATGAGTGGTGGCATTTTCATATATGTATTTAATTACATGGGAATATCGATGATCAATACGACAGTTGGCAAGCACTTCCAAAAGTCTCTACTGATTTACTGAATCAAAACCTTTTCGAAGTCCACAAATATGAGCACAAGAGGCTTATTATATTCTATACGTTTTTCAATGAGGATTTTAATTGTAAGCAGACGGTCGTTTGTACCATACCACGAGCGGAAACTTGCCTGTTTTTTTGAAAGGAAAAACTCGAATTTATTTGCTAGACATTTGGTAAGTATTTTCATAAATAACTTGTATACATGGCTCAGGAAGTTAATGGGTCGATAGTTTGTAAGGTTTGATGTATCTCCTTTTTTATGCATGGTGACGATAGTTGTATTATTCCATTGCGTTGGAGTTATTCCTTTTCAGGAGAGATTTGTTAATAAAAAATTGTTGTCCTCCTTGTTTAATTGCCTCTACTATAATATTGTCTTCACCCGGAGTTTTGTTATTTTTCATGTCCATTAAGGCTGATGTGATTTCTTCTTCTATAATGTCTGGGATATCTTCCAACCTCAGATTTAGGATTTAGGAGTTTTAGTATGTTGATTTCTGTTCTTTTATCTTCTAAGGTATATAACCGTTGTTAAAATAATTCGATGATCTGTACAATCTCTTTTGTTTGTTATTATATTGTCATGCAAGTTTTTAATCTTACATATGTCTTTCCTTCCCATTGTGTTCTTTATTCTCAAAGCTTTTAGGCTTTTATTCTGTTCTAAAACGTTTTTAATTTCCTCTGCATTTTTTGTCTCGATATCTCTCTATTTATAGTTCTGTATTCATTTGTAGTCTTATCTACAACTTCTCTCCTTTGCTTCATTAGCTGCTTTAGTCTTGGTTATTTTTTACACTATTTTTGTCATATATATGTCATCAACTGCTGTATCTTTATTATATTCCAAGGAGCTTGCGATCTCTCTTCTATAAGAGTCCACATCCTATATATATATATATATATATATATATATATATATATATATATATATATATATATATATATATATATATATATATATGTATATGTATATGTATGTATAATATATGTATATATATATATATATATATATATATATATATTATATATATATATATATATATATATATATATATATATTTCCAAGGAGCTTGCGATCTCTCTTCTATAGTATATATATATATATATATATATATATATATATATATAATATATTATATATATATATGTATATATATATATATATATATATATAATATATGTATATATATATAGGATATATATATATATATATATATATATATATATATATATATATATATATATATATATATATATATATATGTATATGTATATGTATAATATATGTATATATATATATATATATATATATATATATATATATATATATATATATATATATATGTATATGTATATATATGTATATATATATATATATATATATATATATATATATATATATATATATATATATATATATATATATATATATATATATATTATATATTATAACGTCTAGAAGCGGGGCCATTTTTATAGCCTCACGTTGGAGCGCTATTTTTGACTAACTCTACGAAGATATAAACAAAGCATTGCTACACCATAAAACAAGATATATCATAATATACGGCAACCTCAATGCCAAAATAGGCAAACCAATGAATACAAATGAGAAGAGTGTCGGGAAGTTTGGTTTGGGTACGAGAAATAGCAGAGGAGAAATGTCATCAAATTTCGTAAATGAAAATAACTTGTACGGTATGAACACATTTTTACAAAGGCCATAACACAGACGATGGACATGGTAAAGCCCAGATGGTATCACAAGAAACGAAATTGATTATGTGTTATCAAATAACAAGAATATTGTAATTAACATGACAGTCCTGAACACGATAAGCACTGGCAGTGACCATCGGATGCTCAGAGCAAAAATAAGAATAAATTTGAAGCAGGAGAGACGAAGATTGATAACACACACAAAGATAAAGACACCAACAGAAATAATAAAGTAAATACAGGCGAATATCGACAAGCACTGGAAAATCATATAAAACACATAAACTACTAAAGGGAACTTGATGAACTAAACGCACAAATAACCAACAGCCTACTCATGACTAAAATACAAAGAGCAACATAAAAAAAAATAAAAAAAAAACAAAAATTAAGTAAAGAGACACAAAATCTCATGAAACAGAGACGACTATTAAGAAAGGATCCTACAAATTGCAGATTAGAATTGGCAGAAATGGACAAAAAAAAATAAAGAAGATCAGAGAAGACGTCAAAAAGTACAGAAACTCGAAAATAGAAGAAACTTTGAAAGAGGGAAATGGTTTGAAACACCTAAACAAACAAATTAATGAAGGAAGACATCAAATAATAAAACTTATAAATATCGATAACCGAGAGATCGCACAAATCAAAGAGATAAAGAAAACTACAGAGAGAAATGTGGGATCTGAAGAAATTCCCGATGTAATAACGAATGAAATAATGAACGCCCTACAACATATGCACAATAACAAAGAACCAGGGGACGATGAAATAATTATAGAAATGATAAAGTATGGAGAGGCATCGATAATACAATCTCTTCAAGCTCTATTTAACCGGTGCCTCATAGAAAGTAAAATACCTTAGGTAAACGTCTTGATTGTGCTTAAGATTAAAAAGGGAAACAAATTTAAATTGGAGAATTGTAGACTTATCAGCCTGTTATCGGTACTATATAAAATCCTCACTACAATCATGACATATAGATTAACGAACAAATTAGATAGTTATAAACCACGTGAACGAGCGGAATTTAGACGGGGATACCGCACTTTGAACCAATTTCAAACAATTAGATTACTAGTGGAAAAAAGCAAATGAATATAAGGTCACCTTGTAGATAGCAATGGTTTACTACGAAAAAGCATTTGATTCGGTAGAAATATGGGAAATCCTTAACGCCTTAAGTAACAGCAGAGTCGAGGAAAGGTACACAACTCGACTTGAATACATATATAAAAATGCCACATCACAAATAATGCTTGAAGAAAGAACAAATAAAATCAAAATTAAAAGAGGAATTAGACAAGGCGACTCGATATCCCCAAAGCTGTTCACTTTGACTCTAGAACACATGTTCAAATCGTTAAAGTGGGAAAATAAAGGAATACTGATGGATGGTGAACAATTAAATTACATTTGGCACAATGACACTACTCAGTATATATCACCACTACACCAAACACTTTATTCTTGCACTCGACGCGCGTTTCGTTAACCACGTTAGCTTCATCAGGAGGGATGATTGACTAGTAGTAGCGAAACGCGCGTCGAGTGCAAAAATAAAGTTGCAAATGTTTGGTGTAGTGGTGATATATACTGAGTAGTGCACTTAAGGTTCACAGATGATGTCACTCTGATCGCCAACACAAAAGAAGAATTACAAGAAATGCTGATGGAATTAAATAACCGCCTCTCTTGCCGAAGCGACCTCTCTTGCCAACGAGAAGAGGCTCTGGAGCCCCCAAACTTTGATGTTATGTGGTTAAAAATAACGACTCAACCAACCACAAGGTTCGTCTGTATCCTCTATCGACCACCAAGTGATACAAACTTTAGAACACTTTTCGCTTCTCTTGCAGACACCATAGACCATTTACAAATTAACTATCCAAATGCCGAAATTGCCATCCTGGGCGACTTTAATGTCCACAACACCAACTGGCTTAAATATTCAAATACTACCGACGAACAAGGTCGTGAAGCCGAATCATTTTCAATCAGTTGTGGCTTGACTCAGCTTATTGATGAACCAACACGAATCCCTGATCGAGACGGAGAGTTCGCCAGTCTTCTTGATCTGTTTTTAACCACCAATCCGGAGATTTACACGGTCAGCGTAAATCCACCGTTAGGTTCTTCCGACCATAAACTACTTTCGACATCGAGTATTCTACCAATCAGTGACAGAGAGGCGCCCAAACCGCGCAAGATTTGGCACTACAAATCTGCTAAATGGGAAGATATCATGGAATATTTTCGAACTTTCCCTTGGTTGGACGTTTGTTTTCGATCCGACGACCCATCTGACTGCGCCAGGGAGGTTTCCGATGTTATTTTGGCCGGTATGGATGCCTACATCCCTTTTTCGAAGAAATGCCCTTCCAACGGCAAGCCTTGGTTTGACCTAAAATGCAAAGAAGCTGTTGCTTCTAAACATCTTGCATACCGACAGTGGCGTGAAGATCCTAACACCATAAATCGTAACATCTTTGTTCGTGCCAGGAACAGATGCAAAGAAATTATCGACGAAACCAAGGAGGTACACAATCAACGGATTATAAACAAACTTCTCGCTTGTCCCGGCAATTCCAGGTCCTTTTGGTCAGTCGCTAAGGCAGTTAGTCAAAATTTCACCAAATCCACCATACCACCACTCACACGGCCAGATAATTCTATTGCAACGACACCTGTTGAGAAAGCGAACTTGTTGGCTGAACTCTTTGCTTCACATTCTACTGTCGATTTCCAAGGAAAAACACCACCTACTATTCCCATAGTGCAGTCAAGGATGCCCGATATTGTCTTCAGACAGCGTATCATAAAACGTATTTTGATGAAGCTAGACACCAAAAAGGCTTCTGGCGCTGACGGAATACCTGCCATAGTTCTCAAGAACTGCGCGAGGGAACTAACACCAGTTTTCTGTAGACTTTTCAACCTATCCTACAGAAAGGGAATATTTCCTTCCTGCTGGAAATGTGCCACAGTTCAGCCGATACCTAAAAAAGGCAAGAAGACCTTGCCAAATAACTACCGACCAATCGCACTACTCTCAATAATACCGAAAGTCATGGAAAGGGCTATCAATCAGCATCTTCTAAAATATCTTGAAGGATTCAACATTATTAGTGATCACCAATATGGCTTTCGTAAAAATAGATCAACAGGAGATCTTCTGACTTATGTAACACATGTTTGGAACAACGCAATTGAACACTTTGGAGAATCTCGAGCGGTTGCTCTTGACATATCCAAGGCATTTGACCGTGTTTGGCACGATGGGCTGTTGGCTAAGCTACGTTCTTATGGTATGTCTGAAAAGTTCTGTTTGTGGCTCTCATGTTTCCTCAGAGAGCGTTCTTTACGAGTGGCAGTTGACGGATTCCTTTCTAACACCTTCAATATCAACGCCGGTGTGCCCCAAGGTTCCATACTGTCTCCTACTCTCTTCCTCATTTATATTAACGATCTGCTGGAAAAGACCGAGAATCCAATCTACAGCTTTGCAGATGACAGTACACTTATCTCTTCATTCACTTTGAACGCTCGGACATCGACTACTCAGACGAATATCCGCAGACAGCAGGAAGTCATTCAACTTAACAAAGACCTGGAAGAAATTCTATCTTGGGGTGACAGTAACCAAGTGGAATTTAACGCTACAAAAACCCAGGCGGCAGTTTTTTCTAAAAAAGTTAACGTTGCAGAACCCGACATAGTTATGTCGGGGCACTCCATCCCTCTAACATCGTCACTCAATCTGTTAGGCGTTAATTTGGGAGCAAATATGTCCTGGCATGAACATGTTGCAGGCATAGCAAGAAGAGCTTCTCAAAAGTTGGGAATATTGTTTCGAACCAGAAAGCTTTACACTCCACAACAACTGTTAATTCTTTACAAAGCTCAAATTCGACCAACTATAGAATACTGCTCCCATGTTTGGAGCTCCGCTCCCAAACATACACTGCATTTGTTGGATTCTATCCAGAGAAGAGCTGTTCGTCTGATTGGACACCCGGAACTGACCGACGGCCTTGATTCGCTGGACCATCGAAGAACGGTTGGCGACTTGAGCCTATTCTACAAGTACTTTCATGGAAAGTGTTCGAAAGATGTGGCCCGTTTAATTCCTCCCAGAATGGTGCATATTAGAAGTACACGTTGCGCTGATGCTTCACATCCGTATGAGGTTCAGCTTGTTACTCCTCGTACAACGCTTTTCAGGCAGTCTTTTATATGGAGAACATCATACCTTTGGAATGGTTTACCCAGGACTGTGTTTCCCATCGAGTACAATCTACACCGATTCAAGAACAACGTGAATCGCTATCTCCGCACACGTGTCGCTCCTGTAGCGCTTTAGGGACTTCCCTGTAGCACGTGTGCTAGACCCATAAAAAAAAAAAAAAAAAAAAAAAAAAAAAAAAAAAGTCTCGAGAAATAGGTCTAAAAATAAACTTCACCAAAACCAAATATTTGAACAACGAAAGTGAACATAAGAGCCAGGAACTATTAATAGATGGTGAAAGAATAGGACAGGT